>CM047507.1:4622521-5222521 GCA_026122265.1 Ammodytes dubius
AAGGAATATCTGGCACTACATAGAAAATACTAATGCAATCAAATCAAATTGGTTGCTAATCTTTGACATATCCAGGACTCCAATCACCATTAATGCCACATCCCTCTACTATTTGTATTATGGAAAATAATTAACTTTTTGTGTTTTTTTGTAAAAAATATTGAAATAATTCAAATACTTAAACTGGCATTTAATGGGTTAAAATCCTGAAAATGATTGAATGTTTGGTAGTTTTGAGCCGGTAAGAAGTTGTTTAAGAGATGTATGCAAAAAAAAGTAGAAAAAAATATTGATGTATGATGATTTAATAGCACTTTTTGTGAGCGTGTACATTTTTGGGTCGAAGAGGCTGAGAGGGTAGTAAATGTTTCACCTGGCACTACATAAAAATACTAATGCAATCAAATCAAATTGGTTGCTAATCTTTGACATATCCCATACTCTAATCACCACTAATGCCTCATCCCCCTACTATTTATTATATGGAAGAAAAAAAAATTGTGTTTTTTGGTAAGAAATATTGAAATAATTCAAATGCTTAAACTGGCATTTAATGGGTTAAAATCCTGAAAATGATTGAATGTTTGGTAGTTTTGAGCCGGTAAGAAGTTGTTTAAGAGATGTATGCAAAAAAAATTTTAAAAAAATATTGATGTATGATGATTTAATAGGACTTTTTGTGAGCGTGTACATTTTTGGGTCGAAGAGGCTGAGAGGGTAGTAAATTCGAAGGGGGCACAAGTAGACACCCCTGGGTCCGCAGCACCTGTGTCCCAAACACAAACATAACAGTTTGTTATGTTTTTGATATTTCCCAAATAAAACGGCTACATTGACCTTTTTGTTCATTTTAAAAGGTGGAACTGATAACAACTATGATGCTTTGATTATGCAGAGATTATGGCTGCGCAGCAACAAATGGTGTTATAAGGTGCACCTTGTCAAAATATTACATTTCGAACAACAAATAATCTATGACACATAACATACAGATTTCTAGGATGAATTTTGATTGGTTTTGTCCTTTTGGTATTCTCATTCAATACTGATAGCTGTACTGTCTAACTGACCTGTGCCTCACTACATATCCTCTGCACGTGTCCTTACAGCACATTGCATTTCCCAGTGAAATGTTCCAGCATAGTCGTGCTCCTGTGTCCTGACCCTTGAAGATAGATTACTCTGATTAAGCTATGCAGACAACAGCAGGACCATCAGGAAGCAAGACTCATTCATTCACTCTTTTGTTAAATCCTGGAATAATAGAATGTAAATGGGAAGAGGCTCCAAAATTGATTTTTTTGTTGTTGCAAGAGTAGGCATGGAAGGGAACGAGGCCAGAGTGTTACTGTGGTATCTGTGCCGACCTCTAAGGGCTCTTTTACATTTTCATCACTCACTGAGCGATCAGACTGCATTCATCATTTTGTCAGTGAAATGTTTTTAAGCAGATCTGTTTGCCCTACGTGAACAGATATTTAACCTGTAAGGTGTGGGACAGTGTATTTTAAAGGTGGAATTAGCGGTTCTGGAGGATGCTTGTTTAGTTGTCAAAATCAGTGAACATGTCTTTCACGATCCTCTACCTGCCTGTACTGTGTCCCCATTTGAAATTAATTAAATGCAAAGCCCAGGCTTATGTAAAAAAAAAAAAAAGGTGCCCACCAAAGCTAGCAACATGCCTGTTCACAGAGCGTGAGCTGTGTATCAACGCTGGATCTTTTTTAATTTGTTTTTAAGATAATGTTTTGGCATTTTTCAAGCTCTTATTGATAGTTTGTAGAGACAGATGTGAAATGGGGCAAGAGGGGAGCAAGATGTTTCTTTCCAGTGCACATACAGTACGTCCAGGTAGTGGATCATGAGGAGATATTCACTGATTTTGACAAAAGGGATTTCGACAACAATTCTTTTAACTTATTAATTTCAGAAAGCCTTTTCTTTCTAGCTCTTTTGTGGGAAACAACTATAGTTGGAACAGTTGAGGACAGAGCTGTGTTGTTTTGGATACACTTTAATCCTATTTCACATTGGAGCCTCTTGACTGCCCAAATTGCAGACAATGTGAAGGTATCCTTTGATCTGGAGATAGTGTGGTTCCAGGAGATGGCATCATCTCTAATGTTCTACTTGATACATGATAAGAGCATGAAGAGGAGCTGGAGCCTGCAGGCTGAAAAAAAACATCCAAGCCATGGAAAATTGTGGGTGTAGGTGCAGCTCTGTCCCAGCCTTTGAAAAAGAAGGTTATGGACTTGGGGCTAAGTAAGGTGTGTATATGAGATTTAGCTCCTTTTTTCTCTGTTCTTAAACCCCCACTCTAATTTAGCCACACGGGACAGCAAACGTAGGAAAAAAGGGGAGAAAAACCCAACCAATCTTGTGAGAGCCCCCATATGTATTCTGACTAAGTATGCATAGAAAAATATGTATAATTGCTGTTTTCCAGGATCAGGGGAATTAAACAGTGATTTAGGTAAGATTCGAAAGGCTGTCATAAAAATGAATAAAACAAAGAAATACATTAAAAATCCAATGCACATTGTTTATGTGTTCCTTGTTAACGTCTGCATTTGGTTTCATGGATGAAATGAAAAACATGTTGAAAGCTTTTAATGACTGAATGCATTGTTTTTTTTAATTGTGTAATGATTTTTTAATGTCGCATTAAAATGAAATCGCAACATACAAAACAAAGCAAACACATTTTAATTTTATTCTCAGAGCAAAGAGAAGTGTCGACGGGGTTTCCGAGCAACCAGATGCAAACACGTGCGGGTGGTGCGCTCATAATGTGTATACTCATCAAAGATCTTTGGTCACTATTGTTACGCTAATGTTTGCTGCTGCGGTGGAGGTGCTTGTTAACTGTGCTGGATGTCAATTGATTGGGACATTCATAGTTCATTTCTCACAACCTGTGAAGCTAATTTGTGTATTATGTGTTAGCGTTATCACAAACCTTTTGTAAATTCAAATGCCCCTGAAAAAAGTAATTTTCCACAAGTTACTATACTTCTTAATTCTGAAATGTCAATGAGAAATTGTAGTATTGAGTGTTCTAACCCCCTCGCGCCCCTGTGCATTCTTTATTGTAAATGGTGTAGTGAATGTGTACATGTATTTCATTCACTGGCCTTGTGACTTTAAATAGCCTACGGATATTTGTTTTGTCAAAACCCCCGAGACATTCTTCTGGGCTTCAGATAAGTTACCCACTGGTTTGGTTGGTGTAACAATGGCCGTTTCTCAATTCCAAGTACACGAAGTACGGACTTGCGGACTTGGAAGTTCGGACTTGCAAGTCCGGACTTCTAAGTACAAACTTCCGAGAACGGGAGGACGCACCTGGAATTGGAACGGCAGCGGACTCGATTACGTCACCACCTCGGCTCGTCTGTCAACTGTGCTACAGCCTCATGTGGGCATATACAACGTTAACAATAAACACATAAAACAAAAACTCCAGCCTCTTTCATTTTGAAAATAGTATGTAAATATTGTATGTAATTCACGTGTATGTAGTAGTAGGATAAGTAGTAGGCTAATAGTACGTAAATATTTTGAATTAATAGGCCTACATTTGTTATATTTTTAAAATGTTCCTTTATAGCCTATTAGTATTGCTTTAACAATATTTTAAGAAACATAGGCCTCTATAAGAAGACTATACAGTATTTTTTGACACATGTGTATAAATGAAAATATATTCGTGCGCACCTGTACGACCGTGCGCACCTGTACCCTATATACGAAGTGATTGTCGGGAAAACGATTGAGGAGTTATTGTTGGAGATTTATTTCTATCAGAGTACGAGTTATTTACGGTTAAGAATACACACACTCATACATGGATCGTCGAGCCAGAATTTGTGCTGCCCTGGCGATGGGGTTCCTCTATGAGCGAGCGGAGGAGGAGGCTGCTCAATCGAGGAGGCGGATCGCCGACCGGGAAGCTGGGATGTGGCGGAGGATGCTGAGGAGACGAGCCCTCATCAGTTGTCTGTCTCACGTATGTGTCCTATTGATATGGCTTTTGTTTTAACCTTTCAATGTATCGGTTCATATTGATATAGAACCTTGACTGTAATGAGTGAATTTGTCATTTTACCACAGGGTTGAAAGTTGAAAAGCTACACACAACGTATAGAACAGGCTGAAACGATTAAGAAAAACCTAGGCCTGGAAAAGATTCCAGTGAATTTACCTCAACTTTTTTGCTGATCAAACAAGTGCTGTGTTAATTTGTAATTCTGCTAGACTTTAAGAATTCATGGCAGACAACATATATTAAATAGAGAATTGTAATTAATTGTACATTAAAATATATGAATAAGCATATAGGCATATACCTGCATCTATCTATCTATCTATCTTTCTATCGCAATAGTAAATATACATACACACACAATAAACACAAATAATATAAATAGTAAATAACTCAAACGATGTTTGACACTCAAAAGATTTTTTTTTATTTTTTTCTAGTATCAGGACCACATCAGCTCACAGCTGTACGCACAGCTTAACACCACTGTGCCAATCCTGGCTGTGTTTTTTGCTGGAGGGGACCTGAAGCCAGCCTTCAGGCTCTCCAGGGAGAGCTTTGACCGGCTGCTGGTCTTGCTGCCCCGGGAGAAGGCCCATGGATGGAGCCATGAGGTGGAGGTGCTGGTGGCGGTGTACTGGCTGGCCTGTGGTGCGTCCTACAGGGTGACGGCCGACATATTTGGGATGCCCCTGTCCACGGTCTGCAGGACGGTCCATGGCGTGGTGGAGGCGATGATGGCCATCCTCCATCGCGTCATCCATTTCCCCAAGCCGGAGGAGATGGAGGAGGTGGGGGCAGGCTTCGCTCGCCTTGCGGGTCACGAGGCCTTCCGTTCTGCTGCTGGGCCATTGACGGGTGCCATGTCCGGATTGTGCCACCTGCAGAGCAGAAGAAGAGCTACATAAATAGGAAGCTCTTCACTTCCATCATCCTCCAGGGAATCTGTGATGGGAGCGGCAGATTCCTGGATGTGTACATCGGGAACCCGGGCTCAGTGCACGATGCGCTGGTCCTCCGCCGTTCCCCAATGTACAAAAAGGCCCTGTACCCACCTGCTGGGTACTTCTTGCTGGGTGATGGAGGGTACCCCTGCCTGCAGCGTCCTGTGGCCATCATCACACCATACCGCCACCCTCTAGCCGGTAAGAACCCTCTCTCTGTCTCAAGAAAAACATACACAGAAACAGATTGTGACTTTGGCTGATACATCCATGTGAATTTTGATTACCAGGTCATGTTGAGGCGCGCTTTAACAGGCAACACGCCAGAGGGAGCGAGGAACATCGTCGAGCGGTCATTCGGGATGCTCAAAACCCGCTGGCGGGCGATCTTTTTAAGGGCCCTGGAGATCCGGCCTCTGTTTGCCCCCAAGGTGGTGGGTGCCTGCTGCATCCTCCACAACATCTGCATGGCAGCAGGGGATGTGTTGGAGGAGGAGGATGAGGAGGAGGAGGAGGAGGATGAGGAGGAGGAGGAGGAGGAAGATGGCCCCGGTGACCCCGTGGAGGCAGATGACAGGGACCTGTCTGGCACTGTGTGGAGAGCGAGGCTTGCTGCCCAGGTTTCTGCTCCTGTAGCACCGGTCGTTTGCCTGCAAGAACACGACTACATATAGACACACACATACACACAAAAACACATACACACACACACACACACGACCCCCCCCCCCCCCCTAAAAAAAAAAAAAAAAAAAAAGCAATAAATACATGTTTGTATATATTCCTAGCTTTGTAAATAAATGTACATATTTGTAATGATTTATGTTATAATTTCCTTCGTATGTACATTTTTTCATATTTAAATTTGTTGATTTGAAATTGCTCAATCGGTTCAGTAATGTTAATTCCAGTTTTGATGAGTATATAATAATTGTATAGTGTTGGCTAAAGAAGCTATATTAGATTAGAAAAATACCCTCATACTACTCATGTTAATAACTCTGTTCTTCAAAACTTATGTTGTGTTGGCAGGTGATGCCGCAGCAGTTCGGTAGATCCTAAATAGAAAGGTTTAATGAACAAACACAACCAAGAACAGTAAATAAAGCTCATTGTGTTTCACAACACTAGACAATATACTGTTTGTCCTGCTATAAGAATAAGTCCAAGCTAAAAGGAGTGACAAATTGTACTTGTTTGATATTCATATGACTGACCAATGATTGGAAAACATGTGACCAGTCAGAAGAGTAAATTATGGAGTGTGTGGAGCTTAACCTTGTTTGAAGACTTTATAAAAAAAAAACTTGATGCTGAATGAGTCTGAACTTTCAGCAGAAATCTTCTTGTTTTTTTATGCAAAATAAAGCAGCTATTTTCTTCTTGAAACTCTTGCCTCCTGTCCCTGAGTACCACTCTGAATTTGCCACAACAGTATGCATGTGACATGTAGAATATAAAAATACACTGTTGCTATCTAAAATGACCAGATAAGGATGAATTATCATTTTAAATAATTTATTTTTACATTTTGTCAATTAATTTTTCAAACAGGGCGAGATATCGCTCCGACCTGCCAGCTGCCACCCTCTCCCTCTCTTCCTCTCTCGCCACTGCCTGCCTCTCTCTCTCCTCTTCTCTTTCTCCCTGCTCTTTTAAAATGTCCAAAAGACTCTCCCTGGGCCTCTTTCTGGTGGCCTGGCCCTGGCCAGTGGTCTCCTCGGCAGAGGAGGTAGAGGCTGGTACGCCTACCACGCCACCGGCAGTGGCAGAAATATTTGCCGCAACAACCAGGGGCGGGCTGATGGAGTGTTGCCCCTGGAGTGCGGCATCCATCGCAGCATACCACTGCCAGGTGGCAGCAGTAGCCGTACCAGCCTCTACCCCTTTGCCCGTCGGTGGGTCCCTAAGCTCCTGAAAACAGGGTATTGATTACTGCACTGTCAAACTTATTATTTTCATTTAATCACACTTTAGTACACTTACTATATTTAAAGGGCCACTGAAATGGTATTGTGTGTAGGTTAATTTATATATGAAGGAATCCCTGGAAAGCTCTATCAGTATATAATACAAAACAGATAAACAGGCAACTTATACTTACTTTATATTTTCCTTTCAGATTGTTCCATTTTTTTTTCGCCTGTTTGACGGATACCCCCATCCCAGACGTGGAAATGAAGTCCCTGGGTAAAGCAATAGTACACAGCCAGTTTAATAACAACAAAAATATTATTCTTTATAAATGAAGACTACCGCCACCCGATTTGAACCGTCCCCAAGACATACAAGCACTTAAAATCAATCAATACTCACTCCCATCCTGTCGTGGAGGAGTTCCTGAGGCCAGTAAAAAGGGCCTCATTGGCGGCCCGCCACTCGATTAGGGCCCGCGTCTCTTCATTTGTCCCTTGATAAAATATAACGTGTTTATAGGCATATTTTCATTGAATGCATAATAAAAGCCATCATATCAGGTTTAACAATTTAGCACAATATGGATAAGACTTATAGAATACTTCCTTTTTGACTGTTTTCCCCTCCGTTATCTTTATAATCAAAATTGATAATGCATGAGATTGTATTTGACAACAATATTATCTATTAAAATAAATATCAAATAAGGGTTAATGCTCCAGATTTGACAGCGTCCCACATTCGAGCATTTGCGACAAGCTGGCTGTCACACACACACACACACACACACACACACACACACACACACACGCCTGAGGCTTTTTATAATAGGCAGATGACTGACTGCTGAAGCTGGCGGGACGAGCTAGATGTCCCGGGACAGCTCTAGCTCGTCCCTAACTCCTACCGAGCTAGCTCCCATACACGACACACACAAGCTAGCTGTCTCTATCGGAAAACGTCCGAGAAAATGTCAAGTAGGACTTGACATGTTGGACAATTCAATGATAGCCTAATAAAAACGTTGAAAAAACGTTGAAAATACGGTATTCGTTAAACAAAAGTAGTAGGCCTATTTGGAAAATAGTAATTATGCTTACAGTTGTGGGTCTTCTCCTGCTCCGTTACAGTCGCCATTGGTTTTGGGTTTAGATCCGACGCTGCGAAATGCATTCTGGGATATCTAACGGCCCCAAGTCCGCGCAAGTCACCACCGATGCATCCTCGATAGAATGGCCAGTTGAAGAACACATCAGGAACACTTCCGGGTACTTGACTTGATGCGAACTTTGAATTGGAACAGTACTTGGGCTACGGTTGATGACGTTTTACGAGAACGCAAGTTCACAAGTACAGAAAAGAACGCGAATTGAGAAACGGCCAATGATTTGATCACTCTTGCCTCATTTCCACCGAGTAGAGCGGGTCGGATCGGAGCGGTTCGGTCCGGGTAGTTTGGCTTTTCATCTGCCAAAAGTTGGGTACGGTTCGGTTTAAGCGCACCTAACCGCTCTGAGCCGCTCCAAATCTCAGTACTCCTCCGTAGGGGTACTAGCCGCCTGAAAGGGTGCCGAAAATGCGGAGCTACACACTGCCGTCATTTGATTGGCCGAAAGAATCATTTCCGCCATGTGTAGTCACCTCGGCAAGAGTCTTGTGTTTTGGCGAAAATGTGAGCACAGCACTGTTTATTGTGTGGTGTTTTTCCTCGTCAATAAATGAATGACAAGTGCATTTTCCTATGTGTGGGATTAATACAGTTTATCTTATCCTATCTTAAGGTCATCTACCTCCTGAAGACCCCAGAGGACCTGGAGGCAGTGACCCGTGGGTTTGCAGGGCTGGGGAGACATCATTCTCCAGAGCAGCTGGAGCAATTGACGGCTGCCATGTCAGAATAAAGCCACCAAGCGGCCCTGATGGTCACTGCTACAGGAACAGAAAGTTGTTCCCCTCCATCATCCTGCAAGCTGTTTGTGACCATCAGTATTTATAACAGGCAAGTTAAAGAATTGTAAAGCTTTGATTTCTATTAATTTAAAATGTTTTGTTGTAATTTGTGCAGAGATTTCTTTTGTCAAAAAAAGAAGAAAGAAGTATTATTTTGTATGCACTTGACCTTTTCCAAAAACCTTAGTGACATGGCAGTCGTCAATTCAGCCCTGCAAACCCACTACAGCGACGATGCGGTGGACAGTGGAGAGAGGGATCGACCAACACACTCTGGAGACCACCCCAGATGATGTCCCACTGACAGCAGACAGACACCAGGGAGGGTCTCAATGTGGCAGCCCATCCTGGTCCAGCAGCACCACCAGGGACTCCCTGCTCAGCTTTTTATTTTTTTATTAATTTTTATTTATATAATAAAACGTATATCATTTACAAAAAATGTCATTCGATTCTTACGCAACAATGATAGAGGTGGCAGGTTGGGCGATAATGTATAAGATCTGCCTCCTGCTATAATCGTTCCAACATGCCGACAGGCACCTGGTGTTCATTGATTTGCCTAAAGTGTGTTGATCTGTCTAGAATATACAGTATAACAATTATAACAATCTGTCTGTTTGAGGGAGAAGATAAACAAGGGAGCAAATCTTAAATTCTCTAATGCTCGAGGTAAGGCCTGAGATCAGATTATCCATACCAAAAAAAATATGTGCTAACTAGATATTACAGAAATTACTTGTGTGATTTGGAGGATAATAATGGTATTCTGAATATCAGAAAAAAAACTTTTATTTACACATAAAAACATATTACATACTGAACATAAATAATGAAAATGAAAATATCCTACATTGAGGAAAAAACACATATAAAATAATATGGCACAGCCAAAATAAAATTACACTTAAATAAATATTAATTAATTAAATCAACAACAAATCTTCAAAATCATTTTTCAGCAATTTTTTTGAGGATGGAGAAGAGCCTCTCCATCCTCGCTTTGCTCTCCTGAGCCCTCCTCTCCTCCGCCTCCCTCTGCTGCCTCATGTCCTCTTTGATGAGGTCCAGCAGCTCGTCCTCCCGGTCCCTCTTACGAGAGCTGCCGCTGCTCCGCCCTGGCTGGCTGGGCCCTGGCTGGCTCTCCTCGTCCTCCTCTTCATCCTCCCCCGGTTTGTCCTCATGGATAGAGGCAATTAGGACAGGGGGATTTGTCGAATGCCTCTGTCCTAACACCTCATCCATGAGGACAAACCAGGGCCAAGTGGCAGCCGCCCCCTCGCCTGACGCTGGACACTTGCAATCCTAAGGCAGAGGAAATCAATTGTGGCAGTTAACAACAACAACAGAAATTCAGCAAAAGTGTCTTGCATGGTTAAAACAAATAATGTGCATTTAAAATTATGTGAACTTACTTTATATATATATTTTTTAAGTTGTCCCATTTTTTTTTGGCCTGAAGAGGTGTCACCTTCCCCTCCAGGCCCATTTCCTCCAGTATACTCCTAATCACAGAGAGAAAACGAAATAAAGGGTTAACATTCACAATCATGTTAATAACAATAGCCCATTTGTATGACTACATTTAACCTTATTGTAAAGGTTACAAGTTGATCTTTGTAAAGGCTGTTCTTGTAACGGTTACAGTTAAATGAGCCCTCATCCTATACAAAGCCCATGATAATGAGACCATTAGTGGCTGGGACATTACCCTTTTTCTTTGTTGTGTGTTTTTGTACTGCTTTCACAGGGATGTAAGCTGTGACCTTGTTGTGTTTCTCTTTATAACTCAAAATAAGACATTCAAGTAAACGATTTCTGGGGGATCTTGTGTGTGTCCTGATGTTTAATGAGGACTAATTTAACTGTAACCTTTACAAGATAGTCAAATGTAAATACTGCAAATGGCCTATTGTCAATAATTGTTATAAACTAACTGACATTATGAATAAACTAGTGTTTCCTTACCTCCAGGATACCGACGCGGAGTTTTTGGCCCCGGTGAAGAGGCCGTCTTTCTCCCCCCTCAACTTAATCAATTGAGCCGTATGCTCCTGGCTCCCTAAACCAAAAGCACGTGTTAGAATTAGTTTTGCTTCACACTACCCAACAAAAGCAGCTTAAATAGCTAAATAACCAAGTTAGCTGTGTAAAAATCCCAACGTTTGTAACAAGTTAACCAACGGACATTGACGGGACAGGGCATGAAATAAGGCGGACTTTAGAGCGTCTCTGCCCGGGTAAAAGTTGCACGAGTTGGTGGTGTTGGAGGTGTTTTCCGTTGCGGTCAGTGGAGGAATTCTAAACCTTTTGGGATATTTTTTTAACGATTCTGAAGTGTCTCTTAACTTCCTATTAACAAAGTAAAATCTAGATAAATGACAAGAAATATATGTCAAGATATAAAGCTCAGAAAGTGTGTGTTTTAATACATTTTCCTAAAAGTTAGTGTCACTAACACCATTAGAACGTTACCTTACTTAACCAATTATTTTGAAGGACTTAGGTTTTATACGGTTACTTTTTTATTCTTTACATTTGTATCGTTAGTTATTTGAGTTACTTTAAACCCAATACTTACATTTAAAGGCGTAACACGCTGCCGCTTCAGATTGATCAGATGCCATCTCTGACGAAACCGCAATGAATCGTGGGATTTATAGGGCCGCGAAGGATCCATCTTATGCAGCCTTCAAAACCGTGAAATGAAGGCTGCATTTCTGGGCTGCATATGAAGGAGCCTTGCAAGTCGTTGCAAACGGGACAGCCTTTGCGCGCAGCTATGACGCAATCGGTCTTCAAATGCAGCCTACGTAGGCTGCAACCCCTGAATCAAGACACAGCCCCTGTGTGCTTAGTTTTAGGGATTTTAAATGTGTGGATTTCATTACTTTCTGTTATTAAATTACATGCATTTTCTTTTGTAACTAGAAGTTTCTGTCATTCATTTGTGTGAATATTTTGTGGTACATCAACCGCTGACACATCAAGAGTCATTAACCTTCGGTAATATTGGTCATATTATCAGATTTATAAGATCAATAATTGATTTATTATTAGATGTTATAGAGTGATAATTTGACTATGTTTGATTAATATTGATTTATTTAACTGATCACTAAATCAATCATTAAAGACAAACCATTGATAAAATGAGACAAACTTGCTATTATTCTTAAGTGAATGGTGGCGTCCCTGCACAACTTTAGTACAACTTAGTAAATTTATGTATTGTTATTTTCAGATTAATTCCTAATAGCAGACTTAATCTGAATGAGCCCATAACCACTACAATGGGACACCCGTGAAATGCATTTCAGTCAGTGCGTTTCCATGGGACAACTGGATTGGATTATCACATATACTGAACTTGCCACTTGAACGGACCGCGTCACTTGTCTGAGTATACATGGCCTTTCAAATATTCGATAAATGTCCGATGCATGGCTGTCTCCACTATGCTAGATGGCGCTGTAGCCCTTTCAACAAGTGGTTATAGAGCCACATCCGGTTCCCTTCCAGCAACAACCCTACTATTTTTTCACGTCCTCTCCTTCCACTTCCTTGTGAAATCCTCCGCAGGTATTCTCGAGCAAGCGCAGAACGAAAAACTCCGATATGCGATCCCTGTATACATGCAGAGAGAATGCCGACTATGAACGAGTTATCTAGGTGTTCTTATCCGACTTTGCTTGTCCGTTAATGTGCCAATTTGTGTGCGAAGTAGATCGGATAAAGGTGTTTAAATGCATATCAACAAGTCCTGTTGAAGTCTTATTAGTTTATTTACCCGATTATGAGTCTGCATGTAAACGCACTGTGGTCCAGTAGAGACAGCAGATTCGCCAATACAACATACAGTTGATTGTTATTATGACACTTCCCCATATTTTAAATATATTTATGTTTTTCATTGTGTTATGACATAGTGAATCCATACTGTATATTGATGGTTTCACATATAATTTTTTCTATTTATTTACTAGTTAGAAGAATTCTTTTTTTAAATCTTCCATATTTGGTCCCATAAGGCCTTTCAGTTACTTTGCTATATACAACAGTAACAATACTTGTAGGTATTTGTAATGCATCAGTGTCTCTCTGACCTTGTTAAAAAATAATTCCGACTCATTATATTGAGTCATTCAGAGCTCTATTTAATCTCTATTTTGCAGATGAATCCCCATGGCCCCTAATTTAGCCATCTCTGGATAAAGAATATTTTAGCACTTATTGCATTACACCACTAATGCATCTTCTTGGAGGAAATTCATTTTTTTCTCCCTGCATACAAAGTGGCTGAAAGTTATCAGAGAAAGTAATGAACGTGAATCAATTTATAATGGAACATTAATAAAATATGTTTTGCCTCATCATTTCCTGAGGCTCACGCGCAGCCTCCTTAAACCTCCATCATGCCGACTGCAAGTTCTGCTCTCATTACTGGTGCCAATTTTAAGATATGTTTAGAGCTGGTGTACTATACCCCAAGCCTCACCCTCAGTACATACATGCAAGTATGAAGATGCATATTTACATGTGTTTGAACATATAGGCACTGACACATAAATGCACAGATACACAGAAAAAAAGCTATGGTCAGGAAAAGTAAATCACTTCCTATTTGAAGATAACACACATGAGAAAAAGCATGCAGTGTAAAATAGATATGATCTCAGATTCTCATGTTTAATAAGCAATTGTTTGAAGCACAATTTTACCTGCACATCTGCAGGTTAAGTGAGTGGCCTTCACTCTGTCTCCTTTTAAAGTCAATTAATCAATTATTGATATTTATATATATATATCGACCGGCAAAAATACGCCTGTTTGGTTAACAAAGCAAAGCGATAGACAACACGTGTTAAAAAAAAAAGACGCATCCGCCACTGTTGTTGTGCTTAAAGCTAGCTCTAGCTTTAGCGTTGGCCGCGAGAGCAGGGACGTAGGGTGACTTACACAGATGTTTACAGTGATGTCATGACGTTGCTCTCTTGCCAGCTCCATGGATGGCTCTGGTCTGTGTGAAACCAACCGGTTCTTTGGACTGGCCCCAGCACCAGCCCGGAGCTGGCTCTTGGTTCCTGTTGGTGTGAAAGGGGTAAAAGAGGGGCGAACATTTCCCTTTTCTTTTCTCTTTGATATGAGAATGAAGGCTCAGCAGCACAGCAGGCAAAGCATTGAACTCCATTGACCTGCTTTAGTTTCAATGTGTTGGTTCACGCTGGTTCATGATCACAAAAGAGCACACAATGTCCCACTCATGGTTAACTGGGTCAGTCCAATGGAAAAGACGATATCAATATGTGACTGGAAACACCTTCAAGTTTCTTACTATGAGTCAAAATGTCTGTCCTGACAGGGGTTTGGTACACTTTATTTAAGCATAATTAACAATAAATACTATGTTAAGGTGGACATTGTGATGAAGATTATAAAATCTGATGACTGACCCCAGTTTTGTTTTTATTTCATTGTCACTTTTGAAGTACATTTTCAGTTATGTCTGCTGTGATGCTCCACAATATTGCTGTTGATCGTCTCAAGTGAAATCTTGTTTACATATGTGCCATCACAAATTAGTAAAGATACTGATTAGGGCTGTCAAAATAAACGCGTTAACGCAGGGTGATTAATTTCTGGAATTATCGGCGTTAGTTTTTTTAACGCATGCGCAGAATGATCCGCCCCGTGCATCCCACCGGCTCTGTACTACACTCTTAACGTTGTGGCTGACCCAGGATCAGTAGCTGCTCACAGCCAAACATAGCAGCACGTTAGCCCGTGCCGTGTTTTAAACTGCCAACGGCCACGTCTGTGTCGGGGGCATAGATAGTATATAAAATCAACTGCCACGCGCGCAGTTGATGTCGAAGCAACAGGAGGAGAAACATTATCCGCTATGTTCAGAGCCCGCGAGGACACAAACGTCTGCAGTTTTCAGAGGTGTGTGTGAGTAGACATCAACATAACGTCGGCTTCCTGGCACACATGAACAGTCCCCTAAGACGTGGTCGCACGCACGCACACACACACATACACACCGCGGACTGTAATCAAGTTGTATTCAAGAATGCACAACCTATAGATTCACCAAATAAATGCCATTCTATAGCCTATCCTATATTTGCCCAAAGACATAGTAAAGACAGACCAATTGAATTATGGTTTGGTAGGTAGGCCTATATATTTTAGTTTGATTTAAATTTATTTTCAGTATTAAGGATTTTCAATTAATAAACACTAATTACACAAATACTAATTTTAAATGTACATATCCACCTTCTGTCCTTTATCTTTCCGTTCAGACAGAAAATTTGAACTTTTCAGGCATATTTCAAATGGTAAAATTAATCGTGATTAATCCACAGAATCCTGTGATTAATCTGATTTAAAAAATGTAATTGTTTGACAGCCCTAATACTGATACTTTGCCTGAAAAGCCAAAACAAAACACATCCCCCTTTTAAGTGTTAATCAAATATAATTCAAGATAGTGGACATTTTATGTCTTAATTGGAAAATAGATAATGACAAATAAGCTTATAAATGAGCATTCTATACTATTTATTGTGATGGTTCAACCCTTATACTTTTGATGCCAGCTGTTCTGCCATATTGTGTATTTAAGCAGAGAACACTTCAGTCAATTTCCTAGGAGTCACATGTAGCTGATACTGTATATCCAGGCATCGCTCTCCTGGCACATTCACATGTCACTGTGAGTAGCTACACCTTATATGCAATAATAATATATTTGAATCAGACCATTTTCTTGCCGATGTGTTGGGTGTTTCCTTAGAAACAGCAGGCAAATGGAACACTAAAGCTAGGGATATATATAAACAACATTATCACCTTAATAGAGGCACTTTGATGAATCCAGTCATAACATTGTAGCTGAATGAATATTTGAAAATATGAATGAAAATGACAGGTGTAAATAACTGCCAGTTCAGTTAGCATCATGTGTCATCTCATAGATCAGCAAACATTAGCTCCTTTTACACAGAGATTGCAGCATATTGACGGAACGACAGTGCGCCAATATGCCGGCTCTGCTTGGTTCACTCTGGTGCATCAGTGTGCCAATTTATACAGCGTTACACATTCCGGAATGAAAGAGGGGTGCCTGGAAGCAGCGTTAGGTGTGACGTGTATATTTAGCGCCGCACCGGTCAGCTACATGTAAACAACACTGGCCGGTGTATTGAGAACAGAAGCGCTGGTGCTTGCAGTCTTTTACTGACCCCGAGATGTGCCGGTTGATCTCGCCCTCTCACACACACACACACACACACAGTGTGAAGTCAAGTTACTGTAGACTGAAATAATGTGTGGAGATAAACTCAGGCTGCTGGATAATAATAGCGGTGGCGATCCGGACACAGCCTAGCTTAGCTTAGCCTAGCTTTGCCACTTCATTGAATTAGTTCCCCCAGGCAGAAATACACTCATAAACTCTGAAAAATGAAGCGTGGGGGTTTGGATTGAGCAGCAGACCTTATAATCAGACAGATTAACCGCCGTTCCTTTTCTTTGGTGATTACGGGACATCGGGCTGCCGTGATTCATGTTAAACATTTACATTACTCCTTCTGTGATATTGCTAAACTATCTATCGTCCTTCAACTGCTTACATGATCGCATGTTTAGAACGTAGGCTATGGAATGTCATCAACAAGCAGCCGCAGAGAGGTGGAACAGATTGTGTCGGCAATCTTACTTCCCCCCCGAGGTAGTAAGATTCCCGGAACAATCTGTTGCGCCTTTCTTCCCCCGTTCCGCAACGGTAGCATTTACAGTGCTGCTCAAAAGTTTGTGAACCCCTTGAGCATTTTGGAATTGTATTCATTCATTTAACCATTAATCATTCATTTGTATCAATACCAGTATTTTTTATATGAAATAACAGATGTTTGTTGATCAATTCAACATTTATTTTCTGGAAATCCATTGTTAATACAGATTAAACAAATGATTTGCCAACTTTTGTATGTGCAAAAGTTTGTGAACCCTGGGCTGCATTGCTTAAATCGAGCAGGTAAACACAATCAGGTGGGCCAAATTGAGTGACGAAATGGACCAATGTAATGAGAGTTCTTTAGGGAAGAAATAGGCAGCACTAGATAAAACATAGATAAAACCAGGTCAGTTTAGACTCACCAAAGTGAACCCATACAGGTCAGACACCTAAAAGGGAAAGAAAATCTCAGAGGATCTCAGGAATAGAGTTTTGATGTTGAATATTTGTCTGGGGACAGCTATAAATTAATTAAAAAAAAGTTTGAGCTCCATCGGTCCACCTTGAGGCAAATCATCTACAAATGGAGAGCTTTAAGAGTGACTGAACATCTGCCTAGAAGTGGACTTCCTTCAAAAATATCCACAAGCGCCACAAGAAAAGTGATTTATTTTTTTGGTAAAGGCCAACCCAAACATTACATCTGGATATTTGCAGACCGGTTGCCACCACTGTTCTTCACTTGGGAGAAGGTTCTTCTGGTGGCAGGCAGAGTTGCATTTAGTCCAAACATGGCGGTTTTGGTTGTGACCAAACCGCTCAATTTTGGACAAATCTGTCCCCAGAATAGACTTCCAGAAGACTTCAGGTATCTCCAGGCGCTCTCTGGCAGAGTAGTGACAAGCAGTTTTGTTCTTTTTCGAGAGCAGAGGCTTCTTCAGCAACCCTCCCATGGTAGCCATGTTGACTGAATTGTCTTCTTATTGTGAAACCATGCACATCTGTCCCAGATGCTGCAAGAGAGGTATGCAAATCACTAAATGTAATGTTTGGGTTGGTTTTAACTGAAAAATCCCTTATCTTGTGGCGTTTGTGGATGTTTTTGAAAGAAGTCAACATCTAGGCAGATGTTCAGTCACTCTTAAAGCTCTCCATTTGTAGATGATTTGCCACATGGTGGACCGATGGAGCTCAAACTTTTTCAAATCAATGTATAGCTGTCTTCAGACAACACTATTCTTGGGATCCTCTGAGATTTCCTTTCCTCTTGGCATGTCTTACCTGTATGGGTTCCCTTTGTTGAGCCTAAACTGACCTGACCTGGTTTTATATCTGTTTTATCTAGTGCTGCCAATTTCTTCCCTAAAGATCTCTCATTACAGTGGTCCATTTCATCACTCAATTTGGCCCATCTGATTGTGTTTACCTGCTCGATTTATGCAATACAGCCCAGGGTTCACAAACTTTTGCACATACAATTTGTTTTATCTGTATTAACAATTGATTACCGGAAAAGAAAAGTGTTGAATTGATAAACACACATCTGTTATTTCATATAAAAAATACTGGTATTGATAAATTAATGGTTAAAATAAATAAAATTCCATAAGGCTCAAGGGGTTCACAAACTTTCAAGCAGCACTGTATACAGCATGGCCAATTTCCCAGCTTTCACTGGCTGTGTAAAAGGGGCTCGTGTCTGACTTCTGTGAGGGAATTTTGGGTATTTAGTTGTAATATTAATGGGAAAGATTGAGAGGTCATATATGCCTATCTTGTGTGTCTGTCTCTCAGACTCTAGGTCAGCCTTGGAGCCTGTTAGGAGACACTTAGGTCAGTTGTATAGATAAAGTCTCATCTCCTTAGACTCCAGAATGTTATGGTTCACTGTGTTCAGCTCTGAACCAAAACATTGGTACGCTTGGTGCCCGAGCCGGGGAGGTGATAGAGATAGCGCGAGGTTAAAACACAGCTCTAAGCATGAGTTTGTGAGAATTGAAGTGCAAGTCACTAGAGTTGCAGTCCGGTTCTCCTTGGCCAAGTCTGTAATAAATATTGCTTCATAATTCATCCAAGTCTCCTGAAATATTCTTCCACCTGAGTTGACCTCAAACCTTAAACAGAACTTCCATCACAACTTCCACCTTTTAAATCCAAAGCACATCAGCCCCTATAGCATCAGTCTGATTATCTTACATGTGCGATTTCAAAATGAAAAAAAATCATGACAGCAGCAAACTTTTGATTTGACTGCTTCATGCATTCTCTAGAAGCTGCTGTCCTGGGGGGGGCGTGAACCTGTCAGGGCAGCTTAGTGTCAGGGCAGGTGGAATGTGTGCGTGTGTGTTTGTGAGGCAGTGCTGCCAGCCATATAGCAGCATTCCTGTGGCTGCATAGCGTGCCATAGCAACTCCCACACAACTGAGGGCCGGTATGACCCAAGCCCTTCTGCGATGCACACATTTGGAGTGTTTTCCAGTGACGCATCAATTTAATCCTTTCAAATGAAATATGCCAGAAAGTTAGCACACAGCTATGGAACATATTTGGTTGTTACAGGTCTTTTTTTTTATTCATGTGAAAATAATGTTTATTTGGAAATCTGTCCTAGGCTTTCACAGCTTGTACCTTTTGTCTTTGATGCTGCTTTGCGTGAGTCCCTGTTTCCCCAAGTGGTTGGCGTCCTATAGAGTCACAATGGCTGGATGTATAAAATGCTGACCTCAAAGTGGTGCTTGAGGAGAAGTCAGGCAATCAACAAAGTCATTAGGAGCAAATTATCCGGGAATTGGCATGGCATTGCAATCCATCAGTTAGAGACATTTCAGCTAAAGTGGTGGCCCGACAAAACTGTTGTTTCCATTAATAGGACCAATGGCGCTTGCATGATTGAACAAAAACTCTATTTTAACCCTCTGAGGTCAAAGGGAATTTTTTTATTAATTTTTACATCATACGGTTTTAAAGGTGCAAGTTGATAAAGTGTTTTATATAAAAGATGTTCAGAACTCTCTTAGCTCTCTGTAAATCTGAGATCCACTTTTGTTCTAGAGCCCTGTGTAAATATGCTGAAATTTGATGTGGGAATACTGAAAAATCTGGACATGTCTTCTTACTCGTGCTCGTTTACTCTCCCGAGTGCACACACACACACAGAGCAGCTGATCTAATAGGAGATAAACGCTTGGAGACACATGCGCACATTTATTTACAGCAAATCGCAGCCTTTCGCGCAGTTATGACCATGCACAAGCACACATCGCTTGCTAGTACATTAATTGTTCAGCAGTAAACATACAAAATAAAAGTTTTTTTATTATTTTATTTTTTTGGTTGGTCGGTCGGTAGTTAAGGCGGGGGCAGGTGTTGTTAAGGCGGCTGCCTTAGCCATAAAGCGCTGGGGAAAACCATAGGTCCATAGGGGAAACACTGCCTTTTGGTAATAGGGGTGTCACCCTGATAACAACTTCTTAATAGTGGTGAAGCAAGATTGCCGTTTACCACGTTGCTAAAATGTGCTGTTTATTTCCTGGGCTCTCGTTATGTCAGTGTCCTCTGCTGGACAAGTGTGGAATTCATTCCTTGTTTATTTTGGCTGCCCCCTAGCGCCTGGAGTGAGCATTTTGGTTATTTCTTTAAAAATGCATAACTTCTCACAGGAATGGGCTAGAGACTTACTTTTTTTTGACATACTCAGAAATCGATGCTCTACAAGTTGCGGACCGGACGGGCCTTATGTTTGACTCCCCTGGTTTAAAGGGTAGCGGGATGACCTCCCTCCCAAACACATGCAGTTATGTGAACCCCCTTGGAGGCCTTGAGAAGCGGAAAGCAACAGAGGTTCCCTCGAGATTATTGTGATAGCACAGCGTTGCCAACAGGGCAGATTTGACCTTAAACCGTGGATGATTTGTGTCTGCTGCATATCATCTTGATAGCGGTTCTTCAGAGACTCATCAAGTGTTTGTTGTGGGTGAGAATATACAGTCACAATGTTCTCATCACTTCCACGTGGATTGCACTGAATTTGTCAGCAGGGACCATTTGTTTTTCAGTGCATTGACTGCTACTGCTTCCGGTGAAATACAATCTTGGCCCACGTGTGAATGGATGCATGGTTAACAACTCACAATTACACTGTGTTTGTGTGTATACGTCGCATATATAGCAGCACGCGATTGTCAGCAGCAACACCTTCAGGGTATCGGGTAATGTATGCAAATATGCAGGCACTCCCATAAGCCAGGGCATGTATTTTTAATTAGCATTTGTCAGCTTGAAGGCTGCACGTATTTGCCTCAGTGTGTGTCTATGTGTGTGTGTTAGGTAAGCTGTCTTGTGATTTCATGTCAGCCTGCCAGTGCACATCAGGGACACTCCCAGCTGTCCTTGCATGGCAGGACACCTCTTAATCAAAGATTCATTGAATACATTGGTTAGGGCACACAAGTCTATTTTGACATGTGTTGCTAATTCTACTACACACTCTTTCCCCCTTATTAACCCCTCCATATGGTCAGATACACAGGAACATTCTGTGTCCGGTCCAAAACGTCTTAGAACACATCTTACATTATATCCATGCATTATGTAGCATCTTGTGCAATACAAACCTGTGGAATGTTTCATAACATATTTAGAGCTGTATAGATAATTGATGGCAAATACAAATCACCTTTTCTCACCAATAAGCAAACTCACCGGGGAGGGGGGGGCATGTTAGCATTGATTTCTCATTTTACCATACAGATGAATCTTTTTACTTCACGTTTTTTTTCATAAGCAGTGTTGGAGAGGTAACAAAGCACAATTAGTCAAATACTGTATTAAAGTCCATTAAAGTTCACCACTATATTTCAGGCAAACGTTGTTATGTTCCGCTCCACCGTTGCTTCGTAGATTAAGATTATTAAACCATATAGTTCAAGAATAAAAATCAAAAATCTTAAATGATGATCTACTATTAGTGCTGTAATCCTACAATACAAATTGAAAGTAAGTCGGAGTTCAGACTTACTTATAATATTCAAACCATGTAAAATAAACGCAAATGCAAAATTGACACCCTCTTACACCTTCGTTTTTATTTAGCACACATTTGTGCTGGTGACTTCGGGCCTGGAATAGAAGCTTTACCAATTGAAATCCCCAGAGTAGCTGGTAAGATCCGGCCAAAAGGTTTCTGGGGCTTCTTCACGAATCAAGTAGAGAGCAGTCAGGCATTGTCTGCTCTAATATGACACTGAGCTTGTAATCACTGTTCTTCTTTCAGTGTTGGCCTTGGCCTCGGCTGATGACACCATTATGTTCTCCGGGGCCAGAGGCAGCCAACATATTGATCTATCACCTGGGTGGTCAATGCTGCCTGAGTCCGCTAATGATAGGTATCAAAACGGTGTGTGTGTGTGGTGATGGAGCACATATACGTATAGATAATATAGATAAAGCATATCAACTCCCCCCAGGGAGATGCTGGGTGACATTTTTAGCTGTGTGTCATCTCCCTCGTCTCTTTTGGCTCTCTCTGTTAAGTGTGGGTGTGTGCTGCCGGAATTTCAATTTTTGCATCTACAAGGCTGGTGGACTTACTAACATTACTGTAAGGGAATATCTGAAGAGCTTTTCCCATGCAAGATAGCCACTGAAAAAAACATTACATCTACTCTGAGAGCCCTTCTGGCGTGAAAAAATGACATTTTGGTGAAAAAAATCATTAAAATATTAAGGTTTATATTTTTAATATTGAGTTTCAGGGTAGCTTAGGTCAAATTTGATATTGTGAGAATCCTTGATTTTTCTATTCACGGTTTATTTGAGAAGAAATTTTTGAATTGTTTCTTCTCATTTGATGAAGAATCCTTGAAAACAACAGACATTTTAAGTACATCTCCATGGAGAAACATCCCTTCATTTTGCTCAGGCATACAGACGGAATTGGTTGAAGACACTCTCCATGGGGTGAATTGAACTGTCACTTCACGGGGTAAAAGGAAGTGTGTGTGTGTGTGTGTGTGTGTGTGTGTGTGTGTGTGTGTGTGTGTGTGTGTGTGTGTGTGTGTGTGTGTGTGTGTGTGCACAAATAAGTGTCAGTAGAAAAGATATAAGATATTTTCACACCTGATTCAAAGACCCCATCCTTCCCAATAGAATATTCACTGTAGGATTGGCTGTCTTTTAACCCCGATCTTGCATAGAATGTTCTCCCACTCAACCGAAGCGAACAAACTCCCACCTACACTGTATAACGCAAACATTTCTCTCTTGTTAAAACAAGACAGAGATGAAACTAACCCGTCCTCATATCGACCAATTTCTATGCTTAACTTGGATTTCAAAATTTTCACAAAGATTCTGGCAAATAGACTAAACAAATTTATAGAATCCATTATTCACACAGACCAGACCGGGTTTATCCCCAATAGGTTTTAATGTTTTAATGTTAGGAGAGTCCTAAATATTATCTATAACAAATTTGACAGCTCTTCCAAACAAGCTGTTTTGTGTCTGAACGCGGAAAAGGCTTTCGACCAAGTTGAGTGGGGGTACTTGTCTAAAATAATGTTGTTGTCTAGATCTCCTGTGTTCTGATGAATGTAGTTCTGTGTGTGAACTCCTGGTATGTTTGATGAAGATGGGATGTTATGGTGGGAGTTTTTTCTTTAAGGCATGCTGCATTTTACTTGAAATGTTTGTAATTTGTGTACGGTCTGTCCCCTGCCTCCTTCTCCTTTCGAGTGTTACAGAAAAGAGATTGAGTGGTCGAAGCCACGCAGAGACAGATGATCAATCTACAAGCTATTCCCCTAGATTAATTTTTTTTTCAAAAAGGCAAATTGAATGTCATCTACATTCATGTGGATTTTGATTGGTTTTCCTGGTATAGCAAAGGCCCAGTGCTTGCTAGAAAATGTAATGCTGAGATGATGTCTCCGCTGTGTTCTCATCTTATTCCCTTTTCTGCTCCGTGTTATTGCTGTGCACGCCTTTAAAATGTTATAACTGATGATCATTATTGTCAGTCAATAACGGGACCCTGAGGTAAAAACAAATAATTGTGCCTGTCGCACTGATTTACTGTAAGATTAAATCTGTGAGGATTAATGTGTCTAAACCTATTACTCTTGATTTGCCAGGGTGATTTAATAAATTAACATGTAAAACGTCTTTGAAAAAAATATGAGTCCAGGGTGGAATATTACTATAATGCCTAAAACATAATAGCATGGTTTTACGATAACGCAATTCAACAGATCAGCGTTTTATCAGGTGAAATCTTGCATTGTGTCTGTCTGGGGGAGTGGGGGTGGAGGGCTGCAAAAGTTATTTGCAGTCAAATGTCACTGATTAATGAAATAAAGAGAGAAAAAAACTGTATGGTTTGAGCCTGTTATTTTATTGTTCAAATGACGGCGCGTACCAACTGAATAGCAGCACTAACGCAAACAGTTCAATTTACAAAAAAGTGTGATAATTGGTAGCCTGGAACTCCAGACCCATATCTAGAACGATAGAGGGTCTGGCAACGATCAATAGACCTTCCCAACTCAAGGGGCGGCAACTACGCGTGCATTTCAAATGCCACTGCACGCAATTGGATAGCACTACAACCAATCAGAGCAATGAACAAGGTGACATATTAAGCCCTGTTCGTTAAGCGAACAGCAGGTTAACTGTTAAATTGAACTTTTGTCGTGGTCGGTCGGCAAAACACAGAACATTCTTCTTACTTGCTAATGAAAGATTTGAGTGCCGTCTTCCAAATCGTTAAGTGTTGAGGCAAACAACATATCCGAAGCCATCTTTGTTAGCCCCAGAGCACCATACATAGAGACCGTGCGGAACGCATCATAATCGGAGGCCACACCCATCGTGGGGGAAAACAATACACAGCGCTCCATTCACTTTATATTGAATGACACCCGTATTCGGCAAACAAACTTAATAAAAATGTAACACACTGAAAAGGAGTAGTCATGAGCAGTATGGATGATGGTTAACTTTATTTTATGAATATGATTGTTTGCTGTGATTTCCCTTAATGTAATACTTGTGCTTGCTGTGGTTTTATATTGTTTGTTGTGGACTTTCATAATTGTGTTACCTCTCCCATGAACTGCCTACTACACACAAGTCATGCCACTAATTGACACACCTGAACCTCGTTTAGCAATCAGCAATCTCATTGGCTAGTTGAGCAGAGCCTTCCTTTTAAAAGACATGAAGGAACCATAGATGGGGAGAGAAACTAGAGAGGAACTGGGGCAGAAGGAACTCTGAGAGAGTGGACTCTCGGAGAAGGGCCGAGGGCTCTATGGATGTGTTATGGGCTGCTCCGGGCAAATAATCATGAAGGTAGGAATTAGTGATGGGCAAATGAAGCTTTTATGAAGCATTAAACCAGTTGAGCCAATGTTTCGAAAATAGGTTCATTACTCGAAGCTTCAGTGACAGTGACCTCTGCTGGCGAAGTTCGAGGCTGCAGTGGATTCAACGTATCCCTGCTTTGAAAATGATTTGACGCACACACACACAAACCCAAATACTTAATAGGCTATCATGATCTTTACACGAATAAATATTGATCTAAATACAGATGTCTAAATTGTTCTTAAATGGATATGCTAGCCTTCTGTCCATGTAGGCTTGGATATAATTGAAACAGCATATAAAAGCCTATCGCACTTACAGTTAGGCTATGCCTTCCCCCTAAACCGGGACTCGAAACCCCGATCCTCTACTCCCAGACAGTGTGTTATCCCCTAGTCCAATCTAATCGATGCTTTACGTTATGTGGGATGGGCTTAGACACTCAAAGATTTGTATTGAGGTAAGCTGCCTTATGGATTGAGCCAGTTTCTTTGTTTTGCTCAAAGCTTCTCCACCCAGCCGCGGACCAGTAAGTGATTCATTCAGGGAGTGAAGCAGTTACTGCTTTCGGACGTCATATGTCACGTGATTTGAAGCAAGTTTCGAAGCGTTGGTTCTATTGGCTCGTAGTCCTAGGGTTCAAAGCACGTATCGAAGCTTCAGAGTCAAATTGCCATCACTAGTAGGAATACGTCTTATGTTATTCTCCGCAGTGTCTGTGCATTATTGATTTAGTGGTTGCCTAATTAACAATGTAGGTTCATAACAGTAGGCCTATCCCTCAATCTTCCTCCGTGTCGCACCTATGTTTGCGATCGTCCGCAAACTGACACCCGCCCCCTCTCACTTTTCCTAGCATATGCCTGTCTTTTTTCCTCCTGTGGTGTGTTGTGTCATTTAGCCTGCTAGTTTTTTTTGTTTTGTTTTTTCGGCAGTAGTAGTTCCTAAATGTATTTCATGTAGAAACGAATGAGGGGAGGAGACAGAAGTTACGAGAGACGGGGAGAGAGAGAGAGACTAACAGTAGCGTATAGGCCTACAGTTCTTTATAAACAGGCATACAAGTGTCATAAGTATGCAATTAATTTAGTCAAAGAGCCTGTAATTAATTAGTTTTATTTTTTTTAAATTGCTTGACAGCCCTAGTTTTTTTGTTAAACGGATGTTTGATTAAATTTTAATTAAGTTTGTTTGCAGAAGACAGGTCTCCTTCAATACTTGTGAATGGAACGCTGTTCAATGTTTCCCCCACGATGGGCGTGGCCTATTTCATGCACTGTCTCTATAGGGCTCTGGCCCGCCCATATCAGAAAGGACGATTTGATTGGTAGCTCAGGATTTGTTGACATATTTAATGAGCTTCAATGGAGAGTGTCCAGAGGGTCACCAACCTTTTTGAACCTGAGGGCTACGTCATGGGTACTGAGTCATACGAAGGGCACCCAGTTTGATACACTCTTCTGAAATAACAAATTTGCTCAGTTTGCCTTTAGTTATACATTATTATTAATGATTAATGATACTCATCTATGTGAAGACACTGATCATGTTAATGATTTCTCACAATTATCAACAATGACTTAAAAAAGGTGGGAAACAGATTATTATGCTATTTTTAGAACAGGCCTGCGGGCGCCTCATATGGTCCTTGCGGGCACCAGGTAGCCCGCGGGCACTGTGTTGGTGACCCCTTTGTGACATTTGCCAGCACCTAGCGGCAGGTCGGGATTTCCAGGCTAGATAATTGGGACAGACTTGAGACAAATTGAGTGTGGGGGACCTCTTGAGGTGTTTCCTTTCCTTAAGCTCAAGATTGTTGAATTAGGCTGATGAAAAGACTTCGCAGCACAAACACTGGCTGAGGTGTAGAGCTGTACACAGGGCTCTAAACTAGCAGTCGCCACTCGCCAAATGCGACCAAATTATTCCCCTGGCGACTTAATTTTGGAGGGATACATGCCACTGGGGCGGGTAAAAGTTTGTCCCGATGGTCGTGCTCTTGCGATAAATTATGCATGATAGAACAAAACATTGTAGTAGCTGTAAACTGATAAATTATGACGGTAGCAAAGGTCAAGCTAAACTGGTGATTTGTTGTGTGTCACACTGAAGTAGCTCCCCGACGTCACCGCTGTAGAAAATAAGTTCCCCCGAAGAAAAGTAGCGTGCGCGTCACCGCCATAGAATGTATAATAACGCCGCTCTTTAAAAGTTTTGGCGCAGCAAAAGCAGTTCGAGCACTTTAAATGTGCAATGTAGGGCTGCAACAACGAATCGATAAAATCGATTAGTAAAAGCGTTGGCAACGAATTTGGTCATCAATTCGTTGAGTCGCGCGATTTAATAAGTCACTTGTAGGCGTGGCACTGTTTACATCCAGCCGCCGACAGGTTCATGCACGCCCACAGCGAGCCTTCCGCACGTGAAGCGGTGCGGGAAAGCTATAGTGTGAGCGGCCACAGCTTGTATTTTGGTCATATCGAACACTGGACTGTAGGCCTATATAAAAGTGTTGTACCTTTGCTGTCTTTGGGTTAAAAAAAAACTCCTTCAACTCAGTATCCGTCTAGTCCAAAAAAACTCTGTCAGCTGCTGCTGCTGCAGACGGTGTGCAGACGGGCTCGGAGAGTCGGCATCGGCGCATCAACAGTCATTCAAAGCAGCGGTAGTAATCACACAACCGAACGGTGTAGAAAGTCCCGTCAGTTAAAAATAGTAATCCAGTTTTTAAATCCATGTTAAAATCGGAAGGATATAGAGCTAGTTAGCTTAAAAAAAAGTACCAAACATGTCAACTGTGATGTGTTCAGGCCGGCTCAGTAATATGATTGATGTGTTCAAATGCAACACATTTTTTTTTTGAGATTTTGGCGATTTTTCCCACCAATATAAAATAGATAAAATGGAATTATGACCTGTTTAATGTCCTATCTTGAGCTATGATCATATCAGCAATTAAAGCAATAATAGAAAAGTATCAATAGTGATATCAATAAAGACTTGGATCGTTAAGGAGTCTCAAATGGTATCACTATCCATAAAAATGAATGATCTCCTGTCATCTGAGAGAAATTAAGATGATTTAATTTTTTAACCGTTAGTATTTACCGTTAAAAATCTTATCGGTCGACTGGTTTACCATGGACATCCCTTATATACTGTATGTATATCATACATTGTATGTTTTTTTTTGTGTTATCCCAGTTAGGTTTATTATTAATTTTTTATCATTTAATATTACTTTTAATTGTTCCGGGACATTGGAGCAATAACCTGGGGTTTTGACACTGCAGTCTGCACTGTTTTTTTTTTATTTTTTTTTTATCCGATTCATCGATTTAATCGAAAAAATAATCGAC
This sequence comes from Ammodytes dubius, assembly GCA_026122265.1. Taxonomy (NCBI): domain Eukaryota; kingdom Metazoa; phylum Chordata; class Actinopteri; order Uranoscopiformes; family Ammodytidae; genus Ammodytes; species Ammodytes dubius. The sequence continues at coordinate 4,650,851 of CM047507.1, forward strand.
GATTAATCGATTATTAAAATAATCGTTAGTTGCAGCCCTAGTGAACGTATGAAATGAATGAAACTAAATTAATATAATATTAAAATGTATTTCTAAATATGCAACAAAAAGAGGCAATTTATTATTTGGCCGGTAAAAAATGTACTTGGCCGGTAGATTCTATCATCTACCGGTCCCCTTGGCAGGTGAGCCAAAAAGTTAGTTTACAGCCCTGGCTGTACACCTTGGGAGAGCTGCAACCCTACGACCGCATCCTAAAGGCCACAAGGGCAGCGACATGGGGGTTAGGAATATTGTCTAGTTTGGATGCATAACATTCCATGAAATTAATATAATACCTTTTATCTTTGTGATAAGCCTATATTTTCTTCTTGAAAACATGCCGATGCATTTGTAAGACCTGAACAAAGTATTTTTTGATTTAAACAATGAAAAAAAAAGTTGTATCCAAAACCTGCTCTGTAAAAACCGTGGACACTCATTTGTTGTAAAAATGAAATAAAGATTTTAACCTTGGCTTTATCCAACATCTCGGGTTTTTTTTTTTTTTTTTTTTTTAAGAGATGCAAATGTACATATACTTTAGATTAGATATTGCCAAATTTGCATATTTATTCAAACTTTTGGGGAAAAAATATTGTTTTTTATGCGTTGGTTTTCACATTATATGTCGCTGTCTAGTTTCTACTCCATATGGTGATATAACATACATACATTACCAACTAGCACAATTTAGTATTTCATTGTATGTTTTACACCTTAAAGCTACAGTATCCATAATTGTGTTGGGTAACATATTCAATCCATTACTTTCCGTTGACCCATCCCACTAAATTGGTCCAGATGTCTTTGATCTTGTTTTTTCCCTGACATCTATCCAGCATCTTTGGTGTCTTTAGAAAACTTTTTGGATCTGCTCTAGATTTTTTTTAAAGGCACTTTGGATTTGAGTCAGTGCTTATCCACATAACATCCATTTATAATGAAAGGAAACACAGTTGAGCAGCTGAGATAGCAGGGTGAATGCATAATGTTGTGTCAACTGTGAAAAGCCCATGCATGTTCTCACCATGACAGTCTCACACATGAAAGAAAAACTGGACTAAAAGCGAGAAGTATGACACCAAGAGAATACTTGCATATAGAAATGGGATAAAATGCTAGGCAAGTAAATTGGAAAATAATTAACTCAGAAACATTTACAGCCGAAAGTTGCCCCATAAAAAAAGAAAAGTGGTTGTCCATCTACACAGCAAAGACAATTACCAAGTCCTGAGGAGAAATTCTCTATCTAATGGTCTTTCAATGCCAGTGATTAGGCACAAAATCCAGTCATTTGTGTCAAATTATTATCATAATTTATATCTTCCAAAGGTGAAGTCAGTTTTGTCGTGTGAAAACATAATGACTGAATTGTATTCATAAAACCCTATTAAATTGGATATGAGTGACTTACTCTGCTGAAGGCTCATTTCAGTTAAACTTCCTAATCTATATTTGTCCCTGTCTCTTACATTGAGAGTGCATTAGAATGGGATAAGTTGTTAATTAGTATGAACAGGAGGAGTGATTGCAGCAAGCAAACCCTGTTTAAATGTTCATATGTGGATCCGTCAATAATTTGACAGACTTGAGACATCGTTAACCTATCCAAAACTCTATACTGAACCCCTCATTAGACTTTCTATTTTCACCCTTCTACCTGCATACTGTCAAAAATAGAACATGTACTGCTAAACCTCGTCATTTCGGAGCCCTGGACATATCCACACACACATTCACTCACACTTAGGTGTATGTGTGTCTTGCGCGTGAATTGTTGCATGTGCTCTGCAGGAAAGACATGAAAAGCCTCTTGTCTGCAGGCTGGCTGTCAGCTAGCGCGGCGGGCTAGCTCATATGCAGGCAGCAGCAGTGTTGCCCTCCAAAGTGTTTGGTGAACCCTATCAGGTTGTGTTCATCAGCTGAAGTGAGGTAGGTTTGTGTGTGTGTCCAGCTGTCAATACTCTGTGAAGGGCCTGGGCACAAGCCTGTCCTGTCTAGATGGCAGCTCGTTAGGTTGCATGCTCTGTCTCTGTGTGATTTTAATGTGGTTTTACTTGGGTTTTACTTGGCTTTTATACCTTTTAAAACCTTCTTTTAAACCTGCTTCACTTCGCTATCGTTGCCTTGCTGTATGGATTAATTTTGGAAATCTGCGTGGATTGTTGCTCTGCTTTGCTTCGCTGGCGTTCTCCACCTGCAGCCAGCGCTCACCTGCTGCTCCTCCTCCCTCCCTGCCTGCCTGTCTACCTGCTATCTCTCCTAGCCTGGGTCAGCCAGTTTGAGAAATTCCTCAGCAAGGAACTCCGGAGTGTCCTGCCATCACAAACGGAGACTGAGTTCATCACCAATCACCGGCCCAGTCTCTGGGCCGTGGCGGTAAGTCTCCCTCTGCCTTCGGTTGCTGTTTTCGGCTCCCCCGGCACGTAGCTCCCTGTCTTTTGGCTGTCCGCTGGCTGCTGTTCTCCTCCCTCTGTTTCAGTGCTCCCGCTCGCTGCCCGAGTATGCCTCCACTCGCCCAGGTGGACCATGAGCTGTCCTGTCTGAAGTCTGAGCTCCGCTCCATTGCGACCCTCCTGGATGATGTCCTCCTGCGTCAATCCTCGCTCCTCGCCCGGGTGGAAGCGCTACAGCAGGATGATTCCAGCTCGGCCAATGCTGTCCACCGCACATCGGATATCCCTCTTCCCCCCTGGACAAGCGTTGCTAAGAAGGGGAGGCGGGTCTCTCTCCCCTTGTTTTCCCCTGACATGGTTGAATGTGTTAACGATTCCATCCCGTTGTCAAACTTCTTCTCTCCCCTGGAGAAGTTAGCTGAGCTACCGGCCACTTCCTCAAGCACCGCTTCGGAGCAGCCAATCCCTCCAAACTCCCGACGCAGAAAGCGTCGCACCCCTCCATCCAGCCCGCTGATGTCCCAGGACAAACGTCAAAGGTGCTCATCCCCTTCATCTGCATCCTTCTCAGAAAACTTTCCTCCTCTCCCAGACCCTCAGCGACCTTTCCCGCTTGGTGCGCTCCCCCCGACGCTCAATGATGACGTCATCTGCGCAGGTGACGTTAATCCCTCTTCTACTGCTCTGCATAACTCTGGCCCCTCCCATGTCTCCCTGCATTCTAAACTGTCATTCTATGACAATGGCTGTAAGAATCTGACTCCTGAAATTTTATTATTTGGTGACTCTATCATCAGAAATGTACATCTCCCTGGCGCCATCACTTACTGTCTCTCTGGTGGGATCACTACTGACTTTATAGAGCTGATACCTGTCTTCATTGATCTCTATCCGTCTGTTCACACTGTTCTGTTGCACATGGGCACAAATGATGTAATGGCCAGGCGCTCCCTCAAACTCTACCATGATCTTGAGTCATTGATTCTCACTGTTGAAAGCCTTGGTAAAAGATGTGTTCTCTCTGGCCCTATTCCTACCCTTTTCAAGAGCTCAGAGCGCTTTAGCCGTCTTTTTAGTTTGCACACATGGATGCAAAACTTCACCACTGCAACAGGCCTTGGTTTTATTAGCAATTTCGACTACTTTTGGACTGAGCATGACCTCTTTAAAGCTGATGGTCTGCATTTGAACAGGAAGGGGTCCGAAAGATTAACAAAGAATTTCATTAATTTCATTGCGTTTAGCCTGAAATGATGTTTTCCCCAGAATGACCCTGACCCTGCCCTGCTCATGTTGTCTTCCTGTCACAACACTGTCTCTGACAGTGCGGGTCCTGCTGTCATCTCTAGTATGGGCGCTGTCCCGGCATTCAGCCCCCTTACTCCACCTTGTTCTTCTGTGGCTGTAATACCTATAGCTCATCCCCTGACCCATTTCCCTATGTTAATTTCTGCCCCTATTCGCTTTCATATTCCTATTAGAGTTACTGATAGGCGTGATACAAAACGTTCTCTCTGCCCTCATAGCATCGACCCTGATCCTACAAAAGTTACTCGCTCCAGCCCTCATAGAAGGATGAGTTCTAATCTAATTAACATTAAAACAGTTCCTGTCCCTCTCGCTCCTCTCCCTGTTGACCTTAGGTGTGATTTACTTAACATAAGGTCACTATCTAGTAAGCTAAATTCACCACAGATTCTTAAATCAAGAAAGGGCTTGGGTTTTATACATTTAAATATTAGAAGTTTATTACAGCATGATAAATTAGACCACGTAAAGATTTTAGTGTCCCAGGCAGATCCAGATGTTTTGATTCTGACTGAATCCTGGTTAAAGAAGAGTACAGATGACTCCATTGTTACAATAAATGATTATAACTTATTCAGAATAGACAGAAACACTAGGGGTGGGGGAGTGGCTGTATATGTTAAATCCTGTTATTCTGTAACACTTTTACATGCTGTCTCTGTTCCAAATTGCTTTGAATTTATCGCGCTAGAATTATCTTTATCGTCAAATGATTGTTTTGTTGTAATTGGTGTGTATAGGCCCCCTTCAGCTGTAACTAGCTCCTTAAAAGATCTAGCACATATGCTCTCCAGTTATGGAAATAGAGAGGTAATTGTGATGGGTGATTTTAACGTTGACTGGCTCTCTGGTGCCTCTGAATCTTTCAAAGACATCTGCAGCAACATTAATCTTACACAATTAATAACTGAGCCCACAAGACCTAATCTAAAAAACCAAGCAAAATCAACTTTAATTGATTTAATCCTATCAAATAAAATAAATAAAATAGCCTCAGCTGGTGTTTTTGAGCTTGGGATTAGTGATCACTGCCCAGTGGCCTGTATCAGAAGTATTAATTTAAAAAGATCTCAACCTAAAATCATAATTAAGCGTAATTTTAAAGGTTTTAATGAGCAAGCCTTTTTAAGTGATCTCTATCATAGTGACATTCAACTGACTACGCAAATTTTGGATGTTGAGTTAGCCTTAGACCATTTCATCAATATTTTCACCTCAATTATAAACAAGCATGCACCCCTAAAAAAACATAGAGTAAAAAATAGATCAAACCCCTGGTTTACAAGTGAACTGTCTGATTTATTTTCCGAGAGAAATAAAGCATGGTCTGTAGCTAGACGCTCTGGAGATAATACCAATTGGACAATTTTTAGACACCTTAGGAATAAGTGCACAGCCATGGTCAGGAAAGCCAAATCTGAATACTACCTTGAATTAATCTCAAACTGCTACTCTAACCCTGCACTATTTTGGAAAGCTGTGAACTATAATAAAAACAATTCTAGCACAGTTCCCACTCAGATCAAATTAAATGCTCACACTCTCAATGATCAAAAGGAGATTGGCTTAGCTTTTAATAAACATTTTGTAGCTGCTGGTCAACTCTTTCAGAATGGAGGATTTAGGCCTTCTACCACCAGTAGTAACATACCGCCTGTCTCTCAAACTCCTCTTTTCAGCCTTGATCTTCTTCCCACAAGTGTTGTTGTAGATGCACTCCTCGCCATCAACCCCAAGAAGTACATGGGAGAGGACAATTTGGACCCCTTTTCAATCAAGCTCTCTACACATATAATATCAAAACAAATTACCCATATTTTTAATCTTTCCATCTCCTCTGGAATAGTTCCTAAAATTTGGAAAAAAGCTCATGTTATCCCTTTACATAAAGGTGGTGACAAGAACAATCTAAATAACTACAGGCCAATTTCCAAACTCCCATGCCTCGCAAAAATTCTAGAATCACTTATTAATAATCAGTTAAAAACATTTCTGACTAGTGCTTCCATTTTGAGCCCATTCCAATCTGGTTTTAGGGCAGGCCACAGTACTGTCTCTGCTGTGACTTTGGTTGCAGACAACATTGTTACAGCTTTAGACAAGAAAAAGCACTGTGCAGCACTTTTTATTGATCTGTCAAAAGCCTTTGATACTGTTGACCACCATTTGCTTTTACAGAGGCTGCATGACATTGGCTTTGATCAGTCTGCATGTAGCTGGTTTAGGGACTATCTCTCTGATAGACAGCAGTCAGTTAAACTGGGAAGATATCAGTCTGAGTTTTTAACTGTTACAAATGGTGTCCCACAGGGCTCAATTTTAGGTCCAGTTCTTTTCACAATTTATATAAATAACATTGTTTCATCGCTTAAAAACTGTCACGCCCATCTATACGCTGATGACACAGTACTGTATTGCATTTCCGATTCGGTGCACCAATCTATTGAGAACCTACAAAGCTCTTTTAACACCCTGCAGGACTGTCTAGTGGACCTCAGGCTTGTTCTTAATACAGACAAAACCAAATATATGTGTTTCTCCAGAGCAAGAACTACAAATTTTAATGATTTTAATTTGTATACAAAGAATGGATTTTTAATTGAAAGAGTCCGAGAGTATAAATATCTCGGCATCTGGTTAGATGATAAACTCACTTTTCATTTTCATATAAATAATCTTGTTTGTCGACTACGACAAAAAATTGGCTATTTTTATAGGAATAAAACCACCTTCCCCTTATTTAGTAGGAAAAGGATTATTGAGGCAGTTTTCATGTCTGTCCTTGATTACGGTGATGTGGTCTACCGGCATGCATCACATTCATGCCTTAAACTCCTGGACTCTGTTTTTCACTCTGCTTTAAGGTTCATTACAGGAGATGCTTATGACACACACCATTGTCTCTTATATGAAAAGGTTGGGTGGTCCTCCCTTAAAGAGAGACGTGACACACATTGGCACATTTTTATTTACAAAGCCTTGACTGGGAAGCTTCCTCGTTACTTAACAGAAATGCTGCACATTTCAGATGGGCTTTATCAGACCCGCTCCACTGACATGCTTATGCTTTATGTCCCACAAGCCCGGTCTGAGCTGGGAAAGACAGCTTTTAGCTTCAGTGCCCCCGACTCCTGGAACAACTTACAGCTAAAAATTAAACTAAATACATTCATATCCTTTGGCCAATTTAAACAGACTATCTTGGATCTGCCAAACTCTACTTGTAACTGTTTTAATTAGACTATATTTTACTTTGTTCCTTTTAATTGCTGCCACTCTTCACCACCTTGTACATGTTTTAAATGTTTTTTTGTTGTGTATTTGATGTATTTGCACTGAATATTTTGTATGTATTGTTTTGAATTTGTTTTGACTCGACGTCATTGTAAATGAGGGTCACCCCTCAATTGGTCTCTCGAGGATAAATAAAGGTTAAATGAAATGAAATGAAACCCTACGACCGCATCCTAAAGGCCACAAGGGCAGCGACATGGGGGTTAGGAATATTGTCTAGTTTGGATGCATAACATTCCATGAAATTAATATAATACCTTTTATCTTTGTGATAAGCCTATATTTTCTTCTTGAAAACATGCCGATGCATTTGTAAGACCTGAACAAAGTATTTTTTGATTTAAACAATGAAAAAAAAAGTTGTATCCAAAACCTGCTCTGTAAAAACCGTGGACACTCATTTGTTGTAAAAATGAAATAAAGATTTTAACCTTGGCTTTATCCAACATCTCGGGTTTTTTTTTTTTTTTTTTTTTTAAGAGATGCAAATGTACATATACTTTAGATTAGATATTGCCAAATTTGCATATTTATTCAAACTTTTGGGGAAAAAATATTGTTTTTTATGCGTTGGTTTTCACATTATATGTCGCTGTCTAGTTTCTACTCCATATGGTGATATAACATACATACATTACCAACTAGCACAATTTAGTATTTCATTGTATGTTTTACACCTTAAAGCTACAGTATCCATAATTGTGTTGGGTAACATATTCAATCCATTACTTTCCGTTGACCCATCCCACTAAATTGGTCCAGATGTCTTTGATCTTGTTTTTTCCCTGACATCTATCCAGCATCTTTGGTGTCTTTAGAAAACTTTTTGGATCTGCTCTAGATTTTTTTTTAAAGGCACTTTGGATTTGAGTCAGTGCTTATCCACATAACATCCATTTATAATGAAAGGAAACACAGTTGAGCAGCTGAGATAGCAGGGTGAATGCATAATGTTGTGTCAACTGTGAAAAGCCCATGCATGTTCTCACCATGACAGTCTCACACATGAAAGAAAAACTGGACTAAAAGCGAGAAGTATGACACCAAGAGAATACTTGCATATAGAAATGGGATAAAATGCTAGGCAAGTAAATTGGAAAATAATTAACTCAGAAACATTTACAGCCGAAAGTTGCCCCATAAAAAAAGAAAAGTGGTTGTCCATCTACACAGCAAAGACAATTACCAAGTCCTGAGGAGAAATTCTCTATCTAATGGTCTTTCAATGCCAGTGATTAGGCACAAAATCCAGTCATTTGTGTCAAATTATTATCATAATTTATATCTTCCAAAGGTGAAGTCAGTTTTGTCGTGTGAAAACATAATGACTGAATTGTATTCATAAAACCCTATTAAATTGGATATGAGTGACTTACTCTGCTGAAGGCTCATTTCAGTTAAACTTCCTAATCTATATTTGTCCCTGTCTCTTACATTGAGAGTGCATTAGAATGGGATAAGTTGTTAATTAGTATGAACAGGAGGAGTGATTGCAGCAAGCAAACCCTGTTTAAATGTTCATATGTGGATCCGTCAATAATTTGACAGACTTGAGACATCGTTAACCTATCCAAAACTCTATACTGAACCCCTCATTAGACTTTCTATTTTCACCCTTCTACCTGCATACTGTCAAAAATAGAACATGTACTGCTAAACCTCGTCATTTCGGAGCCCTGGACATATCCACACACACATTCACTCACACTTAGGTGTATGTGTGTCTTGCGCGTGAATTGTTGCATGTGCTCTGCAGGAAAGACATGAAAAGCCTCTTGTCTGCAGGCTGGCTGTCAGCTAGCGCGGCGGGCTAGCTCATATGCAGGCAGCAGCAGTGTTGCCCTCCAAAGTGTTTGGTGAACCCTATCAGGTTGTGTTCATCAGCTGAAGTGAGGTAGGTTTGTGTGTGTGTCCAGCTGTCAATACTCTGTGAAGGGCCTGGGCACAAGCCTGTCCTGTCTAGATCTAGTGTCACTTCAATAGACAGGAAGGTCTGCTGTGCCCGCTAGCCAACTGTGACCACTTGGGTTACTGCTATTCTCACCCAATCATATCCACCTTCATTGGATCGTCTCTATTTAACTGTACACCATCATCTATCTACCCACTGGGGTGCAGTCTCCCAATGGAAATACATAAGATAAAATATTTGGGCTTTACCTAAAGGTGGAGTCAGCGATTTTCTGAATAATGCTTGTTGTCAAAATCACTTTAGCTAAAAATCAGTGAATATCTCATCAGGAACTGCTACCTGTAGGCTATACAGTGTGTGCACTGAAAATAAATCCAGTGTTGATACACAGCCCAGGCTCTGTAAATGTGCATGTTTTGCAGCTTTGATTGGCCCCATTTGTGTACCTACCCGTTTACAGAGCTTAGGCTGTGAATTAACACCAGATTAGTTGTTTCAGTTTACATATAAAATATAAATAATAATAAAAGTACAGACGGGTAGTTGATAGTGAGTAGATATTCGTCAATTTTGACAATCTATAATAGTGCATTTTGTCTTTAGTCCCCCGTTTTTCTCAACACGGCATTTTCCTTATATCTATTTCAGTAGGCTACAATATCCATTATTCAGTGGAGTTTCAAAGTGTTTTTGATCTATATAGATTATTTATTCCGGCTCTTCAAAAGCTAAAGCGACTCAAACATTCCTGCAGGATCACAGTTGAATGAAGGTATGTGTTCCTTCCCACTATCAACAGTGTTTGATTGTGTTATCTCAAAACACAAGGGAATATTTCTCCTATCATTGTGTCTGCCTTGAACAGTCGAGAGCTGAGAGTTGTGCCAAAGTTTGTCTTAACAACAGTCAGAAGTGTTGCAATGCACATATGGAAACCTAAGTGGCTCCTGATCTTATGGACCATTAAGACTCTTTCAAATTAGAAGTATTGTATTGGAGGTGTAAGGCTTCACCAGTGTGAAGACAAATCTACTAATGCTGGGCTTACACTACACGACTTTTCACGCGATTTGACAGTTGCAGACAATCTTCCAATGTCGGACTGAAATCACAGAAGTCGTGCTGGAGTTGTAGCGCGCGCACGTAATCTCAGTCGTTTGGTGTAAGGTGGTCATCCGACCTGATTTCAGCCAGTCTTCTTCCCGTCTTAGTCTTAGGGGGTTGGCTCAAGCGAAATGTCGGAAACACTGTCACACTCTCGCATGCACCAAGCACGACGCAGGAGGAGCAGCATTAGTCGCGACCTGTGTCCGTCTGTGCAGGCACTTATTTCGGACACTTTTTCCTTGAAGCCTCGGCAGGAGAACCAGGCTGACAGCCGCGCAACCTTAACACTTTACCGTCAAATACAGGGTTAGGAGTTAAAGTTATTGGGGCACGAGATCAGCAAATAAAGATGGTCAAATATCTAAAGGAAGTCCCCCGCTCGGAATATTGAATTAACCTTTTTTTCCCGTTTATAGGTCATAAAAGTCGAAAAGTATCATAGGTCCTCTTTAACGTGTCAGTAGCAGTCAGCTGTGTGTGTGTGTGTGTGGGACTTGTGTGCGCGCTTGGGCTTGCAGTCAGCCGTGTGTGTGTGTGGGGGGGACTTGTGTGTGCACGCGCAGGCTTCGCGGGACTTGTGTGTGTGTGTGTGTGTGTGTGCGCGCGGGCAGGCTTGCGGTCAGCTGTGTGTGGGACGTGTGCTTTCGGTTTACCTTTTATACGATATTAACGTGTCAGTAGCAGTCAGCTGTGTGTGTGGGACTTGGGCGTGCGCTCGGGCTTTTGGTTAAGCTTTTTATTATTACAGTGAAAATAGCGTAAAGTGCACTTTGCTTACCACTACTGCGGACAGGTGTAGCAGGAAAGGAGTTGTTGAGGAAATAGGCTGTGTCGGTCTGCTGTGTGTTTGTCCCGCTCGTCAGAGGGAGAGGGAGGCGGGGTTTATTCGGAGATTACTTCATGCTCCGTGCTCACTGTGGCCTTCAGTGTGCGCACGTACTTTTAAAAACTTCACAATTAAGGATGCAGGATGCACACCTTCGTACTTCTAAAAACTTCACAATGAAGGATGCACACCTTTGTGCTGTGCGCAAGCAATATCCGGAAGCTCATGCCGATTTGACTAAAACTCAGAGAGATATGCGAGCCACAGACAGACGTTTCTTGCTTTATAGATAGATAGATAGATTGTGAGTAAAATTGCTGGCAGGCTCCAAGGTGTTTTCCCACATGAGCTGCAAGGCAGCCAACTGATCCTCACCTCTTCTCTTCCCTCCATTACTCTCCTGCCCGAGATTCCTTCATATTTGTAGGTCAGCTGTTTGGAACATGTTCTGCAGCCATTCTTCCTCTTCTTTCTTTGCCCTGCAGTCACAGAGCTAGTGGGTCTGGGAGAGTTTGAGCGCTGTTTTGACAAACTTTTTTCTTCTGGTTGAGCAGAGGGTGAGTAGGGTAAATCAATACAGTAATTGCAGGGGAAGGGACAGGGATGAGGGCAGTGTCCATTGGAGGTTCAAAGAGTCGGATAGTGGAGAGAAAGGAGGATTGTGTGGGATGAGGAGTGGGCGCTTCCACCGTCTGTGACACTTTAGAATCTGAAATAATACATGTTCAGTCAGACACGTTGACTCGTCATTCCGGTCCATCTCTAGCAACGTATGTTTGACTTCTTCGGTCACCTCTCGAGCCCTTGTTAATCTGCGTCCTTTACGTGCAGGCGCGCATGCTGAAAAACAACAAACACACATGACATTAGTATGAAGGCTATTTAGCTAATGGTTAAACACACTAATAAAACAAGATTATAAAGACCTAAAGTTATGTTTAGCTTGTCAATCCTCCAGTGCGTTTATGCAGCTTCTGTTGTTCACTGTAAGTCTCATCAGGAAGCCCAACGCCGGGCCTTTTTGTTAGCAAATTTGCTGATGAGGTCTTTGAAGTCCAAGTGTCGGCTTAGCTGACTTTCAATTGAAAGTCCAGCAAGGCTATTCAACAAAATCTAAATGTGCTTCTTAGTGCCATAGCTCTAGGTGGACAGCTTCACTTTCCTAGGGAAAAAATATTTTTAAACCACTCAAAAGTCAGTGTAAACTGCATGTCCAAAATTCTAAATAGTCTTTTTTACTTTGTTGTTGTCAGCTATTATGGTGTCTTTTATTTTATATTGCTATGAAAACAAACAACAACAACACATCTTTGAACGTTTAACTTTTTTATATTTAGGCCATTCAAATGTCCCAATAACACATTTTACAAGAACCCATTGAACACATCATGATAATGTAAACTGACCTTCGTCAGATGAATAATTACTGAGTAGAAGTTGAATGTGTCATAATACAATTCAATGCAGCCTCTGAATGGGCGCATACTGGAGCACTGTCCGACAGTGATATGTGTGAAACACATAGTCACTGTAGTACCCCCTAAATTAGTAATGTTCAGTTATAGCTACTCTAGGAACCTTTTGCTCTACAATGAACTGGCAACTTTTTTTTTTTTTTTTTTTAAATGAACTGGCGACTTGTCCAGAGTGTAACACGGCCAGATGACAGCTAACGTAGGCTCCAGCCTGCGCCCCGTCAAATATAATGTACATACTTACCCTGCTCGAGTTCGCTCACACTCACTTAATTCCGATTAGGAAGAACCATGGGAAGAACGAACCGTGCATGCGCCTCACTGCAGGTGCACGCACAGAGCGACAGATGGGTGAATGTGTGTGCACTCTTATGCGTTTTGATGGTTTTTATCATGTTTTATCGCACTTACGGATCTGAGATTATGCTAAATAACCATGGACATATAAAGAAAGATATATTAACATAAATAAATCACTTTCGTCACCTTTAAGACTTTATTCAGTAGTGAATACCTTTTACAGAGATTTTTTTTTTAGATTGAGTTTCAACTCACTGTCGTACTGCTCTGATATGCCCGTTTCACACAGCCGAATAATCGGAGCTAGTTCGGAGCTAGAGCCAGTTTTTTTGGTTTCACACCGCCAGAGAGCCGGCTCCGGGCTGTAAAAACCGGTTCAATCCCAACCCCAGGATTGAGCTGGGCTAGAGATGAGAACTGCCTGCGCCAGCGGCCAGGGGAGGGCTTATCCTGACCAACCAGACCAACTCAAACCTCATGACCGCCATATTTTAAAACGCCGCTACTACGAGACGTAAACACAACATAATTACCGAACGTAGAGATCAAATTGACCGGCGAAAATACGGTGTATAGGTCCTGTTTGTTAAACAAAGCAAAGCGAGAGGCAACAAGTGTAAAAATAAGACGTATTTACCACTGTTGTGCTTAAAGCTAGCGCTAGCTTTAGTGTTAGCCACGAGAGCAGCGACGTACACACACGTTTACAGTGACATCATGATGTTGCTCTCTTGCCGGCTCCATGGCTGGCTCTGATCGGTGTGAAACCATAACTGGTATTAGGCTGTAACCAGTTTTGAACTGGCCCCAGCACCAGCCCAGAGCTGGCTCTCTTTTTGGTGTGAAAGGGGGTAATAAGGTTGTTTCTTTTTTGTCCTCAGCAGGCAAATGTTTTCTACGGAGCCCCTCTGGTGACATCTGGGGGAAACACATTCTGTTTGTGGGAATGAGATAGTATGTTGTGCCCACAGTTTAGTAATTTGCGGGAACAAGATAATTGTGTCATGGCCACGCATTAACAATTATAAAAGAAGAAAATCAGCCGGTTATAACGGTGCCGCGTGCACAGTTCCTCTCCAAATATTCCAAGAGCACAAGCGCTACTGTTCTGCTGATGCTAAGGGAAGCGGACAAAATGCTAACAGCTCCATAAGCGTAGATGTAAAACTTAAAAGTAGCCTCCAAATGCATTGTTTGGGTTGATAAACCGGCTTAGGCAACTGTGTGACTGCATAAGCATGATGGACGGAAAATCCCAGCGCGTTAAAGCTTGCCTTCTATACGCATACAGAGAACGGGTAGATAAAGCCCTGGCACTGTGCATCGTCTCCTCCAATACTAGCAGGTTCTGGCATTCATAAACCGCCGACAGATCGACTAGTGCGGGGAAGGAAGGAAAGGGGGTGGATAATAGCGCACAGGTCTGCGCCGGACAATTCAGCTGTACACCACCACCCTCAGGAAGTTCCAGTGCAGGCTCTACTGTCAAGCACCTCCACCAGCAGACTGGAAAGTGCTTCCGCAAGGGCCGTATAAAATGACATAATAAAATAAAAAGTCGGGCAGGCATTTCCGGTATAATTTCCTTAATTTATTTTTATTAAACTGATTACTTGGTGTTGTTATGTAATGTGTATTTAACTGAAAGGCACGTAACGTCCGGTATAAAATCGGATAAACGCTTCCGGTTTTGGAGTTTATTTATACTTTCATTTATATTTAACAGATGACTCGACACTCGCATTAATGTATTCGGCCCAAACAGGAGGTAGTGACTTAATGCATGTTGAGTTTAAGCTGGAGCTTATGGCTCTTCTGTTTCTGTAAATACAGACACCTTATTTTAGAATTCCCTCTACAGTGTTTTACTGCAATCAGCTCAATTTAATATTTGAGAGAAGACAAACACTCGTATTGTAAAGCTGAAGGGCATTGGAGATTCAGGCCAATGACTATTTTAGATACAGCTATGGTGGCACACAGTGGACAGGAATAATAAGAACAATTCCTCTATAGCTTCTGCTTTGCCATGAATTCATAATATTTACATTATATTAGGTCTAGTTATGTTGGCTTCTTTAAAAACACAAGTGTTATGTTACATGTTTTGAGTTTGTATTAGGTATTTTAAAGCCCCCTTGCAGGCCAACACTAGTAAGCAGTCTTTTTGTAGTTAATTAATGTGTTCATTCTCATTGGCTGATAAGTCACAATCTGTTTGTCATGAGAGCGGTCATTCTATGGGCAGCCATTTTGACCTGTCATTTGAGCCAGAGATCCACAAGGTGTATCATCTCCTTTGTCATCTCATGTCATCCATCCGTGTAAGCCTTGGAGAAGCTTTGTTTGTGAGTACCATAATTCATACATGTCTTATGGAATTATTTATGTTCATATTTCATTGTATTTCTCCATTTAATAAGTACATTTGTATAACCAATTTTCAGTTTCACACTTCTAAACCTGCTACAAACCTGTTCAACTACCTTCAATAAATGGACAAACAAGTGCATGTCGACGACAGCACATTTTCAGCAAATAGTAGCCAGCAGAGATCCTGACCCTCCTAGGGGGGTCCGGGGGTATGCCTCCCCGGGAGATTTTTTTGTTTTTTAAAGTGAAATGCATGAATCTGGTGCACTTTGAGAGGAAAATTAGGAGGCTAAATATAAGGAATTTTGTGTGAACAAATAATTTGGAGACACTGGGTCAGATGAATTAGAAGCTATGGAAGAATGACAAATGAATTTTCCATAAAAATATTAATTTAAAATAGAATATGCGGGTCCTCTGGGTTGGGCATGGAGCTCTATTTCTTTAACAAGACATATTTCTCTGTAATATAGTGAATGCATTTAAATGCAGGAACGAAGTAGAAGAACTCTTGTCCAGCTATCTTTACTTCCACAGACGAGACATTTCCAAATGTTTTTAAATAAACTCAATACAGGGCTGCCAAGTTTCACCAAAAGTTTGGAGTGAGATTTTTTTGGCCGAGGGACCCAAAACCGTGTCCTCTTTCCCACCCAATAATTTTTGCTAGTGTCCTGCAAGTTTACATATTGTTCATAATAAATCAGAAATAAAAGACAATTAGAAAATGTGATAAAACATCAAAAATCTTATTAAAATAAACGAATTCATGAATTGCAAAGTCGTAGGACAGGTTTTAATTAAACATTGGGTGTAGACATATTATAAGTGGGGTCTGGGGGTCCCCCCCAGAAAATTTTGAGCATTAAACACTTAATTTCCTGCATTCTGGTGAATTTTTATGAAGCAATGTGTGCCTTTTCTGCATTAATTTTTATGTAAAGTAAAAGAGAATATTCAAGGTTTTGCTGACACAAATTTAATTGAATAGCCTACAATGCATGTGTAGTGCTTTCAAATATCTCCTGTAGCCTATTGTTAAAACATTTGGTTAAACTGTAATAAAGGTAATTATTCTATATCATGTCTACTATTGAGGGTTGAGTGGCTGGTGGTATTTTACTAGCAGCATTAGGCTTTATTCAAAGAAGAAAAAAATTAGGGAACAGTTCAACACCAATGCAAACTACTAAGCTAAAATAAAACATCTGGGTTACTTAGTCCCTCCTCTTAGGCTACCTTGATTTGTGTTATGAAAAGTGCTATAAATGTGCAATACATAGGCTACAGTTCATTACACAGAAGAATAAAAGCATTTTTATTGGCGGATGAGCCATTTGTTACTTTGCAAACCTAATTTTCAAACTAAATTACCAAAAACAATATACAAAACGATCCAAAGATCTTCTGAATTTACTTGAGTGAGATTGAAGGGTTAATATGTTTGATGCATGCGCGCTCACCGGCCGGCGGGGACACAATTCTTATCAGCGGTAACTTGGCACGCTATCAACACACACCTCGGAAGAGAAGGTGCAAGTAGGGGGCTCGCCTCCCGCTTCGAATGCACAGTGCACATCAAAGCATAACGTTAACGCGCGTGCAGAAAGAGGATGTCACGGAACTCAGTCGGTTTTAGGTTTTCAAAATAAGACTTTCAAAGTAAAAGTACCAAAAAAAAAAAAAAATTACTGGGATTCATTTCTCTGCGTGAGAAATTGGAGGTGTGGCGTGTGAGCGTGTGAACTGGTTGATATGCGTGTGTCTCACGGCCAAAGCGTGAGACTTGGCAGCTCTGTCAATACACACTGTGTATGTGAACGTGACGTGATCAGTTAACATATGATAACATACAAAACAAATTCACATATTCATCTGCGCCCCCCGCGCCCCACAGTTTGAAAACCACTGCTGTAGGCCATTTGGCACTGTGTACATTGCCGGAAATAGGTTGAAACATCTGGTAAAAAGAAAATTAGTAACTAATTAAGGGTACTGTTCAAAAACTATCATGAAAAGAAATAAAACAATAACTTATTCTCAATTACACCATTTGTGGTGATTATCTTGGCATTGCTGGAGATTTTTGCTGACTTGTCAAAATGTGCTGACCCTGGACAGAAGGTACTGTTCGATGCAACTCAGTCACATCAGTCAAGGCCTTTGGCTTCACCAGGTCATCTGGTAGGTTTGCTGATAGCTTTTTAATGGGTATGCACACTGCACAAGCCGCTTTAACTCTTCATACAATGGTGGGTATACCTGGTGCTGATGAGGTGTACTTAAACAGGCTGTCTCTGTTTTTAACATGTCCTGAAAAGTTTTAAATAAATGCCATTTAGTTACGTTTTTGTGAACACAAGAGACCCTCGGTTTGGCCCAATGTTACCATGTATGTTACCATGATCCTGCCAAGGTGACTACAGTAGTTTACTAATGGACATGAAAAACAAAACTGCATCTGGGTTTCTTGAAGTGCAACATCAACACACAGAGGCACATCACAAGCCTGAGCGTTCATTTGCCTTTGGGGCGGCAGTAGCGAAGTGGGTAGGGAGATCGCCTCTGGAGTGCAGGCAAGACACTGAACCCCAAATTGCTCGCGATGGTTCAGAGAGCGCCTTGCATGGCAGCTACTGCCATCGGTGTATGAATGGGTGAATGTGGTAAGAAATGGAAAGCGCTTTGGGGCTGAGAAAATCGTCTAGAAGGCGCTATATAAGTCAAGTCCATTTACCATTTTCAGACAAGTTGCCTTTTTTGCCTGAACAAAACAATTTAATTGCACCATTTAGGATAGGATTTCTTCTTGAAGATATTTCTCCTCAGCTGTATCCGTGCAGTACTGCAGTGAGCGGATGTGTTCACAGCGCCTTCATGTAAGCCCACTTCTTACTGCCATTTATTCCTCCAACTCGCACTGTATTTTATGTACATGACCCCAGGTTTTATTTTGGACATGTACAGGCACAGAGAAGCCATACCTTGCTCTTTGGACACCAGATATACCATTTGTAGCATCCACACAGACACCCTTTAATTGGTCATGAACTGTTATGTCCTTTGTTTTTGTTGTGTTTCCTCTGCATATGTTTTGCTATGCTTTTCTTATAGAAAGTTAGTTTACAGTGCGTACATTGTACTCTTTTCACACATTTCAGACTTTTATTCTGGGCAGCAGAGACGGCAGAGGAAGACAACGGTTGAATGTTGGGGAGGAGGAGCAATCAGTGCTGGAGAGTGGGTGACTGTCTGGACTGATGGGAGGAATGGAAGGCAGCTGAGGTGGATGGACTGCCTTGTGTATTTGTGCAGGAGTTCAGGGCTGTGTCTGAAATCGCGCACTTCTGTACTTACACTTACTTTTTTGAGTGCTCTTCACAAAAAAACGCAGAGTGCGCCAAAACGCAGTGCACTGTAAGTTCCTCGGTCGTGCACTCAAAACGGTCTAAAAGTTGAGTGCAGACCGATGGACACTTTCCACACTCAACGGCCGCCATCTTGCCTACGTAGCGGAGAGGACGGGACATTAAAATCAAAATAGAGGAGCTTGAAGCAACTGTGGAGTCGGACGCGCTCTACAAAAGTTAAATTACACATTTGTTTTGTTTTTCCGCGACTTATGTGTCTGTTTTGGCTATCGGTAACGCAAGCAGAAAAAAATACCACCGAAGAAGAACCGTCAAAATGCAAAGTCATTTCCGGTAGGTGCGCGACGGCAGTTTGGACAGTGCGCTGTAGAAATGAGAGCACTGCGTCTATAAGTAAGTGTACTGTTGGGATAATAAAGTGCACTCAATGTAAGTGCACTTACGTAAGTGCGCGATTTCAGACACAGCCCAGGTGTCCGTAATGTCCCCCATCCCTGCAGCTGATGTTGCACCTGCATATCTTTTTGTCTAAGATCAATTCAAGCAAAATATAGAGGAAAATAAGTCAGTGAATAATAAGTAGGCACACGCATCAATATGGTATACAGACATATACACATACATTCTCATATGCTTTCTACACACATACTACATATATTACCTTTTAAATGTAATGGACTTGACGTGTACTTCCAGGTTGCACTTAGCTTCAATTTAAGAGTTGGTTTGAATTTCTGGCATAGGGGGGCAGTGGAAGAGTTTGCAGCAAGTTGTGCAGCGTTCGCCTTCAGGCTTTTACATCACCTTTACAAATCGAGTGTTGCATCTACAAAAGACAGGGGAAAAAATTATAATAAGTGTTTATAACAAACCCACACAGTCCTGTCAACTTTTTAACTTAATAATATTTATGAAAATTTATTTTTTAATCAGGATTTTTGTCAAAGCTTATTGAGACATCCAACTTTGATATCATATATTGTTTTAAAAAATAGACCACGTTTCCAGAGGCTTTATATTCCTTTCAACCAACACATCTTTTTTTCCCCTTGTTATAACACATTTCCCAAAAAAATACAATTGGTGAGGATGAATGATCAGTTCCATTTGTGGCACCAAACAAGCCACATCACCCTGATCTGTTTGCAACCCCCCCACCCCCTCCTGATAAGTTTTAATGTCTCAGTTTTTTACATTACTTACAGCCTGGGATGGATGGACTGCCATTAAGCTGAGTCTGCTCCACTTATCAGGGCTGTCAACCCTCTTTCCAAGGATTATGAGCATGGAGAGTGGAGATGATGAAGCACCAGAAAGAGCTCCATAAATTCAGCTTCCTCAAAAAAGAAGCTCCTCGAATGAATCAGAAAATATCTTGGCGTATAAAGTAAGATTCTTCGGTCTGTGTTCACAGTGGTCTGAACAACCCTGTGCATCAGACTAATCAAATAGCCATCTTTCTGTTTCCCTTCAAGTAATGAATCAACAGGAAATACATCTCAGTATTGATCGCTGAGTGCTTTCTTTATTCACTTTTTTTATAGCAACTAATCAATGTCCAAAGTGGTGTGAAGAGAAGACAGGTGGTGAGGAATTGTAATGCTCTCTAGTCTTGGATGAGTTTGCAATTTTGGAGTATTGATTGACGATAGTTTCTATATACAACTCAAAGAAGGCTACATTTTGCGAGTGAATGACATATGTTATTTTTCATTAGAACATTGACTATTTATATAAGACCATACACATTTTACTCTGAGGAATTACTACTCTGAAGATATTTTATTTCGTTAAAGGGGACATATTATGCTAAATCTCGGTTTTAAAGGTGTATTTCCAAGGTCTACTAGAAAAGGTTGTCATGGTTTATTTTTCAAAAAACCCAATAGTTTTCTACCATTTCCCATTTCTTCATTGCCTTTTCCAGCCTTCTCTGCCCTCTATCTCAAAAGGTTGGTTTTGACATCTTACCCCCCTTCGCACAAATCCTAGTCTGCTCTGACTGGTCGGATCTACATGGGCGTGCATGCACCGCCCTGCTCATTTACTCTATACCAACCTATATGGGCATGGCACACGCCCAGCTGCCAGTTTTGTTTACTTTTGGCCAATGCAGCATGGAGACCAATGTAAACATGTTTAGCTTCATTTCTACCACAAATATCGGCACACTAACCAGTTCTAAACTAAAAGATGTACAACTGAACCTGTTCAGACAGGAGTCTGAGCTGAAAACTGTGAAAATGGCATCAAGATTTCTGATTTCCCTGACATTATCCTCAGGTAAATACTGTTTAATTATGTCACAGTCCATAACATAATTTGAGCTAAGTATTTATGCATAAACTCTCTAAACTGGTAACATACACCCTGTTTTACATTTGTCTTTACAGGTCTGTGGAATGATCTACAGCCCAGCGGAGTGAAAAAGCTTTGGTTGTGAACCGATACTGAGTTGACATGTAAAAATGTACAGTAACCATAATGGGAAAAGAATGTATCCTGAATCATGTCAAGATTCACTGGAAAGGCATTATCTTTTGTAAAATGTATGGTTGAAATAATTATGCTTTAGGTTTGTCAGAGCTGCAAATTATCTGACAACATTTCAATATCCAGTAGATAATGTATCATTTGTATTGTGATCACTCATTATAATAAAGTTTTACCGTCAAAAAATGTATTGTGTTGCTTACTGTCACTGTTTGCTACCTGTAGTAAAGGATTACTTGAAACTCACATTTTCATCTCGCTGAAGATTTTCTCTGATAAAACAGTATCATTACATTTTAAAAAGACCAAAAACATCCTTAAAAATAAAGCAGTTTATTCATAGCCAGTGGAATGAAAATATGAAGTGTACATATCAAACAGAAGCAAAGCCATAACTTGTATGTAACTGTCCAGTTGTTGTTGGGCCCTGAAGAAGACAACTTGTCCCAGTGAACACATCCTCCTCCTGAAGGAACGGATAGTGTGACGGTCTTGGTGGCTCCGTCCGGCTCCATCAGGTCACTCAGACACCTGTAAAACATGGCACATTCAATGTTACATTATGTAGCCTAGCTGACATGTATAGGCCTACATCATACATCTGTTATGGCAAAGCTACAACAAATTCTGAGTGATACTGTGTGCTTTTTGAAATACAATGGACAGGAAACAAACACTAGCAGAGACAACTTACAGTATTCCTGTCTATGTGTACATTACACTGGAGATCATGTAATAGGCCTACTGCTGCTTCTACTACACACTGTCCGCAGACTTATTGCGGTGTGTACTTGAGCTATACAATCATACAGCTAGCAGGTAGCAGGATGAAGCTATTAAAAAAATACTCTTCAGTTTCCAACACACCCTACAGTTTCACCGTCTGTTTTTCACACAGGGGCTGTCACGGCAGGACTAACGTGAGCTCACAAAAGAGCCAGTCGTTAGCATTAGCGCCCATTAGCATAAAGCTAACAGGCGCTAATGCTAACGACTAAACCCTGCATTCTCTCATTTCAGTCGGTGTTGGTTATTATAGGAGGGATAAAATAAAGCACATTACAGACATTGAACTAACAAACGGACATAATTATTTTTAAAATAGGACTACTTACATTTTGGACGGATGGTGTCTCTCAGTTTTCCTGGCACAGTCTCCTCCACACTCCAGTAAAAAGGCTTTGATCACACTAACAGATTGCAAACCTTTGCTGGAGATAGCCTAACAAAAAATGAAGTAAATCCATTCAGCCCTAGTGTGCTTCGAGGCTGGGGTGTGTGTGGTAGCATTGAGCTCACACTGCAGCTTGCTCCTCTGTTGTTGCATGAGTGAGTGGAGGCTCAGCCAGGTGTGTGTGGTTACCAACGGGGCGTCTTGATTTGCCAATCAACTGCCGAGTTTCTGGTGAGCTTTCCCGTGGGAGTATTTATGATAATGAAAAACGACCGATTTCGTCATCAGTCTGTGTTTTTTGGAAGAAACCTTCAAATCCCCCCTTTTTCGAAATAAGTGTCCCAGAAGAAACTGACATATTTGTCTTTTTGAAGCTTGTGTGTGCTGGTAGGGATGCCAATAACCTAAACAGTGTGCCCAAACACCGGCAATGTTTGGTTTTTCATAATATATGTCCCCTTTAAGACATTTTAACTGAAGTCAATACATTTCTGGACAGCTTTTAACTAATCCAAAACTCAATATTTAGCAGATAGTTCCAAGTTGATAATGTGCATAAGCAGTGTACAATCTATCTAATCCAATTCGGTGAGGAATTAAACGTGATGCTAGGAAGTAAAGTAGTTCAGATTTTTTTTTAGTAAAACATGGTTTAGGGTGCCTCTGCTGTTTTGTTGAAACACACTCCATTTTGTCCAGTCACAGCATTATTCCATGGCACATTTATTCCGCCACATTACGGCACAGTGTGGGAGACAGCTGAGATGAGGCCACAGAAATTCTTCTCACCCTGAAGCTAAACCCACTGTAGTGAATGTGTACATGTATTTCATTCATTAAGACTTGTAACACTAAAGTGAATTACTTGTTCCAACTCTTCAGCAGAGTGGTGGTGTCAAAACCCCCACAAATATTTTCTGCCAAGAGCCGGGCCATTGTCTGTGTTTTACACCTTCCCCTGTCTCTTCTGCCATTGGTCAAGAAGTCTTAGGCTGTTTCTGATAATAGCAAGTGAGCGGGTGCAGCTCACTCTTCTTCTCCTCGCGACCTCAAGGAAGAAGGACCGCTCTCTTCTCTACGTACCTCAAGGAGGCTAGCACGCTCTCTCTCCTTTTGCTAACCACCCAGACCGGGGGTAGCTCAACCTTCTGGACCCAGACAAGCTCTGGTCTCCCTGATCCAGGCTCTACAACACGGCCTGTCCAAACAGCCGTGAAGCCCCTCTCAACCAAAGAGGAACAAGTAGCTCAACCTGCTGCTCCAAGCAACTAAAGAGAAACCAGAAGAACCAAAGAACAGACCAAGCTGGCAACAAAGCCCTAAAGAGGAGAACAACGCCAGTTAGCACGCTGCTACTGAAGATCCAGAAAGCACCAGTTCATCCAAACTGCATCAAGAGTGACCGACCCACGTAGCAAAACCCCTGTTTCATGCCAAAGGATCCAACCTCTCACACTGCAACAAACGCTGTGTATCATCATCTGGTATCGTATGAACCACTGGGCAGTTAGCTTAGCTTAGCCAGAACACATGGCTTAAAAGACTGTTAACTTGGACATGTATATTTACTGATTTGAACTATTCATTGTCGTTTTGTAATTGGGTTTACATACTTTGAGATCTTAACCTTAGGGGAACACAACACACAGGCTAAACCAAGCCTCAAGCTCTCCCCCCACAGACAAAGGCTTTTCACACCAGGCCACTGTAGCTTCTGTTATTATTCGAAAGGGGTGGGGTTACCCAGGGAGTGTTGCATTTTAGAACTTTGCAAACTTTCTTGATGATGTCATATTACACACTGCACCTTTAAGAAGGCATTGGCCTCAGTCAAAAAGTACAGGAAGCATTGTCTCAGGCTTTCAAAGACGAAACATACGACTGCCTCTCCCAAAACCAAAGCCCGCCACCAAAGTCACACATCCTAACGCCAAATTAGAAAGGTTCTTCTGTTCCATAATGTCATTGTGGCAGAGCTGAAGGAGAGCAGCAACTCATTGACCAACCCTTAGAGAAGCAGATCATTTCAAAAGTGATTGCAGGAAGGATGATAAAGAAATGTCGACTTGGAAAGTATGCGCATCAAGGGTTCGGGTTCTCACAAAAGATGATGATAGCAAACCAAAAGAGGCCAAACTCCCTGGATTATCACAGGAAAAAACAATCAAATGTGATCACCAACACAGATGACTTAACCAGAAGTTCAAAGCAGAGAATCCAAACATCAAAATATCCTATAGTGAATTTTGCAAAAGGAAACCCTTTTGGGTTGTACATTCATCAGTCAGAGACAGGGAAACATGTCTCTGTAAGATATGTGAAAATGCACAATTCAAGAGAGAGAGAAAAAGCCAAAAGATGGAGGGACAGAGAAAAGTACTGTTCATTTGACAACAAAGGAGAAGGTTTATGGAACCCTACAAGTCCTCATTGATGACTTCTCTGAATTGCTGCAGGCAAAAATAGGACGGCATATCTACAACATTAAGCACCAGTATGCTACATTGAAAGCTGAAGGAGAATCTCACCGAAGAGGAGGTTTTACTGCATGTTGATTTTGCAGAAAACTATCTCTGCAAATATGCAACAGAAATACAGGCAGTGCACTTTGGGGATTCTCATAAACAGGTGAGCCTACACACAGTTGTGACCTACACCAAGAGAGCACAATCTTCGTATTGCACTCTGTCATCCTCTTTCTGCCATGACCCTTCGCCCATATGGACACATCTCAAACCAGTTCTGCACGATCTGCAGGAGAACAATCCCAGCGTTAGAGTACTTCACATGGTCAGTGGACCAACCATGCAGTATCGTTGCAAGAACTTCTTCTTCCTGTCGACAGAGCCCTTCAAGATGGGATTTAAAAAAGTGACATGGAATTTCCTTGAAGCAGGCCACGGCAAGGGACCAGTGGATGGTGTGGGTGCAGCAGTACAGAGGACGGCAGATGCCTTACTGGCAAAGGGGATGGACATACATAATGGGGCCATGTTGTTTGAGGAGCTGTCAAAGGTCAAGTCCGCTGTGAAACTCTTCAATGTCACAGATGAGGAGATATCAGAGGTTGAGAGATCCCTGATCGATGAGCTGCAGACAGTTAAAAGGCACCATGAAGATCCACCAGGTATGTGATAATGCTGCACCATTAGATTTCATGAATATTTTAAAGGGGACATAACATGCTCATATTCAAGTTAGTACTTGTTTTACTAGAACATGTTAACCCCCCCCTCCCCCCTCCCCCCCAGTCTGGGTAAATACGGTGCACCTACCTCAAGCAGTAGGTGGAGATACTCAGATGGGGCAGTATATATTCTAATGAGCCTGCATGTGACATAGGAAGGTGAACAAAATCTGAATAAAATAAATATTTAGGATACGATAGATGAATGTGAACAAATACTTTCGGTAGATGTTAGAGCTATTGGCTCTGCCCATTCTATTCTTTCCTGTGGCTAAGATGTTTGAGAATTAAGTTGGATTTTCTCTGGATCCCGGCCCAACCCCCAGCTGATTCTTGTTAAAGGGGACATATTATGCTAAATCTCGGTTTTAAAGGTGTATTTCCAAGGTCTACTATGAGAGGTTTTCATGGTTTATTTTTCAAAAAACCCAATAGTTTTCTACCATTTCCCATTTCTTCATCGCATTTTCCAGCCTTCTCTGCCCTCTATCTCAAAAGGTTGGTTTTTGACATTTACCCCCCCCTTCGCACAAATCCTAGTCTGCTCTGACTGGTCAGATCTACATGGGCGTGCATGCACCGCCCTGCTCATTTACTCTATACCAACCTATATGGGCATGGCACACACCCAGCTGTCAGTTTTGTTTACTTTTGGCCAATGCAGCATGGAGATCGATGTTACCATGTTTAGCTTCATTTCTACAGCAAATATCAGCACACTTACCAGTTCTAAACTAAAAGCTTTACAACTGAACCTGGTCAGGCAGGAGTCTGAGCTGAAAACTGTGAAAATTGCATCAAGATTACTGGTTTCCCTGACAGTATCCTCAGGTAAATACAGTTTAAATATGTCACCGTCAGTAACAGAATATGAGCTAAGTATTTATGAATAAACTCTCTGAACTTGTAACCTACAACGTTTTATGTATGTCGCTACAGGTTAAACTGGGGAATGATCTACAACCCAGTGGAGTGAAAAAGCTTTGGTTGTGAAGCCATGCTGAGGTAACATGTAAATGTACAGTAACGTGGCAGGAAAGGAATGTATCATGTCAAGATCCACTGGAAAGACATTATCTTTTGTAAAAAAAAATATATATATATAGAAAAAATTACAGTCAGAGCTGCAAATTATCTGACACCCTTTCAATATCTAGTAGGTAATGTATCATTTGTATTGTGATCACTCATTTATAATAAAGTTGTACTGTTAAAACATGTATTGTGTTGCTTACTGTCACTGTTTGCTTCGTGTAGTAAAGGATTACTTGAAACTCACATTTTCATAGTCATGATGTTGGACTAGTTTTCAGACCGATCTACATGCATTGACTTATACATTTTTTAATTCAACCCTTTATCTCTCTGAAGATTTTTTCTTTGAAACAGTATCATTACATTTTAAAATGACCAGGGGCCGGTTTCCCGATAACGTCCTCTCTTAGCGAGCTACGAAGACTCCTACGTTATGACTTACCAAAGTTGTTTACCTCTGTAGTCGTGGTTCTCGAACGGTGTCTTAGGAGAAACACTCCTTACATCGTTCGTAGACTGCTGAAATCGGTTGCTCCGAGTTCGATTATCCATTTCCTGCTCATTTCATGCGCAGCTGCATCTGTATGCTGTCTAATCAAATCTACCCGTGCATTTCTAGTGTAATATAAAGTCATGCATTAGTTTGTTGAATAATCATCTGTGTTTTGGAACTCTTGTTTTATAATCTAAGTATCTTTTAAGAACACTAATCACGTTACTTGTTGGGTCAGTAATGAAACTGAAAGTAGATATAATATCGCCAATAGCCTATATAAATAAAAACAGACGGCCCAAACAGCGTCCAAATGAGCTAAAATCCTAAATACAATAAACAGTAACATGGCACACTTATTTTAAGGTAAGCTCTAATTGATTATTCATTAATTTTTTTCACACGTTTACATGTTTTGAGGCGGAGGATCCGACGCACTCTGCCCGGGCTCAGCTGACAGCTCTCAGCTGCCAGCTGAGCCGGTGTTGAACACAGTGCGGAGGTTCTAGTGTTAACCATGTCGAACATACTACCATAGCCTATACCAATTTAAAAAAATATATAGAAAATATAGAAACAGCGGAGGAGATGAAGATTGTTTACAGCAATTATTTTCATCATGAATGACTTGTGGCAGTTCCATGCGCAACAGGGATGTCACTCGTGTCCGTTTTACGCATGGTGCTTTACAGAAGGAAATGTGGGGGTTTGTATCTCTGGCGATGCCACAGCGATCGCAGGGACTTTCACTTGTGTCATTAAACTTGTAAATCTGACTGTATTTCATATCACAGGGACACAGCGATGACTGTATTTAATAACAAACTGATAAAAACGATCCGACTGTAGGCTATAGTGTATCACGTATAAAGTATTTTCATATTGACGGACATCGCATCCATTCAGTTAATGCTGATTGTCAAGTCAGTTAGATGACTAAAAAGTAGGCTACTTGTTCATATAGTTTGAACACTTTGTGAATCAGAGTTAATGGTATTCTGCTAAAATATATAATAGCCTAAGCCTACTTTAAATATACGTGATATACACTATACAGTTGGATCGCTTTTAACAGTTTGTTATTAAATACAGTCATCGCTGTGTCCATTTGATATGAAATACAGTCAGATTTATTAGTTAAATTACACAAGTGAGAGCCGAAACATCCATACGGTAGAGCTAAGAAGGCTCTGCGGGCGCTCCAGACCAACCTTACCAACGTATGACATACGAAAGAGATTCGTAGCAAAGAACGTTTCGGGAAACAGGCGAAACGTTAAAGCTCCCATATTATACACTTTTCGGTTCTATTATACACCATATTATATGGTCTTAGTGGTCCCTAATACCTTTTTCTTTAATTGTTTGCTGAAAAAAACTTTCAGATAATTTATTGTACTATGCTGATGTTCAGCTAATCTCACAATGGCCTGTTTTTAAAAAAAGAGCTGCAGCTCCCCTCGTAAATATACAATCTTTGATCTCCCCCCGCCCCCTGTCCGGAAGTGAAGCCAGATACGCCTCGCCCTCTGTCTGTCAGGGCCGTGGACCAATAAGAAATAGGGGTGTGGGCTGCACAGTGGAAGCTTCTGGCTTTTCCGGTTTGTGAGGTCAGAAAAGGGGAGAATTCTGACTGGAGTATATTGGGTGGGGGAGGGGTGGTGGTTTCAGAAAGGGGGAGAATGAGAAAAGGAGAGTGTTATTTTTTAAAATATTTTGGCAGTCTCTAGGCACACCGTGGACCCATGGATATGTTAGAACACATTTAAAAAGTGCATTTAGCATAATATGTGACCTTTAAGTAGGAACTCTACGTAAGGGGTTACGAATGACGTAGCGTTAAGAAGGCTCTAAGAAGGATTTGGGAAACCGGCCCCAAAACCATACTTAAAAATAAAGCAGTTTATTCATAGCCAGTGAAATGGAAATATAAAGTGTACATAATTCAAACAGAAGCAAAGCCATATTGTATGTAACTGTCCAGTTGTTGCTGGTGGGCCCTGAAGAAGACCACCTGTCCCTCCCAGTGAACAGTCCTCTGATGGAACAGATAGTGTGACGGTCCTTGTGGGTCAACGCTCCGTCAGGTCACCCAGATAGCTGTAAAACATGGCACATTCAATGTTACATCATGTGTAGCCTACATACATTATACATCTGTAGCTATGGCAAAGCTACAAACTAATGAAAATATATTTTTTCTTCCATTATTAAATAAGATAAGCCACTAATAAATTCAGTATAGCCCTTGCTCAAGAAGCAACGAGTTCTGAGTGATACTGTGTGCTTTTTGAAATATAATGGGCAGGAAACAAACAGCAGCAGAGGCAACTTACAGTAGGCTATTCCTGTCTATTATAGTGTACATGCAGAGCAGTGTTGCCAACTCTTCAGTGAGGAAAGTCGCTATTGGCTGTTCTAAAAAGAAGTCGCTAGATGACGTCATCGCCTAATTTGCATACCCGGAAGTAAAAATCCCATTCATTTTCTCCACAGCCATAGCGGATTATTATCATGGACCTATTCTAAGAGATTATTAGCCCTAATTTCATCACCATCTAAGGGAGATTTATATGACTTGATACAAGGTACTGTACATGACACAAGTTTGCATGGTATCAACCTCGTTTTAAGAAAAACATAGTTTATTGGCGATCTCTGGAAGAAGAACTACACTACCCATGATCCTTGAGTGTCACACCGACGTCTCTGATTGGTGGAACACGGCGTTGTGACGTCGTCACTGAAACGTTTCCCGCTCGCGCGAAAAGTGAGCAAGAGAACAATGAGGTAAGAACCAGAAGAAACGCCATGGAAGAAACGTAAGAACAGCTCAAATATGTTTAGAAATAAAAATTAATAATTCCAACCCTCCTCCTTTATCCGGGCTTGGCACCGGCAAAAGTGACCAAAAAGGAACACTTTGGCAGAGTTTTTTTTTTTTTTTTATATATATATATATATATATATTTTTAATTAAGTTTGTTTTTTAACTTTATGGTCCGCGTAGGAGCCTACAACAGGTAACATTTAAACATGAATTTTTTTTTTTAAATAACATGTGTTGTGTACTATATACATTAACAATCTAAATTGCCCACTCTGGCAGTTAGGCCTATTCAAGTTTTTATTTTTTTTAAGTTTTTTGTTTTTAATATGTTTTTTTTTTCTTAAGCTTTGTTTTAACCTTATGGTCCACTTAGGAGCCTAAAATAAGTCACAGTTATATATGAACATTTTTAACTTAACACTTTTTTGTGATGATGTTAACTAGTCTTGCCCTAATTGCAGGTGAGGTTCCAAACAGTTTCAGAATGATCAGGCACACAGAAACGTTTCCCGCTCGCGCGAAAAGTGAGCAAGAGAACAATGAGGTAAGAACCTTAGAAGAAACGTAAGAACAGCTCAAATATGTTTAGAAATACAAATTAATAATTCCAACCCTCCTCCTTTATCCGGGCTTGGGACCGGCAAAAGTGACCAAAAAGGAACACTTTGGCAGAGTTACTTAGGTGTTTTTATTTTATTTTTTATATATATATATTTTTTTATTAAGTTTGTTTTTTAACTTTATGGTCCGCGTAGGAGCCTACAACAGGTAACATTTAAACATGAACATTTTTAAACATAACATGTGTTGTGTACAATATACATTAACAATTTAAATTGCCCACTCTGGCAGTTAGGCCTATTCAAGTTTTTATTTTTTTGAAGTTTTTTGTTTTTAATGTTTTTTTTTTCTTTAGCTTTGTTTTAAAGGGGTAGTTCAGAATTTTGGACATAGGGCCTTTTTCCCAAGTTAGCCTTGGTGTTCTTTATCATTGGAGACAGTTTTCAACACATTTCATTCAGTCCTTCTAGTTGCAGAGTTTGCTCGTGCTAGGCTAGCGCACGGCAATGGGGTCAACTAGCCTGCTACTAAAACAGTCTTACCCACTCCACAGTACACCCGAGGCAAATCAATTATAACGCCAGACTATCGATGTAAATGTCTGTGTTGATAGAATAATGTTAGAAATAAAACCAACCTCGCATCGCATGAATCATCGCATTTTGAGGGACTACTTTCTCAGCAGCAGCGGAATTTTACTTTGCTCCGGCTAGTTGTGTAACCGAATCACTACAGCAGAAAGTAAACAGAGCAGCGTGGGACAGAAGCGGAAACGAAGGACTAGGCAACACGGTGGTTCAGTGTGCATTTAGGAATTGTACAAATAAACCCTACAGATGGGCACCACAAAGTTTCCACCAATTCCCAGTGGCTTGTTGCTGCTGGTTTGGACATAAAAACACCGGTAGAAACTGTTCGCAAACGGAGTATTTGTAGCGATAATTTCAGACCGGACGACTTCGAGAAACCCCCGCAATCTAAAGAGCAATAAATCACTGAAAACGAAGGCGGTGCCATCCATCTTTTCAGATGCACAGACAGCCACTGATGAACAGGTAATAACTTTTGGTAGGCTACACTAGCTAATAAAGCTGGCCCATTTCATAATGTTAGCCTACTGACAGATTGATGTCAACGTTAGTGGAGATTAGTGTTGGACAACAAATTACTCATAATCGTCTTCAAAAGCAGACGCATCGCTAAGTCCTCCAAAGGTGGCCATATCTTGTTTATTGAATAGGCTAATAAAATTCCTTCGTGCACTGTAGCAATGACAGCGGCAGGTAAACAAACTATTATAGAGTCTGTAACCTAGGTAATATCAGTCCGCCGCTACCGCAGCCTACTACCAGGAATATAACGCTGCTGCTGAGACACAGCAAGCCCCTCAAAATGCAATATGCAAGGTTGGTTTTATTTCTAACATTATTCTATCAACACAGACATTTACATCTATGGTCTGGCGTTATAATTGATTTGCCTCGGGTGTACTGTGGAGTGGGTAAGACTGTTTAGTTGCAGGCTAGTTGACCCCAATGCTGTGCGCTAGCCTAGCATGAGCAAACTCTGCAACTAGAAGGACTGAATGAAATGTGTTGAAAACTGTCTCCAATGATAAAGAACACCAAGGCTAACTTGGGAATCAGGCCCTATGTCCAAAATTCCGAACTACCCCTTTAACCTTATGGTCCACTTAGGAGCCTAAAACAAGTCACAGTTATATATGAACATTTTTAACTAACACTTTTTTGTGATGATGTAAACTAGTCTTGCCCTAATTGCAGGTGTGGAGGGAGGTCTGAAGCCAAAGCTCACAGAACCAGTGACTCATCATCGTCACTCAGGCTCTCCACTGCAGGTTCAGCTGAAGGAGCTGCCTTGAATGAATAAGCAGGTGAGGTTCCAAACAGTTTCAGAACGTGATCAGGCAGCTGGTGCTCAAAGCAAGCCTCACCTGACAGCTTTAATCCATATCTGATGTACAGGATGGAGTTCAGGGTTTGCAAGGACATCCTGTTCCTGAGTTTGGTCTTCACCACACTCATCTGGCTGAACACTCTCAACTTTAGCATTTGAGTGTGGCAAAGACAACACAGCCACAGCAGCCATGGCGAGTTCCTGATATGGATTGAGACCAGCTGCGTCCCTGAACCTCCAAATCTCACTCCAGAAGCTCAGTTTGTTCTTTTTCTCAGTCCAGACACTGAGGTGGATGGTACGCCATTGTTGGACAATCTTGTCTATTGCTTCAGGTGAGAAGCCAAGGAGCTTTGCAATTGTGACCATTTCTGCTGGGCTCTTATTGTGCTTCAGAGTTTCCTCTACATTGAAAACTGACATGTATTTCAATGTCTCTATGTTTTCAGGCAGTCTCATCCTCAGCTCATTGGTGAGGGAAGATAGTGAAGGCGACACACCGTTTTCTGACATTTTGCTCATCGTCAGGCGCAAGGTGGAGCTCAGCTGCCTTTGAGTCAAAAAGGAAACCAAGGTATGGAACAGGACTTATGTATCCATCGATTGGCCCTTTCAAAACATCCACCTTTGCCAGTGGATTCAGGACCCTGCTGCTCACAGACTTAATGAGGCTCACCAAGCTGTCAAGTAGCTTGAGAGGATCGACCTGCTCTCCCTCAAAAGCTTTCATGGCCAACTGTACCTCTCCCAGCACTGACTTCAGAAAGGTCAAGTATAGCACATTTTGAGGATCACTGTACATGGAGTATAACACCTCAGCCATGTAGCAGTGCTCACTCGACTTGGTGACCTCAAAATGCAGCTTGAGCTCCTCCCATTGGTCCAAAATGCGTGAGACTGCGGGCTCAATAGAGAGCCAACGTGTGGCACACACCTTTGTGATCTGTAACGGTTTCTCCCCACAGTTAATGGTCTCATAAATGGCCTTGTATGCCTCCCTGCGTTTGGGAGACACTGAAAACCATTTGTATGTCTCCCTTACAAGGTACTCCACACTGCGTGGGATCGTCTCATTTGATGCATGGGTGACAGCAAGCTGCAGGGAGTGACACACACAACGGATGAGGACCAGATCTTTAAGGCCATACTCATGTTTGAGCACTGCATGGACCCCATTATTTATCCCTGTCATTACAGAGGCATTGTCAGTCCCTATCCCAAGGAGCTTCTCTTTAACAAGAGAGCACTTTTCTAAAAAAGCCACCACAGCACGGGCAATAAGCCCCAGAAATGTAGATACCACTGTCCCTTTAGTTTCACTAAAGTATCTGATGACAACACCCAGGTACTTCGACACACTGATGTCTGTGGCCTCATCGAGGAGGAGGCTAAAATGCTGCTCACCCACATCTGCCACCAACTTTTTCAAGAAGTAAGGTGCTAGGACACCATTGATCATTTCAGTGCACTTAGTCCTCTGCATTCTGAAATGTGTAGCAGCAGCAGAGTCAGAAAAGGCTGACCTACATGCTTCCCCAATGTGGTCACATGCTAGGAGGGAGCAGTGTTCAGCAATGGCTAATGCTATGGTAGCCTCAGCCTTTTTGGAGCTATCAATTTTGCCTACCATAAATGGCAGAGTTGTTTGTGCTGCTGAGTTATAAGGCTTTGCCTTTTGAATGTGTTTTAGGGTTGTACTGTGTTTCTTCACATCACTGATTTTAGCATAGAAATCCACTTTGCAGTAATGGCAGTATGCTCGTCCAGTATCTCCAATAAATGGATTTAACCATCCCTTAAAATCTGTGTTTGCCTCCCACTCCTTTCTGTATTTCTGCTGGTAAAGTTTTGACATGGTAAAGAAAGTTTGTGTCACAGAGGCACACACACACAGTGGACCAGGTGAGGTGAGTGAGTGACTGAGCCTGAGGCAGTGTGAGTCAAACTATATATAACACAGTGATTTATTTAGTGCAGTGATTTTATTATTTTATTTAGACAAAGAAAATATACATTATCCCGCCCTGAATGTACGTCAGGGGGCGGGATCGGTCAGCGGCAGCTTGCTGGCCGGGACGCGAATTCATTTGCAGCTTGGATGCTGAGCCGTGAACGTCTCCTGTTAGCTCCTGCTAACCTGCTAACAGGAGACAGCTGGGAGGGACTGCTGCGCGAGGAATGAGGCCGCCTGTAAGTGCTTGGAAACGGGGAAGGGAGGGGCCGCGCAGGCACCCGCTGCTCGTTGTGAAGAGTCATAGCGATACGTGTTTTCACCTCAAAAAGTCGCCAAAAGTCACCAATAACTCCAGAAAAGAAGCTAGATTTGTCGCTTGGCGCTTTTTTGAAAAAGGGGTCTGAAAGGTTGCTAAATCTAGCGACAAAATCGCTAAATTGGCAACACTGTTTGGCCGTGAGACACACGCATATCAACCAGTTCACACGCTCACACGCCACACCTCCAATTTCTCACGCAGAGAAATTAATCCCCGTAATTTTGTTTTTGGTACTTTTACTTTGAAAGTCTTATTTTGAAAAGCTAAATGGACTGAGTTCCGTGACAACCTCTTTCTGAACGCGCGTTAACGTTATGCTTTGATGTGCACTGTGCATTCGAAGCGGGAGGTGAGCATGGACATATAAAGGAGGCGAGCCCCCTACCCGCACCTTCTCTTCCGAGGTGTGTGTTGATAGCGTGCCAAGTTACCGCTGATAAGAATTGTGTCCCCGCCGGCCGGTGAGCGCGCATGCATCAAACATATTAACCCTTCAATCTCACTCAAGTAAATTCAGAAGATCTTGGGATCGTTTTGTATATTGTTTTTGGTAATTTAGTTTGAAAATTAGGTTTGCAAAGTAACAAATGGCTCATCCGCCAATAAAAATGCTTTTATTCTTCTGTGTAATGAACTGTAGCCTATGTATTGCACATTTATAGCACTTTTCATAACACAAATCAAGGTAGCCTAAGAGGAGGGACCAAGTAACCCAGATGTTTTATTTTAGCTTAGTAGTTTACATTGGTGTTGAACTGTTCCCTAATTTTTTCTTCTTTGAATAAAGCCTAATGCTGCTAGTAGAATACCACCAGCCACTCAACCCTCAATAGTAGACATGATATAGAATAATTACCTTTATTACAGTTTAACCAAATGTTTTAACAATAGGCTACAGGAGATATTTGAAAGCACTACACATGCATTGTAGGCTATTCAATTAAATTTGTGTCAGCAAAACCTTGAATGTTCTCTTTTACTTTACTTAAAAATTAATGCAGAAAAGGCACACATTGCTTCATAAAAATTCACCAGAATGCAGGAAATTAAGTGTTTAATGCTCAAAATTTTCTGGGGGGGGGACCCCCACTTATAATATGTCCACACCCAATGTTCAATTAAAACCTGTCCTACGACTTTGCAATTCATGAATTCGATTATTTTAATAAGATTTTTGATGTTTTATCGCATTTTCTAATTGTCTTTTATTTCTGATTTATTATGAACAATATGTAAACTTGCAGGAAATTATTGGGTGGGAAAGAGGACACGGTTTTGGGTCCCTCGGCCAAAAAATCTCACTCCAAACTTTTGGTGAAACTTGGCAGCCCTGTGTACATGACACTGGAGATGTAATAGGCCTACTGCTTTATGTACCACGACTGCTTGCATAACTACACGGTCAACAACAAACAAATACTCTTCAGTTTCCAACACACCATACAGTTTCACCGTCTGTTTTCACACAGGGGCTGTCACGGACAGACTCACAGATCTAACCGTTAGCATAAAAGCTAACGGACGCAAACGCTAACTACTTAACCCAGAGACATTCTCTCGTTTCAGTCGGCGTTGGTTATTATAGGAGGGATAAATTAAAGCACATTACACACATTGAACTCATAAACGGACAGATTTGTTTTTAAATAGGACTACTTACATTTCCAGAGGAGAGATGGTGTCTCTCTGTCTTCCAGGCAAATTCTCCTCCACACTTCAGTATAACGGCAGATCACACTAGATTGCCAAACTTTGCTAGGCATAGCCAAACAAAAAATGAAGTAAATCCATTCTGCTACGAGGCTGGGGTGTGATGGTAGCTTGAGGATGAGCTAACACTGCAGCTTGCTTCTCCTCTGTTGTTGCATTAGCAGTGGAGACTCAGCTCTGTGTGGTTACCAACGGGGCGTCTTGATTTGCCAATCAACTACCGAGTTTCTGGTAAGCTTTCCCGTGGGAGTATTTATGATAATGAAAACCGACCGATATCGTCATCAGTTGCGTGTTTTTTTGGAAGAAACCTTCAAATCCCCCTCTTTTCGAAAAAAGCATCCCTGAAGAAACTGACACATTTGTTTTTTTGAAACTTGTGTGTGCTGGTAGGGACCCCAATAGCCTAAAAAGTGTGCCCAAACACCTGCAATGTTTGGTTTTTCATAATATGTCCCCTTTAAATAAACCTTCTTAAACTGGTACTGTCTCCGCGCCTGTGTCCTCCCTGTCCACCCGTAACACTCCTATCTCTTTGTCATACATGTGAGGTGCTGAAATGTCCAATATGAAGAGCATTCCTGTGGACACTGGGCTGTGGTATTACCTAACAAACAAAATGGCACAGCACAAGAGAATAGACTATATTGAATTGGATGAATACATTTGATTCGGAACATAACAACCTCACCTTAAAAGACTCAAGCATCAACTGTTACCAATCCTATTTGATTAAACAACAAAAATGTGCTAAAAATCTGTGCAGGCGTGAATTTAAAATCTAATGTTGAGGAAGATTAAACGCGTATTATATTGTGTATGTGTATCTGTTTGTGCTTAAAACATGTATTAGTGAGAGAGCGTATTCGTGCCAAATCAGTCGGATCTTTTTCAAAGAGAATATCTTACCGCTTTCAACGAGTCATCTGTCATGTCCTGGCGCCTTTGGGAAAACAGGCTTATTTCATTCCCAGTGCAACCGCAATAGTATTTTTTTGTTGTTTGAAAAAGGATGTATAGGTTCAATGCATGGCTGCCACCGAGCTTTGATCTGTGTCCACAGGAGCTTTCAGCCTTCCTCTGAGCTGGAAATCTGACCTGTGTAGTTGAGTGATACAAGGTTCAAACACCAAGCACGGTCAGCTTGGTTACAGTCTCTGGAGTGAAGCAACATTTTGTATTTGAAACATTTATTTCCCTCTTATTGGTAATTCATGATTTCAACCCTATTAATGTTTCATCAGAAAAAAAGCTCTCAGAAGCACCCAGCAGCAGGGTAGGGTAAGCAGGGTTTTTTATTTGCTATGTGTTGGAGGGCATTTGTTTGGATTTATTTCCACCGCAATTTCATCAAATGTTGGGAAATACCTTGTTTCCTCTATCAGGGTTTTCTCCTGATCTGAGTCTGATTGCATCGTTTAGCTTCTCTATTCAGCTATTGGCTAGAGCTCCTGGTGTGGTGCCAAAAAGTGATCACCTTCCAAAAAGTCATTTCCTTTATATATCGCTTAGTTATAAGTGTACAGCTGCAGTGTGACAGGTTGGAGCCAGCACAGTCCCTTTCACATGCTGAAATACCTTTTTATTTGACTAAATTCACTTTGAGGCACCACATCGGCCCTCTGCTTTTGGCCTGTTGCATTTAGATTCATAAGGACTAGAGGGGACTTTTTTCCAACTCGATAGATGTTGGCAATCAGACCTGTCTCAGTTTTGAGTTTAGGAAAGTACTACGGATGCCTTCCTGTCCATTTTAGACTCTGGCTTTGCGAATGCACATAAAAAAAGTTAAGACCATAGGTAGTATATAAAATGGATGCAGCAACCGGGCTGATCTCAGTTATTTCAACTGCATCCAATCTTCCTCTTCTATGCGCATCGCCATCTTGTCAGAATTTGACTCCGCCTCATTTCCTCATACCAAAAAGGGCATTGATGTGACATTGGGGGAGGG
The DNA here is from genome assembly GCA_026122265.1 of Ammodytes dubius. Lineage (NCBI taxonomy): Eukaryota > Metazoa > Chordata > Actinopteri > Uranoscopiformes > Ammodytidae > Ammodytes > Ammodytes dubius. The sequence goes on from CM047507.1 coordinate 4,688,882, forward strand.
AGATACGCCCATTTTGCTGACGTATAGTGAATTAGCAACATTAGCACGACTGCCAGGAGCTAGGCTAACAACACACGCTCTACTTGGTAAGTTCCATAGATAGTTTATAAAATGTGTCAATATGAAGGAGTTTGGCTGCTTATCCTGACAACTAGCCACCCAGACGAGGTGAGGGCCAGCGGCTAGCTGTCACTCGAGAGGCATCGCCCCTAATTATTCACACATTTTAACCTCCAATAGAAAAAGACAAGCTGGTAAAAAAAAAATAAGCCCCTTAGTGTTGTCATGGAGATATGACCTAAACAGTGTTTCCCGCAGGATTTTTTTCAGCAGTGGTGGTGTGGTCCCCAAACCCTCTAGGGGGGTCCGGGGGAATGCCCCCCCCCCCCCCCCCCGGGCAATTTTTTTTTTGTACCCTTTACATTTGAATGCATGAATCTGGTGCACTTTGAGAGGAGAATATGCACTTAATTCCTATTCAAACAGTCCGGTATATTACTGTAGATAGGATTATTGGTGTTGTAACTTTGCCTTTTGTGTCTTCATTTACAGATTTTGACATTTTTGTATAGAAATTAATGTTTAAACAAAATGCCACAACGCAACAATCATTTGCACAATTTATTTACAGTTTTTGCCTAATGCTTAAACACTAAAAGTGGTTGCTAGGCCCAAAGCATCACAACCTCTGACTTTTGTAACCATGCCCTAAACAAAAGCACCAAGCCTACAAACACAATACATGCTTTGCACTGTGTTTGAAATTCTCCAACACACTTCTTTCAAAACACTACACACTGTTGTTTACATAAGACGCATTGTTCAAAAATATAATCTCCTGCAATCATTGGCAAAACACATCTACATCACACATTTTAAATTACAAACCACAACTAAAATTAGAAAAGAACAGACTCACACACATGAAAAATAATTCAGATTGATAAAACTGTGCGGCGCACAGTTGCACGCAATCTTCCTTTTATAAATACCCACCTGCGGTGAATTGTGCGCCGACGATCTCCGCCCCGTGTCATCCCACTTCACCTCCCAGTTTCATCCCACAATCTACCATAAATGGAGAATGCTAAATAGCTCCTGAATATGGTGACGCTCTTAACCCTTTATAGGGCACTCATTGAAATACTTAGAAATTCTAAATTTCAACCATACAGTGCTATTGTAGGATACAACAAGACAATTTTGCATGTAAAACTCTTTAAAAAATATTAAATTTTTAGGTCGCAAATCAAGATCAATGAAGTTACCATATATGGTTCCTTGCCCGTTTAGGGTAAAAAAAAAAAAATCTCCCAAAATGTATATGAAAGACATGAAAATACACATGTGAAGTGAAAAGAACATTTATTTGATGGTAAAAACATATATTAAGTCAGAGGAACATTTATTTACTAAAAAAACACAAATTTAAAGGAACATTTATTTACAGGTTAAAAAACAAATGTAAAGTGAACAGATTTTTTTTGGAGAAATGGACTAAGTCACAACCAAGATGGCTCCCGAGGAGCAGCCACACAGTTTGGCAGGTCCTGTGGGTTTGCGCCAAAAGTCCTGTAAATACAAAAAAGGACCTCGGATTTTGCCATCAACGGGTCTGTCTATCATCTTTGTAACTCTATATCTTCTTCTGAGTCTGATTTATCCAAGGAAAAGGGATGATTTGACCCTACGTCCAGCCAAATGGAGCCAACATGCTTTGTACACAAGAGTATTGGACTATGGCCATGCTAGGCCACCCCCAGGTAAAGAAGAACAATTGGTTACAACTAGTTCCTTTATGGGGATTGCTCATCTTTTGATGATACTGCTCCTGGCTGGTGATGTTGAAGTAAACCCTGGGCCTCAGTCCCTTTGTTCTGATTTTCTGGATGGGCTACAGCCACTGCTAAGTAGGCCTCCACCACTGCTAGCTGGGCTTTCACCACTGCTAACTGGGCTACCACCACTACTAACTGGGCCACCACTGCAGCCAGCTGGGCCTCTACCATTGCTAACTGGACTACCATCATACCAGGCCAGGCTCCCACCACCACCAGCTGGGCCACCACCATCGCTAGTCGGGCCTCCACCACCACTGCTAGCCGGGCCTCCACCACAACTGCTGGCCGAGCCACCACCACCACTGCTAGCTGTGCCACCATCATTGCTAACTGGGTTTCCACCATTGTTAGCTTGGCCTCCCCCATTGCTAACCAGGCCTCTACCACCACTGCTAGCTGGGCTACCATCATTGCTAACTGGGTTTCCACCATTGTTAGCTTGGCCTCCACCACTGCTAACCAGGCCTCTACCACCACAACTAGCTGGGCTACCATCACTGCTAGCTGAGCCTCAACCACAGCTATCTGGGCCTCCACCACAGCTAGCTGGGCAACCATCACACCAGGCCAGGCTCTCACCACCACCAGCTGGGTCACCACCACTGCTAGCTGAGCCACAGCTACACCAGTCTTTACCACATCTTCCAACATACCAGGTCAGGCTTTCTCCATCTCTATCTGGCCAAAATGAGCAACAACTACCACAACATGGAGATTGTTCACGTGTGCTACAACCTCAGGTAACTCATCTAACAAAGAAAAAACTAAATTCACTAAATCCGGCAATTAAGAAGCAACATAAAATGCATTTCTTTAAAAACTCTTAATAATGCCAAAACCATTTGGGACTCAAGATCCAAACCAAGTGGAATTCTACTGGGGCATATTAACATTCGCAGCATTGTTAACAAAACGGAGCAAATGGAACATTTATTGAGTGACTCTAACATTGATATACTTGGAATATCAGAAAGTTGGTTGACACAGGCATCATCTACAGCAGCTATCAGTATCCCAGGTTATAATGTATTTCGAAAAGACAGGGGAATAGGGCGAGGAGGGGGAATATTAATCTATGTCAAAGACAAGTTTAAATGTGAACTAATACAGTGGCCTAAAGAAGTTAATGTTGAGTGTATTAATATGTAATATATCACTTTGTTCTGCAATGTCTTTTACTGTAATTTGTGTGTATCGACCTCCTTCAACAAAGGATGTATTTTATGACCATCTTAAGACAATTTTAAATCATTGCAGCTCCAAAAAGGAAATCATCCTTCTTGGTGATTTTAACATAAACTGGGACATCAAATTAGATAAGAAAAAAATGAAACAGCTTACAGACAAGTACAACTTGACGCAAATTATAAAAGGACCAACAAGAATAACAAACACGTCAAATACAACAATTGACCTAATATTTACTAATAAGCCTGAAAGAATTTCCAAAACTTTTAATCTATTATCTGGCTTGTCAGATCACAATTTTATCCTGTGCTTGAGGAAAATAAAGATGAAGCACCAAATGGTATCCAATAGAGGACAACAATATTATTTCATACCCAAAAGCCAGCAACAAGTCCTGAAAGAGGAAATCCAAAAGGTAGACTGGACTAATATTCTAGAAAATAATGATATCGAGACTTGCTCAGATGGCTTCATTAAAAAAATAGATGATATTGTAACACACTTTACAAAAAAAGGTAAATCCAAGCAACAAAAAAATGATCTGCCCTGGGTGAACAACGAAATTATAAAATTAATTAAAAACAGAGATAATGCCTTAAAGCAATCTCTAAAAACAAGAACTACAAGTGACAGACACATTTTTACATCACTACGAAATAAAGTCTTAAGGATGACTCGCAAATCGAAAGCAGAATACTATATTGAGACAATAAAACGGGCAAATGGCAATGGAAAGCTAATATGGAATAATCTAAATAAATTATTAAGGCGGGACAAGTCTAACTATCTGAGTGATTTACAACTCCAGGTAAATGGTGAGCTAATCAACAATCCAGACACCATTGTAAATGAACTCAACAGATTTTTCATTAGCTCAGTTGAGGAACTGACAAAGCACTTTAAACGCACACAGATTCCTCATAATCCTGTTGATGCAAGCAAGCCAATATTTAACATAGAAGAAATATCTGTCCCAGAGGTAATAAGAACAATCTCATCTCTAAAAAATTCAAAGGCGAGAGATACATATGGTCTTACTAGTGACTTTTTGAAGACCCATAAAGAGGCTCTTGCTGACCCAATTGCACATCTTGTGAATCTTTCCATAACACAAGGAATGGTACCATCAACATGGAAGATTGCTAGGGTCACCCCAGTCTTTAAGGCTGGGGACAAGACAAAATCTGAGAATTATCGGCCAATAAGTATTTTACCAATAATTTCAAAAGTAGCTGAGAAATGGGTCGTCAAAAATCTGACAGAACACTTAAATAATGATTATGCCACTCTTAATCCAATGCAGTTTGGGTTCAGGAAATTTCATTCAACAGAGACGGCTACTTGCTACTTCCTAGAAAACTTAAAAAATCTGCTGGATCAGGGCGGCTTTGTAGCTGCGGTATTTTTGGATCTAAAGCGTGCTTTTGACACCATTAATCATGACTTGCTTATTGCTAAATTAACTAATTTTAATTTCTCAAATAATGCCCTCTGTTGGATGAAATCATACCTGTCGGACAGAAAACAGGCAGTTCAAATTGGTGATTCTCTGTCTTCATACCTCACATGTACTGCTGGTGTACCACAGGGCTCGATATTGGGCCCTGTTTTATTCAGCCTGTATGTCAATGATTTACCAGATGTCTGTAGAAATATTAATATGCAACTATATGCTGATGATGCTGTATTGTACTGCCATGCCAGCTCTATTCAAGAAGCTGCTGCAATGCTTTCAGGAGCTATGGTACCAGTGTCCCATTGGCTCCACAGCTGCTGTCTGCATTTGAATATAAGGAAAACAGTTTGTATGTTGTTCTCTCGACGGCCAACAGGCGGACAGCAACCTTCTGTCATGGTGGGTGGAGAGAGGCTTGAAGTTGTTGATCATTTTAAGTACCTTGGGGTCATTTTTGATTCTGGTCTGAACTTTGAGCGGCATGTTAAGAAGGTTAGAAACACAATTACATTTAATTTATCCAACTTCAAGCATATAAGACCTTTCCTGACCATGGAGACGGCAAAGACTTATATGCATGCAATGATTTTTGCCCATATCTCGTACTGTTATACAACATGGTCACACGCATCTGAGACCACCCTTAAACCAATCAAATCTCTATTCAAAAGAACACTTAAAATACTAGTCAAAAAACCCATATCCTACCACTATTGTAAAATTGTTAATAAGCATAAAATCATGGACCTTGATAGTTTTCAACAGTTTTTGGATATTTGTTTAATTTATAAGGTTTTAAACGGTCTAGCCCCTCCACCACTACAGAACTACATAAAGAAAAAATCCCCTAGAGTAAACACCAGGGCAATAACTAGAGGTGACTGTGAAATACAACGGCGCAGAACCAAATTTGGCCAAATGGTCCTGTCCATCAGAGGAACACAGTCCTGGAATGAATTACCAGTTCAAGTCAGAGACTGTACCACCTACACCACCTTTAAAAAGACCCTCAAAGAGCGGTTAGTAGCAAGCCAGACCTGTTCTCATGCATAACTTTTTCTTCTTTTCTTCCTGATGTTGTTTTGTTTCTTTTGTCTTTTCTAACCGCCTATACTGATTGGGTGTCAGTGTAAAACTGTATTTTAGCTAGTTGTGAATTAACTGTGTAATATTGTTTCATGTAGCTGTATATTGATGTATTGTATTATGACTTGCCTTAGGACTACGGATGCGAATTAGCATTTTTGCTAACTCCGGCATATTTACATTGATGCTCTGCTGACATGTTGATTAATATGCACTGTCCTAATCAAATAAAAACTAAACTAAACCAAACTAAGAACGTGTATTCACTGATAAAAACATGCACCAAAGGCACATTTTAGGCACATATTTACTGATTACATTACTATTAGTACTATTATTACTTTTACTAACTGATTACTGATTTCTCAAACTCCAGTCTAACCTAGTCCGGCCTCTTAGGAAGCTGCTTCATGGTACTTGACAAAGCAGTTGCGGTCCGAATAGAGGCACAGGTGAACTTTGCAGACCCTGCAGATTACATTTGACCGCAAGATGTTCCCCACTCTGCTGCAGTGCTTGCAGGTCTGGCGGCTCGTGTACATGGGGGCATGGAACAAAGACAGGTCAAACCGGACAGCAACATCTGGGGTGTGGCTGCGGTGTCCCCGGACAGGCGTGGGGACAACTACAGCGGTGCTGAGGCTGCCAAAAGATGTGTGGCTCCTTCGGGGGCGAGACATTGCATTCATGCTGCTGGCACTCCTGAAAACCTGGTTTCTAAAGTTCTTTAGTGACAGGCCATCCATTTCAAGGGCCTTGCAGTCCCGCCTATAGATGACCCAGGCATTTGTGAGGCTGACATCGATCGCATACCCAAACAGCCGCATATACCACCTCTTAGATCTCAGGGGAGTACGGTACAGATGGACCAGCATGTCACTCTTGTCGATTCCCCCCATGTTCGAGTTGTAGCTCTTTATGACAGCAGGGCAGCTCACTTCCTCCTTCCTCTTGGTGTCGCTGCAGTACCGGGACACTGACGACCGTGGCTCCACCCCCATGTCTGTTGACAAAAGAGTGACCACTCTGTTGTCCTTCCACCTGTAAATTAGCACAAGTAAATTAGCCATAACTCAAATATAACTTCTGCTAAAACTTTTATTGTATTTTATTGCATTTTATTTTGAATTTGAGCACAGAAGTACAGTACATGTCACAAAAACATTTCACTGTGCATACTGTATGAGTATGTGACAAATAAAAACCTTTGAATCACCTGAGGGCCAGGATCCCGTCGTCACTGGTGACATAATCATATGCACCACGATGGACAGCCTTCTTCGCCATCTCTTTGATGGCCTTGAGTGGAGGCTTGCCTACCCTGTCCCTGTGTATCTGCAGTTCTTTTTTTTCAGGTACCGCACAATCTCCAGGCTTGTAAAAAAGTTGTCTGCAAAGATGGCTGTTGTACCGAAGGAGGACATGGTGCTGGCCAGGACAGACACTATCTGGCTGGTGGCACCCATGGCCTCTTGTTCAGGCGTCAGGGGGACATCGTGGGCTTCCAGCGTAGTCTTCCCTTGGTAAAGCACCATGTCGTGGATGAAGCCATCCGCAGAAGCCCGGGCAAACAACTTAAAGGCCTACTTCACCGGTTTTAATATGAAGGTGTATTGAATTCTGAGATCCTATGTAGTATAAATGTGCGAAAAAAATAAAAATCGGTTCATCCTAGCCTGAGAAAAGGCAGAAAGAGTGGTTTTTTTAACCCTATATTTCTCCTTCTCGTGACATCACAGAAAGAGAAATATAGGGTTAAAAAAAACTTACTTTGTAAATATTACTGTGATGTCTTTTACTGTGACATCACAGTAATATTTACAAAGTAGTTTTTTTTTAACCCTATATTTCTCTTTCTGTGATGTCACGAGAAGGAGAAATATAGGGTTAAAAAAACCACTCTTTCTGCCTTTTCTCAGGCTAGGATGAACCGATTTTAATTTTTTTTTGCGCATTTATAATACATAGGATCTCAGAATTCAATACACCTTCATATTCAAACCGGTGAAGTAGGCCTTTAAACCCCCATTTGTCGGGCTTGCTTTTTATATACTGCCTCAGGCTGCCAGCTGTTTTGCCCTTGTAGCCCACCATTACCTCATCCACAGACTGCTTGGGGGTTTGTGGCTCGCTCCTGAAGGCTGTATTTAGGAAGCCGAATATTGGCCTGATCTTAAAAAAACGGTAGATTGTGCCAGGGATCAAAGTATTGTCATTAAAATGGATCAGCGTCTTCATCAGCCTGAACCGCTTAGATGACATGAGACTTGAGGGACCCTGGTATCCATTGCCCAGTAGTCTTCCACAGCCGGCAGCTTCGCGATCCCCGTATACATATGGACCACATATTGGACATACAGTCACGTGGCCTAGTCTTAGCTGAACTGGGCGTATGATCAAATATGGAGCCTCTATTTTTCATGGCACATTTTTACAAATCCCACGCACACAACACTTATGTCAACATTTAGCACAGCTATTCAACCATATAATATGTTTGTTTCATCAACTTACCATTGTTAGCTTAGATGCTAGCACAGTTAGCGTATGAGCTGGTATGGGCTTACGACCGTATTTCTCGAAATTCGTAGCTAAAGAAAATTCAAGATCATCTGAGGCGTTGCTGATTGGTTGGACGTTGTCATGTGACTAATGGAGATGTAGCCTGATCTTTGCTGATTGGCTCGGAGAAATATACGGGGTCTACCCCTTGACCATGGACCTATAGACCCCTTTTCTGTTTATCAACACGGCGGATGCGCGCGCTGCAAAGCTGCAGAAAGAAAAATTGTTTGGCTGGTTGCCATGGTTACCCGTTTGGTTATATTGCAGTTGCGGTGTTTCTTTATAGGTCCATGGTGTGAAATAGCGATGTTGTCAGCTTACTAAAAACAGTTTATCAGCGAGTGATAACATTGGTTATGCGGAAACATTAACACTATTGAACAGGAAACGTCTTAATGACCCATACGCGTTGCGGGCAGTTGAGTGGATAAATGATGAGAAGAAATGGCCCCGACGACTTCAGTGGCCGGACTGCTGTTGGAGAGTGACAGTAAAGACCGGCAGACAGATAGGCAGAGAGGCCTTTATTTCATAATTTTGCTTTTTGATTTAAAAGTGATCATAACTAGCCTATAGTGATCATCTGTTTTTAGACTGACTCTGACTCCTGCTTTCGGGGCCGTTGGGCTCACGAGCCGACCAGCTTATCAGACCAGCTGATTGAGACGGGGATGAAAAGGAAAGTGAAACTTATGGTGGAGCAGTTAAATAGTTCAATGAATAAATATTATAACCAAACACAATGTGTTGTCTTATCTGCTTTAGTAGCCTACAGTAGGCTAGCACATGTCGACCCCACTCGGTTTTCGTTTATTGATTTTTCCTAAATGGTATGATTTAGCCTACTTACCGGCTACACGTGTACACGTGCAAACCCCTACTGCCTAGTCAAACCATAGAGTCAAACACAAGGGAAGAGGACGGAGATGTATAACGTCTGGGTCATTGTAAATAAGCCTCCATTGCTTTCCATTGCTATAGCCTCGTCTCCGGTCACTGTCCTTATTTTAGCCTAAACATTTCACAACTCATTTATGTAATTATACAGCGGTGAATTTGGGCATTTACTAGCTTTATCACCATTCAAACAAAAAATAAACGGTTTGTGCATCCAACAGCACAACAAGACATGATTGTGGCTTGTGTCGCTCTTGTCTCTTTCTGCAACGGACATGCGCAGTAGAGCGGGGAGTGACGCTGTGTGACGTAGACTGATAAGGGGTCTATAAGCCCTTGACGCAGGGGCGCGCGGCGGCCATTTTTGAAGTTAAACAAAGTTACCAAATATGGTTCCTTGCCCTATAAAGGGTTAATAAGCACGGAATTTTGACTGACACGAGGAGAACTGGGAGGTGACCGGCCGCAAAGAAAGCGACTAGGAAGGAAGAAAGCCTGTGTCATGCGCTGCGGTAACTTCCACACACTGAGGCGCGCGCTGATCACATATGATTGGCACTGTCATTATAGTCTTTGTAAAGCAATTTCGCCCAACATTGTACTGTATGAAATATCACGTATTAGCGAAACTGTAGGACTATATGTAGGCATATATAAAATGTGGTGTGAGAAGTGAAATAATACATTAGCCTATAGTATATTCCAGAGCATTGTTTCCGTCCCGTGAGATCCACACATTTCCAACAACGCCAGATTACAGTTTAAATTTCCAGGGTAAATTGTTATGGGGAAAAGATGTATATTATAATTTGCTAAATTCACTACATGATTTTATCCAACGAAATATACAGTTTTAATTCATATTTTTGGCCTTTACTTAGTTCAAAACTATTTTAAAAACACCGCCTAAAATATAGACTATTTGCTCTACCGCTGGTCACACGGAAACACCTCCCGACGTAGCCTATATTATTATAGAATAGCGCTATAAGATTCAATTTAAAAATATAACCAAAACATGTACTTACTACCTACTTGATAGGTAATTCAACCTACATCATAACTGCATATCATAGACTACAGTAGCCTATATTCACAACTATAACTATAGGTACGCTTAGAGGCCTACATATAATTGATTGTATATACTGTATGAGTCCCAAGCATTTCACATTAATATGTGAGTGTGTGTTTTTCTGATGACTGAGCTTTATTTCGTGGTTTTGCCATTGAGTGTTGCTGATTCCCCTGAGTCAGGAAACCATGCGGTAGCTCTACGCATAGTCGAAAGTTGGCGTAGGAATACGCACACTTCTCCACAATACCAACGTTTGCCACCGCACATTTCTGACCGTCTACGTAAGGTTTTTGTTAGGCAATAACTAAATCATTGTTAATAATAATAATAATAATAATAATAATCTGATTTATTACCCTGTTCAGTGTTGAGAAGTCACGCTCACAGTTGACATTTGAGACTGGAATTGTGAGACCAATGGCAGCCAGTTTATTGGGTCCAGGATAAAGCTGACCCCAACCCGTCAATCTGTGACACCAGTCGCGTCATTATCTGCAGCTTGTCCATGCCCTGAAACAAAATGAGCATTTTTTTATGTTCATATCTGGAAAACTCCTATCAGGATTTGTTGCCTGGAAGAGGACCACTCTTGGAGCACCTGGTCTCCTGTCAGAAATGTATTTGACAGGAGTTTAAAGGTGCGAACACACTAGGCATTTTACACGCGTAAGATTTACGTGCGTAACGCGGCTAAAATGTTGCTTGATCATTTTGTGTCAAAAATGGTTGTACGCGCGTAACGTGCCTAGTCTACCTACCGATATTGTATTTCCCCTAATCAACCATGGCTGCGATAAGACCCAAGAGTAGACCCGACCCAATAGCGTGCATGTCCGCACAAAAACAAAAACAACACGGCCAACAACTGTGCCAAAAGACAAACTGAACAGCACAAATAGCCTAGCATTAAAACAGCATTGCATATTCACGGCAGCTACATAACAAACACAGTTACAGCAGCATCGGTGCACGGCGGCACAACATAAAGCCAAGTAGCCAACATTAGCCTACCTGGCTGTGACAGGGGACCGTGGCTGGCGTATCAACACCGGTGCTTCGCTGTACTCGTTGTGAGTGTCCCCCGGACATAGCCCTCATGTTTGGATTCATAATATGAGGCGCTAGCCGCCCGCACACAACAGGGTGAGTTAACTAATGCTATACGGCGCTAACTTGTTTTATCGGCTTAAGCACAGCCGCACATGTTTACTGAATTAGCCAGGAAGTCCATTCTCCTGGTTAACTCTCCCCACGTCTTCTATTCCCGAGCTGCTGTCATACAGCACCGGCTCGGCTGCCTGCAATACATTTTCCTCCTCGGTGTCTCATCAGCCTCTGTGTACAGTACACTGTCCGTCTCTCTGCCTGTGACATCGGGTCAAGCTCAACGCTGATTGGCCAACGCGGCTAATCGTCTCGCGTAGGAGCAACAAAAGTTAAATTTTTTGAACTTTTGTTGCTCCTACGCGCGTAATATGTACGCGCATAATATGTACGCGCGTAAAATGTACGCGCGTAAAATGTACGCGCGTAAAATGTACGCGCGTAAAATATACGCGGGTCATACGCGGCTAAAATGTTGCTTTAGCGCAAGTGACGCATTTACGCGACCTGTACGCGCGTAGACTTCTCACATAGACAGCCTCGTCCTCTTTGGCAGCCCGAGGCCCAAGAACATGGAATGCTCCTAATAGGTCTAGACTCCCAAAACGCCTCTCGAAACTCTCAATAAGTGCATCGAGATAAGGTTCCATCACCTACATATAATAATAAAACAGGGGAGGAGCGGGGACAGAGAAAATGCCTGGATAAATAGTTCACTCGTGTTTTCAGTAATATACCGTTTTTTTGATAACCTTTGTTTTTGCAGTTGTGTGCAAAGATATTGTACTCCCAAAAAACAAACATGAATGGTCGGAGAGACCCACATCAGACACTAAAAGGTTTGAAATGTCCAGGCCCTTTGAAATTAATACGTCCAGGGTGTGACCTTTGTTATGTGTAGGCTGGTTTACGTGTTGAGAGAGTCCAAAATTTTCCAGTACATAGCACAGTTCTTTAGCACTTCTGTCCTCGGGTTTGTCCACATGTATATTAAAATCCCCAACAATCAATAAACAGTCAAACTCCATACAGATTAGACAGTAGTCCAGTGAGGTCATCAAAAAAGTTTGCACAGTATTTAGGTGGCCTGTAGATATTAATAAAAATAGCTTGAGAGGCTGAATTTAACTTGAGAGCCACATATTCAAATGAAACAAAGTTTCCATAAAACATCTTTTTGCATGTTAAAGATTCATTAAATAAAATAGCAACTCCACCACCTTTCCTATGAGCTCTGGCCTCACTCTCGAAAGTGTAGTTGGGGGGGGGTTGACTCGATAAGAACAGCTGAGCTGTTGTCTGGGTCCAACCAAGTTTCAGTTAAAAACATAAAATCAAGATTGTGCTTGGTAATAAAATCATTAATTAAAAATGTTTTACCTGACAAAGATCTGATGTTTAACAAGGCCAAACTTAGTGTGTTTGAGTGTGAAGCATTGTCAGCCCTATTTACTACAGCAGACTGTGGCTGAAGGGGAATGGATACCAAGTTTGACAGGTTTGCAGTATTAAAGTGACAAGCGTTTCTTGTATGTATTGTCGGGTTAGTCACATAACCAGCAACAGTATGGGGAGGTGAAGTAGTGTTGGGAATTCATAAGGGGTAGATTTGGTCAAAGTCAAGAATATTATTAATTTCAAGGAAATTATAATATTAAGAAAAATTGTTAATTAATATCAATTTAATTAGTCCAGCTAATCAAATTACTTATTAATACCTACGGAGCACCACCCTTTGAAAAAGGGAACTTTGAATCAAATCAGAAAAACAGTCTCATAATGTTAAAGGGATTTATCTTGAGAATGTCAAAGTTGGTTACAATGTACATTTAAGATAATGAAGGAGTGAATATTCGAGCATAGACCTTATTTACCAGCCATTAGTGAAATACAAGACACAAATATCACAGACACTGCTTCTTAAAATCAAAATGTAAGGGTTTATTTACTTTGGTAAGTTGATTAAAACTTTACACATAAGTCAATAACCATGAACTAATCTAATTTAAGAAAGCAGACATAGCACAAGCAATAATAAGAACAGTTTAGAATCAAACCCACAGGCTATAGTACATGTGTATGTACCACTGTGTGTGTGTGGGTGTCAAAAAGAAAGGGGGGGTGGACACCGCCCAAAGCCAAAAATGGCGGACAGCTTGTGACGTTTTCGTCACGTGAAGGGGGTCACCGATGGCGACGCAATCACGTGGCGGAGACGTCCTAACTGTGACGTTAAAGTCACGTGAAGGGGGTCAGCGCTCGCGACCCACGCAATTTAACTTTGGAAACCACAGAAGTCAACGCTCATATGCTTAACAATCGCGACGCGAATGTAAGAATATGTGTTGGTGTGCGGATGTGCAGAGTTTGAATAAAGAGAGAGAAAGAAAGAGGAGATCAAGTAAAAGCTCGCCACAGAAAGTGCACAGTTAGTTGTTCACCTTGATTTATAGCCTACAGTCATGCAATCTGTGAGTGGTCTCACAAAACTGATGCTGCTTCGGAGTTATCAGAGGGGAACAGCTGTTCGGGCACGTAGCGACAATCACAACAATCAAACATCTCCCGGAAAGCGGGAGGAAAAACACAGTGAGCAGTTAGGCAATTATTATGAAAATAATGCTGTCAGAATCACATTTAAAACAGGGAAAAACGACTCGTCAGTCGGTACCTTAACCTTAAGTTAATGTACACCTAAATAGATATCTATAGCCTAATTTATAGCCCAGACAAATGCCTACTGTGAACCGTCTCCGTCTGTGATGAGAAGCGATGTGTAGGATAGGATCCTATGGTCCACACGGCAGGTTTAGAGGAGGGTCCTGCTTGTTATGCCGGTGGAGGAGCGATCTTGCTTCTTGTGGGAAAGACGGGGCCCGTTGTGGTCAGCTGGCTTGCTCCGGTACGGGGCATGTGCGTCTTTTGCGGAGGCGGCAAGGCAGTTTACTGTCTGTTGCGTTCAGGGACGCTGGGCTTCTTCTCCGGCTGGTAGGGAGGAAGGCGCGGCTGAGTTTCAGCAGCCGCGGTAGGATGAAGTTTCCTGGGTGAAACTTCCTTCGGATCCGGGAAGGTAAAGACTGCAGGCAAGCAGTCTGTGAGCTCAGTTTAAAGTTTGCAAACACCCGCTTTGTGGATGGCTCCACTGCGAAAGGCGGTGATTTTGGGGTGCTTGTTGGTTTTATCATAGCATGGTCACATGGTTGACTGGAAGATCTCAGCCAATAGGGGTACCAAACCTTATCAGGTGTGATGAAACTAGGGCTGGGTTCCTTCGTTTTATGACCCCTTGTTCTGGGGGGTTTTGCCTCCAGAAAACTCAAATCCAGGCTTTATTTTACCCATGTAGGCCCCAAGAGTTCCTTATCAGGCTTTGAAAAGGGGAGGTAGGCCTCACTCTTCCTCATAGGTTTCTATTGTACTTTTAAGCACTGCTGTAGGCACAACAGTAGCCAGTAATCTACATGGTGATGTCGGAGGTGGACAGTAGCTGGGGGAGCTAGTCACACAAACCGCAGTATGGGTCACTGGCGATGAAGGACTGAAACCCAGTCCATGTTCTCTGTCCTGCCTGGTGAGCCGCTGCCCGACAGAAGCAGCGAATGGTTCAATAACGGGTGAGTCCCGATGACGTGGCAGAGGCAACCGGACGGATGGGATGAAGCCGGCAGCCTTAAAATCCACTCCGCGCAGGTTATAATCCACTCCATGTAATCTATCCAGCCGGGAGTCCCCGCGACGCTGTGTCCTTTGCCCTCAGCCGTCTCAGCGGACCAGATGGATGGGACGAAGCCGGCAAGCTGACCACAAACAAAGTTTCTCCCTGAGCCTCTGTGGACATATCGGGGGTCTGCGCAACAGTCCTAGCTGCTTAATGGTGGAAATACAGGGTGGGATGGAGCGGCTGTTGTACCTCAGCAGCTGCGAGGCGGAGTACCTCAACATCGAACCAGCCATAGTGATGTTAGCCTGTTAGCACGGACCCGAAGCAGCCGGAGAAGAGCCGGGAGGCAGTGCAGAAAAATCCACGAGATAGTAGAGATAGTAGAGACAGCTTTGCAGGTTGACCGGGGGACATTCCTCACCAGGATCACCGAAAAAAACCACCAGCAGCAACCAGGAAAATGTCAGGGGCTACTTGTTTTTAGCCGTTGCTAGGGACGCCAAAATAGCAAGTGAGCTACACGGCTCCTCCACAACAAAACCGGAGCAACCAAAGACAGTCCACAAGCTTGCTCCTCGTTGCTGATGCAGTTTGTAGGGAACGAAGAAGAGATCAAGGCCCACAAAAAAATCACTTTTTAAAATAAAATTGGCCAAAATTGGCCCAAAAATTGCTTGGAGAAGCGGCGAACAGACAGCGCCAGCGTCCTCTCCAGCTGATGTTTTTTTTCGAATCGAGGATGCATCCTTACATGACAGGGCAAGCCAATGTACCGCACAGGCAACAGACATCAGCCAGGGGAAGCTGTCCTGAAGTTGATTACCATTAACTTTGTAAAATTAAATTTTTTGGGATAATTGTATACTAATGAATCAGCTCAATAAGCATACCAGTCATGACAGCAGCTCCATCTGTACCTAACCCATACAATTTTGAGGTCAGAACATCCCTGATGGCTGCCACAACTGTGTTAGCTTTGCCATCAGGGATGCTGATGAGGTTGCCTGGTTCTACCAGACCATCGTACTTCATTTCATTTGTACAGAAGGTCTGGAACTGCTCTATTTGGCAAACGTTCACTCACTTGGAGGCAGGTGTCTGTTGAAGTTTAAAACTATTGGATCTGCCCAGTGCCACTCTGGATCAGCCAACCAATCGCATATGGTTTGGTACATGGTATGTCAAAGTCAAAGGGCTTTTGAAGCTTGCTCCCATTGACTTCAATGTTAAAAAAAGAGCATAAAAAGCTGAAAATATGAAGTGTAGAAGACAGTTGAAAGACGAGCACGCGTGTCCTCAACGAGCTGAACGTTTCGGTGGTTGAACGGTTAAAATCGCTTAAGATTTGAAGGAGCTACAGACGGACAAAATACGTACGGAAGAATAAGTCAAAAAAAAATTAAGATTTGGATAACTAATGGTGTTGGAGCCAAATTGCTGTTTTTGTTTGTTTTGTTTTGTTTCTTTTAATTAAGGATTGAGAGGTGTGGCCTTGGGTGTCTGCAGAGGGTGGATAACATAAATACCTGGCAACCTGTAATCATAGTCAGGTGTGTAATGGGGAAGGCCACACAGTTTTTGACCGTGCTCGTGATAGTGCAAATGTTTGTATACCAAGAAAAGGCTTATTTGTGTTTATTGGAAAGAACAATAACCGTTGGAGCATTTTGTTTTTTTTCTACAGTCAATAAAAGGATTGACATATCCGATCACAGTTTCGTTTGGACATTGCATTTATACACACAACGCGTCAGACTTCAGTCTACCCTTACCCCTCGGTACTGCTAAAGGAAAAGGCAGCACAAAAGTCAAAAACTAGGTTTTCCGTTGGAAACAGACTTTAAGTTGACACGTTTGTTAATTAAGTGGAAGACGAGGATCATCGCGCACCAAGATTCAACAGCTGAGCAACGTTGGATTTCCGGGTTCGCTGAATCACCGTTTCGGTGGATTGTTTGACAATATCGAGACGATCAGTTTCGTTTGGACAGCTGATCGAGCCGAACAACGGACACGGCCCCGCATCGTGTGAGCTGAACCGCCAGGACGGACGAGAGGACGGCGGATCAAGCTGAACAGGACCCGGTTCCAGATCGCGGCGTTCGGGAAAGTGTACCGGTGCGCGCACTGCGTTGAGTTGGACAAGAGGCGTGTTTCATTTGGACAAAGACAATACCGAGCAGCGCACGGAGAGCAGCGCATGGACAAATACAGCCGAAGGACCAAAGGTATGTAGCGCGCTACCAACGGTACCTTATATGGCCATATATTAAAAACAATTGTGTGCACAGAAAAAAAAAAAAAAAAAGACTAATGGAAATAAATCCAATGCATTGGTTCTGTGGGGTGTACTATTGAGTATTTCATACTTTCAAATGAATAACTGAGTGTTGTTTACTGTGATTGAACTCAAGGAACGGTTTATACATTTATCTGATTTGTTTAAAAAAAAAAAATGGATTCTGATAAAGGTGAAGCCCCCACGGCTAAAACACAGTCTGATGTGGGTGCATCTCACATAATTGACAAGGTTGAAAATAAACCACAGGTTGTTACAAAACGCAAGGTCAAATTAACACCAAAGGCCTTAATGGAAAAGCTTGACACTCTACAACATGAGAGAAAAAGCAAATTAAACAAGGCATCTAACTTGCAAGCAGGCATAAGGGAGTTGATGCAAACCGGAGGACGTCAAAACGAGGTTCAAAGGGCTTTTACCAAATACAGCCAAATATGCAAGGAAGCAGCAGAGGCACATAATTCTCTGATGCCAATATTACCTGAGGAGGTTAGGGAAAAGCATTACACCTGGTACAAAGCCAAAATGATCAATGTTGATAGCTTTATCACCGACGTGTGTACATGGATGGGAAAATCAGAAATTTCAAACCCTGTGGAAAATGTTAATGAGGAAGAGGATGACATTGATAATGCAATAAATCCAGATGACAGCATTTCCAATGTGGAAAGTAAAAAATCAGGCCATAAACGCCATACACAATCAGGAACTAGCATATCCAGCAGATCTTCTACCTCCTCAGCTTGCAGGCAAGCAAGAGCAGAGAGAGCTGCACTCACCATTCATGCTGCAGCATTAAAAGAGAGGCATGCACTGGAGGAGCAGAAACTAGCGCTGCAAAAGAAAAGGGAAGTGTTGGAGCTGAACACACAACTGGCAGCTGCTGAGGCAAAAATCGCTGTATTAAAATCTCCCAGTCAACATGGTTGTTCACGTACCCAATCAGATGGAATGGCATCATACTTTGATAAAGGAAAAAGGTTAAAGGAACCCTCAGTCACACTCACGCATGAAGAGAAAGCATATCAACCACCCATGCAACAACAGTATATAGAACAACCAACCTATATGTTTCAACAACCGCCACCCATCCAACAGCCCCCCTTTTGGCAACAACAATCTATACTGCTACCACCACCATTACAATGCCAACACGCAGCACAGTACAACAGGCATGACAATGAAAGGACATTAGAACATGGAAAACCCTTGCACAAAACTCTCACAACTGAAACTGGCATTTCTCCTCAAAGCAGTGATGATTTGGCTATACGCAACCTACTGCAAAGACAAAATGAGATAACAGCCATGCTGGTAGAACAGCAAACATATCACTTGTTGCCATCCAGAGAGGTTCCATGTTTTGATGGCGATCCTTTGCAGTACAGGACCTTTGTCAGAGCCTTTGTACATTGTGTGGAGAAGAAACGCAAGCAACAGAGGTGATTGCTTGTACTTCCTGGAGAGGTACACCAGGGTGAGCCCAAAGAGCTTGTGCGTAGCTGTCAACATATGCCCCCAGACAGAGGCTATGATATGGCAAGGTATCTGCTTGAAAAACACTTTGGGGATGAATTCAAAATCACAGCAGCATATATGGAAAAGGTGCTCAGCTGGCCATTAGTGAAGTCTGAGGACGTAACATCTCTCAAAGCCTATGCCCTTTTTCTACGTGAGTGTTGCAATGTAATGGAGAATGTACAGTACATGAGGGAACTCAATGTGTCAGCAAACTTAAAAGCATTGATTTCGAAGCTTCCATACAAGCTGAGAGAAAGATGGAGAGGCTCTGCATGTGAAATGGTGGAACGACACAACCGCAGGCCACAGTTTTCTGACATTGTCACATTCATCGAACGACAGGTCCAAATAATCTCAGACCCAGTCTTTGGAGACATTCAAAATACACCACCGGACACAGGAAGCAAAACTGTGAACAGGATGAAATCACAAATCATCAAACCCAGATTCAAAGGGGACAGTTATGCAACCACTGTGACTACCATTGAAACCCCCGACGTATTGGAAACCCAATCAAACTCTATACAGGTTCAAAAGCAAAGTGATGCATCTGCTCACAACACAGTCTGTGTATGCTGCTCTCAAAACCACACACTGGACCAATGCACTCGTTTGGAGATGAAGACACACAGGGACAAGATTGCCTTTATAAGGAAAGAAGGTATTTGTTTTGGTTGCCTTTGCATAGGGCACCTCAGCAAGAATTGCGATAAGCGCATGACTTGCAAGGTATGCGACCAAAGTCATCCCAGTGTTCTCCACATTGACCAGAGGGAGAGAGTTAACATCACAGACCCAAACCAGCCAAGGAAACCATATATGAGTAATGCAAGCATCTCTTTGCAAACATGTGGACAAACAGGGGCCGGTAGCAGCGATGGGGTTCTGTCAATATTGCCGGTACAGGTGAAGTCCAGCATAGGGGATAAAATCATTCAAACTTATGCATTTCTAGATCCAGGCAGCTCTGACACATTTTGCTCAGAAACCTTGATGAAAAAGCTGAACCTGACTGGTAGGAACACCCAAATCAGCTTGTTAACCATGGGCCCAAAGGCATCTGTCTCCAGCTACATGCTCGCAGACTTAAAAATTGCAAGCCTCACTGGGAAAAAGTTTTACGATCTACCCAAGGTTTACACCGCAAAGAAGATGCCTGTAAGCACAAGCAACATCATTAAGGAAGAAGAGTTGACTAAGTGGCCATACATGGATGGTGTTGTCCTTCCTCATATTCAGGCTGATGTAGAGTTGCTGATAGGCACCAGCGCCTCTAAATTGCTTGAACCATGGGAAGTGGTCAACAGTCATGGCAATGGGCCATATGCCATTAGGACCCTATTGGGGTGGGTTATCAATGGTCCCCGTACAGGTTGCAGTGAGGCACGGAGCGAGAATGGCTGCCCCGTTGCTTCTGTCAATAGGAACGTCCACGACTTGGAGAAGTCCAAGAGTGCGATGGAGCAGCAGCTGGAGGAGATGAAGACTCAGCTCGAGGACCAGCTACAGGCCACGGAGGATGCCAAGCTGCACCTGGAGGTCAACATGCAGGCCATGAAGGCCCAGTATGAGAGAGACCTGGCAGGACGCAACGGAGATAAGAGAGAAGAAGAGGTCAAAGGAATCATCAAAGGAAGTCAAAGAATCTTTGCCATTCGAGTCCAGTGAGAAAAACTGGACAATGTTAAAGCTGTCCAGCGTCAAAGAGGACCGATCTCCAGGATCGTCGAGGAGCCCAGAGGCCCACAACAAAAAAAAGGAAGAAAACGGGGAAAGAAAAACATACCGCTCTAAACTTCGAACAGGAGTCTGAAAATAAGGGACATTCGAGAAACAAAAAGGCCAAAACAAAGCTTTGCTTGCTTCAAGAAGCCGCAAATTTAAAGAATATATTATTCAGAGAATCTCCGTTTTTTGTTTAGAATTTGGTTGGAATTTGGTAATTTATTGGCTCCGTTTTTTGAGTTTTACTTTGAATTGTTCATGCCCTCCTGTCACTCTCAATTAGGGGCCGGTGTGTTGGAGCCAAATTGCTGTTTTTGTTTGTTTTGTTTTGTTTCTTTTAATTAAGGATTGAGAGGTGTGGCCTTGGGTGTCTGCAGAGGGTGGATAACATAAATACCTGGCAACCTGTAATCATAGTCAGGTGTGTAATGGGGAAGGCCACACAGTTTTTGACCGTGCTCGTGATAGTGCAAATGTTTGTATACCAAGAAAAGGCTTATTTGTGTTTATTGGAAAGAACAATAACCGTTGGAGCATTTTGTTTTTTTTCTACAGTCAATAAAAGGATTGACATATCCGATCACAGTTTCGTTTGGACATTGCATTTATACACACACGCGTCAGACTTCAGTCTACCCTTACCCCTCGGTACTGCTAAAGGAAAAGGCAGCACAGCACAAATGGTAATAGTATTTGATGCCCCACGGATTTTGTCAGTTTGCTCACTTACAAGGCAATGAGCAGTCGATCATTTTAATGGTAGGTGTGTTTGAACTGAGACAGAAAATAAAATAAAAAAAATCAGAAAATCGCTTGTAAAAAAATATAAAAATGAATTTGCATTTCATTGAGGGAAATAAGTATTTGATGCCCTACCAAACATAAAGAATGTTGGCTCCCACAGACTAATCCTCTTGCTTCAAGAAAATACATGTTATCTCAACTCGTTACCTGTATGAAAGACACCTGTCAAAACTTGTTACTTGTATAAAAGACACCTTTCCTGAGTCAATCAATCAGACTCCAACCTCTCCATCATGGACAAGACTGAAGAGCTCTCTAAGGACATCAGGGACAAGATTGTAGACCTTCCCAAGACTGGAATGGACTACAAGACCATAGGCAAGAATTCTGGGTGAAAAGGAGACAACTGTTTGCAATAATTGGTAAATAGAAGAAACACAAAATGACTGTCAACCTCCCTTGGTCTGGGGTTCCACGCACCATCTCACATTGTGGGGTCTCAATGATCATGATAAAGGTGAGGGATCGACCTAGAACTGCACAGGAGGAGCTTGCTAATGATCTGAAGGCAGCTGGGACCACAGTCACCAAGAAAACCATTGGTAACACAGTATGCCGTAATTCATTAAAATCCTGCAGCCTCTGCTCATATGGCACATGCATCTAAAGTTTGCACAAGTGTTTAACTTTGCTAATGAACATTCTGAACGATTAAGAGAATGCTTGGGAGAAGACAATTTGGTTAGAAGAGATCAAAATCGAGCTCTATGGTATCAATGTGACTTGTTTTGTTTGGAGGAAGAGGAATTCTGACTATGACCCCAATAACACCATCCCCACCGTCAAGCATGTCGGTAGGAGCATTATTATTTGGGGGTGTATGTCTGCTAAGGGGACAGGTGGACTTCACCGTACCAAGGGAAAGATGGATGGGGCCAAGTACTGTGACTTCCTGGGCGACAAACGCCTTCTATCAGCCAGGACACTAAATATAGGTCTTGGATGGGTCTTTCAAACCAAAGCAACACAGGGGTGGCTCCAGAAGAAGCACATTAAGGTCCTGGAGTGGACTAACCAGTCTCCGTACCATAATCCTATAGATAAATTGTGGAGGGACCTGAAGCTTGGAGTTGCCAAGCAACAGCCTCCTACCTTTAAAGATTTGGGGGGGGATCTTCAAAGAGGAGCGGTCCAAAATTCCTCCTGAGATGCATGCAAACCTTGTAATAAACAACAAGAATCAATTGACCTTTTTGGTTGCCAAAAAGGGTTACTCCACCAAGTAATAAGTAAAGTTTTGATAGGGTATCAAATACTTAGTCGAGCCCGCTCCTGACACACCCGCTCCCGACGTGCCAGCCCTGTATGTGCCCACTCCTGACACTGCCGGCTTCTGACGGTGCGTTTTAGTTGTACTGGGAACTCGGAAATTTCCGACTTCACTACATATTGTAGTCTATGGATCTACCGGTACATGGCAACGGTAACGTGCTAGAGCCTAACGTCTACAGTAGTTATTTGGATGAGAAAGGTTGTAGGCGTCCATTCTTTCGTGAGGAGATGCACTGGAACACAGACAGGTCGGAACTACCAAGTCGGAAATCTCAGAGTTCCGAAAGGAACGCAGCATTCAACTGAAACTGGAGCTCGACATCATCATTGTTAGCCACTCGCTCTGTTCGCCGGAGATTTTCCTGAGCTAAAAATGAGAAATTCATTTCAGCCCCAGACTGACTACTGAAGGGAAAATTAAATTTGAGCGGAAGTAGGTATGCGGGCGGAGCCAGGCTACTGATGAGGTCCAAGAACTGGCTAAAAAGCTGCCCTTCCTTATCAGTGTATCTGATGAAGTGAGTTAAAATGCTATACAGCGCTAACTTGTTTTATATATTACATATTCACTGAATTTACCAGGAAGTCCATTCTCCTGGTTGACTCTCCCCATGTCTTCTATTCCCGAGCTGCTGTCATACAGCACCGGGCCGCCTGCACTACATTTTCCTCCTCGGTGTCTCTCATCAGCCTCTGTGTACAGTAGCCTACACTGTTCTCCGACCGTGCCAATGTATGTGACGTCGGGTCAAGCCCAACGCTGATTGGCCAACGCGGTTAATCGTCACGCGTAGGAGCGTAATAAGTAAAAATGTTTGAACCACGCGCGTAGCTGCGTATATACGCGGCTAAAATGTTGCTTTAGCGCGAGTGGCGCATCTACGCACCATGTACGCGCGTAAACTAATGGTTCCCTATGGAAAAATAGCCGATTGTATACACGTCTGTACGCGTGTAACGCGTGTAGTGTGTTCGCACCTTTAGTCTTGGGAGTCAAAAAGTGATGAGAAAATTATAAAATAACTATAAGTTATAAACTATTCACGCTCTTTTAAAAAGTCCATAGGCTTTTTTCCTGCATTTATGCTAATGACCATATGCTTACAGGCGATTAGCATAAATCCTTAACTAAAATACGCGATGAACGGATTTTATATGGCAACAAAGAACAACATCGGATCTAACAGTATGGATTCATTTTTCAAAGTTCCCGAAAATACCAAGGCTACAAGCTCCTGACTGGATATAAGCTCCTGTAAAGGCTATGAGTGATCCAAAAAGATCAACAACACACACACAATGTAGTCTACTAGAGGAAAAACCGCACAGAGGTTGCGGTTTATAAGTAAAATAAAATAACTTCACTCTCTGCTAGAATCAATGTAACTTTACAACTGTGTACTACTGCCACACTCGCTGTTAGGTTATTTTTCTTCTTTGATGTAAGCTACGTGATAATGTGCTGCGCAATTTACGTTTACGCGCTGCCCATTTTCTAAAAGGAGCTACGTACCAAACAAATTGAAAATGAGGAGGAGAAGGATTTTTATAGCAGCGGCGGAGAAAATATAGCAGCGGCTGCTGTGTGAACGTGGGGGAAACACTGATACATACAGGCTAGAATTTTTTTTTGTACCAGGCCTTATAGGTTTAATAATGTGGTGAAAACGGCCAATTCAACATGGGGGTCAATGAGAAACACACTAAAGGCGTTGGGTGCAGTGGCAGCGTTGAAACATCCTATTTTTGCATAGGGAACCATTGGTTTAGGCGCGATGATGCGTTGGCCGCGGTAGCCACGGTACCAAAGCACCATCGCGCGAGTTCAAAAAATGTAACTTTTAACGCTCCATCGCGTGACGTTTAGCCGCGTTGGCCAATCAGCGGTGAGCTTGACCCGACGTCACGGACATCGGCACGGTGGGAGGACAACACAGAGGCTGAGAAACACCGAGTAGGAAATGTATTTGCGGCTGGCTGGTGATACGAAGCCGCTCGGGGTTGGGTTAGAAGCAGGGCCCCAGGATGCTGCCTTCTCCGAGCAGCCAGCATGGACATGTGGCCAACCCATTGGTATTACATGGTGAGGGGTGGAGCTTATTTTCATACGGCCCGTAGGCAGATTTCCCTGTCCACACAGTACAAGCGGCGAACAAGATTGTGTCTCTGCAAAATTTTTCTGGATATCAATCATAGGCTCATACCTATCTTTAGACCATATACTATTAAAACTGAAGTTTTCTCATTTCAAAACGCCACCTCAAGCGTTTTATTAGCCCAACGGCTTTTAACGGCTTTCAGTTTGTTTTCGCCAGGCTAGATGCTACAGAACGAGAATGATTCTACTCCCGCCTCCAGTCCGCTACGCTCTTTCTTGATAGGTCCATAATGCAGCTACGTCCATGCTACGTCACGCTCTGGGCCGCATGGAATTTCTGGATTATACTTCCTTGTTGCTTCTCTGCGCCTATGAGCAGCTTTCATAGGAATGAATGGGCGCCATGTTTCAATACGGTGTCCATTTCTTTATATGTCCATGGTTAGAAGACGTGGGGAAAGTGAGCCAGGAGAATGGGCTTCCTGGTTAATTCAGTGAATATGTGCGGCTGTGCTTTAGCCGATAAACCAAGTTAGCACCGGTCGGATAGCGTTAGTTAACTCACCCGGTTGTGTGCGGCCACCACCTCCATATAATGAACCCAAACATAACGGCTAAGTCCGGGGAACTTTCACAACGAGTACAGCGAAGCACCGGTGTTTATGCCTATATCTACGCCAGCCACAGTCCCGTCACAGCCAGGTAGGGTAATGTAGGCTACTTGCCTTTATTTGCTACTGCCCTGCGCACAATGCTGCTGTAAATGTGTTTGGTATGGCGCTGCCTTGCTGTTTGTGTTCATTTCCGAGTGGCGTGAATCTGTAATGCTGTTTTAAAGCTCACACATTATGCACTTTGCTGTCAATTTTATATGGTCCCTAATACTTATTTTTTTAGATGTTTGCTGAAAAACCCCTTCAGATCATGTATTGTAGCAAGCCTCTATACCAGTGGTGTCAAACATACGGCCCGCGGGCTGTATGTGGCCCTCGAACCAAAATGAGTTTGACACCCCTGCTCTATACCCTGATTGTCCTCTGGTCTCAGGATGGCCTATATTTGTGCGATCTGGCTGCCCCCTTCCACCTCTCTGCCGGGCTTTCTTTATATGTCCATGGGGCTCTCCCACCGTCTCTGTCTGCCGTGCTCTCGCGATACTAGAGAGACACTGCGTGACTGCGAACACAGTGTTTACCCGGAGCTAAGCCATACTTTTAACAATTTGACATGACCTGACATGATTAAAACCAGTGAAAACAGTAGCTTCAAAGTTTGACTTCTACATGAATATCTTCCCATCCTTTGTCATGTTAAAAATGAGGCATTATTAGACTGCAAGGGGAAAACTACCAATAAAAACTATTATTTTAGTTTCACCGTTTAAAAAAAGCACAGGTAGCTTCCTACCCGTTGTGTTATTAAAAACGAGGCATTATTAGACTGCAAGGGGAAAGCTAAGTTAGTGTATTAGGAGCAAACTTGGTGCTACAACCGAAGCTAAATGGGCGCTAACGCTAAAAATAAGACTCAGACGATTTAAACCAGTGAAAACAGTAGCTTCAAAGTGTGATTTCTACAGGAATATCCTCCCATCCTTTGTCATGTTAAAAACGAGTCATTTTCAGACTGTTGTGGGGAATATAAACAGCGTGTTATGAGCAAAAGCTGGTTGCTTGTCCCAAAGCTAATAGCTACACCAGTCAGGCGAAAACAGCAATAAAAACTATTATTTTAGTTTCACCGTTTAAAAAAAGCACTGGTAGCTTCCTATCCGTTGTGTTATTAAAAACGAGGCATTAATAGACTGCTGTGGTTAAGATAAATTAGTGGAGTATGAACAAAAGCATTCTGTGTTGGTGTATGTAACATTCAGGCTGTACTATGGGCATCTTGTCGCTTAGCGGGGAAAGCAACATGGCTGTCGCTCGGAAAATTTTCCAGAGGATCTCGGGGACGTGGACCAATAAGAAATGGGGGGGTGGGGTTATCATAGACTACTGCTAATGTGGGGGTGAAGTAGCCTGGTCCAACCAGACCATCGTACTTCATTTCATTTGTACAGAAGGTCTGGCAGTGCTGTAATTGGCAAACGTTCACTCACTTGGAGGCGGGTGTCTGTCAAAGTTTAAAACTATTGGATCTGCCCAGTGCCACTCTGGATTAGCCAACCAATCGCATCACGTTTGGTCGTCACGTGTGTCATGAGCCGGCTTTTGACGGTGCGTTCCAGTTGGACAGGAAACTCGGAAATTTCCGACTTCACTACATATTGTAGTCTATGAATCTAGCAACAGTAACTTGTTAGAGCCTAACGTTTAGTTAGTTGGACGAGAAAGGTTTTAGGCGTCCATACTTTCGCGAGCAGATGCACTGGAACACAGACAGGTCGGAACTCGGAACTACCAAGTCGGAAATCTCCTTCTTCCGAGTATAAAGGAACGCAGCATTCAACTGAGCCACTCGCTCTGTTCGCTGATTGGACACTCAGAAATCTGATTCGAGCAGGATCCCACTGATACACCCCATCACCAGACTGACTACTGAAGGGGAAATGAAATTTGGGCGGAAGTAGGTAGGCGGGCGGAGCCAGGCTAGGGGTGAAGCATGGACATATAAAGAAAATATAGGGATGTGGCTGTGCAGTTTATGACGTCATAAACCGCGAGAATTCTGAACAGAGTATATTGGGGTGGGTGGGGGCAGGGTTCAACATAACTTTTTTTTCCTATTGGCCCGCCGGGCCAGTGGATCCGAGTTTTACTGGCCCCTTGTATATTTTCACTGGCCCTACACACACTTTTTTTTTCTTCATAATTTAGTGTCAATAATTATAATACCTGTATTAGAAAAATAACCAAATCTAAAGGGAATATCTATACTGTAAGAGTATAGATATTCCCTTTAGATTTGGTTATTTTTCTTTTTGTTAATTATATGAAATATTGATATTGCTCATACACATAATATAAAACCTTTGAATTTGAAGCCTACAACTGAAAGTATGTTGAAGGGGTCGGCCAGTATTTTAAAGTCCAATAGTTTGATGATTGTTTTTATTCTTGAATTTGGGCAATTTAATGAATAGTTAACCTGCAGAAGTCATGTTCAAACATAAAAAAAAAAAATAAGAGATGAAGGTCTGATCATTCTTTGTGGTGTGGTAGGCTGTTTTTATTACTTTCTCTATATGCATTAGGGATGTGAATGTGTCGGCCGAATGACCGGTTTTCCACTTGCGCTCAATTTGACTTTGAAAATAGAATAGAAAATCAGGGGGTTATGCCGTTTTTTTAATGGGAGATTTCACCGTGTATATGAGTTCACGTCTGGTTGTGAGCGTGCTGCAGGAGCGTCACTTCAGCATGAAGCGTCAGCTTCACATAAGAGTCCGGTGTGGGACCATTTTTCAAACTATTGATAAAAAACAATGCAGTGCAAAATATGCAGCAAAAGTTACACGCTCGTCTGAGACTATGACGTTAAATCAACTTAGAAACACACAATGCCTTCGTCCGAGCATAGCAGCGTTTCACCTTGAGACAAAAAGATACTGAACTGTGATTGGCCGTTACTGGCCCGGGCGGGACAGTGACTGGCCAATCAACTTGCCCTGCATATGATTTTACTGGCCATGCGTTATGTCGAACCCTGGGGGGGTTCAGAAAGGGGGAGAGTGAGAAAAGGAGAGATTGTTATTTGTTGGGATATTTTGGCAGTCTCTAGGCACACCGTGGACCCATGGATATGTTGGAACACATTTAAAAAGTGCATTTAGCATAATATGTGACCTTTAAGACTATTTGTTCCGTTCAGTTGCTGTTTATTTGTCTTTTGGCACAATTGTTGGCCGTGTTGTTGTTGTGCGGACATGAACGCTGTTGTGTCGGGTCGGGTCTGATCGCAGCCATGGTTGATTAGGGGAATAAATATATCGGGGGGGGGGGAGGGGGAGAGAGACAAGCTGCATAGCGTTGGGCGCGTTGAACCATTTTTTGACACAAAATGACCAAGACAAGCTGCATAGCGTTGGGCGCGTTGAACCATTTTTTGACACAAAATGACCAAGCGCCAGATCAGGTGCGTTGGCCACCGCACCCAACGTGTTTGGTGTGTTCGCACCTTTAGAAGTCGTTGTGGGGGTTCGTTAAAACCCCCCCAAAATAATTCTCTTTTTAACGGAGGAATTAAAAGCCCCTGACAAAAAGATTTCAAGGGCACTCCAGGGGTATTTTGTCCTGAGCCCACGCTGATTTCCTACCCTGCTCAGACAATTTGTCAGGATGCTTTCTGGGACACAACATTTCTTTATAAAAGTCAAACCAAAGTTTTTTATACTATGGGCATCTGCAGAGCTTTTTTTGTCATCCCTTTAAAACAGGAGGATAGCGTGGACATGCTGCCCTATTGGGAGAACAAGAGCCTATCCGCTAATGGAGCTTTAACTGGATTAGGTTCTCCTTGATCGCTACAGTGAAGGTCATTCACCACCAGCACAGGGCAAGAGGGACCGAGTTAGTTGACGTAGTTCCAGTCAGTGGAAGATGCTGCTGCTGCTAGTTTCAGACAAATGCATAACACTGACTTGGCCTTCAATTTAAAATAAGTGATCTGGTCTAGCCATCCACCAGATATGATGGATGTGTTGTATCTTGATGGTGTAAGTATGTATCTATCATTGCTGCACTGGTCCTTTTATAGAAGCTGTCTGAGATAAATGGCTTCCAAGTCACATTTCTTGGGGGAGTATCTGAGTCTCTCTGAAAAATAAATAAATTAAAAAACCTGATGATGTCCATTCATGGATAGCCATGCAGAAAGATAACGTCCTTTGAATCCAACATGAATCTGGATGTTGGGGTTGATGCTGAAGTCAAGAGTCTTGCTTTAGCTTTCAATGAAGTTAGTTTGTACGTGGAGTGGACTACCATCAGGCTTGCTTAAAGAGGACCTATGATGCTTTTTGACTTTTATGACCTATAAACGTTGTTATGATGATTCATAGTATGCTTAACCATACTAAATTATCAAATAATGACTTACATGCATTTCGACGTATTCCCTGCTGACCGTCTGGGGTGTCTGTGCAGAGCGGTGCAGAGCACTAAACACTATTCTAGCCAGTCGAGAAGTCACATGTTCAAGGCGGTCTACCCGGTCATAAATCATGACGTCGCATAAAAGTAGTGACTTCACCACGCGGATGTTTCCATGTATGGTAATGCTGTCACTTCCCTGTTCGCGTCTGCCTCGCGCCGTCATAGGTCCATGCTCGCGCTTCCCGCCACTGAAAGTGTTCCGGAAGGAAGGTAACCAATCACAACGGAGTGGGGTTTACAGGAGGGGGCGGGGGAGCGAAGATTGCCGAAGCACAGCCGGAGGCAGCGGAGATGCCGAAGCACACACACTCAACTGTTGACAGGACGTGCTGGATCGCCAAAATAAGAGAAAGAGCTTCCGAAAATCTACATAGTTTTTTGTGATGTGATTCGTGTCAGGTTGCTCTATAGCAGTGTAAAACAAGAAATTAAGACCAGAAAAGTAGTATAATAGGTCCTCTTTAAAGAATAGCAAGACATCCTGAACAGCTTGTTTTTACAGTATGTTATCTATCTCGATCTGCTGCAGTGACATATGTACTTAGGGCGTGTTAGTACACTGTCACAGAACAGTTAGGCATGGTAATAGGTGCACCAGAGAACCACCATCAGTGATGGGCATGTTGCTATGGCTACAGAGGGCCCCTTTGTTTACGTACCCATTTACAGAGCCTGCGCCCTGTATAAACACGCAGGCTTTATTTCTTCTTCTTTTTGCAGCACACAGTGCGGACAGTTAACTGACAGTGAGGAGATACTTGAAGACTTTGTCAAAAAGTGTTTCGGAGTTGGATTCCCAACTCAACCTTTAAAGCTACAGTGTGTCACTTTATCTGATATAAATGAATGTTGGTTACATTCACCATCGACAACAGGGTGACACAAAGTTGTTAAGGCATATCAGCTCCACACCTGTTTGCCAGTTTGATCAGATTAAGATTTTTGGATGGGTGTATTTTCTTATTGCATTGTCCCCTACTCTTAATAATAGTCGCGCTGGAATTTCAGCGGCAGTGAATGCAATTCAGTGAGAACATTTAATATGTTGCTTCCTGGTTAAATTCAGTATAACGTTATGTGTACTGAATATTGGCACAGAATATGATGTCATCAACAGCTTCAATCTAGAATAAAGTTGTATCAGTCTTCTACATCGTTTGAACTGCCACACTCTCGTTACACTTAGAGATCCCACCAGTATGAAATGCTGCGGCATTTACAGAGGCTTATGAAGGCAGTGGAGCAATAACTTCAACAGGAGGGGCTGTTGAAGAATATTCATTCAATACGAGGCAGCCGTCGCCTGCTTATAATGATGAGTTGCTTGCATTCTTCTGGCTCTTTTTCATTCCAGGTTCAGAAGTCCTATTCAATATATATTTAAATGTTGGAGAAATCGTAATATTGCTATCATCTTTCACCAATCAACAACAAAATGCATATAGATCAAGATGTGAGCTCTAGACTATTTTCTTGCCGATTATTTTCTTTGCAAATTCACATCACCAAATGATTGCATATGAGCTACAATGCAACCTAGCTGTGATGTGGAGCCTGATATATATTTTCATAAATATTCTTTGCCTCTATTCAATATTTTAAGTGAAAACCCCGTAGAACTCCCTGAGGTTCTTAAACATTATAGAAAAACTTTTGTCACCACTTAAAATGTCAAGGGTAAATGTCAGGTTTAAATGTACCTCGGAATAAAATGATTAATATTTCAGAGTAACCTTTTTGGATTCAGAGTGTATTAATAATAGATTGATTTCTTATTTGTCCTCTCTCAACAGACCAAAAAAAATTGTATCGCATTTCTGGGGCTAAGGGTATGAAAATGAGTTATTCTCGTGACATGCGTTTTTGCTAATAATTCTTGCCCTGACCTAAAAAAAAAAAAAAAGGAGAGAAAAAACACAGCAAACTAAATCTTTGGAAGATTCTAAATATCAAATTGAACAGAATTGGTCCAGTGGAGCAGACAGAACTTTTCCTAGAGTTGGAATACAATAACGGCAAAAATAAATATTCAGTTTTGATATTTTTAAAAACAAATTATGTATATACTGTACATTATCTATTTATAAAGCAAGAAACGTCTGTCTGTGTTCCTGTGGCCCTCATATCTCTCGGGACTGTTAGTCAGATCGACCTGAGCTTCCGAATATGGCTTGCGCACGGCAC
Organism: Ammodytes dubius; assembly: GCA_026122265.1. Taxonomy (NCBI): domain Eukaryota; kingdom Metazoa; phylum Chordata; class Actinopteri; order Uranoscopiformes; family Ammodytidae; genus Ammodytes; species Ammodytes dubius. The sequence goes on from CM047507.1 coordinate 4,720,757, forward strand.
GAAGGTGTGCATCCTTGATTGATTGTGAGGTTTTACTTTTTTGGACCAAATATGTAGAAGTTATCATAAAAAAATATCATGCTGGCGGCAAATACATGCGCGCACTGAAGGCCACAGAAACGACGGGCATGAAGTAGTCTCCGGCTAAACCCCGCCTCCCTCTGATTTGATTGGCCGCTGCGACCAAACCATGAATTTACAAACGGGACACACAAACAGACCGACATAGCCTGTTGTTACTTCCTCATTCAAATGACCCAACTTTCCAAACAAAACGTTCTTAAACCTTTCCACAGAGATCACCAACTCCTCAAACCTACCACGTTACACTATTTTCACTGTTATAGAGTTAAAGGAATACTTCCCCCATATTGAACCTGCGTTCTATCATTATAAAATGGCTATTTATATGTAAGGAAAGAGGTTTGTCTTGACTCACTCTTCACATGGCCCAGCTTTCCTGATATCCACACCCCACATTTTACAAAACGACATGGGGAATGACGTCATCCCCCATGTCGCTATGTTGAGCCCAGGACTACAGACAGACCAGACCCTCTAGTTCCGCACATTTTTATGCCAACCAATAAGGAATGAGGGAGGCGGGACCTCCCTCACGAGATGTAAACAGAAGGTCCGCCATGTTTCTTCCCCGCTAAGCGAGAAGCCGAAACACCGATCATGGCAGAAGGAAATTTTCCATTAGAAAAGCCTGAAGGGGATTCTTTATGTTTACTGTAGTGAACGGACATTTGTGTCAACCTGTATACACCGGATATAGCGAGGAAGAGAGGTGATAGTCGTAAGGAGGAAGAGGAGATGCTAGCTGTAGCTACACTAGCAGCTGCTCCATGCTGTGGCCGAGGAGCCCCGCCGCTGTGCCTGGTGTGTTCGCGGCGTTCACTGTTAGAAACTTCACCGTAGCTTTGCTCCACATATGGAGAGAGAGACCCTGGAGACATATGTCGGTATTGAGAAGTTGAACTGGAGGCGCCAGCCACAGGCCGCGGGGAGAGACGGACGTCGACCACAACACAGTAAGTTTTTATTTTTACTCTTTCATCACCACCACACATCTTGCGTTTGCCTTTCTTTTTTTCCCCGGCACTTGTGTTAGCAGATCAGAGCAGCTACACAGCGCTTTATTAATGGGAATTATCAGAGACAAACTCATGTAGCAACAGGCTGCAGCAGTGAGACACTGACTGTGTGGGGGAAACAAAAACTGTGTGTGACCCGGGCGTAAACACGGCACAAGTGTTATATATCTTCTTACAGTTTTGAATCCTGTTCTAAAATGTCTTATTGGCACTATGTTTGGTAACATGGTCAGCAAAACTAACGTGACGTAACCTTGCAGTTCTTTTTCATGTAAGCTACTGCAGGCTAAAATTAACTTGCCTTACTAATGTTTTGCTCAATGTTTTATAGACAATATCGCCGATTCATGCCATTTCCTGGCGTGAATCCTGCAAAGAGAGAGACCCAGGACCGTGGCTATCAAGAGACGAGCAGCTGTGACCAGAATGGCCGGAGCCAACACATTACACATTTTATTTTGATAAATAGTTGTTCATATTTTTGCGATTAAAACTTTGAATTCAAGTTGGTTGATGTGGTTTGTCTACTAACCAGAGTTCTGTTCAACTCGAGTACTATTAGAGAAATACTCATTTCTACTGGGGTAAAAGGTTGAGGACAATCTTCAGATGCTGAGCTACTGCATTCAATAACTAAGCAAATGTGTAGTGTTGATAGCTTGCAGGACTGTTTACATTGACCATATTACTCGTGGATGGTCTCGTTTCAATCATGACAATCTAAGCTTTCTAACGGTGTATGGCATGACTATATTCACCCAAGGGTCGTTGAAATAATAAGCCGATTAATGTGTGTAGTGTGACAATAGCTTGCCGGACTGTTTACATTGAAAGCTAACGAGTTAACCGCTAACACTATTATTGCTGTGAGCAATCATATTACTTGTGGATGGTCTCGTTTTAATAAAAAAGGTTGAGGACAAACTTCATGCTGAGCTAATGTATTCAATAAATAAGCAAAACAATTTATGCTATCAATATAGAAATGTTAGCTTACTTCATTGTAATATATTCGATAGCTTAGTTATTTTTCATCATGCTCAATGCTATAGAAACCAGGTAACACACAATGAGACACTTCTTAAAAGTAAAATGTCCAATATACGAACATGATAAAGATAAGATATAAAGGATGAGCTACAAACAAAATATTTACAATAGGTCTAAAGGTGTGAGGACATAGTATTAGCAGAGCCTAGATGGGATGCTGCTGAGGTAGGGGTCTGATATCCTCTCTGTGAAGCTCACTGCAGCCTCCTTGGTGTGGGCACTGGTTGCAGTTGAGTGGGAGACAGACAGTAGACATCGGATTCTGAAATCACCATAAAATATGATAGTTAGGCTACTATAAGTGAAACGTTAGCTTTGAGCACTCACTGAAAATGAGAGCGGATGAGAACTGTTTTTCTTTAGTTGCCTTACAAACACACAAACAGTTTAGCAAGCCCGCCTACTTCCGGCCAAATTTCATTTTCCCTTCAGTAGTCAGTCTGGGTGTACAGCGCATTTCCCAGATTCTCCGGAGAATCTACAGCCGTCCAATCAGCGAACAGAGGGAGTGGGCAGATCCAATCATTTTAAAACTTCAACAGACACCCGCCTCCAAGTGAGCGAACGTTTGCCAATTACAGCACTTCCAGACCTTCTGTACAAATGAAATGAAGTACGATGGTCTGGTAGCACCAGGCTACCTAACAGTACTAATAGAATGGAAGTTTTCTCTCTTAAAAACGCCACCGCAAGTGTTTAGTAGCCGTTTTATTTTCAGTTTTAGCCGTTAGCCCGAGGAGGGGTGGGGCCTACGACTTCTAGCTTATAATGCTCGAGAACGAGAATATGTCTACATCCACAGGGCTCCAGAGTGCGCCTAATTTGGGCGCACGTGCGCCCAAAAATCTGGAGAGTGCGCCCAGATATTTTCACTGGTCGCACCAGTGCACCTGAAATTTTTCACGTCATATTATGTAATATTGGGTGCTGTGCTGCACGATTCTTCTAATCACGATGTGAGCTAGAGCAATTACATTCCTCACAAATGGCTGCGATTGCGATTTAATGTAGGATAAATGTGCGCGCGAGGCGTGTGTCTAAACGTTCCAACCGCTCCTCTCGTCTTTTTGGTAGCGTACTCGGCTCCTCTGACAGTGAGTGTGTGTGTGTGTAGCTGCGCGAGCACCTACACGGCGTGCAAGACAGGTGCAGACATCAGAGTAAACAAACAAACATGGACACCGACGCGCATCAGCATCCACGCTGAACTGTGACGGAAATCAAAGCCAACGTCTGCTATATGGGGATTTTTAGGATTCAGTAAGGTGACGTTGAACACATTGAACTGCTGTCTAAAACTTGGAAAGTAATAGTCGTTATATGTCGCGTGGCAACCGGTGGCAACTCGCCCGGTCTATCAATTCAGTGCGGAGAAAAGTCGAATGCATGAGAGTGAAGGGCCACGCAAGTTTCAGTAAGTTGTCTTGAGGAATGCCTTTATTTTCATGGGGAAATTATGATTATTTAAGTGTTTTATTATTTTGAAAACAGTGTAGGTAAGGGGTGTGCACGAGTACACGTGTACTCGTTTGGTAAATCATAAACGTTTACGAAAAAAATCAATAAATGAAAACCGTTTTTTTTTTTTTTTTTTTTACTTTGGGAAATGATTATAGGGCGATGTGATTTACTGTACTAAAGCAAATAACACAACACATTATTGTGTTTGGTTACAATATTTATTGATTTAAATATTTAACTGCACGCTCCACCTTCAGTTTCACTTTTGTTCTCATCTCCGTCTCAAACAGCTGATCGGCTCGCGAGCCCAACGGCCCCGACAGCGGGAGTCAGTCTGATCACTAGGCAGTTATGATCACTTAAGTCAAAAAGCTAAATCATGAAATGACTGCCTCTCTCTGTCTGTCTGTCTGCTTGTCTTTCTCACTGCACACTGTCACTCCAACAGCCTCTGCAAAAAAAGTGACGTTGACCCCCCCCCCCCCATATTATGGTTAAATGTGTACACAAAAAAATTGCAGACTGTAACCATTTAGACATTTTTGTAAACATTCACACCCCTAGTGTAGGCTGCTAGCCTAGTACAAGCTTTATTTTCTATATATTTTCAATGATTCTTAATATGTGTTAAATAATATAATATGTGTTTTAAATTGAGATCAAGTTTCAAAACTATCAAAAATCGCAAATTTTCCTTGAAAACCAAGAATCATAATACCATTTATTTATTATATTGCATCGCAAATCGCAATATTAGCCACTATAATCGCAATCGCACAATTTCTCCAAAACGTGCAGCACTAATTTGGTGCACCCAAAATATATGTTGGTGCACCTAGATGAAAAAGTTAGGCGCACCGGTGCACCCAATGAAAAAGTTAGTCTGGAGCCCTGATCCAGAACGTCAGTGAAACGTGCACTGGGCATCATGCTTTAGGGGCGTGTTAGGCACCCATGATGCAGGAAGTAATGGGAAGAATTCTATCCTTGATGTTGCGCTGCGCCAATGAGCAGCTTTCATAGGAAGGAATGGGCATCACCTTTCAACAGTTTTCAATCCGCTGTCTATTTTCTTCATAGGTCCATGATCTCACCTCTTCTATTCAGATTGTTGAAAGGCAATCTGGGAAATAAAGGAAATTGTTCTTGAACTCGTCATTAAACTGGGTGGGTCATATAAACAAACATGAACAACATCAGTAACATAGGCATAAAAAAGCCTTGAATGCTTTATTCATCACAGACTGCTACTAAGAGGGTGGATTGAACTGGATCCTGACATTTCTTTCTAGATATGCCGTGTTCCAGCATTTTGTTCTTGTAAAAATGAAAAGGCCATTACAATGAACAGAACAGGATAAATAATATTACCACAACACTAATGACTACTACAAGGATTAACAATCTAAATATGCAGTTTAATGGAGTCATCCCTAACTGCCCATGATTAGATTTTTAATAACTGCCAATATCTACCAATGGATCAGTATAACCCATTTGCAGTCCATCACAGTGAAGGATCCTCTTTATATCTGTCTATTATAGTCATGTGTAGGAGGGCCACAGAGGCTATCCCCACAGTGCAATGGGGGAAAGAAAGTATAATTTCTCTTGGCCTGGCAGATGGATGGTCTCATTCTGAATGGTCTAATCTCTCTCACGAGGAGTTTACTGTAGATTTGGAGAAAAAGGGCAATCTTATGATCTGGCATCACAAGAAACTCTAGAGGATGTTTTTTTTTTTCAGCCTGTCCTGCTCAGACTCTCTACACTGTGGAAAAGTTATCAGCCTGTAGGAGCCATATTAATGCATTATGTTATTTTCAATGTTTAAACACTAGGGGGCTGTATTGGGTGTGGCTGAGATAATTGGGTCAGCCAGGAGGTGATTTAAGCCTAGGAAAACCAGGAAACAGGTGTTGATTGATCGGAAAGCAAACAGTTTTTCGACTGTGCCCTTTGTGTCCTTTGTGCCCAAATTATGCCCTTGGTACGGATAGTGGTCAGCAGTTTGTTTTGTTATTTTGGTTTCTAAATGTATTATGAGTTAACATATATTGCCGGTGAATGGATTTATAAAGGAGAATAAACCTGCCGTACAATTGTAAAACTTTTCTCCGTTTATTATTTACTGGGCGCACATCGGAACGATCCATAAAACAACCAAGTAGTGGCTTCGAATAGGGGCTTGGCCGCTACACAGCCAATTGGATTCTCTCATCACTCTCTCTTTCTCTGCCTTCCAGTAGCAATAGATTTACTGTCGATGGCATGATGGATTGCAAGAAGTTTAGATCAGCAGTTAAAAGATGATGAATTATGACCTCGATCCCAAGAAAGAAGAAGTTGAGAACGGCTATGTGTCTTCCCAGAAGGCTAACACTTGACAATTACCAGTGGCGTGCACAGGTAGACCTGAAGTGGTGCTGAAGCACCTGCCCTTTTCCCCTGGCCCAATCAAGAACCCTTTTGGAAAAAATAAAATAAAATCTGAAAATTCTTTTTTTTTGTTTAATACAATAAAATCGGAAACTGCAAACTTGACACATTAAAATCACATAACTTTGTGGAAAGGCTAAGATATTATTTATGGTTTATGAGATTGGCACTATACGTTGATAAAAATTGTTCCTAAATCTTAGTTTAGTAAAACAAATGTAAAAAAAGAGGGATAGGGAGAGATAGAGATTTTAAAAAATACAGCAGTAGCCTAGCCTACATGTTTTTTCCAGTTTCAGATTGTTCAATTTCCCCCAGTTAAAGGGGGATCTTAGTTTAGTTAAAAGTAAAACACTGGCCCTCATTTACTAACAGTTAGTAGCCTATGCACAGATATTCATCAATATTTTCGTTCCCTGAATTTCTTCGTATTCTGAGAACAAAGAAGAGAGAGAGAGATGAAAGGGTAAAATATATCTGACTTTTTGACTTATATGTCAATATTACATCAATCTGATGCTTTGAAGGGGAAACAATTGCATTGACAATGAATATTAGTTTAGAAAATCAATTTAGGTGTGACTTCCTTTAATGCAGTCTAATGTAAAAGTAAAAGAAACTTCCGGTATACGCCACGCCCACTTCTTGTTGTGTATCCGGATACAGATACAGATACAGATAATTTTGTTGATTGAACAGATACAGTAATGATGTCTCCGCACACCCCTACATTTTAACATCTTTATCTAAGTATGTTTTTTTTTTTGCTTTTTCAAAATAAATTTGAACATCTTAATCTAGTGGTTTAATCCTGCTTCCTTTAAGCGTGGATAGTAGTGACTGAGTGTGCAATGGAGTTAGAAAGATAGGCTGACAGATTTGTCCAAATTATTGACTTATGTTAAATGTCATTCCCAGTGTTTTTTCGCTAGTGCCTCCAATGTCCTGCTGGGTGAAAATAGTAGCCAGCAGAGATCCAGAGATTATGCCCCCCCCCCCGGGAGGTTTATTTTTAACCTCTTTAAAGTGAAATTCATGAATCGGGAGCACTTTGATAGGAAAATTAGGAGGCTAAATATGAGAACTTTTGTGTGAACAAATAATTTGGAGACACTGGGTCGGATGAATTAGAAGCTATTGAAGAAAGACACATGAATTCTCCATAAAAAATATTAATTTAAAATAGAATATGCAGGGTCCTCTGGGTTGGGCTTGGTGCTCTTTTTCTTTAACGAGACATATTTCTCTGTAAAATAGTGAATGCATTTAAATGCAGTGAGAGGAACGAAGCAGAAGAACTCTTGTCCAGCTATCTTTATTTCCACAGACGAGGCTGAAAAAGGCTGAAGACTATACACAGGGCATGGGAAACTGAGGGCAGCCCCATTTTCATTTTTTTTTTTCAAATAAACTCAATACACACTGTGCATGGACATGAACGTGACGTGATCAGTTAACCTTGGATTACGTCCCAGATTAATTATGTAGACCAAAAGATTGTATTCCTTTTTTTTAATGATAACTTACATTTGCGTAATATGATGTTAATACTAATGTTTGACTTCAATAATTATGAAATGTTTTGAGAAATATATAGCATCACTCCTTAAAAGAGAAGTACAGCCAATCTTAAATACATGTCTGTTTGCTTATAAACACGGACGCAGTACTGAGGATGCAATTTTAAGCATGTTGCATTTTATTTCTAAGCATCTAGAAGACACAAAAGCTTATGCCCGAATTTTATTTATTGATTTTAGCTCAGCGTTTAATACGGTGCAACCACACCTACTTTTAAAGAAGCTGAAGGACATGAATGTCAACACAACACTCATTAAATGGTTTTATTCTTTTTTAACTGATCGGACGCAGCAAGTGAAGGTTAACCAGACATTATCAGAGTGTAAACACTGTAATACAGGAGTTCCACAGGGGTGTGTGCTCTCGCCGATTCTCTTTACACTATACACAAATGACTGCAGGAAAATTATTAGGGTGTACAGGAAAGTACACCCTAATAATTTGATTTTTAAATTTGCAGGTGACACCGTAATTGTGAGCCTTCTTAATAAGAATATGGACTCTCTTTCGTACCATAACGAAATTGACATGTTTATTAAGTGGTGTGACGAAAATTGTTTGTTTTTAAATCTGACCAAAACACAAGAAACGGTTTTCGACCCGAGGCAAGTGAAGACACACGAACCAGTCATCATTAAAACACAAAACATCAATCAAGTCACAACATACAAATACCTTGGTGTCCATATTGATAATATACTCTGCTGGAAGTCACACATTGATAAACTGTGCACTAAATTGCAACAAAGATTGTACTTTTTAAGACGCCTGAGACTGTATGGGGTTAGTAGTGAGATCATGTTAATCTTCTATAGAGCTATATTGGAGAGCCTAATCAGATATGGAATCACAGCCTGGTATGGCAATCTAACAGTGCAACTGAAAAACAGACTTAGGAGCATGCGCAAAACAGCCATGAAGATCATAGGAATAAAACAATATGAGTCCATAGAGGAATTGTATAACCAGTCAGTTATTACTCAAGCAATAAAAATCTCCTCAGACTCCACTCATCCACTATCCTCTGAATATGAGCTTCTTCCATCAGGAAGAAGGTTTCGTATGTCAAAATGGAAAACGAACCGTTTGTACCAGCGTCTATTAAGCTTCTGAACAATCATAAAAACTAGTGCAATAGCCCATAGGGCAATGGACACAAGCACTCAGGACTTTACTGTACAGCATTTTAAATGCATTAAAGCTGCAGTGGATAATTTTTTCACTGTAATATTTGGCAAAACTGTCATAATAGCCATTCAGCTATATGTAGATGAAGTGGTCTGAAAATATTTTTTCATCACTTTGCTCCCCCCTGCCTCTGTGTGCTGCCCCCCAAAATTGCCACCGCTCATGTTAATTTTGACCAATCAGAGCAGGCTCAGATACTCCGTTCTTATTGGCTGTGGGACTGTCCGTTCACTTGGCAACGACGTTGATGCGTCAGTTGCGTGAGCGTTCACGACCCTAGCAGTCTGAAACTACTGTTTGGTCCTACTACGGCAGACAGCGAATAGCAATCAGTGTTGCCAACTTAGCGATTTTGTCGCTAGATTTAGCGACTTTTCAGACCCCTTTGTCGACTTTTTTTCAAAAAAGCGACAAGCGACAAATCTAGCTTCTTTTCTGGAGTTATTGGTGACTTTTGGCGACTTTTTGAGGTGAAAACACGTATCGCTATGACTCTTCACAACGAGCAGCGGGTGCCTGCGCGGCCCCTCCCTTCCCCGTTTCCAAGCACTTACAGGCGGCCTCATTCCTCGCGCAGCAGTCCCTCCCAGCTGTCTCCTGTTAGCAGGTTAGCAGGAGCTAACAGGAGACGTTCATTAGCAATGTATTCACCAACGAACTATCTATACTGTACTATCTATGCAACGAACCCTCAATTTACCATTCCCCGGATACCAACAACTAACACGGTGGGAGGACAGTGTGTACACAGAGACTGAGAAACACCGAGGAGGAAATGTAGTCGGGCGGCTGTTGCTGTATGAAGCCGCTCGGGGAAGACGTGTGGAAAGTGAGCCAGGAGAATGGGCTTCCTTTGGCTGCTTTAGCTGATAAACCAAGTTAGCACCGGTCGGATAGCATTAGTTAACTCACCCGGTTGTGTGCAGCCACCACCTCCATATAATGAACCGAAACATAACTGCTAAGTCCGGGGAACTTTCACGAAAAGTACAATGAAGCACCGGTGTTTATCTACGCCGCCTCCCTACTACACCGCTACCCGACAGTGTTCACCTGCTGGCCGGCTAGACTGCTGCTAACCCCCGGCGCCGTCCAACTGGCTTCCCCGTCTCCAGCGAAGCTACAACCGGCACGCTCCACTCCGGTTGTGTGCAGCCACCACCTCCATAATGAACCAAAACATAACTGCTAAGTCCGGGGAACTTTCACGAAAAGTACAACGAAGCACCGGTGTTTATCTACGCCGCCTCCCTGCTACACCGCTACCCGACAGTGTTCACCTGCTGGCCGGCTAGACTGCTGCTAACCCCCGGCGCCGTCCAACTGGCTTCCCCGTCTCCAGCGAAGCTACAACCGGCACGCTCCACTCCGGTTGTGTGCAGCCACCACCTCCATAATGAACCGAAACATAACTGCTATGTCCGGGGAACTTTCACGAAAAGTACAACGAAGCACCGGTGTATCTACGCCAGCCACGGTCCCGTCACAGCCAGGTAGGGTAATGTAGGATACTTGCCTTTATTTTGTACTGCCGTGCACACAATGGTGCTGTAAATGTGTTTGGTATGGTGCTCCCTTGCTGTTTGTGTGAATCTGCAATGCTGTTTTAAGGCTATTTGTTCCGTTTAGTTGCTGTTAATTTGTCTTATGGCACAATTGTTGGCCGTGTTGTTGTTGTTTTTGTGCGGACATGATCGCTGTTGTGTCGGGTCGGCCAAGGTTGATTAGGGGAATAAATATATCGGGGATGGGGGGGAGACACTAGGTGCGTTGGATGCAACATGAACGCGCTTAGCTGTCGTTCGGAGGGAGGAGCTGCAGCAGGTAGAGCGTTGCGAAAACAGCCGTTGGGATCCCAACGGCTCCCAACGGCTGAAATTATCCACTGCAGCTTTAATGTCCATTGGCCTGGTTAACTAGTGCAATAGACCACGTGTAATAGAGCAGTGTGCAATAAACTCAGGCACTTTTTCTCGCACTTTCCTCGCACTTTAAATTGTCTGAATGTTTTTATGTCCTAGAATTACCGTGTGATGTTCTTGTTGTTTTAGCTTTGTCCAATGTGTAGGCCAAGGTTTTACTGTGTCATATTGTTGTTGTCTACTGGTTAAGCAAAATGTAGCACAATGCCCAAGACAAATTTCCTTAACAGGACAATAAAGTTTACCCTGACCCTGACCCCCTAATAACAAAAACAAACTTTTAAAAAATAAAACTTTTTTAATTTTTTTTTCACATATTCATCCGCACCCCCACCCCCCTGCCATAACTCCCCACAGTTTTAAAACCACTGACCTAGAACATCACACCGTTGATTTTGCATCGGGTGTGGATATTTAAAACAACATGAAAACAAGAGAGGAACTGAAGCTTAGCGGAAATTACAGGAAGACTGACTATCTGCAATGTGTTCTTTTATTCAACACTCTTCTAACATCTTCAGAACATTTCAATAAATGAAATGTTCATTCTTAAACCTTTTGTTCATTCATCAAGTCTATCCTGACTGAACTGTTGATGGCAAAGCTGTCACGTTTTTTGGGGAGCAAGACATTGAGTGTGTGTGTGTTTCAGTGAGAGAGAGAGACAGAGAGCAAAGCGCTGACCTCAGGGCCGTGCTGCCAGGAGAGATGTGTGAATGGTTTCACCCGTTAAAGCCACTACGAGTAACATGGCACGTTGGCGGCCCCTTTGGACAAAAGCAGTAGTATTTTTACGACGCCAGCTGTCGTGAAGCTGTTTTCTAGCTTGTGCCGGGCGTGCGAGATTCAAATGTTCAGGAAGCAATATAGTGCATGTCCGTGTGTTGAAAGTGTGAGGGCACCGGACTCTTTTCGGCTCCGTGAGAGTGGTTAGTGACACAGCATCAACTAATGCCAGTCAGTGCTACACACACCTGATTGCAATGAGTTGATGCAGTGTCACCTCTCACGGAGCTGAAAGATTACGTGTCCTCACAGAAAGCGAATGAACGAGAGATGGAGTAGTATGGATCACGATGAGGTAATGTGTTTATGTTGTTGTAAATAATGACTTAATTTAGGAGTAAACACTGCAGTCTAGGTTCGCTCCCGTGAAATTGTGTATAGGTTGCTTGGTAACGCCTCCCGCCCGCCTATCTCTCCCTTTTGGCTTTTCTTCATTGCATTTTCTTTTTTGTCTTTGATGGTTCAGCCCCGTTATCAGTCATTATGACGACAAACAACTGTCTCAAACAAGGCTCCCGCTCCCTCACCTGGAGGGATAGGCTTCTCAAATCGTGTTGCTGCGCCACACTGAAATCTGCGACCAATACGGATATGTGACCATAGAGCCTGCACGCGTGAACCGAAAATCGGACTAGGTGTGCGACCAGACCAAATGCAGTAATAAAAACTATATAAAAACGTCTTTCTTTGCACTGATGGTCTCGTTTGCTGTTAAAGGTCATTTATGATTATGAGAGGAAACATGAGGCTGTTTAAAAGATATTTAAATGTTACTCGTAGCTGCTTTAACATGGAAACCTGAGTAAAAAAAGGCACGCCATGCTCTGCCAGGCGCACACTTTTCCAATAGTGTGAACATGGCGTAAAGTTAAGATGGGGAACTTAAAACTGCCTGAATCTCCTTTTTTAGATGTGACTGAGTAACAGTGTCTGCAGTAATAGTTTGACACACAGACGGCCGTTTGAATGCATTGCAGTAATTCCACCAGGATGGAACAATTCAATTACTTTCTAACAAATGAGGTTTTCTGTACCACTAGAGGTAAAGAAACAAACACACACACACACACACACACTAATATTGGCTTCCAAATCAATATGGCTCCATAGGTCAGTCAGTAGAGGCAATTAACTTCTCAACTGCAGTGATTCAGCCGCAGCTGTGGGTTAAGCCACATCTCAGCCTGGAGATTAGACAGGCAGTGTTTTTTTATTCTCTTCTTCACGCTCCGCCTCCTGCCAGACAAAGGAGATCCTCTCCCTCTCAGATCATGATGATCTACTTGTCCTCCCCCCCCCCCCCCCCCCATGCTCTGTCTGTCCTCAGCCTCCGCTCTTATTAACAAGATCCACATCATGACAGGTTCCTCCTTTGAAGCTCTGCTAATCAGGAGTCAGGGCTGAGGCTCTGAGGCAAAAATGTCACATGCTGCTATTTTATCAAATGTGAGTTGCCTTACGGGGCTAGCTTTTTGCCTGCTTCATGTTTTCTTCTGATACAAACCCACTGTTTCAATATTATTAGCATGGTTATTTAGGGTGTTGCAAGCCCTACAGGCGAAGATGTAGGATCAGTGCTAGAAAAAAAAAGTGTGTTCACACACACTGAATCTGGCTGTCTCATATGAATAAGCTGGAACACATTTCTGCTCAGTGTTCGGTCCAAAATTCATCTCATTCTCATAAATGACCAATACAGGTTTACAATGAAAGAGGTCAAATGTTATTGTATTGATGTAAGTTTACCCTTTATTAATATCTTTAGAAAGCAGTAAGCCTCAAATATTGATTGACAAGCATTTCCAGTTGTGTTACATGCATGCAAAAACAGAATTGACATATAACACATAATAGAAATCTCTATACAAACAATTGATCCGTTTGCGTCTAGCCGAAAAGTGGTCGAACATTTAGCAGCTAAAAGGTGGAAATTTACCTCATGGGTCTGTGAATAGCTCCTTGCCATGCCCCAGAGTGGTGAAATCAAAGTGTAAAATATTTTGTGTTGAAGTGAATGAAAATCAATGAACGTCCAGATTTAGATCAGTGACGGCCACCGAACTCAATGAACTGTTAGGCGATTACTGCTGTAAATTGCTTGGGGGGAAATTACCCACGTCAGCATTTTCTACAATCCCTGACAGGTAATGTTAAAAATACAGTGGAGCGTGCTGAAAGTACTTGGAAACTAAAATAGACTTAAAAAGTATTATCACTTTATTAGTAGCAATAGTGAACACTGACCACCACTGATTCAAACAAGTAGTATAATGTGAGTTTGGGGGCCAGAAAATCAAAACAAAGAGCTCAACGATGCTAAAAGGCCCCAGATCTAGGAAGTATAGAGAAACCACCTTTTAATATTTTGTGTATACTATATTTAGCCGTAGAGAACTGGCTGTGCCAGTATACCTAACATACATTTTGGTGGCATGCAGGCTATTTTGCCACATGATATTTGTGCCGCTGTCTGAATGTATTGGTAAAGGACCGCAGGAGCTACTGATACCTCTGACTCATATGATGCTGTATAGTGTTGGTACAGTTTATGCCTGTAGGGAATGTCACTATAGATTTAATTATATCATGAGCATACAGCGCTTTTTCTCCATATTCAGTACAATAACGAGCTGTCCAGAATAAACCATACAACTGAGTAGCTCATGCAAGAAATGACCCAGTATAAGCATGTGACAGATGCGTATACATGCTGCCAGTTCCAGCGATTTAGGTAGCCGCTACGGATGATTACAAATGTCATCTTCGCTTTTATTTAACCACTGCAAACTATTCAATATGCAAAATGTTACCTTGGTTACGGTCACTGAGGGACAGTGTCTGGGATATTTACATGTAGGGGAGAACGGGGTAAGTAGGCACACTTTTTACTCTAGTGAGAATTGCTTATCACCTAAACATCTTTCAATAGTCATTCCTATATTAAATTGAAGCTTAAGGTGTTGGCTTGAAATGTGTACCCCTCACTTTTTCTATCGTATTGTAATAAAGAAGGAATTAATCATCAAAGACACCCTTACACATTGTGACAACCAACCCCATCAAGGGGTCGGTTGTCAAACACTATGGGGTTGTTTGTCACAATGTAATCTTAATGGGAATAATCTTAAAAAGAAGGCAAGAAAGTATAACTAAATTTGAAAGTTTAATTGCATTGTCAAGTTGATAAATAGGCCTACATAACTTAATGTAGCCTTGGCAGCTGGTCTAGTTTGGGATGCACTGGGTTGTTTTGATTTTGTTGCACTTTTTTCTTTTGCTTGATAGCTGCCTTTTCCTGCTCTATTCTTTCCTTCTCTGGGGTGTCAGTGAGGATGCAGCTTGACAATTTCTTTCGTTATTGGGTTCATTTTCTGGCTGCAGCCTTGAGACAACATGTGACAACCAACCCCCCAAAAAAAGTGACGACCAACCCCAACTAGAATTTCTTGCTAGCATCAAGGCCAACAACCATCTGACAACTAATTAGCTTGCTAACCACAATCTAAACTATAGTTTACCCTTCACACTTTGTATGGGTAACAAGTGTTTTGTTATAAACCCATTCTGTAAAAGCCTAGATGAAAAATACTGAGGAGCTAAATATTTTCAATTTGACATGAAAAACACAAACAGTCCTCTCACCTCAAATGCAGCAGTGTAACTCCAAGGAAGACTATGTAGGTGACCTCTGATCCCAGTTATGGATATTTACATATCAAAATTTCACAGACAGCGCCTTCTGGTTCCGAGATATAACGATTGTGACAACCAACCCGTGTGACAAATTACCCCGTACTCCCCTACTGTAGTGTGACCAATCAGGTTATAGGAGGATTCCAATAGGTTGCACTTTTTGTACTGGAGGTGTAGCGATAGATGAGAACGACTTGCCGATAGTCATTAATCTTCTCCTGAGTGTAGGGGATTGCAGATAATGCGACTTTCCTGCCTTTCCAGAGTAATTACACACACAAGCATGTGGAATCGAAAGCTGTTAACTATAGTGTAACAGGCTGCTTCACTATCTAAAGCCCTTCGCTTTCACCTTGATAGAAATCCTGGAAGCTGTCCGATATCACTCCGAGATTAGTTTTACAGCTTTTTTCACTGAAGGCAAGGGAATGCCCTTCACACAGCTGGTGTTGTTTGGACACTTTTGGCACGTTTGTCCCAACAGCTATTTGGCAAAAACCTGGGCCGGCTTCTGAGAATAGCTCAGTTAATTTTATAAACAAGAGGAGGGTTTTGTGTCCTTTGCCTGTCACCTCTTGTTCAAACCACTGAGAAAATCCCTTTAAAAATATACCTTTGGTCTTGATGAAAGCTGGATGAAAGTACCCTCTGAAGACAGGATGGGGTGTAACTAGAGGAATGGATGCATGTTGAAATGTCATATGAGATGATAGTGGACATGTGATGGGCGTGAGGCCAAGGTCACAGCACAATGACAGAGCTGAGAGAGGAAGCACAGACTCACTGCAGAGATTGCCAGCGAGACACGTCTGATTACGAGTTACCTTAAGGATAAAAATGCATGAAGGAGCCTGCATGGTGTTCAATCGGATGATATACTGGTAAATGTGTTCTTATAAATAGACCAGATGTTCCACACTCAATTTTGAATATGAACATAATCACATCCATTTTGATTGAGTTCCATTAGTTTGAATAATAACAGTTCATTGTAAATCTAAAAATAAAAAAATAATTATTTCCAATGCACAGCCCTCTCACTTTGTACACAGTGTAACAGTTCAGTTTGAGCTCTTTTTGGTCGGCTCAGGTTTGGTGGTTTCAGTCTGTGTTGAGGGCACATATTTATCATGTCCTACCTTTAGCTCTAATTACACTGACTATTCATTCCGTCTTTTAATTTACTCTGACAGTTGCTAACCAAAGGCAACGGCGAGCTGTCGTCATCAGTCTTAGCTCGGACATAACTGCATATGACATTGTTTTGAATATGATGATTTTGTGGTTTGGTGCTTATTTCGTCAGTTTTAATACATGTAAAAAAAATTATATGGTGAAACGTTATTAAAATGTACAGTTTTGCTGCACCTACCTGTAAAAGGCATGCAATGTTTGAACCAGTCCTTGACATACTAGTATCTGAAGATGGATACAATGGTCAGTGTGCAGAACATATTTCATGTCCAGGCACTTGATCAAAAACAGTTGTAGATATTCTTTTTCACAATAACTCGCGACACTGTGGATTCATCGATTCCAAAAATATTTGAAAGCATTAAAAGGTCAACTCTAGTAATTTCCCATAATTCCCAATTTTGAATATTTCCAGAATTCCCGAGCTTAACTTCCCATGGAAAGTTTCCGTAAATGTATGGGAAACTTTCCACCCCTTTGTGACCCTAGCAGAAGATTTACATATTTTTCTACCTCCATCTCCCACGCCACCCTGACAGAACATGTAGCCATGTATAAAGTATATGTATGTGAAACCAAAAAATTACAACAACAAAAAAAACCTATAGTAAATGTTCCTCAGGAAAATAGATACCAAGACATCATAAGACATCTCAATACCCAGAACAACATAAATGCAATTACTTGTTTGAGAGATACAATCAAACAAAACAAAGCCCCCTTGCTAGTTAAAAACAAGCTCTAAATGTGGATGGAATAGATCAGGGGTTCTCAACCTTCTGCAAGCTGGGCCCCCCCAAAGCTGGGTCATTGCAGTTGGGCCCCCCCACCGACCCTGACAACCCCCCCCCCTCCTCCCCTCCCCACACACACACCACCCTAGATAGATAGATAGATAGATAGATAGATAGATAGATAGATAGATAGATAGATAGATAGATAGATAGATAGATAGATAGATAGATAATCTATTATTGTTATTATCACAAGGGCTAGGCCAGTGGCGCACCTTTGAGTTGAACATTGGGTTTAGGGTTGGGGTCCGGAAATTTCTTATATTTTAACGTTAAATTCTGGTGCACTTTAAAAGCTAATTATGAGATTGTATCAATGAGACACTAAGGAAATGTTTTTTTTTTAAAATCTCCTTAGAAGAGAAGAAAATAGTAGCCTAAATAGAACATACACAGAATAAATTCTACAATAGGTATACCTGTTATGAAAAAGCTTCACAAAACAAAGTCTATGATCAATGGGAAACACTGCTGTCTGACAACCCAGTTCAGAGAATGTTTCAACTATTGAGTCTTGGATTTGGAAAGTGGCCAGATTTAGCTCAAAATGCTACCTGCGATTAATGTGCTGTGCAGCCTGAACGCGGAGTTGTGTGTGTCTCAGTGGCGATTCCAGGAAATTTTGACTGGGGTGGCCAAGGTGGGCCACAGAGCTAGAGTGGGGTGGCCATCGCACCCCTGAATGAATAGCATGTGATATGCTGTACAACCAATTCAAAGATGATTTATAATCCCAAATGCCCAAATCATGTTAGTATCCATTGTAATGTTTGTCAGAAAACTAAACCCCTGAAGGGGGTCTGGGGGCATCCCCCCCAGAAGATTTTTTTGTGTTTTTAACATGTAATCTAAGCATTCTGGTGCATTCTGGCGAAGATAATAAAGGAACAAGTCAATATTCATTTCAGTTCAGATGAATAGTAAAATTAGCAAGACAACATAACTTGCTAGCAGCCAGATGCCTAACAACTGGACAGAGGGACGGATGACAACTAGCTTTTGACCAAATATCTTGCTAAAAAAATAAACCTTTATTTATGAAATTCTGCCCTAAGAACATGTTACACTTGCTAACTACAAACTTAATTTTTTTTATTCAGATTTCAAAAATCTGCTGGGACACGTGCCCATACACGTGTATGGGTGGCACGCATGTCACAAGCACACTTATGCTGTTTTCAAGACCTTTGCTGACCAGAGACCAGTTCTAGTGGCCACAGTCCTACCATTAATTCAGTACTTGAAAATTGCAAACTGATCTCATATCAGTGGATTGGAGTGTTTGTGTGATGAACTTGGCAACTACCTATCAACAAAAAGTGAAGAAAGAAAAAAAATACATATCATCTCTGAACTAGGCTACATATCAGGAAAAAAATTGAAATTAAAAAAAAAAAAAAAAAAAAAAGATAATTTTTTTTTTTTTTTTTTTCATCCCCCTCGCGCCCCCCCGGTAGAGTGTCCGCGCCCCCCCGGGGGGGCGCGCCCCACCGGTTGAGAACCACTGGAATAGATGAATAGTTGGAATGAACTGAGCTATGCCTATGTTAATCTCATTATCAGAGGGAGACACTGGCTTTACCTGATGTGAATTGCTAATGTGAAAGCAGCCTCATACTGCTGATGTTTCTGCTGATAGGCAAACACATTTCACACTGCTTATGTGATTACATTTCCCCTGCTCTAATGCTAAATGATTCAGTTTCTGTTTGATAAGGGGGCTGGGCACCGGCTCAATGATTGATCCCAGAAACATTTTTAATTCAGTCTCCCTATAAATCAAGTCACTGGAATCCATTCATTAGTGTTGACACTGTGGTGTTGTCTCTGCGGCACGTCAGAGAGCTGTTTAGGAACTTGTGAATAACAATGTGTTACTGCATCGCCCGAGAAACAATATGAAAACTGGGCCAAAACTAGCCCCCTGCGGCCACTCAAGTTTCAGTGTGCCCGCGCCGTGGGTAGAAAGAGAGAAAACAGCTCATTTGAAAAAAGGGCTTTTACAAAAGAGGAAGCCTGCTGACTGATGTATAAGAGGGTTGTATTCCAACAGGTGTAAAAAGCCTCAGTTGTTAAAAAATCAACCAATTATAGAACAGCCATTACAGTAGACAGACTAGGAAGCACCATCTGCTCTATGAAATGACCACCTGCATTAGCAGTTGGCCTCTTGAAACTTCTCTGTGAAGTTTATGTCGGATGAAGAACATGATATTTAGTCCATCCTGTGATAGGAACAGACAACATTAGCCGAACTATAATTGTTAATCATCGGCTTAGCGCCTGGGCTGTACATGTAATCAGTATGGAAGTCTGCTGAGTGAGACTTACAATCTAGTGTCTTTACAAAATGTAACGTCGCTCGACATTACACAACATTTTCAGGAACACATTCAGGACTCACTAACTCAGTGTACTCGATTTAATTAAGGTGGAAATATTTATGTGTGCCAAATCTCACCTTTAAAAAGTCAGCCCATGCAACTGCAGTCTGAGGACTGCTGACCTAAAACACACCATGCATACATGCACGCTGCATGCATTAAGCTCTAATTGATGAATAGTGGTTCCTCAATTCTGGCTCGCTTCAATGGCAGAGCTTTCACAGAGAAATATTAAAAAACTGTCAAAAGATTTTTCAACGTTAAATGTGAGTGAAAAGGTCTTATTTGCTGCACAAGTGCTGCTCAAGCTTTTTTCCAACAGCAAATCAAATGCGCTGAAGGTGCAGAAAGAGGTTTTCCATTGCATACGCTCTCTTATTTATTTATTCCAGAGCTCAATGAGAGATCATGGTATATTTCTTATTAAATAGCTTTTTAGCCGCGTGCTCCTGAAAAGGCTCTTGGAATGGTAATGTCAGTCTGTTGGTTTACCACTTTGGTCCAGGCTGAAATCTCAGAACGTAAATCCTGTGACATTGTGGTCTTCAGTTGAATGTTTAAAACAGCTATTGGATTGTAATTAAATATGGAACAAACATTTATTTTCCTTTCAGTGTGAATTTAAATCACTTTGGTGATGACTTACTTTGTAGCATCATCGTCAGGTCAATTTTGTACAGCACGTTTGATTTTACATTATGTCTAAACTCTACTCTGTGTTTAGTGCTTGTGAGCATGTATGTCAGCATGCCTTTTCACACCTACCCTGCCTGGTACGAAACAGTCAAGCTTGTATCAAATATATACAATGTAACAAAAAAGCATTCAGGTGTGAAAAGCCTCTACGATGGTTAGCATGTGTGTCAGCTTGAGCTATCAACTTGTAAACTCAAACAGTTATCTCAAACCTGAATACAGTTACAGATATAAATATGAAAACATGACTGATACAGATAGTTGCTTTGTATTACATTCCCATGTACTACAATGCCTGCTTTTTGCACGGTTTATTGCTATATGTGGAGTAGTGGTCTAGTAACACAGGGTTATCTCAGCAGCTAACAGTCGCAACAATCTAAGAGTGTTATTCCAAACTTTGGACTGGCTCTGTCTACCCTCACACAGGAGGATGTTGAGTTCCATAGCTAAATGATGCAAAGGAAAATGAGGTTACATTTGCCAACAGCAATTCTTAACCCTCTGGTTGGAACTGCCTTGGGCTAAATAGGGCTTCATTAATAAAGACTCCTGCCTACATTCCAGCAGCGGGAAAGAGAGGAAATAGGGTGTTGAATGATTATATCGGGGAGCTGAACTGTTACGCTAGACATTCTTGCAGCAGTCTATCGCGTAGTTACAGTCATCCAAAGTGGCTAGCTAACACCATCTAGTGGCTAATATTCAACGGAGAGAAAACACACAGCCGCCATCATCACTTTGGTCTGGGAACTCCAACTGACCGTTTATTCTGCGCATGCTCACATGACAATAGCAGTGCACGCAGGCACGCACGCTGACGTAATGACGTCCCTGTGTAGGCTATTTAACATGGCTTTGCACCTGCACTTATATTCAGTATTATGCTCAACATGAACTATGCAAGATCTAAATGTACACTTTACTTTTTTAAATCATGAATAAGAAAGGGAGTCCCATTACTAGAATTGGATTTAGCTTCTGATGATGTGACTGGTTACACCAACGTGAAGGTAACTTTCTTTTTAAACAACCTGTACACTTCTACGGTTTTGATCATATTTTTGTATTAGTTTTGCTATTTGTTTCCTTAGAATCGACCAATAAAAGTGGTTTGAAGCTGTTCAAACAAAGATTTAACCCATTTAAAACCAAAAATACCGCCTGGGGTTTATATCCCTTCACGAGGCGTACAATTGCAGAATGTGGTGATGGGCAATGCTTTAAAGAAGGTAAAGTTCCTAAGAAGCTACAATGAGGTAGATGGTCACTGCAACCTGACAATGTTAAGACGTAGTAACCTCTGACCTTTGATCTCTAATATATCATCAGTTCACCCTTGAGTCCACATGTTAGTTAGTAGTCCAGAATTTGACAAAAATCCCTAAATGCATTGTTAAAATACTGTGCTTACAAGATTTAAACTCAGTGGCCCTCATTTATCAAACTTGCGTGGAAACTGGTGCAGATTCTGGCGCAAATACCTCCCTACGCCAGGTATCGCGTGGGATTTATCAAACAGTCGTATCACGCCAATCTCGGCGTACGCCACGCCATTATTGATAAATGCAGCGGCTGAAAACAATCGTACCACGCCCCTATATTTTCTCAGTTTAGAGGCCTCGCCCAGGGGTTTTGCGACATGGATATGCGAATTACGGTACAAAAGAGGAACTTATCTGAAGTAGAAATTGACAGAATAACAGCGAAAGTAGAAAAATAAAGAGTTTCATTTCGGAGCATTACAAGCGGCATCAAAGAACGACAGAAGGCAGCAGTTAGGAAGGAAATAACTGCTGCGGTCAACAGCGTTGGTGTTGACAACAAACGATCTCCAGCTGAGGATTTTGCATTTTAGGTTTACATATGGCTATTGCTCAAATGCTATAAAACAGCATACAATTATATGTCGCCATTTCTTTGAATAGATGAAGAAAAAGTGGTCTGACTAAAAAATCGCCACTAAAAAAAAGCGTGTTGCTGTTCTGAAATGCAACCAACTGAGGGTGCGGGCATAATATAAGTGCTAGAGGAGAAAGAGACGCACGAACTGTCCGGTAATGGTCCCCATAAAATAAATACAGGTCTGCAGAGATTTGAATGATTAGAATGTATTGGCCCTTTTAGATAGCACTACTCAAAAGGGTTGTAAAAACTAAAAATAACACATTTTGCGTTTTACTGTATGACAGCACAAGTGGTCAGCCCGGCCGTCAGCTGCACAAGCCGACCCGGCAACGATCAGCTGTGAGAGCGCCCACTGTCCTGCTCCACCAGCAGATCGGAAAAACGTGCCGGTGGAAATAAATCGCTCGCTTAAGCGATCAATGACACATTAAAAGAGGAATTAACATCTAAAAAGTGCGCCAAATAAATAAAATGTTAAGCTGAATGTTGTGCCGTGTATTTTTTATCATAAAGAGCAGTGTAGGCATACTACATATTTAATACTGTTGCTAACATTTTGAATGAATGCAGCCCCCGTGCCTCAGTGTCCCCCCAGCTGCTCCAGACGGAGACAACTGCCCTTACGCAGTCCCATGGCCGGTGTGTGCACTATTGAATCAGTGCTCCTACTCAGTTGCACACCATAAGCTGCACATTTTTAAGTGATTAATATCTTTATTTCGGTCTGAGCAAACACTGCATTTGTATTATCTTCTATTAATTGTCCAACAAAGTAATCGGCTACCCGGCACAGCCTGCACTGCGAGTCCGCTGTTTACAAACTTGCGTACACGAGCTGAGAGCTGGCGTGGGATTTGAGCGTATCCTACGCTCACGTCCATATTGATAAATGCCGAGGTTTGCGTGGAAATGTACGTACACCCAAATTTCTGGTCTACGCAAGGTTGATAAATGAGGGCCAGTGACCTTTGACCTCCTAAATTGAATTAGTTAATTCCAGTCAGTGTCGATATTTGTGAAACGTCTGAAGAAAATCATATTCATGATAGATCTTGTTCACAAGAATGTCCTGGACGTACAGACATACATACATACATACATACATAGGCCTACATATGGTTCAACATGAAAACATAATGCCTCCGGCTGACGACGGGAGAGAGGCATAAAAAAACATTTAAAAAAAGCTAATATTTAAAGTATGACCCAAACCGTCCTGAAGCATCCTGTAGATCTTTGTTAAAAATACTTTTTATTTCCTGGTTCACATTTTAACTACTGTACTTATACTCCAGTCTATTGTTACTAGGGATGCAAGGATCTATATTGGTATCAGGTATTCACTTCAATGCTATGCGTGCGAGACACATTACGTTATGCTCCGACAGCACGCACAGCACAAGCAGATTAACATCAGTTAATAGGCTACACAGCATGGTGCATGGTGCGAACACACAGCTGTTTGGAGATGTAAAAAAAATACAACAAACCTAAAAAACTACCTCCAGAAGAACCATTCTAAAGAGCATGCTGAGTCCATCCAGCTTGAAAAGGGGATGACACTACTAAACAGTTACGTTTGGCGGGGGAAATACACAGACGAGAGAAACTAAAGTGATAGTACGGAATAAACAAAAATTACTGTAAAGGTTCTAGAATTCCTGTTTGGATCAGCATATTCACGCCTGCAAGATATCCTGCTGAAAATTTCATCCAACTTTTATTTATACTCAAAATGCAAATGCAACCTAAACGCCTGCAACTAAGACTTCAAGATGAGGTGGAATAGCAGCTATGTTAGAGAGTCCCGTCTGGCATGTTGCTGACCATGACCTGCCCACGACACTGACAGCTTACCAGTGGGCCTTGCTTGAAAAAAACACAAGCTCATCCACTGCCTCCATTGCTGTGATGTGATTCCGGCTGCCACTGCTCTCAAACACATTCTGGCAGAGGAAAGTGAGGCAGACTCACTGAGGTTATAACAATGAAACAGACCTTTCTGGAAACTGTCAACAAACATTTCAGCTCTGTGGAAAATGAACCTGTGTATGCTTTGCTACTTTACTGGACCCAAGGTAAAAAAACAAGTAAGACTGCAAACCTATTACAAATGATTCTCTCTGTCTCTCAAACATAGTAACAGCACATTGCAAATTCAATTATAAGTACGAACACTTGCTTGGTGTCAGACCCACGCAATGAAGAGTGGGTGGGTAAACACTGTGCAATACATACACTCATCGGCCACTTTATTAGGTACAGCGGTTCAGCCAATCACATGTCAGCAACTCAATGCATTTAGGCAGGGTAGACCTGGACGGGACAACTTATTGAGGTTGAAACCGAGCAACAGAATGGGGAAGAAAGGGGTTTTAAGTGACTTTGAACAATGTTGAGGGTGCCAGGAGGGCTGGTATGAGTATTTCAGAAACTGCTGATCTACTGGGATTTACACTCATCCGGTAGGGTTTACAGAGAATGGTCCGAAAAAGAAAAAATATCCAGTGAGCGGCATTTGTGCGGACGTAAAATGCCTTGTTAAAGTCAGAGGTCAGTGAGGAGGATGGGCATACTGGTTCGAGATGATAGAAAGGCAACAGTAACTCAAATAACGTTACAACCAGGGTATGCAGAATACCATCTCTGAACGCAAAACACGACCAACCTTGAAGCAGATGGGCTACAGCAACAGAAGACCCCACGGGTGCCACTCCTGTCAGCTAAAAACAGGAAAATGAGGCTACAATTCTCACAGGATCACCAATATTAAACAATAGAAGATTGAAAAAATCATGCCTGGTCTGATGAGTCTCGATTTCAGTTGCGACATTCAGATGGCAGGTTCAGAATTTGGCGTAAACAACATGATAGTATGGATCCATCCTGCCATGCACCATCAACCATGCCATGTTCAAAGTCACCTTAACCCCCTTTCTTCCCCATTCTGATGCTCGCTTTGACTTCAGTACATTGTCTTGACCACGTCTAAATGCCTAAAGGCATTAAATTGCTGCCATGTGATTGGCTGATTAGCTTTTTGTTTTTATAAGCCATTGAACAGGTGTACCTAATAAAGTGGCCGGTGAGTGTACATTGTAATGCAATTTTGCTTGAAGGGATACTGTATTTAGCTTCTTATTTTTCTTAAAATCATAGATTTTGAAGTCTTTTTAAATCCTTAACGTTATTAGAACAACCATTCACTCCTCTCACAGGTTTTAAACTATGTTGCACTGGAGAAGCAATACTGAAGAAATCTGTCCCACTCTACTCTTAACATAAAACAGTGAAGTGCAGTGCAGGGGCCATTTCAGTATGCTTTCTGCCTTTTGTCCCAACATTAATGTGGTGATGATTTATTAATGTTGAAATGGTGTAAAACTAGGTTTGTTTCGTAACAGTAGTTCAGTTAATAAACTGCTACTGTAGCTTTCCCCTAACACTGGTGTTATAAACAGTGTCTGGACAGTTCAGTATACTTCATGCTGCCCGAGGTCTGCCTTCTGCCACTGTTAACTTTCCACTTTCTTTTTGCTGACTTTTCAATATTTGTGTCAGCATTCTGTCACTCCGAAGGTAAAGCAATCTCTACTTCCATTTGTGATGATGCCCTGGCAATAGTTTGCAAGAATGTTTACTCAATCTGATATATTTTGTACTGCACATATATTTTTTAACGACAGTATATTATCCCCCCCATGGCCCATCAACTGTGCTGTGACCCTGCAAGTGAGACCACTTGATTATTTTTTTTTTTTGTGAGCCAGTCTGACAAATTGCCAATGTTTCAGGCCAGGTGAAGTAGAATCTCTGCTGCATTATTGAAGAGGACATTTTCTAAAATATTGCTGTATCTGCAGCATAAAACTGAGAGGAGATTGATGGGCAGGTATAGCCTAAGGGGAAATATTTTCATGGATTTTTGAATCATTTTTCCCCCCGTTTATCTCGAGAGCAATTTGTCAGCGACAGCAGGTGACATTTCAGATGATGCTTTATTAAAACCGAGGCTGGATGGAATCGCTTTCTAACCTGACTATGTTGCCTTCTTTGTGCGCATGCATTTGTCTCTGGTTGTGTGTGCGTGCATGCACACTTTGGCAAGAAAGAAAATCATTCAGAAACCCACCTATCTAAAATTGCATTTGATATTATAGATGGAAATTAATTTATTTTTATCGGCTTCTCCAGGCTTCACACCTTGGACAAACTTTGAGCTGATCAAAATACATTTGCACAGAAAACGATTATAATTCATGCAAGCTGAATTATTGCAAGCTTCAGTTCACAAGGCAGCTGTTCCCATTTGAAAAGAACATCGGAGAATTGTTTCCACTCATACAAACAGCCTTTGATTTCCCAGCAGAGACGTTGTGTAAACGTATTAAGCCACATCTCTCTGATGAAATAACTGTTGAGTAGGAGTAAAATACTCATCAGACAGCAGTCAACATTCCAATGCGATAATAAACTGTTGGTTGGTGGGAGGGTTCTTATATTCCAAACAGGCTGTTCATCATCTGATCAAAATGTTAAGTCCATAGCCTTAAAAACTCAAACAAACAATAAGTTTCAAAAAAGGACTCAGTAGTGGGAAGGCCCACCAGTCTTGTTAATCACCTCAAAGATTCATATAGACATGTTTGATGCAAGTGTTTCCAGGAGGCTGGTGGGAATATTGCTCCATTAATAATGGATTAATCTGTCAATTATTTTTTCGATTAATCGATTAATCGGATTTAAAAAAAATAACATTTGTAATTGCCGCATCTTTATTCAAAAACTGAACATTACTTCAAATTCACAGTGCAGACTGAAGTGTCAAAACACCAGGTTATTGCTCCAACGTCCCGGAACTATTAAAAGTAATATTAAATGATAAAAAATTCAAAATAAACTTAACTGGGATAACACAAAAAAAACATTGAATGTATGATATACATTTATACAGTATATAAGGGATGTCCATGGTAAACCAGTCAACCGTTAAGATTTTTAACCGGTAAATACTAACGGTTAAAAAAATTAAATCATCTTAATTTCTGTCAGATGACAGGAGATCGTTAATTTTTATTGATACCATTTTCGAGACTCCTTAACGATCCAAGTCTTTATTGATATCACTATTTTCTATTATTTTGTTGAAATTGAATTTGTATTATTTCTATTTCTATATGATCATAGCTCAAGATAGGACATTAAACAGGTCATAATTCCATCTTTACTATCTATTTTATATTGCTGGGAAAACAAGTTTTCGCCAAAATCTCAAATATCTTTTTTTTTGTGTTAGCCGGCCTGAGCATCACATTTGACATGTTTGCTACTTTTTTTCAAGCTAACTAGCTCTATATCCTTCCGATTTTAACATGGATTTAAAAACTGGATTACTATTTTTAACTGACGGGACTTTCTACACCGTTCGGTTGTGTGATTACTACCGCTGCTTTGAATGAATTTAATGCGCCAATGCCGACTCTCCGAGCCCGTCTGCACACCGTCTGCAGCAGCAGCAGCAGCAGCTTTTTTGGACTAGACCAGGGGTGGCCAACCCGCGGCTCGCGAGCCGCATGCGGCTCTTTGCCCAGCTTCGTGCGGCTCTTCAGTTCATATCAAATGATGTGATTATAATTTTTTTTTTTTTTTATACTTTTTTTTTTGTGTGGCTTATGTGTGTGCATGTTCGCAAACGTTTCATGCGGCTCTTACGTTCGTTTGACATGTCTATTATTTCATTTTTTATTTTATTAATGTGTAGGCCCTATGTGTATGCCTGTTCGCAAATGTTTAATTGAGGACGCAACATAACGTTCGCAAACGTTTGGTGCGGACGCAACATAAAACTGCCCGCTCAGCTTGGAGGGAGGTTTTCCGTGAGTAAACTATTTGTGTCAAGTTCGCTCCGAAACAGAGTGGGAGAGTTCATATTTTTTGTTGAACGTTATGCCAAGCCATTCTGCCTTATATGCCAGGTGTCATTTGCGCATTTCAAGGCTTCAAATCTTCAGCGCCACTTCAGCTCTCTCCATGCTAAAAGTAAGTCCCACAAAGCAACATGCATAGTAAGAGAAAAACGCTATTTTAAATTGTTATATTTTTGTTTGTGGACTTGGTTGAACTGAGAGTTTGTGTGTGAGGAAGTGCACACAATGTTCATTGTTGAAAATGACTGCCCTGTCGTCTTTAGTCCAGTCCTGTCATTATCACAGGGGCGGCCTTAACGATCTGGGGGCCCGTTTCAAGTCCTAGTGTGGGGCCCCCTGTTTTTTTTTTTTTTTTTTTTTTAATAAATAATGCTTGTGCATGCATGTGTAAGCTCCCCGCGAAAATAAACACCCCCCCCCCCCCCCGGAATCTTACTGGCCACCCCAGTGCCCCCACCCCCAGTTCAAATGTTATTTTTTATTTTAATTTTATTTTTTTAATTACATTTTTTTCCTGATATGTATCCTAGTTCAGAGATGATATGTATTTTTTTTTCTTTCTTAACTTTTTTTGATAGGTAGTTGCCAAGTTCATCACACAAACACTCCAATCCACTGATATGAGATCAGTTTGCAATTTTCAATTACTAAATCAGGGGTGGCCAACCCGCGGCTCGCGAGCCGCATGCGGCTCTTTGCCCAGCTTCGTGCGGCTCTTCAGTTCATATCAAATTATGTGATTATAATTTTTTTTTTTTTTTTTTTTTTTATACTTTTTTTTTTTGTGTGGGCCTATGTGTGTGCATGATCGCAAACAATTCATGCGGCTCTTACGTTCGTTTTACATGTTGTCTATTATTTCATTTTTTATTTTATTAATGTGTAGGCCCTATGTGTATGCCTGTTCGCAAATGTTTAATTGAGGACGCAACATAACGTTCGCAAACGTTTGGTGCGGACGCAACATAAAACTGCCCGCTCAGCTTGGAGGGAGGTTTTCCGTGAGTAAACTATTTGTGTCAAGTTCGCTCCGAAACAGAGTGGCAGAGTTTATATTTTTTGTTGAACGTTATACCAAGCCATTCTGCCTTATATGCCAGGTGTCATTTGCGCATTTCAAGGCTTCAAATCTTCAGCGCCACTTCAGCTCTCTCCATGCTAAAAGTAAGTCCCACAAAGCAACATGCATAGTAAGAGAAAAACGCTATTTTAAATTGTTATATTTTTGTTTGTGGACTTGGTTGAACTGAGAGTTTGTGTGTGAGGCAGTGCACACAATGTTCATTGTTGAAAATGACTGCCCTGTCGTCTTTAGTCCAGTCCTGTCATTATCACAGGGGCGGCCTTAACGATCTGGGGGCCCGTTTCAAGTCCTAGTGTGGGGCCCCCTGTTTTGTTTTTTGTTTTGTTTTTTTAATAAATAATGCTTGTGCATGCATGTGCAAGCTCCCCGCGAAAATAAAAACGCCCCCCCCCCCTGAAATCTTACTGGCCACCCCAGTGACCCCCGCCCCAGTTCAAATGTTATTTTTTATTTTAATTTAATTTTTTTTAATTACATTTTTTTCCTGATATGTATCCTAGTTCAGAGATGATATGTATTTTTTTTTTCTTGACTTTTTTTGATAGGTAGTTGCCAAGTTCATCACACAAACACTCCAATCCACTGATATGAGATCAGTTTTCAATTTTCAATTACTAAATTAATGGTAGGACTGTGGCCACTAGAACTGGTCTCTGGTCAGCAAAGGTCTTGAAAACAGCATAAGTGTGCTTGTGACATGCGTGCCACCCATGCATGTGTATAGGCACGTGTCCCAGCAGATTTTTGAAATCTGAATAAAAAAATTAAAGTTTGTAGTTAGCGAGTGTAACATGTTCTTAGCAAGGGCAGACATTCATAAATAAAGGTTTTATTTTTTTAGCAAGATATTTGGTCAGAAGCTAGTGGTCATCCCTCTGTCCAGTTGTTAGGCATCTGGCTGCTAGCAAGTTATGTTGTCTTGCTAATTTTACTATTCATCTGAGCTGAAATAAATATTGACTTTTTCCTTTATTATCTTCACCAGAATGCACCAGAATGCTTAGATTACATGTTAAAAACACAAAAAAATCTTCTGGGGGGGATGCCCCCAGACCCCCCTTCAGGGGTTTAGTTTTCTGACAAACATTACAATGGATACTAACATGATTTGGGCATTTGGGATTATAAATCATCTTTGAATTGGTTGTACAGCATATCACATGCTATTCATTCAGGGGTGCGATGGCCACCCCACTCTAACTCTGTGGCCCACCTTGGCCACCCCCAGTCAAAATTTCCTGGAATCGCCACTGTGTGTACCCGTGTGTATGATGTGGCTCTTTGCAGTAACACAGTAAAAAATGTGGCTCTTTGTCTCTGACTGGTTGGCCACCCCTGTACTAAATTAATGGTAGGACTGTGGCCACTAGAACTGGTCTCTGGTCAGCAAAGGTCTTGAAAACAGCATAAGTGTGCTTGTGACATGCGTGCCACCCATGCATGTGTATAGGCACGTGTCCCAGCAGATTTTTGAAATCTGAATAAAAAAATTAAAGTTTGTAGTTAGCGAGTGTAACATGTTCTTAGGGCAGACTTTCATAAATAAAGGTTTATTTTTTAGGCAAGATATTTGGTCAAAAGCTAGTGGTCATCCGTCCCTCTGTCCAGTTGTTAGGCATCTGGCTGCTAGCAAGTTATATATAATGTCTTGCTAATTTTACTATTCATCTGAGCTGAAATAAATATTGACTTTTTCCTTTATTATCTTCGCGAGAATGCACCAGAATGCTTAGATTACATGTTAAAAAACACAAACAAATCTTCTGGGGGGGGATGCCCCCAGACCCCCCTTCAGGGGTTTAGTTTTCTGACAAACATTACAATGGATACTAACATGATTTGGGCATTTGGGATTATAAATCATCTTTGAATTGGTTGTACAGCATATCACATTCTATTCATTCAGGGGTGCGATGGCCACCCCACTCTAATTCTGTGGCCCTCCTTGGCCACCCCCAGTCAAAATTTCCTGGAATCGCCACTGTGTGTACCCGTGTGTACGATGTGGCTCTTTGCAGTAACACAGTAAAAAATGTGGCTCTTTCTCTCTGACTGGTTGGCCACCCCTGGACTAGACGGATACTGAGTTGAAGGAGTGTTTTGTAACCCAAAGACAGCAAAGGTACACTTTTATGCCTACAGTCCAGTGTTAGATATGCCCAAAATACAAGCTGTGGCCGCTCACACTATAGCTATAGTGAGCCGCTCGCTGTGGGCGTGCATGAACCTGTCGGCGGCTGGATGTAAACAGTGCAGCGCCTACGAGTGACTTATTAATCGCACGAATCGATGACCAAATTTGTAGCCAACGCTTTTAGTAATCGATTTTTATCGATCTTATCGATTCGTTGTTGCAGCCATAGTGAAGATGGCTTCATGTAGGGCATCCATGGTCTGGAACTGGCGTCGGTTTTTGTTGACTTGCCATCCCCAAACGTTCTCAATGGGGTTGAGATCAGGAAAAATACGCAGGATGGTCCAAAAGAGCAACGTTATTCTCCTGGAAGAAGGCCTTGGTCAGACGGGCGTTGTGAACTGCAGCGTTGTCCTGTTGAAAGACCCAGACCCATCACCGCAAAAAGTTAAGTCCATAGCCTTAAAAACTCAAGATCCTTGCCAAAATCTGGCTTTCATGTCATTTTCTCCTTTATGGTGGGGGATGGGGGGGGGGACTCTAACCACTACACCACGAGCCCTCCCTCCCCCCTCCTCCATTATTGTTTCTGATTCAGCAATGGATCTGTGTCAGCCAGCCACACATTGACATGGAAAATATCCGGATTAGGACAAAATCCCCTTGTGATCACCTTAAAAAAACATTTGGTGTCAGTCTGGGGAAAAGCTGCATTGTCTCACTTGAGTGGCAGGTGTGTTATTTGAAACTCTCCATCTCCCCATTGTAATCATATCCTGAAGAAATAATTCACACGTTTAGCGCTCATCTCCATCTGTGGCGCCGGTCATACGAGAGCTTTTCACTCACAGATCCTTTGTCCTGAAGTCATGCAAGTTAATTGACAAGCCTTTCAAGATGCTGTCATATCAATAATGGAATAAAGGCTGCCGGTGGTTACTGCGGCACGGGAGACTGTGGAGGCAGATGTGAGCTGCTGAATACTTTGGTCTTTTTCACAGCCGCTCCTGACATTAGAAAATGTCAGTCCGTCTGCTCACGCATTTTAAATCCATGATGGGGACTTGGATATTGATGGGAGCCAAGCAGCAGACTTTAATAATAAATATATTTGAAAGGTCCAAATTTAGTTACAGATGTTTATTTCCTCGTTATTGTAAAAGTTAAGAGAGTGCTGACCTTTTGTTATAAAGATATTAAAGAAAACAGAGCGAGCTTACAGGGAGGGTTAACAACTTCACTCTTAATTTGTTCTTTTTTTTAACTTTTGTTTGGGTGAGTTGCATTATGAAAAGAAGAAAGAATACACATTTGTCTATGCAACAAAATAAGGTTTGATACCTTATTTTCAAAAGGTGTGTACAGAAAAGATATATAGAAAGTAGAAGCTTGCTAGTGGTCAAGTTGGCAAGCTCCGTAGTAGGCTACTAACCACTGCATCAGTCACCAACATGAAAATAGGTTCAAACACCCGTCTCATTACTGTGAGCTAACCATTTCTCTTTTGTGAAGCTGTTTGTACTCAGACGAAGGTAATTAGCGACATAGCTTCCTCCGTTTTGGACTTTTTCATTCCCTAGAAGGTCAGCACTGTCAAGACGGCTTGCTATTGATCAACTGAACAAATTCGAAGTGAACTCCAGCTGCACAGATGTGTTCATGGCAGTTGAACTAACGCCAGCAATTATGAGTCCAATGTTTTGTGAAATGTCAACTGAAACTTGTGCTGGTTACATAATGTGGTATGATATTAAAGATGAACGCATCGCTGTTTGTAACACTTTATCCCCATTAAATATTAAATATGAATGTTTCCCTGCTGTGATGCCGGCTACAGAGTTTAATTTAACACAATCCAGCTCAAGTGATTCCCCCAAATTAATTCTATACTGTTATATTAATCCACTGAAAGCAACACTCCCTGCTCGCCTAGCAACAGCAAAGAGACGTGTCCTCTCCATCTGTGTTTTTAAAAGTTTCCGGATAGCTTAGTCATGTATTTTGACTAAGCCTAACTTTTAGGTTCAAAAAAAGGAAATCACATTAAGTTAATACAAAAAGGTTTGCTTTGCTGCGAGAACATGTTTAATCTTCTTAAATTTCAGATTTCCCCTAAAAACTCACCGGAATGTGAAGAGAAAGTGCCATGGTTGCGTCGTTTCCAGCTTGGTTCTCAAGCAGAGTCAGCCAGGTTTACAGGTAGTGTCTGTGAGGGAATTTTGGGTCTATAGTTGTAATATTAATGGTAAAGATTAATAGGTCATATATGCCTATCTTGTGTGTCTGTCTCACAGACTCTAGGTCAGCCTTGGAGCCTTAGTTAGAGTAAAGACAAAATTTAAAGGTCAGTTTATGAATTATTAGTCAGAGTTAAAGTGTGGCATCATCCTTCTACTCCAGAATTATGGTTCACTGTGTTCAGCTCTGAACCAAAACAGTGGTACGCTTGGTGCCCGAGCCGGGGAGGTGTTAGAGATAGCGCAAGGTTAAGACACAGCTCTAAGCATGAGTTTGTCAGAATTGAAGTGCAAGTCATGAGAGTTGCAGTCCGGTTCTCCGTGGCCAAGTCTGTAATAAATATTGCTTCATAATTCATCCAAGTCTCCTGAAATATTCTTCCACCTGAGTTGACCTCCAACCTTAACAGAACTTCCTTCACAGAGTCCAAAAGAAAGTGTCTCATGTTTGATTTTATCGGACGTCACGACGTGAAAACGATGAACACTACCTTTACCTCTTACTCTTACACACGCAATTCAATTCGAATGTAAGGAGTATTTTAACGGTGACATTAAGAAAATGTCGTTTTTGTCCTTGCCTAATTAACTCTTAATTAGTTAATGAGTAAAGTAGACAGCAAGGGCTACGGGCACTGTTAATGAGCCATATTAGATGAGGCGACGTGGCAGTTTAGAGTGTATCATCGTCTCATAGTACAATATGATACAAGGACAGCGGAAGGGTGAGTGAAAATGGACTTTGAACACCAATCAGGCTGAGTTGTCACAGACTAGGGCACAGGCGCCCGTGCAATGCGTGCTGCTCTGTCAATTTTCCAAAGACATTGTCAAGTATATATATGACAACATCCTCTGTCTCCTCCGCCCTCCTATTTTAAACGAGTTGCACACTGTATAAGATCGTCTTGGTGCAAAGCCAGGCCATTAAACATTCATACATTCTCTACTGTTGCTGCGTCAAACTTGGCGGCGCGAGTTCTCACTGCCCCCTGGCTGTGGTCGTATGGGAATTAACCATGCTCCGAAACCATGGACTTTCTCCCTCTCTCGCTCGTCTCTGTCTCTCTTCTCTCACTCTCCTCTCTCTCTCTCTCAATTTTTTTTAAACGGGCTTTATTGGGGTGAAAGTAAAAAAACATTGCCAAAGCAAAGCATCAAATACAATAAGTTGAAATATTCAGACAATACACAATGTGAAAGATATATACGTTATGAACAATTATGTTAGTTGTGTTAGTGTGTGTGTGTGTTGTGTGTGTGTGTGTGTGTGTTGTGTGTGTGTGTGTGCCTGCCTCGATCACTCGCTGACCCTCAGGTTGTGGCATGTAAATGCATACTGGGCAGCAAGATGTGCCCGGTCTCCTTCTCCGAGGAGTATTTTCTCTCTCTCACTCTCCCCGGCTGGAGCCCATCAAAGTACTGAGTAACGACAGGGGTCAAAGTGTGCCACCTCCAGGCAACTGGCAGGCCAGACACTCTCTCACAGATCTGGATCCTGCTTCTGTTTAAAGCCACACTGCTGCTGCTGCACACTGCATGGTGTGTAATAACCATACTTGGAGCAACTTGACCGTGTTGTGTGTGTGTGTGTGTGTGTGGTGTGTGTGTGGTGTGTGTGTGTGTGTGTGTGTGTGTGTGTGTGTGTGTGTGTGTGTGTGTGTGTGTGTGTGTGTGTGTGTGTGTGTGTGTGTGTGTGTGTGTGTGTGTGACCCCTGTTGTCCAAATGTGCAATGGAGCAACACTGCCTGTAATTTCACAACATGCATGCCATATAGGTCACGCATGCACTGTCTCCCAGTGTCATACACGAAGTATGGGTGAGCGCATTTAATATTATGCACCGTCTGATATTTTTGTTGTAGGGAGAACTTAATAGCGTTAAATAAACAGTCAATAATTGTTAAGTTCATTAATCTTCAAACACGTCCGATTAATAAATAATGTCAACACCATGTCAACAATCTATTGTAGTGCCTTTCAGGGCTCATAGAGGTTCTGTGGGAGGTCTGTGTGTTTTATACGTTCAGCCATGTTGCATATGGCGATCCCTTGAAATGGCCTCAATACATCCAGATGGATGGAAATTGCTGACCAATTCTTCTTTTATAATTGATTGTGGGAGCTCATTCTTTCCAAACTTAACACAACTGTTTGTGCATATGCTATCACATATCATCATATTAATTTCCATATGAAACAGGAATCAACTAGCCTGGGAGTTAACAGCTGTGTGTCATCATTAAAGCTGGGGTATGTGATTTCTGATTGGTCAAAATTAACATGAGCGGTACACTTTGACCAATCAGAGCGAGGCTCCGATTAAAACAAATAAAATAAAAAATCAGATTCTCTGTTCTTATTGGCGGTTGGGACTTTTCACTTTGGCACCGATGTTGTTGGTGTAGACAGAGTGTGTCAGGGAGGGACCATAGGGGAGGGACCAAAGAGAACAAGTGGAGCGGTTGAGGTATTTGGATTCAAATCTCTATCCCAACTGCTATTTTCTCCCCAAATTCTCCACCCCAGCTTTAAGGGGCATTGGAAATCACTTAGCCACAAACTACTGTAAGCCTTAAAGTATGTCCCAGTGGGTTGATTTTCAATTGTAGACCCTTAGCTCTCAGTTTTTCTGTGTAAATGAAAAATATTGAAAAATATTACCTGATTAATTAAAGTATGCACGAGAACGGTATAATGCCAACCCAGCAGCCCCGCATCAAATCAAGCATGCCTGCTGAGAAATGACATTTTAAAATTGTTAAAGAACTTTAACGGATGAACAAGAAGGAGATATGAATCCAGACCCCAAGCTTTTGTCTTTTGCAATCAAATACTTTTCCCTTCAACCCTCTGTGACTTCCAACCCCTCAGGTCTCCATGGCATGGCTGTGTAATCATGGAAGTGCTGATTGTCTGTTTTCATGTGTTAAAGTTGACACCCATGCTGATGGCCCACACACACACACACACCAGCTCTCTCTCTCCCCCACAATGATAAAGCTGCGCCCGTGTGACAAAAGGCGCTGCTGCTGGCCTCTAAACAGCAATTAAAGTGAAAATGGCCGTGTCAAATCCCCAACGACCATATTTCCGTTTGTCAAGATGATTTAAGCGTGCTGGTGGCCTGGCTGGCAACGCTCTGCTCGGGCTGAGGAGACACAATGGGTGAGGGAGGAAGAGAATATGGGGGGAGGGAGAGTAAAGGAACATTGCAGCGTTGGATTACCAACAGCAACAATATAAATATATGTCAGATTAAACTGTATTGATTGTCCCATGAGCGGAGTGTCCATCAGTGGTAAACATTCTTTAACCTTTTGACCCCTGGATTCCTTTAAGCTAAAGTGGGTAACTTTGTCATATAGTGTAAATGAATGTTGGGTAAATTAAAGCCATCCCCAAAAATCGATGACACAAAGTAAATTAAGCCTAGCAGCTCCATGTTTGACTATGCATGTGTTTATAGCAATAAAGACTTAACTTACTTAAGTTGGTCTCAGGAGCTTTGAGACTAGGGGTGTATTCACACATGCCGTGTTTAGTTCGGTTGAAACGAACTCAGGTGCACTTCTGCCTTCGGTGCGCATCTTTCAGGCAGGTGTGAATACAGCAATCGCACTCGGGGGCGGACCAAACAAACGCTCCGAGACCCAGCTGAAGAGGTAGTCTCGGTGCGTTTCCAAACGCACTCTGCTGCAGTTCGTTTGTGGTGTGAATTTGTCCGGACTCGATCCGACCCAAATGCAGGAGGCACTGTGCCTTTTCTTTCTTTTCTTTTTTAATAAATAGCCGTCAGCTTCACATTATGGGAAAGTGTTGTTGTCGCCATTGTTAGGACGATAAGTTGTGGTTTGACCGGGAGCCCAGAACAATATATTACATTTGATCGAGAGGACGCGTAAACATGCTGAATGTGTTCAGCGATCAGATGAAGGAGAGGGGAGCGTCTCTCGCACAGTGCCAACAGGTTCACGCTGCGCAAGAAATGTGTGTTTTTATTTTGCTTACCATGTACGGGACGTCAATACTATCCCCGTGTCAGTTTGGAGCTGAGCTGCGCCGAACAGACACCCAGCTGATACACAGCTTAATCAGCTGAGTGTCAGTTTGAGCCTATTCTTCTCGCGTGACGCGCGTCCAGCACCAAAAATACAGTAAAAATTATGTTTCACATCGTAGGCTACAAGCCACATAACGTGGTATTGTCATAGGGCTTCATATTATAACCATATGAAACAACAATAATTTGATGTTTTTCCTCTTTATTTATAGGTTAGATGTAGGCCATTTTATTATTTTTAACCCCATATTATATCAATGATATATATTTCGCAGTTTTAACTTTGTGCTTCCTGTTTCTCTCCACCCCAGAATGTCTGTCCAATGAATGAATAACCTCAGATCACGTGTGGTTTTGCTTCGTAATGCTGGTTCACTTGCAAAAGGGGCAATATGAAGGTGGACCACACCAAACAAAAAAAATCAAAACTCTATTTGGTCTGGACCAAAGCAAGTGAACTAGCGGACTTTCCCAGTGTGAATACACCCTAGGTCTTAAGAAATCACTCTTAGCTAGGAACTTTAAGTGCTTCTTAGGAGTACTCTTAAGTGCTAAGAATTCATGTTTTGTGAATACAGCCCAAGGTCCTCTGCCCGTGCCTTGGACACTATGTCCTCGCTGCAGGGTTTAGGAGAACCATGATGATCTAATCACTTTCCCAATGTCTGCTCAACTTTGAACTCATGGTCCAGGTTAGACTGAAGTAGCAGTTTGCAGTATACAGTATATGGGACTGATTGACCTTTTCTCTCAGCTTCACAAAGTGTTCTAACCCTCTAATGTGATGGCCAAAAGCCAGAAGCCTCTACTGTGTTAAGAATGTGAATCCATTCTGCCTCACTAGATAGTTGATAATACCTGCGTTCCAATTCCCATACTTTCTGCTATTTAGTATGGTAGAAAAAAGGATTTAGGATGTCCCAATTCTTGTGGTGAGATTTAATATGCATAAAAGTACCTGGATGCCTACTACATCGGGTCTAGATTTCTAGTGTTGTAACCGGCATGCTATTTGGGCGGTTCTGACCAACAATCCAGTGCGCACCGGAAGTGACGTCACATCGACGGAGCCTCCGTATGAAAACAACCGGGTAGGAAAATTTGTATGGTCAGGTGTAGTATTTAGCATTGAAAAAAAAAGAGTATGGTATTTGGAACGCAGGGAATGTCTCCAACTAACTAAGAAGTTTGTAAGCGTCTTAAGAGCCGTGGTTAGCCCTTGCATAATGATGAGCAATAGCACATCCATGTTTTGTGTGCATGAATTGTGTTCAGATATTCAGTTCTTTTTAGTTTTTACAACAAAAACGACCATATGGACAACACGTAGACAATATGTACTGTATGTGCTGTTACAAATATTATTTTTTTAATGTTTATTATCATAGAGACAAGTAGACAGCATGCAGTAATTCCACATACCAGACCATGTCGAGACTAAGTGTACAACCTTCTTATAAGGCACTATTTGGGGAAAAAACAATAACCAGGTATCTTTTTAACTGTGTAGATAATTAGAGAGATCACACCAATGGCAAAGCTGCTGGACCATATTTGATTATGTTTTAACTTTTTAACATTTACAACTACAGGCTTGAGGGAACCTTTTTAAGAACTTTTTAATCATGATTTATGAACGTTCAAAGTTACGGATGACTTGCTTTTTCTGCTGACTGCCTTGGAAACTATTTAGCCTTTATAAATGACTTTAGTGATCACCTGACCATTAATCTTCCCAGATTAAATGACTGCATTATCTGTAAGTAGTTATAGCTGAAAACTGATTCGCAACTCCTGCCAATGGATACAGCTCGATGCATGATATGCACACAAATAAATACAAACCCAAAAAAAGACAAGATAATATAGTAGCACAATATGGTACCTATACAACAAAAACATTGGTTTTCATCTGAATCAGTCAATTTGGTCAGAACCAGTCTGGTCTGTCCAAAGCTAATGCTGGGTTTACACTAGAGGACTTTGAAAAGACTGACACCCTCTTACATCTAAAGACAATCAACTCACACCTGAAGACAACTAGTCATTAGTTCTCAGTCACAGAGTGAGATTTTGAAAAGACATGGGGTCTCATATTGCAAGACTACAACTAGATTCCTTTTGAGATTAATATTATTTCCAATCCTGCTACGGGGGATTAAAAGTGATTTCAGTGAAATAAAACGGTTTTTTTAAGCAGGTAAAATGGACTGGGTGTATAAACAACTATATGCCCTTATCACGTAGGCTCTGTGTCATGCATGATCACGTTTAAAACTGCAAACGCGATTGTGATTATATTTAATTAAAAAGTTAATTCAATATTCCGAGCGGGGAACATCCTGTAGTTATTTGACCAAATGTATGCTGATATCGTCCGCAAATAACTCTCACTCTTAACCCTGTATTTGACGGTAAAGTGTTAAGGTTGCGCGTGACAACCTGGTTCTCCTTCCGAGGCTGTTACGTGAAAGTGTCCGGAAAAAGTGCCTCGAAGCTGGACACAGGTCGCGACTAATGCCGCTCCTCCTGCGCCGTGTTAGGTGCTGGAGAGAGTGTAACAGTGTTCAGGTGATTTCGCTTGAGCCAACCCCTTAAAACTAACGATAATATCAAACATGTTTGATAATGTCGGAACGTCAAGACGGAGAGAAGACTGGCTGAAATCGGGTCGGAAGACCACCATACACCAAACGACTGAGATTACGTGCGCGCGCCACAACTCCAGCACGACTCCCGTGATTTCAGTCCGACATTGAAAGATTATGCCTCGTTTCCACCGAGTAGAGCGGGTCGGATCGGAGCGGTTCGATCCGGGTAGTTTGGCTTTTCATTTGCCAAAAGTTGGGTAGGGTACGGTTTAAGCGCACCTAACCGCTCTGAGCCGCTCCCGATCTCAGTACTCCTCCGTAGGGGTACTGGCCGCCTGAAAGGGTGCCGAAAATGCATGAGAAGGCGGAGCTACACACTGCCGTCATTTGATTGGTCGAAAGAATCATTTCCGCCATGAGTAGTCATCTCGGCAAGAGTGAAGAGAGTCTTGTGTTTTGGCGAAAATGTGAGCACAGCTGTGTTTATTGTGTGGTGTTTTTCCTCGTCAATAAATTAATCAGTTGGTTACACTGTGTCCCATAGTCACGTAGTTGCCGCAGCCAGCACTGTTCGCTCACTGTCTCTATATGAGTTGTGCCGAGCCGTCTCTGTGTGTTTACGCTAGATAGTAGTAAATACATGCTCACAACAACACGGGGGGAATAAATAAAGAAGCGGCTGGTTTGAATCATTTCCGCCGTGTGTAGTCACCTCGGCTAGAGTGAAGAGAGTTTTGGCGAAAATGTGAGCGCGGCACTGTTTATTGTGTGGTGTTTTTCCTCGTCATTAAATGAATCAGTTGGCTACACTGTGTCCCACTGCTACGATGTCACGTAGCTGCCGCAGCCAGCGCTGTTCGCTCACTGTCTCTATCAGTTGCCCCGAGCCGTCTCTGTGCTCACAACAACACGGGGGGAATAGCTTAAATAAAGAAGCGGCTGGTTTGACCAAGCAAAAACAAGAGACCGCTGGCTTGACCACAGTTCCACAGCCCGATAGTTTGACCCACTTTCTGGCGGCGGCTATCGCAGTCCAGCCTAAACCCCACCCTACCAGTAAGGGTAGGGTCGGCGGTGGAAACAACACCGAGATTCTTAAAAGTGAGCTGTCCCGCTCTGAGCCGCTCCGATCCGACCCGCTCTACTCGGTGGAAACGAGGCATTAGGCTCGTTCGACCTGTCGCCGTCTTGCTAAGACCTGCGCAATTATGACGCTCGTCTTGCTGAGCGCACTGCATTATGGTTAGACTTTTTGTCCCACTTGCACACGCGGCTGGCTGCGGCTCGGCTGCTTGAGACTTTGAAGTCCCGCGGTATCAAGACGGACACAGACACTGGAGCAAGTCGCTGCAGTTGCTCCCCACGGGCTGCGGGAGCGAAATGTCTGATGGGAAACGTCTTGCTGACAGGCGGAGCTGAGCGCTAATTGGGAGTTTAAACCCTGTGCCTTTGATGCGTTTCCCCAATTGGTTACGCAAAAGTCTGACATCACCGCTCAAAATTAAATTACGATCCATTCTTTTTGATTTTACTTTATGTTTAATCATTAGGCCTGCACTGCAGTGAATGCATTTAAGCAGAAATATATTTAATCAGAGTTAAACCTCCACTGATCTGAACCCTTGACAGAGAAATAATTTGGAAAGCAATAATTAGCATGCAGGTTTAACTCTCCTGTATAGATTTATTAAGTGAACACAAACTTGAGTCACATTCGTGGTGAAGTGATATCTTTATGCCATTAAGATTAAATCATAGCCTTATTTTCAGTAATCTAAATGGTCTGGGAATTGTATGTTACATGTTACACATAATAATAAAGTTCATCATATCCATCTCTACAATAATAATAAGGGATCTTTTAATAGACCTTTAACTGTCTTTAGGCCGATCATATTCGTTATGTGAAGGGAGAAATACTGAACCTCCTTTATTTGGATTTGTAAATTATTTCTCATCACTTAAAAGTAGGTTTTCTAGTAAAATAACAAGAAAGATAAAGATGTGTGGGGAATGGGGATATAGGCCTATCTCGTTTCTTGTTTTGAAAATGTCCCTCGCTTTTGAAGTGTTTACTCCTCTTTGTTTTTTGTTCTGCTTCTAATCGGTTGTATCATGTGTAGCTCTTCTACAAATATGTTTCTAATAGGCCTTCAAAATAATACTAGAAAACGAACTGCATCCGCAACAAGGACGCTACTTCCGACGGTCGAGCCGACTCGGAGCTGTACGGCTTCAGTCAGGCATTTTCGTCACTCCCCCGACTGCACTCGGTTACTCTCGTCTACTTTCCAGACGAGCTGAAAGTGAGGTCGAACGAGCCTATTGTCTGCGACTGTCAAATCGCGTGAAAAGTCGTGTAGTGTAAGCCCAGCATTAGTAGATTTATTTTTTGTGCAAATTGGACAACAGTAGGCCTGAAAATGCTTTGCCTTCTACTAATTGTGTTGTATTGTCAAACTGCTTTTTTATCATAGCCAATGTTTTCATCTCCCTTTTTCCT
This sequence comes from Ammodytes dubius, assembly GCA_026122265.1. NCBI lineage: Eukaryota > Metazoa > Chordata > Actinopteri > Uranoscopiformes > Ammodytidae > Ammodytes > Ammodytes dubius. Next base: position 4,763,492 of record CM047507.1, read on the forward strand.
TTTGAGAATGGGAGTTCTGAGTGGAAATTATCTAGGGATTTTTTTGCAAGTGAATTGTGTGAACAAAAGTTAATGAATAAAGGGATATTCCAACTGTAAATTCAAGGGGTCCAATTCTCCTTCAAATATGTTTTCTCAGCGTTTCAGAAGCGTGTCTGTCCTCAGTCCTCACAGCTTCATCAAACTGAGCAGAACAGAGAGGCAGAGCCTGGAGCCAGCAGCTCAACTGAACAGATGGACATAGGAGCTGATGGAGAGGATTGTGGAGGACTTATAAGCAAACAATTTAATATAAAATGACCAGCGCCAATATTTGCCCCTGTGATCGTCCCTTGTTTTATTTTTATTCATTCGCTTTTAAATGTTTTATCATATCTTACATTCACTTTTATAATGTTTATTCTTAATCTTGATGTATTTCATGCCCCTGTAAAGCACTTTGAATGGCCTTGTGTCTGAATTGTGCTATAGAAATAAACTTGCCTTGCCTTGCCTTTCTATATGTACGATTGTGTAGGTGTTATGGGTTCTTGAAGAGATATGGCTCACGATACGTTGTATTGAATAAACAACACACCCTTCATTGCAAAACTGATTTAAAGAAAAACACTGTTATATACAGAAGTTGTCCTACTCTCCTTATATGCAACTTATTGTGGGATTGGGTATAATAGCAAATCAACCAAAGTGTCGTTTCTCCTTTGAGTAGATCATATAATAACTGTTTTCCTTTTTACCCAGCGAGCATCAAACGCTGTGACTCATACTGTATAAGCCAGTGTTTGTTCTGGCTTATTTTCAACCCCTGTGTCTATCTGTTTATGTTTGTCCATGATAAATTAACATAGAAAATACAATGACCCGTTTGGAACCTGAACAAAGCACAACGTAAAGCGCCGGCATGCCAAACGGAAACAGAAATAAATAGCTCTAACTGCTTGGTGCAAACACAGGAAGTGCCTGTCTCTTCCTCGCATAGAAATCCAATGTTTGTTGTTTTTACCCAGAAAGCAATGCGTGCCATCGTGCTCCTGTTTTGTTTGAAATCATCTATTATTTCATTTTGCTCGCACGACAAGAAAAAGAAAACTATATTTGGTCAAAATAAATGTATTCTAATCAGGGCTTTGATAGAATACCATACTATCAGAGCAAAGTTGAAGTCTACATGTTGACCACTAGGCGGGGTGATTGTCCAAAGAAACAGAGGTGAGTTGGCTGACTGTTGGACTGTGCATTGGAAGTCACTCCATTGATAACATGACCCACATTTGCAGCAGTGTTTACAGCATTGATTAGGCTACTGCACAGCCAGTGGCGCTAAAAGTGGGTATGCACTAGAGGGGCGCCAAAGCGATCGGGGGAAAATTATTTGGAGTCTGCATTTTTCTGTATTTAACAGCGTTTGTGTAAATGATATGATCAATAACAGAAGCACGTCAGTGATAAGGCGCCCCCCGCTCCTTCGCCCCCTCCTCCCCACACTATAGGCGCTCCAGTGCGCGCCCCCTCGAGCACGCGCTGGAGCGCGAGAGCTTTCATTTGAATCTTGTTGTCATCTGATGACAGGGACCTAAAGTTGGAGAGGCAGAAAAGAAAGCTCTCGGGGCACAAAACCGAAAACGGGAAGATTGATATGGAGAAAGATTGCGTGTTTAGACAAACTTAACCTCAACTTTTCATGTTTAGTTATTAATACATTTTAATCAACTGAAATTGTGAGTCTGGCACATTGCCTCTGTAAGGAGACCTTACTCCCTTTCTCTCTCTCTCTCTCTCTCTCTCTCTCTCTCTCTCTCTCTCTCTCTCTCTCTCACACTCACTCACTCACAACACACACACACACACACTCACACCCACACACACACAACACACACACACACACACACACACACACACACACACACACACACACACACACACACACACTCACTCTCACACACACACACACTCACACACACACAGTTTGTCTTAGTTTCTGTTTCCAATTCACTGAACAAGATGATGGATTGGCTTTGATGAATGATAAAGAGATATTTGAAGGTCCTGATCAGACAGTAGATAAGATTCCCAGGTAAGCCCAACTTGAACAATAGGTTTGTCTTTGGAGCTATGAGTGTAACGACAAAGAAAATGTTTCTGAGGAAATGTTTTCTGCGGGTGAGCTGCAGGGCTTATGTACATGTATAGTGTTTGAAGTACGTTGTGCAATGCTAAGTATGATGTACAAGGCTAAGGAAGGGGGGGGGGGGGGGGGGCACCCCCAAAGCATTACAATTCAGGATCGGTTTATTGTAAGGGAATTTGGTGCGATAGATTGGTGGCTCTAAGTTTTTTTGTCTTATTTATTGCCTTTTCTCTCTCATTCACTTGAAAAAATTGTTTTATCAACAAGCTGGTTTTTCCAATTTAACCGTTTTTCTGAGCTGTTTTTTAACGTTTTTCTTAGTAAATACCTACACACGTTGTATGGGTAAAGTCAAGAAGGTTGGCTGACTAACTTGTTTGGCTCATTTTACTATTCATTTGAACTGAAATAAAACTTTTCTTTTTCTTTAATTCTCTTCACCAGAGTACACCAAATTGCTTATTTTACATGTTCAAATCACAAAAAATTCTGGGTGGGAAAACCCCAGACCCCTAAAGGGATGTGTTTTCGGACATGTCACCTTTTTCATGTCTTATGAGTATGCATGCCTGACACTAGTGAGGCCACAAAAACCTAAATGCCCAGTATATAGTTTTATTTCTGCTGACCAACCTGTTATTCACTGTTTCCTTTACTTTTGGGAGAATCAGTGCAGGCAGACATGTCATGGTTGAGCCGATCACCTGCTCTAATATGCAACTTAAAATGGAAGTCTGTAATTGGGGCGGGAGGGGGGAGGGGGGGGGCGCCTGCTAAGTGCCTGCATACCCCCCAGAAAGTGGGTAGTTGCGCCCCTGTGCACAGCGGAAAGCCCCTTATATCTGCTAGCACACTGTGTGTGTGTGTGTGTGTGTGTGTGTGTGTGTGTGTGTGTGTGTGTGTGTGTGTGTGTGTGTGAGAGCAATCAGTACTTTGATACACTACCCTGAGTAAACAGGACACCAGAGGCTGCTCTGCCAACAATAGAGTTCTTATTAACAATGCATTGTTCCTGTTATCAGCAGCACCTGTTCAATGGAGCACTGCTAAAAAATTAAAAAGGAATATTATCATAGCTTACAAAACGATGTGACCTGTTGCTACTGAGGACAGGATATGTTTTATAAAAGTAAACGTTTATTGTGACATTTAACATGTGCTCTTCTGTGACTTCCAATGCACCATATCGCAAATGCATTTCTGGAAGGTAATGTCTTTCACTATTATAGTGATATAATATCTCTATATGTATATCTACATAAATAAGAATGTAGTGCCTATATTTGAATTAATTTCATACCATGGTGTTTTCACTTGAGATAATGTAACTGCTGTGTGATGTATCTTATTTTTTTTTCATGATCTAATCATTTTATACAATGGTCATGGGGTAACAACGGGTACATTCTTCATTCTCTTCCTAAATGAGTTGGATGGATTTTCAGAATTATAATAGTAGAACTGCAATGCTGTTTTAACACCAGATGGCGCTCTCCACTTTACATCCACACTGGACCTGGACCAGAGAGTCTTATACGTTTAAATCTCACTCCAGCGTACAGACATCACTGACTAAGTCATCAAGATATTAATGATAGTAGGTGGAGAAATTAAGATATGTAATTTAGGGTGATTTTTCTAGAAACTTTCTAGAAATCAATGCTTATACAATACTTGGATGCTGTAACAGATGACATGACTCTTAAGCAAACAATTCTAACAGAATGGCTGTATGGGTGAGATGATAAACACAGCTGGTTGCAGCAATCCAATCTGTGGCCTTTGCGCTAGGCCCTGGTCTACACACAGATCCATTACAATGAGAAAAGAACACAACCAGGTGATGCAGGTGGTGCAAAGGAACAAAGGACACAGTCCAAAGCTGGTTTGAACCAGTTTTTCTTTTGACTCTGCAGCAGTTATCTCAACCGCCTCATCTTGGTGTTTGCGTTGTATGATCCAGGTCGTAGCCATGCCCCAGTGAGTCAGCAGCAGTCATACACACACAGAAGGCCACACTGACCTCTCTCGCACTACTGGATTATTTCTTGTTTTGTACATGATTTGATTTAATGATTGATTTTTGTGTGTGTGTGTGTGTGTGTGTGTGTGTGTGTGTGTGTGTGTGTGTGTGTGTGTGTGTGTGTGTGTGTGTGTGTGTGTGTGTGTGTGTGTGTGTGTGTGTGTGTGTGTGTGTGTGTGTGTTAAGAGAGGTCAGAAACCTCTTTGTGGCGTATAGGGAAACCTATATAACCTCATCACCAGGTCACTAAAACTCAATTATGATAAAACAAAAATTTGAATAGAAAATAAACAAAAAAATATATATAATGAATCAAATAAAAACTCAATGTAATACAATGTAATGTAATGCACTATGATGGAACTATATAGACAGTCCCTCTCTTCTCGTCCGTCTCCATGATGGGGCTAGCTCTAAGTAAATAGACTTTTGTAATAACTACACCAGGCAAACACACACTCCCGGTGGCTCGGATGAGAGAGGAGAAAAGGTTACACACACAGAAACCTGTTGGAAATCCTGTTAATGCTGGGCTGGGGGAAAGTGTGTAATTTCACCCCTTGAAATGTCATCATTTGGGGTAAGGGTTACTTGGGCAAAGTTGCAGTTCAAGAAAGCTGCCCGTGACCTCTTGAGCAGTGACATAAGTCCATTCGGGGGGAAATGAATGACTCATAATTGTGTTGTTTCACTAATGAGCTTAGTGTTGAAAAACTTCCTGCAGTGCCAGTGTGTTCCCGGGCGATCTACATCTGAAAGTAAATAACCCCCTTGTGAATCTATTAGTATTTTGAGCCACTGATGATCCGTTGGGTTTGACCTCGCAGCCTGGTTATGGATGTAAAAAGCTAAGCAGGATTTGGCAATGGATGATCTCTGGTTATCACTCACAAGTCTCTCAGGTTTGAACAGTTTAAGAGCTATGAGTCCAGATGTATGAAGATTTGTGATAAGTCGAATAACCAGGACATTTAGGTTTACACTTACAGCTCACCTGGGAAAACTATGGATCATTTCCGGAGTAACAGTGCATGTGTGAAATGGGCTTATGAAACTTTACAAGGAGAAAAACACAGAATTATGTCTATTAATTCCGAAATTGTGGGGGTCATATTTGTACTGCAGATTTAATATTTTATCTTTTGCATTAATATTGTAATTTAAAAAAAAAGTCTAAGCTCAGGCCTGTGAAAATTAAATAATTGATATCGTTATAACCTCTTTTAATTTATGTTTATTAAAAATAAAATTATAAAACAAATTGCATTATGAAAAAAATGTGTCCCTAAATCACAAAATGATCCAGCATGCTCAGTAATATAGATGTTACTATTTTCTGTTCATGCCGGCTGACAGCTGATCTGCTTATAGGCTTTGCGGGAGGTGCCAGGCTGCCCCCGGATAAAGCAATGGTGTGGTGTGGTGTGGTGTGGTGTGCTCTCTCCAACTCCCTCTGACTTGACCTGCAGTACAGGGTTAATCTGAACAGGTTTTAAACTGGTTCTAAAGGCAGGCAGGCAGCCAGCCCCGTCCCAGGCACATGCAGGCATATACTCACTGCATGTTTTTTTTTACTCACTGTTGTTGTTGAGAAAATGCTGATCCAGCAATAATTCTCTCTCCCTCTGTGCTGCCTGAAATCCTCCCTTGACCTTTTATTGACTGGCTGGGTTTCACTGGAAAAACCTTATTCTGACCATTTAGAGTGGAAAAAGGCAGCTCAAGTGTTTTATAAAGTGATCTAATTTGCAGATGATTGTATCCTATTAAATGTTACTTTCCTAAAATAGTTTGCTAACTTTTATATTTTTTGGGTCAAATATAATGGAGCCAACGAACAGTGCAATAAAAATAGATGGATTTCTATTCACCCTAGGTAAGCAAAATAACACTGCTATAGTTTCGCTCACTCATTATGATAATAAATGTCAATACAAAAATGTAATAATCCATCCAATAGTTGTTGAGACATTGAGGCATCTCTAGATCCATGCCAAAAGCATGGCTAAAGAAAAGAAAATGGGGTGCAAAATCTGCATTATTTTGGTTATAGACATCATTGGGTTAAGGTTAAGATACCAAATATACTTGTGTCACTTCATCTCATGAATGTTGGATGGTTTGTAGTTGTAGCAACACAACACAGCCCCCAACACTCTATGGTTTATTTCTCCACTGTTCACGTCAAATCATTCATTCCAAGCTGTTTATAGAACTCACAGTACTGTGACAGACACACTAAAAAAACGGATCAGTTCTTTGTTCAAAGGAAAACATGCATCACTGCAGTAGGGACACTGAACATCACGTTCAGGTACATGGTAATAGTTTTTCTGTGTCCAGAAATATTTTTTGCTTCAATTCATGTTTGATTTTTTCTGTTCTCTGTACCAGGTCATACTCTGGTCATGTGGGCCAGGCGCTATACACCAAAGCCTTCATCTTCACTGCTGCCTCACTGAGCCGACAGAAGTGGCCAGATTAGGATCGCCCACCATCAACGCCTAACAACTCCTGACTACCTCTTTGTAACTCTGATTATCAAAGTCATGTTGACATATAGGCCAAGATAAATACAGCCTCTCACATTTAGGCAGCAGCTTAACAGAATGGAGGATGGAGGAAGACGTATTTGTAAAAATGTGTGTGTGTGTGTGTGTGTGTTGTGTGTGTGTGTGTGTGTGGTGTGTGTGTGTGTGTGTGTGTGTGTGTGTGTGTGTGTGTGTGTGCTTGTGGGCGTGTATTACTCATGATGTGGGGACATTTTTGTGTTTACACAGTGATATTATTTGGACGTACCTTCCTTTTGGGGACAAAATCGAAGTCCCCGTAATGTCAATTATTACCATTTAGGGTGAAGACTTGCTTTAAGGTAAGGGCAGACTTAGGTTAGGGTAAGGTAGTGGTTATGGTAAGGACAAGTCTCCAGGTAAGAAATGTAACTCTAAGACTTAGTTTAAGTCTAAGTAATGTCCTCTGAAGTTATGAAAACACAAATGTGTGTGTAGTCTACTTTTCCGTTTTAGAATGCTCAACTGCACAACACATTAAGAAATACATTTTCTTCTACTGTTTTGGTTCACTCATATACTCAAAAAAAAGTTGAGTAACGTTTAGCAACACTAGTCTGAATGCTGAAGCTAGATAGACCAGTTATCTAAAGGTATGTTTCTTCCAATCATGGCATTGGCTAATCTAATGAGCACAACATCTGGACAAATGTCAACTCAAATGGTTCAGACTCAGGCCAATGCCAGAGCCATTGTGTTTATAAAAGTACCAGTTGAAATGTGTGTTACAAAGTGTGTAGAGCAGATCATGGGGCTGATTCTATCGCTGATAACCAGGAGGAAATGAAGGATGCACAACATTGTCACCAAGTGAACAAAGTGCATTGTCTCCGGCCCTTTGAAAATAACTGGCACTGGCTATTATGTTGCACTCACTAATGAAGTGAATCAAGCAAGCTGCTAAAGACATTAGCAAGTAAGGCGTTAACCTGAGCCCAGACCTAAGCGTGACAGTAGCAGATGGCCTATGTATCCGCAGCATAATGCCATGACGTTTGCCCACTCCGATATGGATCAGCTACAGAGCAATTGAGCCTTATCGCTTTCCTTTCCCATTATAAAGTTCCTGCCTCCGTTGATGGATGTTGGGCAGGTCTGTGTGCGGTGTGGAAGCTGCTATTGTTATGCACATTTCACTCTGGAAATGTATAAATTAGCATTCGTCTGAGAGCTATATCCTATACGTCATTGTTATTGGTCTGTGTGTATAAAGCACATTGCACTGGTCCAGACAACAGCTAAAGCATGCATGTATCTCTTTAAGAAATTAGTTGTCATGAATATGTTTAGTACATTCTACATCATTTCATACTTTAAAGATTAGAGTCATTTTGTGCAGCATTACTTTATTTTGAAAGTGTTCTTATTTGAAATACAGTGTGTTCTGGGTAAAAAAAAAACAGCTGTTAAAACGAGAAAGTGTTCTTGCAGTATTGCAGATGTCGAATCCATATTTCATCAGTCTTTACATTACATGTCATTTAGCAGCGGTTTATCCAAAGTGACTTACATCTGGAGCACAAACACAGGGTGAATCTCAATACAGGGGTTGCGGTCTACGAAGGCTGCATTTGAAGACCAATTGCGTCATAGCGGCGCTCAAAGGTTGTTCCATTTGCAAGGCTCCTCATATGCGGCCGAGAAATGCAGCCTTCGTTTCACGGTTTTGAAGGCTGCATCAGATGTATCCTTCGCGGCCCAACATATCCCAAGATTCATTGCGTTTTTTTCAGAGATGGCATGAAATAAAAAATAACAAAACAGCAAGTGTTGCTCCATCTTCTTAACTTTTATCTTCCTTTCTTTTTTTCTTGTACTTTTTTTTCTTTTCGTCTGGTAGGCAACTTCTTTTTCTTTTTTCCTCCGTTGACAGGGCTGTTTCCGTTGGCAGCAATCAGGGTTGCTACGCAGCACAGGAGCGGCGAGTCGTCACGCAAGGTAACGGCTTGTTACGCAAACCGGAAATGCTCGTAAACAGAGCGAAACGGAGACCTGCGGAGACCGTCTCGTTTAACAACGCTCATTGGCCTTGGAACCGGCCTTCGAATCGGCCTTCATAGGCTATAGCCTTCATAGACCACGGGACCGCATCCTACCAAGGAGGCGGTCTCTGTAACGGGATACAGCTTCATACACCGATAGCAGCAGCTACCACGCAGGGTGTAAGCACTACTAAAAGTGCTGTGACCCACCATTTAAAAATTTTTAAATGGGACCAATTGATATGCGCAGGTGTTTAATAAGTGGCCGCTTATTAAACACCTGCACAGATCAATTGGGTCCCATTTTTAATTTGATTTTTAACAGATCTCTCAGTCAGCAGATAGTACCCTCCCTCTGGAAACAGTCCACTTTAGTACCCGTTGCTAAGTGTAATAATCCAACATCACTCAACGATTTCAGACCTGTGCCCTTACTTCCCTGGTCATGAAGCAGTTCGAGAAGCTTGTTAAATCAGAGCTCGTTGCAAAAACCAAGAGCCTTCAAGACCCTTTTCAATTTGCTTACAGGGAGGGAAGAGGCGTCCAGACGCTACTGCTACTCTTCTAATCTGCTTTTTAAACACCTTGAAGGCAGTAAGAAGCATGCCAGGCTACTTTTTGTCGATTTCTCCTCGATCCAGCCCCATGTTCTCGTTGAGAAGCTAGTTAACATCTTTAGCCTAGATCCATGTTTAGTGGGTTGGGTACTGGATTTTTTAACTGAAAGATCCCAAAGTGTTAAGGTGAACACAACCTGATGACTGTCGCAGTAACCACGACAACCGTTTCATCATCAAATACGCGGATGACTCGGTCATTGTCAGCCTACTCAACAACGATGAGACTGTACATGGCCAGGTTACAGAGGACTTCCTGACCTGCTGCAATGATGCATTCCTTGAGCTTAACTTCTCTAAAACTAAAGAGCTCTGTATAGATTTCAGACGTGGCCCCCATCCCACCGAGAACACTGTCATCTGTGGCCAGCCTGTGGAAATCGTGTCCAGTTATAAATATCTGGGCACTATCATTGATAATAACTTGAAATTCAATGCAAACACTGAAATGCTGTGCAAGAAAGGCCAGCAACGCCTCTACGGTCTTAGAAAATTGGCTAGATTCAATGTTGACAAAAGCCTGTTGAAATTGTTTTACAGCGCTTACATTCATTCTGTCATCTCCTTCTCTATCTTATGCTGGTATGGTAACCTCACTACCAAGGACAAACATTCTCTTGGGAGAATAGTAAAAACTGCTGCGAAAATCACTGGTATCCAGTTAGAAGGCCTTGATCCTTTTTATTGCAAACAGCTGCTCAAAAAATCTAGGTCCAGTGCCCACCCTCTTAATTCTGAATATAGGGTGTTGCCATCTGGCCGTCGCCTGTGTGTCCCTATGACCACCAAAAACAGATACAAGTTTTCCTTTGCCCCTGCCTCGATTCGAGCAACCAATGCTGCCAGCAGCAGATACAATGCTGCTATTGTTGATTGGGTTTTCGATTTTTTATATTGTTGATGGTGTTTATGTACTGTACTGTTGATATTGTTGCTGTTGTGGGCATTGCTGCTAACGGCACTCTGCACTTTATTCTGCTGCTATTGATTGTTTGCTGTTGACCACATAGCACTTTATCTTGGCACTTTATGATGTTATGATTCTAGGATTTTATGTTTGATTTATTTTATTTTATGGATTTTATATTAATTATTAATTTTAATTTTAATTTTATGATTCTATTTATATTATTTTATGACGGTATGACCTGTGTCTAACTGTCGGAGCTTGGATAACAGTAGGAGAAAGTTGCCCTGGACTGCCTTCTCAGAGCGGGAACATTCTTTACTAAGAGCCCGAATTCTCTGGTCATATCTCGGGCGAGTTTTGCCGTACAGCAAGACTCTATCCCCAGCGTGGCCCGTCTTAAGCCATGGAGGGAAAGGAACTGACTTTGTTGTGTTGGTTTTTTCCCTGATTCTTGCACTTTGCACTTTAGTGCCCAGGCCTGCGTACATGTTGTGATGTTTGTGTCCGTCACTGTTTTGTACTGTTATGTGTTGTCACCTCTCCTCGCTGTAAACCAAATTGCCCTCTTGGGACACTAATAAAAATCTTGAATCTTGAATCTTGATTTACACGTACTGTAACCCTAATGAAGAAATACATATGTTTTCTTTTAAGTAAAGATCTATACATGGCATACAGCGACTGTGTCAGGTGGGTAGAGGTGATATGGTGAGCAGGATTTCTCAGCTTTTCATTTTACACAGATATGTCACTTTGTGTGTGAACCACAAAGTGACATATCATTAACGAGACCATAAAAAGTCTGGTTTTTTTTCACCCTGCCTTCAAATGTGTCTCTCTGAGCAGTTAAACGCAATTTTTGCCTGTAAAGCACTTTTCTTGAAGACACTAGATCCTTTGGTGCATAACAAACCCTTTAACACCCATGCAGCAGTGTGTGGTCTTGTGACAATGAACCACTCTTAAAACATGTCTGTGTGTACTCTAGATGGAGCACACATGGACCTGTTGTGTGAGAGTGGCTGAGTGTCATATGATAGTGTGATAGCGCTCGTGTTGTTTTCCTCCTCTGCTTGCTGCATAGTTTTGATAAGCTTGCATTCATTCGGATACACTTCACTTCATTTCCCTTGAGAGATTTCTTCTTTCACAATATGTTGGGTCTCCATCTCTCCCCCTTCATGGCCCATCACAGTGAACTTTCAGTCTGAAAAGAAAAGGACCAACAATTTAGCTTAGCTTATAAATGTGCATTTATAAGAGGGGGGGGGGGGGTTGTTAGGTTCCACAACTCATTACAATTGTCTAGGTTAACGTCAACAAAAGGTCCCTACCAACTGATCCTGGAAAAACGTTAAAGGTGCACTACACAGTTTCAGGGGAGGGGGGTCTGTTTACATTTGCCGAGCTTGCACTTGGCTTAAGAAACATATTTGTTGTACATGTAATTCTTACTATTTCATGATCATTATTTTGAGGCACCTGGAAACAAACGTTAGACTAGAATATGTGTGTGAACAAAACTGTGGGCCCTGCTGCTGTAAACAACAACAACAACAACAACAGTGAAACTGTCACTTTTCAGGAGGCTTTCTAACTTCAAACTTCAACTATACCTTAGAAAATGTTAACTTCTCTGACACACCCAAAGTTACATAGTGCACCTTCAAGTCTGATATATCTGACTGGCTGGGGTTTGCAGTTGACTGTTGTTCTATGAGGTGTAAACGCACACACTGATAAACGATAAACAGTCCAGAGTCCTTTCGGTCTGACACAACCTTGAATTTTCAAGGAACTGCACTGCACCTGGGGCACGTCCTCACTGCCCTGTTATTACACACTATCTGTCTGACACATTTTAGCAGCAGAGCACTTTGATCTGTATTACAACACTAGGGTTCATACAGTATCTCCAAGCCTCTCCGGACGCTCATAAGGATGTTATCATGGACAGATTGCACTTGACCAGCAGAGATAGTGTCGACCCTTTGGACTGTAACAACCATCCATTGGTTACGTCATACATTGCGCTTCCTGTTGTCTATTGGCAGTCTAGCCAATGGTTTTCCCTGCTTGTCAGCTAGCTAACCGCTGAGACTGACAAGCAGGTTCCTGACAATCCGTCATGAGATGAAGACACTAGAAAATATGGTGATGCAGTGATTTCTAGAGCAAATACTGATAAGTCGAATGTACAATCACAGCAAAACTAGTCCAGATAGATAACGCTGAACATTGAACCATGTTACATAATTAAGAGGACTCCTAAAAGCTCAGTTTAAATAAGGAGTCAGCAATTCTGGAGAACGCTTTTTTGTCTAAATCACTTATTGTCAAAATCGACCTGTCCGTACTGTGTGCGGTGAAAAATGAATCCGGTGTTAATACACAGCCTAGGCTCTGTAAACTGGTGTGTTGTTATAAGGTGGGTATCCTTTATTTCCATACCCTTTATTTACACAGCAGTTTACAGAGCTTAGGTCGTGTATTAATGATGGATTGTTTTTCATCGTGCACACAGTATTGACAGGACGTAGCGATTCTTTAAGGAGATATTCACAGATTTTACCACAGAAAAAAGTGATTCTGACGACAAGCCTTCTCCAGAATCGCTGACTCCACCTTTTAAACTGGACTGCTTAAAAGGGGAAGGGAATCCCAAGGCTTAGGTTGGCCATCAACAGTCTTAACATATCTCTATGCTGACACAGGGGTTTTTACCATTAGGGGGATTCAGAAATTGCACAAAACTGATGTCAACTCACCTAAAAATAAGCCGTTAAACATACAGATAAACCAAAGAATTGATATATAAATAGTTGCTGAAAGGTCTATTGTTCGTATAGCCTAGAGGCCTTGCACTTCCTCCTTCTCTCGGGGCCATGGATCAGCTGCACACCTGCGGGGGTAAAGAGAGACACGAGAGGAGAGGGTGGAGGTGTAGGAGCGGGGCTGGCAGGCTGGACACAGGACAAAGGGAGTGAGGGCCCCAGAACAATGGGAAGGCCTTGTAGCTGGAACTGGAGCCAGACAGCAAGTCTGCAGCGCCCAGCCCCACAAGGAACCGTCCAGCGCCACACAGGAAATGGCTTTCTCCAGAGCTGCCCTGAAATACACACACACACTCACACACTCACACACACACTGACACACACACACACACACACACACACACACACACACACACACACACACACACACACACACACACACACACACACACACACACACACACACACACACACACACACACACACACACACACACACACACACACACACACTGACACACACACACACACACACACACACACCACACACTGATACAATATACAAACACACACTGATACAGACAAATGCGAAACAATAGAGTTCCCCCCTCATCCTGAACCAAGCCCTGGATCTGACTTTGCTGGTAACTCCAGGGACTCATCTCACAAACTCAAAGAACAGACTGTCCTGCCAGAGATACAAAGTTAACAAAAGGCAGAGTTTACCACAGGTCAGAAGACTTCATAAGAGGCAGCCCTTGGGGTTATACTCACTGTCTGCTTACACAAGGCTAGATCTCTCCAAGGTGGTCAAGTATTAGTACCGGACAAGGCTAGATCTCAATGCAGGAGAGAAAGGTTCTGTTCTGTATTTATGGCCTTTTAGTGTTGGATTGGCTCTATACGCTCTACTCAAAACAATGAATAAAAGAGGAGTCAGCTATTCTGGAGAATGCGTGCTGTAAAAACTAATATTTGTTTATATCTCCTCACAGCTACCTGTCCGTACTGTGTGTGCGCTGAAAAAAATCAGTTGTTATTACAAAGCGTAGGCTCTGTAAACGGTCATGTTGCTAGCTACGGTGGGCCCCCATTCTTTGTTTACATACCAGTCAACAGAGCCTAGGCTGTGTATTAACACCTGATTGTTTTCAGTGCACACACAGTACGGACAGGCAGTTGATCATGAGGAGTTATTCACTGATTTTGACACAAAGTGATTTGTGACAACAAACGTTCTCCAGAATCGCTGACTCCACCTTTAATGTGACTTGTTTGCATTGGTAAATCTTGCGGTTGGCTAGCACAAAGGCGTGTCATTGGCTGCAGTGTGTGGACGCTGGCATGGTGTCAATGACCATGCTGTGATAACTCACTGCACACTTGCTCAGCACATACGTTTGGCACACGAAAATACTGCATGTCAATGACAATATGCACCCCCAGCCACTGACATTAGCATGTAGCTCAAAGCTCCCATTGTCTAACCCCTTTATTTAATTTATATTTTTGGTTTGCTTCCACACTTGGTTTTAGCATGTGTTGTCTTTTTGTTTTGTATAGTTTGCTCTCACCTTGACTCCCAAGCTCCATCTGGCCGTTGAACAAACAGTCCCTGTGGATTGTTTGACAGCACTTTGAATATACCAGAGGCACTTTAGTTAGAGTACATGTATACTGCCAGACTAAAGCCTTGATTTGTCACTCACACATTGCACTTTCGGGGATGTACATCATCAAAATTCTGAAGAGGGCCATATGCTTTTCCTTCACAAAGTGGGTCTGTGGTCCAACTTTCTTAATGTGAACACTAATAAGATGGGTCAGTTACAATAAATTGCCTATTAAGGTAGCTTTAAAGTTTGTGGTAACACTTTACAATAAAGGTACATTAATTAACTTATAGTTAATGATTACTTTATGCTATTCATGGTTAGTTAATGCATAGTCAATGTTTATTAAGAAGCATAAACAAACTGTTAATCTTTAGTTAATAACGGTTAATTAATGTTTGGTTAAGCATTTACTAATCATAACTTTGAGTTCATTCTTAGTTAATTCTAATAAAACATTAACTAAACAGTTATTAATATATATATATATAATATATATATATATATATATAATATATATAATATAATATATATATATATATATATATATATATAATATAATATATATAATACCTATTAAGTATTACCTAAACAAAAGCTAACAGTTAATGAATGTACCCTCATTGTTAAGTGTTACTAAGTTGGTTTATCTCTAACAAACTCAACAGCATGCAGCACAAACAGAGCTGGGGGAGAACCTAACCTGTTTTCAGGGGAAATAATGTAATGCTGCAAACACAACAGATGGATGGACACTCTTTCCTTTTCCTTGGAACAACAGCTGTCCTACCATACATGGTCACAGTGCTCTCTATCCACTGCCCCTGAAGGCACCATTGGCATCTCGTGTATGTCAAATCAACAAGCAATGACAGTCACAGGAAGTGTCGCTGTGCGCAAACTGCATTGTTTGACCCTTTTTCATCGGCTGCCATGATGTTTCTAATGTTGTTTTTTTGCTTGGGATGCGGCTGAGGGCGTCATAGTTGGTGAATGGTCCCTCTGTGGGTGTCATCCAGGTGGCAGGGGTCAGCGCTGACGCATTGTATACAGCGGTATTAATGTGAGGGTTTTTTGAGAGAATTGCGTACCAGAGCGCTGCATGGACCAAAGTTATGCACAATACACCAACTCAACAAGAAAACGTAACACAAAGAGGGCCCTCATGTTGTTCAGTTTTCCCAAGCACATGAAAGCTACACAGACAATCTCCTCTCCAAAGCTGCATAATGTGCCACATTCCAGGGAATCTTTCTTTGATGCCAAGGAATGTCTTTCATTTTTCTAGACTGTTTCTCTTTTGTATTGCCATGGTGGGCTAATCCGGGTGACGCTGATGATGATGCTACTACACACACACACACATGTGGAGGGAGAAGCTGAGTCAGACAGGCCGGCGGTCCAAAGGGAAGCTCTCCAACAGTCATTCTTTTCCTGCGTTATTCGTCTTCTCCTCAGACACTCTTCCTGTGTGGATCTTACATCACCAGATAACCTCTTGACCCGTGTCCAGTCCACCAGCTGCTTCTGACAGAATGGACACACACTCCACACCAAAGGAGACAACTTTGACGGTCCAGAGTTATGGAGAGGGGGTGCTTATAGGTTGGAAGGGTGCAAAGTCGACAGTCATTTACACTTCAATGTGTTGACTGGCTCAAGCATTAGAAGGCTCATCTTAATCCAGGACGACCGTACGATAACATAGCAATATCAGTAAGTTGGTTACCATTTTTGACAAGACTGACATATTGTTAGCTTCATAGCATAATTGCCTAAATCATATTTACTCGACTCTACTTTTACTCTACATCTACTCTATTCTACATCTACTTTACCTTACTCTATAACCCTTAAAATATGACTTAGGCAATTATGCTATTAGGCTAACGAAAAGTAGATGTAGAGTAGAGTAGCAAAAGAGTAAAACTAGAGTACAGTAAATATGATTTAGGCAATTATGCTATGAGGCTAACGATATCAAACTATAGATTTGATTTGCCATCACCTATTTTTTTCCAGACATTCCATAGTCCAAGAGTCATCGTCTGACTTCTCCTGGAGCACAACCAACAAAGTTAAAGTTTGCTCTTATACCGTGAAATATCTCTCAACCTCTACCGGATGGATGTGCACACATTTAGGGACAGCCCTTCATGTATAGATCATACTGTAGAACCACTAGGGCTGCATGGTGGTTTGGACCCTTAACCCCCAGCCTTATTCTATCGTCAGGTTAACCTTGCTATCTTGCATTTGTAATACATTTGCATTGATACAAAAATGCCAAAGGAATTCTCTCTCGATGTGGCGGGGATACCAAAAATGAGGACAACTACAAGTTGAGCCTGGTTGAACACACAAGTCATGTGGCCATGTTGCTGCCCACTTAAATATGTGCAGGCGCATTCTGGGTTCTAGTGTTTACCTCTAAACCGTCGCCACACAATGATTTTAATAACTTTTCCTAGAGCAGTTCAACCTTTATTCATAATGTCCTAAAACATGCTCATTTCAATGCAGCCCCATTTTGTACCTGTACACTCTACAAAGGATGTTTTGGGTCTACACCACTATATCAGATGTTATCTCATGACACTGTATTCTTATATTGCTGATAAACTTGGACCTATTAAACGTTGTATTAATACATTATAGACAATTAATGGAAAGTGAGGTATCACCATTATAAAGATATTAGAGCAGCTAGTGGTGGGTAGTTGCTGGCAAGCTCCCCCCTTGTTTATTTAAAATAGAATAGATATTCCTAAAATAAGTAGTGTGAAGAAAAGTATTTTTCTTTTGCAAAGTATGATAAATGGGATTATAATCATTGTAGTTACTGGCTCTCTGATGCCTTTTTCAGGAGCGATCCAATGGCTGTTAATAATAAAACAAGCTAAATATAGAATGAAGAGGAGCCGTTTGTTAATGTGAGACCTGCCAAGCGTTGAAGTCTGCAACATTTGATCAAAAAGAGACAGCAGTTTATATGTGGAAGGCTGTTCATTTTCTGACTGTAGCTCCCTGTCTTGAACGCTGACTAATCCCCCAGGCTGTGTACAGCTCATGCTTAGTTCCTCATCACAGCCCTTGGTTTGAACCGGTCTGCGCTGGAATGGACTTGATGCCACTCCCTGCTCTGTATGTAATCACTATCTAGCGCCTCTCTGTTTTCGCCTCCCTCCCTCTTCTCATATCTCTCTCTATCCAACCCCCCACTGGCTGCATTTATAACAAAGGACTAATATTAACCTGTAAAGGGGCAGGCCGGATCTTGCTTATATAGGCTGTTATGGTTTCTCTTTGTACAGGCAGAATGATATGAAGTAGATCCTTCTGTAGCTGTGTGCTTCTACATTTGGTTATACTGTACGTGTGGTTCTACATTTGCTCAGCAATATTGCATTTTTAAAAATAAGCCAATTTAAACATAATACACATTTGAAAAGGAATAGTAAGAAGCCTGCGCTTGTCAAGTCCTACCTCAATATTCCACCATAAAGAAGTGCAAAATACCAATCAAATCAAATAAACAGACCATTTTTAATAACACAAAAGGACTACTCCAATCAAGCTGATAAAAAAAAAATTACCAAAAAAAAAAACACCATTTAACATCAGTGAGGTGTATTACGCATTGCATATGTCAGTATTTTTAAATCTGAATATTATTTTCAATATATATAATAAACAAATACAGACATTTAAATTAAAAAAAAACTTTCTATACATCATTTTTGTGAACCATTATGACTCTGCAACTCGTAATTTCATAGTTTTCAATTATGCAGAAGTTATTTGACCACTAGGGTTTTTTTTATGTAATCTCATGTATGTTTAATTGTACCCTTGCCCCCACAACACACCTCCACCCTGTATCCTCCTCCCTGGTTACTGTCCTCTGGAGCTGAAGGCTGAAGGCTGTCTGCCTCACTGTCTGTTGACATCAAAGCATTCTCAAGTGTTTCCTAGGCTGATGAAAGGCAGGAAAGAGGACCGGGCCAGGGTCCAGGACTTGCACAGACCGCTGCCAACACTTCAACACTACAAGCCAAGACAATTGTTTTTGAATATTTAGTTGTTGGGTTTTTTTTTCTTCCTCTTCTTCTTAACAATTGGATTACCATAAAAGGGAAAAGGGGACAGCTGAGAGATAAAAGAGTAAACATAGACAGCATATGGTTAACATACTGTGATAGATAAGTGGTCAATTAAAGGGGAGGGGTGTGAACTGTGACCTCTGTGACCTCGGCTGGTGATTCATATTTGGAATAAAAGATAAGAAAATAAATGATCATGCATGTTCTCAGTGGAAGCTATAATATTATGTTAGCATAAGAATAATTTGTGTTCTCAAAAGTGTTACATAAAATCTAAAATATAAAGGTTTATAAGGGGTTGTAAAATAAGTTGAACCTGTAATAAATCAGCAACCCTAACCCTTTTTCTCTCCAATTTCTCTATGCCTCACTATTCCAGTGACTTCATTTCATCTTAACATTGATATGTTTGTGTGAATTGTAACTTTGATTGTGACACCAGGCCGTCTGGTGAACTATATGTCTGCACACAAACAGTCCATGAGGTGAGGTGACTGGACTTAATTCACCTGCAAGCCCTGGCTGGCTGCACCTTAGGGTGACTGATACCCGACACCTCCCCATATCTCTCCTCAGCACATACGAGAAAACGCCTGCGGTCAGATGGCGTCATGCAAAAGCATCAACAACCCATGCAGGGAACTGGTTTGAGCCGGTGTGTAGTGAGGGGACTACCACAGCACGGGCAGATTACCACTCTGCTGTTATCTGGATGTCTCCTAGTTCTATGCCTACGTACACACACACACCCCGCCTGATGAAATACTGTGAAATGTTGTGGTGTAGCCTAGTTGTGGTAAGATGGGTACATTGATAGAGGGGGGGGCATTTATGATTTTGTTAATAAATCCGAATGAAATGGTACTTTATGTACCAGCCTCTTATCTGAAGAGCGGGGATGATAACGTTGACTCCAAGCACAAAGCAACAAGCCAGCGAACCCCCCCCCCCCCCCCACACCCAAACTGGTTCACTCTGGTCTAGCGATGAGACATACAGCGCTGTGAGTGTGTGTGGGGGGAAACCCGATGAAGGTTATAACAACCACATCCTTTCCATAACACCCTCTGTGTCACCATGGTGAACAATACAGGCAGAAAGAAAGTGTGTAAGTCTATTTTGAAATAATTTAAACATCTACTACTAGATTACATGACTCAACAGTAGGACCTACACAAGGGCTGGTAACATTGCAGTGTTGATGTATCAATCTAAACGTAATGTTACATGAGGCCAGATTAACAACGTCACTTTCCCATTGCTATGGTGATTTGGGCTGTTTAACCTGAAGGTTTCCCTGTTTATGACAAAAAATCAAACGACTGAGTTCTTGAAAAGTGCCATATAAATGAAATTCTATGATAATTATGATTATGATAATTATATTATTATTAAATAAAATATCAACAAGATGTTGATAGCAGATGGCTGATATGTGTTTGTCCTATTTTAAGAATGAAATCATATTGATGAGTCATTTAATCTTTTGTCCAATCGTATAATTTTCATATATAAAACAAGATTATCAATGTGCCATAATAAGAGCATTATTAATTCACCCTTATTAATATATGGCTTTGTCCTGACTTTTCTCAGTCCATCCTCATGACTTGACTCTCACTAATCTCTGATACAAGTAAATCCACTCATAGTGTTTGCATTGAATTGCCCTTAATACAGCATAGTAGGCCCACCCCTTAACCTCAGCTAATGTAAACTAATCTGACATTAAAAAACATAAGGATATTAACCTCATATGTCCTGATGTGATGACCATAAAAGGCATTTTAAGCAATACACGTTAGAAAAAAAACATGTCAATGAGTAGTGTAATAAGACAAACAAGGAATCTGCTTTTTTTTTTTTTTTAGAAATTCAAATAATTTATTAAAAAATTGCAAAGGATGGTGACAAATGACAAGTCTATGCAAAACATTGTTGCTATAACATTTTGTTCGATAACACATTAGTGGCCACTAATGAGTATATAACAAAGTCAAGCACGAAGGCAAGGCATGTTGTTCAGGAGAGGCATTCGTAGAGGTTTTGGTTCTTCGGCACAATAAAAGTCTCTTATTGCAGCTGCTGTGCACGGTGATGTGCACCTTGGACACGGCGCTTGCTGCTTCACAGTTCAGGCAGGCATCCACAAGAATGCGTTTCATTGAATTCAAGTCTCAGGATAGACCAGAAATGCCCTTACATACTCCAAATCAGTTCATCTTTTGTTCCTGCATGTTCCAGGCAGGACTCTGCGCTGTCACCTTCGTCCATGAGGCGACGAGTCAGCCGGCCGCATGTTGCCTTCAAAAGGGCTGGCCGGCTGCATACAGCAGTACAAGCATTCTCCTCCGCACCTTCACGCTCCTTTTTCCAAATGCGACAGGAGGATAGCTGCACTGACGGCGGGAACCCAGTCATATCATAACTGGGAAGGGTTTTCACGTTCGGCTCGGACATCGAGCCGAGAGAGACAGATTGAGACACAGGCGGTAAACAGACGCGGTTGGATGCGCCATGGTCAACGAATCTTGAGCAGTTGCCGGACCATGCCCGCGATCTGCAGGAACTTGTCCTTCTTGCGCTGCTTGAGAGCCATGAGGGCCCGGGACGTCTCCTCCGGGTCCAGGCTGTAGGAGAAGATGCTCCTCACCCGCTCCTCCGCCTTCATGTCGCCCGTCTTCTGGAAGAGTCTCATCACCGCGTCCTGGTTGACGCTCTCGAAGATGTTGGCCACGGCTTTCTTGCGGTGCGCCGTGGCGAACTTGTTGCCTTGGACAGACGGGCTGACGCGGCACTCAGAGTAGGTTCGCACGTAGGTCGACATCTTGGCTTGGTTCTTTTGTTTCTCCGCGGGATGTCTCTGGTTTCTTTCTGCTCCTAGTGTGGCCCGTCCAACTCACTGAGGATGAGTTGTTAGGTGCGCACTCTTTCGCGGGGAGCGGCTCGTGGTGTGAGGGCTTGAGAGAGTGAGTAGCGGAAAGCTGAGCCTGTGAGTATTTATAGGGCTGAGGAGGAGAGAGGGAGGGCGGGTTCAGCGCTGCCGGGAACGCATGCACTCCCAGCGGTGACATCACCAGCAGTCAGTCGTGAAAAAGCAGACAGAGGCGCCTCATCTACTCAGGGAGAGCCCGCTGCAGCTCTCCAAAATTACGCACGGCAGTCCCAACGAAACCATTGCGCAAAGATTGCAATTTATCTAAATGATTTGATTTTGAACCTCACAAATAGCCTAGATAGTATAGAGTGCTGTGTATGCATTTAATTCATGCAACCATAAAATGCACTTGCGTATAATTGCCAACGGTGTCCATGATACATAAGGAATTATGTCTTGCAACAATTGAATTCACTATAAAATGCATAGAGATTTTGTTTACTGTATATTCCACTTCACCTATGGTGCAAACACTTGCACATAAATCAACAACAAATGAATTATTTACTTTACCTCACAAAATCACAGTATAAAAGTACTTGGTAACATTAATGATAAATGAATTATCATGAATTACCTGAATGAATGCATGAAAATCTATGAATTCATCCATGCAATATTTCATGAATTATCTTGTGGTATCATGCATGATCTCTCATGGGTCAGTCTGCAGTTAAAGTGTCAGGCCAAAAAAACTGACCGATCACACCAATACATTGTGTGTGTTGTTTAAATACCAAGTGTTGAAATCATGATGAACTAAGCATTACTTTTTGAGATAGTGGTGACTTGAATTGAATTGAGTTATCTTAATGGTTCATGTACCGTTAGCATAAAGTGTTACCAAGCATTTACAGGTTATAGCCCTGCATTAGAAATTGACTTAAATACCCTACAACTATGAAAGTATTACTGTATACTATAGGGTTATTATTACCAATGCATTCACATGTTAGGATCTTTTCACTGACCAAAGTGGCACTATTGTTTAGTTACATTGCTGTGGGTGCATTCTGGGCATTTAGTATATTCAACTAATCATTCTTTATGTGTAATATCTCTTTGCAAAGTAGGCCTACTAGTAACCTTAGTTACACCAGGAGGATGACATGGATAACCTTTACACAGACTGAGAAGTAATGGAGTCAGTGAACTTCTAAACAGAAAGTGAAAACATGTGACATGAATATATAATGTATGATGATGAGTGGTAAATATGTATAATGTGTTATATGTTGTTGTGACATGTGTCTGACACAAATGAGATGTAGTGGTTTATGTGAGTCATTTGTTATTGCAGTCAGTCAACAAGGCATAAACCCAGTTTATAAACCAAGAATAAGCTAAATAAATTGTCAGTCTGTGTTGTTAACTGAGAGTAGTGCTTACACAATGAGTGATCTTTTCCTGTTTGTACATCTATTTACACTTGCTCTAATGCAAATGTAGCCTTAATATACTAATGGCATAATAGGGCATTTTTTAATACTGTACACACCATCTACAGTATTGTGCCTGTTCCCAAAATGGCCACAGATTAAATCTGATTCCTTTCCCCCCCACTCGGCTGTGCTAAAAATATTTGGTTTATATATTTTGGCCCTTCAAATAGGAGCTGAGTGTTTACAGCATGGAGTTGACCCGTGGCCTGCACGCCCGGCCTGGCTGATGGTGGGTTGATAAGGCTGCAAGGCGTTCCCCATCTAAGACATACGGTAACTCTCCACATAAACAACTGTCAATCCTATGCTGCAGGCTTTTCCCTCAAAAAAAAAAATAAAAAAATCAAAGTGTGACCAAAGGCTAATAGTCCCTTATATGGAGCATGAAGTTGACGGACGGTATGCCCGGCATGTGGCATTGACTTTGTGTGTCTTGCTGAGTCGAAACAATAAACCTTTGCTGAGTCCAGGGGGAGAGGGGGGGGGGGGGGAGACAATAGCCAGATAAGTTCGCTGACAGCTTTGTTTTCCAGGTCTGCTGAACAATGTTCTTCTTAGCACAGGATACCTGTCTGTCTCCAGCTGGCACGGCAGTTATGACTGGAGACAGAGAGAATGCCAACGCACTTACAGAAAGAGAAAAAAACCCGGTATCTTTTTTGACCCCGACGTTACCACCGAGGCTCCACACAGACAAGCGATGCACAATGAGATTTTTCGGCGGGCTGGACGGAAACTGACCCCTTGAGGTGCTGACCTCCATTCTCCTGTCCAACACCAAGCTTGTCCATGTCTTATCATAACAAAGGGGAACACTAAATTTAACACGGGGTCATAGTTCTGTCATCTTCTTGCCCAAACGGGGAGGGGTTTATCAGGAGACAGCGGGTTTACTCCTTGAAGATAAGATTCCGTCCACAAATATTTAACATTTGTCTGAAATTATATAAAGACACACTCCCCAAATGTCCCTCAAAATAGCATCCAGGTCACAGATCACAAAGGGAGGCAGCCATGTTGAGATTTTCAAAGTGGAGTCAGCGATTCTGGTTAATACACAGCCATAGGTTCTGTTAACGGGCACATTGCTAGCTGCGGTGGGACTCCTTTGTTTACATGTCAGTACTAGATTAACACCGTTGTTTCAGTGCACACACTTTACGGACAGCGGATCATGAGGAGATTTTCACAGATTTTTTTTTTTACAAAAAGTGATTTTGACAACAAGCGTTTTCAAGAATCACACCGTACTTGAAACTGAGCTTTTAGGAGTCCTCTTGACGTCAATGTTCAGCGTTATCTACCTGGCCCAGTTTTACTGTTGTTCGCGTCTGGTCTTTGTTTATGGTTTATTGAACATTCAGATGTGATAGTACATTATTATTGACAGAAGATAATAGTTCAACGCAGCCTTGTCCGATGTTTTAGTCACGTCCTCATTTACCGAATCTTTCAGCTTCGAATAGGGATTTTGAAAATGCACCATTTTGTGTGTTCCAGTTTGACCCCACAGTTTGGGACACAGCCAGAGCGTTGCATAACTGCAGCAAGTAGCCAAACATAAACAGTATTACAGCCTCCACTGTTTGATATGAAAAAGCCCAGCATCGATTCTTGGGCCAATTTTCTCTGTGTAATCGAGTCCTGCATAACTGGTTGATTGCAAAGTGGGTTAATGCACGACAGTTTGCTGGACTGTGTTAAACACAATGCGGATGTTATTGGATTAGCAGGCAGTCTGTTCCCTTTATACTTTATCCAACTTGTTAGCCTTTAGCTTGTCCTGCAGTGGTAGAGACGTCAGCCTATGGGTGTACAGTATGTTGTTAGCAAGACATAAATGTCAACCCAGAGCCTGGGTCGCATACTGGGTAATAGATCTCAGTCTATTTTTTGCCTTTCTGTAAAATGAACCAGCGACATTGTGTTTTGGAAACGCGTCATCAATTGTTGTTTGCTCCTCCTGTTTATGTAATTTGAAGATGTGCCAAGACAATTTCAATGTTCACTACATGAGGATAACGGAGACAGCTGTATCAGCCAGTGTGGCTGAGACTTTGAACTTTGAGTTCACAGTTATTTGATTATGTGTTTAAAATGCACCTATACGAGATTGATTGGCCCTTACCTTGAATACGAGGAAGATTAAAATACTGATTTAATTCCCAAGAAGGAAATCTCATGGTGCAGGAAACATTAATAATATTCCAGTGAGTGAAACACAATAACAAGCCAAAGGCAGGGCTACTGTGGAAACAAAGTAGCATCTGTTCCAGCATTCAGTGTTGGTAAACTGAAGTTAATGACTCATGGCATCTTTGTAGTTTAGAACACATTAACATTCTCTGGGATTTACCATGAACCACAGACACACAATGCATGAGATTATTTTGGCCCTGTTTATACACCCAGCTGGTCTGTTCAGGGAATGTCTGCTTATGTAACAGCTTGGGAGGGGATGGACATATTGGCAGAGCTCATCTCTGGGGACTAATTTGTGTGTGTGTGTGTGTGGTGTGTGTGTGTGTGTGTGTGTGTGTGTGTGTGTGTGTGTGTGTGTGTGTGTGTGTGTGTGTGTGTGTGTGTGTGTGTGTGTGTGTGTGTGTGGTTGTGGTGTGTGTGTGTGGTGTGTGTGTGTGTGTGTGTGTGTGTGTGTGTGTTGTTGTGTGTGTGTGTGTTTGTGTGTGTGTGGTGTGTGTGTGTGTGTCTGTGTGTCTGTGTGTCTGTGTGTGTGTTACATGGACAGTGAGTATAACTCCTAATGACGAAAGTGAAAATGAATTGTGGTGGTGATAGGGCACAAAAACGGTTAATTTAACTGGCACTGTGGGGGTCGTGTGGATTGCCTGAAAGTGAAACAGATTCACTTTGACATCATCAAAGTTTATGTATTTGCCAGGGCATATATATACTGTATAGTGCGATCAGGGGTCCACCATACAAAAAAACTGGCCAATTATGGTAAATAAGAGTAGGAAAGAATAGTCTGCAAAATACTAAACATTTTCCGATTTCCCAAAAAAGGGTATAATGGGTATAATATTTAACATGAAGTATATTGTGACACATTGCAAGCTGGATTAAAAAGCCTGCATGCTTTAGACCTGCTTGCAATGTTGTCCTCAGACAAACTTATACAAATGCACTTAATTTAAATTTACGTGAAATATTCAACCCCCTTGTGTTGTTAAGTCCATCTCATTCATAACACAGAATGCACCCAAAACAAGAGCACCATCTCCTATCTGATCACGTTGGTTTTGAAACCCGCACAAAGGCTTCAGAGGAATCACAAGGTTGTGTTTGCATGAGGCAGGTGGTTTCAAGCTGCTAGTGTGAGAAGCATCACAGTCACAATACAGCAGTAACACTTTTACACGCGATGCACAGTTCATGTTTCCTCTTTTCTCTGCCCCCCGTACCACACACAACACCACACACAACACACACACACACACACACACACACACACACCCCCTCCTGAGGGAACCTGCCTGTGCATGCAGATTAAGTGACTGAGCGCTGAGCCCACCAAGGCAAAGGCATCATTACTGCGAACCGGCTCAATCCAGCTATGGCCGCCACTATGTTCACGGCTGGCTGCTTCTGCACGGGACCTAGGGCGAAATGTACTGTACATCTGTCCACGCGATGCTCCCCCCAGTCAGGACTGTGTGTTCTGTATGTGTGCATGTCCAAGGCCCCATTGGATCAGGTGGATCATATTAAGGCTACAGGGTGCTTTTGCTGAAGGATAGAGGGGGTCAGGGGAACATTCCATTGCTAGAGAACATTGTGGTCTCCTTACACCTCCAGGTTGATGGATTTAGAACGCTCTGGTGCTATACCTTTAATGCTTTTTTGTTGTTTAGTACATATTATTATTATTTGCCATGAGCATGAGGGGAACACTTTTCATCTTCACTATAAAAATGAAAAACGTTAGGAAAACTCAACTTTTTTTAAGGCAACTGTCTTCCCTAGAGTTTTGAGGCCAAGGTTTTAAAGAAAACCTCCTTCATTTAAGCCAACTAATGATCTTTACTTGAAATATCTTATCATTGATATGTAATGTGATGTTAATGTGCAACTTCAAGTTTTGAGTTCTACATACTAAGACAGTTTTAACACTGTGTAATGTTTGTATCAACATCGACTTGGATTTGGTTGTTATCTTATCTGTATGGTAGATAATTAGTTGGCACAGCTGTTCTTGTTTGAAATACTTAGAATTTAGAATCAAGTAGCACTTGTACACAACAGGAAAAGCCACATGCCCACAGACAGTTTGTGATCAGCTGTCTGTAAAGCAACCCTTTTGTACCGGATGCTTCTGCTGCTGACAGCTCCGCGGGAGATCGGATACCATTCTGTCTCCATGGCGATACAGTGCAGGGCAACAACAGAGAGGCAGTGGGTGGAGTCAGGGAGAGACAGGGAGGATACCACTTTACTGCAGGTCAAGATAACATACACACCAACATACAAAACAAGCAGTGATTCAGTGTGTTTGGGGAACTGTGACGTCCTGTTAGTCGGCTCCATAAAGCGTTTCTATGGAGCCTTGAGTGACTCTCACGCTCTGCCGGGGGCCAACCCACCGGGAAAAGTTGACAGTATAATTCTCTGGCATTTGATTTTCCACCGAATTAATATGTATGTAGGTCATTAAGACTCACTTGATTCTTTTTTTAAAAAAGTGGCCTAAATTCTTTCTACGCACGGTTTGATTTGTAAAAATACATGCCATGAACAATCTAAACTGTCAGTTCCTATTGCTCCTCCCGTAAGAACCTTTTAAACCCTTCACCCCTCCTCTTTGATAGGCCTATACCGTAGTACAGCATTTGTTCCTCAAACCAATCTGTGTTCCAGTCTGCCGATTCACAAAAGACACTGGGACTTTTCCACAGTCTTGTACTAAGTCTGGCTCTACATAAATGAGCAGATGAGAGAGAGAGGGACGGTCAGATGTGCTGACCCCAGCATTATGTTAACAGTACAACAGGGAGCCATCATGAATTGATGGGATTTGGTCTGGCGCCAGAGCAAAGAAGAAGTGCTGGAGCGGGTCCACGGCGCGGCCCATTGTTTCATCAGGACGGCAGGGCAAGGTCAGAATGGGAGAGACCGGAGGCAGGAATACGCAAGTCTCAACTGATGGACAAGTCATCTGGGCCAGGAGTGTCGATGAAGCTGACAGAATACACCCTTTGATAGGGAAGAGTCACTCCATGTCGAACCTTCATGTCGAGTCTAGGGGACAATGCTAATCAGAATTAAAGGGCGGATTCAGTTATTCTGGAGAATTCTTGTTTTCAAAGTCACTTTTTGTCAAAAAATCAGTCAATATCTCCTCACAATCCACTTCTTCTCAGTACTGTGTTTGAGCTGCAGAGAAAAAACAGTCGCTCTATAATACATATTGCTAGCTACAGAGGGTCCCCTCTGTTTACATCAGTTAACAGAGCCTGCTGTGTATTACAGTAACACCAGATATTCACGGATTAAGCCAAAATTTTAAACATTCTCCACAATTTCGACTCCGCCTTAAAGGGATGAGAAAATGTCAAGTTTCATTTTACACACACTTAAAAATAGGCTATGCTGACAATACAACATTTTAGAAAATAAGACTATTCATTTCAAACAACAGCCAGTAGCCAGTTAGCTTAGCTTACCATATACACTGCAAGTCTGTCGCTGTCCCTAAATTGTAAAAGACTTAACAAGTACTGTGAATGAGTGAGCTTTAAAGGTGCTGGTAGGCAAACATTTTTAGATTTGTAGAGATTACTGCTAGCTGTATCCCTATGGTAAGGCTACTATTGGTAGACTAGGCTAAAATAAACTAAGCTGAGCTTCATTGTGAACACACAGATACAAGAGTGAATACAAGCGTTTTACCCATAATGATGAACTATTTCTTTGTCTATATCTTGAAGTGCAAAATTATGAAAAGCTAATTAAAACTTTAAAGATTTAAAACGTCCTCATTTGATTCGTTCTGTCCTGTCATTCGGAAAGTGAAAGAAAATAACGGCCCAAATTACAGGAAAATATTGCTGCTTTTTTCCCATCAAACCAAACAGTAACACAAAGGAACACAGCCCTTCGTAAGACTTCTGCTGAATCAAAGAGGAAAAGATCACTTGTGCTAAATAAAGCGCTTGTTTATTTAGGCCTACATATATTAGCCTGTAGTAACTGACTGAAAGGTCAGAAGTAGCTTTGAAAAGACTCTTCCTTTCCCAAGAATCCCAGCAAGACAGAAAAACAAGAATGACACTGGTGACGTGTATTTTTTTAATAAAAGATGAAGGCAATGAAGCAACAACACATTTAGAGAAAGAACACTATGTAACATTCATTAGTGTGTGTTGGACAATAGTCATGAAAGCAGACAGATTAAGAGGAAGTGTCTCAGCTGGGTCCCTTTGAGGAAATACTATGAGCTCAGGCAGGTTTAATAGTGCTTACTGTGGTAGGCTGGGATGTGGAACTGAGAGCTCGGAGCTAGTTTTCTGCTTCAGGCTGGTTCAAACCGGTCTGCCTGCTAAGAGAAATCAGCCTTGTGGATGAGTGAATGGCGCACCACCAATGGGTCTCGTGTATCATGCAGGTGCAGGGCAAGATAATACAGTAAGCTAAGCTGCTGAGAAGAATAGTGGTGGGGAAACATTACAAAATAAAAGGAATAAATCTCCTACATAATGGGGCCCCAACGTGAAAAATCTTTAAATATGACAATAACAATAAAGAGGAGGGAGGCGAGAGGGGCGTGGAGCTGGAGTGGGCAATAAAAGAGGCTGAATTTAGGTCAACAGTCACTATACATTTCTTCAGTATTAGTAAACCACACAGCATGCAAACTGCAATACTAATGGAGTCGTAGAGCGATTTTTTTTCTCCAAAATTGGCATTCAACTAAAAAGACCAATGATAGTGCATCCGTGTTTTTGCGGTAGTGAAGACAGCGGTGCAGGCATCACAACCCCCCCCCCCCCCCCCTCCTCCTACAGTCTGGGCAGCAGCACGTGCCGCGGAATAATTAAATTACAGCAGTGTTTGTGTGTCTGGTGTGTGTGTGTTGTGTTGCTGAAGCCCTCATCTTCAGCTGTCAACAACATTTCTACCGCCAATGTCTATAGAAATACGACCATAAAAAACACAGCTTGCTCTGACATGTACTGTCATCCAGCTATGGCAGAAAAGACAACCCCAATAATGGCTCGGGGGATACGTATGTCATGAGCATACAGCCTGTCAAACACTCGAGCACCTCATCCCAAAGATGGAGATTTTCTGCATACGCGTGCAGTGAAATATAGTGTGTATTCTATTTTACAACATGATCACAATAACAGTGAGTGCTATTTTCGTTTGTTATTCTCCAATAGATCATCACGAGGAGTGTGTTTTGGCGTTTGGAAAAAAATTGACTTTTAACTCTTTTTTCTACTTTTGTTTGTATTATTTCTGTTTTATTTTGGCAGCTCTGAGTTGCAGTGCAAATGATATATTGGAGGGCAAGTACTAGAGCATTACTTCCCTAAACCCCTAAATACCCTGCCTGAGTCGCTCTCATCAGTGGAGCAATGACTGATGACATGACATTATTTTTTTTAAACATAAACAGCCATTAAATCCTAAGCAATAAGCATATAGGCAACATTGCTGCTAATTTCTGTTATGATGTGTTAACAGTGTGTACAAGACTTCTCCTCCTATTTCTAGTGTTGAAATGAAATGTACTAAAGTGTTGTACTTCACTGTAGTTTTGAGGTAGGCCTACTTAAACTATATAGTTCCATTTCTGTGTTGTGTTAAGGTTTAACGTACAATCAAAAGGTTTGTGGAATGTGATACTTTCTGATTACCCGTGTTATAAACAAAACCATCCATAAGCAATAATATCATGTACAGAAACGATAGGTAAGTAAATACATTCACTCCAGTACTGCACGTATATAAAGGCGCTACTTAATAATATCTACTCCACTACATTTAGTTATAGTTATTCATTTCTTTGATAGCCTATTTAATAACTAATCATACGATGAACTGAATGCATTATTACACATGAGAGAACTGTCTGCACACCAGGCAGACACTTCCTGTGCCCGCATGGTTTCATCTAGTCAGGTCGGAGTTTTGATAAGCAAAGCACGGATTTATGTAACGTCACCTTGACTCCATGTATTAATAAAATACAATATTTCTTGTGCAGCAGCCAAAGAGTGAGAGAGGTGGCAACCAGGCAAAATAAGTGGAAAAACCTGTGTATGTGAATCATGGCTGCAGTGTCTTTTACCACCAAATTTTTCTTTTAGAAACTCAAAGCTCAATATCCACCGGTATGCTAATATCTCTAAAAAATGATATATGTTTGTTGTAAAAGATAATGTCTTGTGCAAGAAGACAATTATTTGTACAAAAGAATCACATACAGTATAATCTGTTGGGGCTTCATAACTTAACACTCTGAAAAGGGCCAGTCTACATAATGAGGACTTTCACTTTTGATACTTAAGGTGCGAACACACTAGGCATTTTACACGCGTACAGACGCGTATGAAACCCGCCCCTTTTCCATAGGGAACCATTGGTTTACGCGCGTACATGGCGCGTAAATGCGTCACTCGCGCTAAAGCAACATTTTCACTCGCGCTAAAGCAACATTTTTACGCGCGTAGCTTTACGTGCGTATATATTACGCGCGTATAGCTACGCGAGGAGTTCAAAAAATTTAACTTTTGTTGCTCCTACGCGAGACGATTAGCCGCGTTGGCCAATCAGCGTTGAGCTTGACCCTACGTCACATACATTGGCAGGGTCGGAGAACAGTGTACTGTACACAGAGGCTGATGCGAGACACCGAGGAGGAAATGTATTGCGGCGGCCGGTGCTGTATGAAGCCGCTCGGGGTTAGAATACGTGGGGAAAGTAAACCAGGAGAATGGACTTCCTGGTTAATTCAGTGAATATGTGTAGCTGTGCTTTAGCCGATAAACAAAGTTAGCGCCGTATAGCATTAGTTAACTCACCCTGTTGTGTGCGGGCGGCTAGCGCCTCATATTATGAACCCAAACATGACGACTGTCCGCGGGACTTTCACGACAAGTACACGAAGCACCGGTGTTGATCTACGCCAGCCACGGTCCCCTGTCACGGTCCCCTGTCACAGCCAGGTAGGGTAATTTTGGCTACTTGCCTTTATGTTGTGCCGCCGTGCACCGATGCTGCTGTAACTGTGTTTGTTATGTAGCTGCCGTGAATATGCCATGCTGTTTTAATGCTAGGCTATTTGTGCTGTTCAGTTTGTCTTTTGGCACAGTTGTTGGCCGTATTGTTGTTGTTTTTGTGTGGACATGCACGCTGTTGTGTCGGGTCGGTTCTGATCGCAGCCATGGTTGATAAGGGAAATACAATATCGGGAGGGAGACTCGTCACATTACGCGCGTATAACCATTTTTGACACAAAATGATCAAGCAACATTTTAGCCGCGTTACGCACGTAAATCTTACGCGTGTAAAATGCCTAGTGTGTTCGCACCTTTAAAGCTATAGTGCTCATATTTTTCATATACATGAGAGCAGAATCTACTTTGTTAAGAAGTTGAGATCCTTCAATTTGTGAAGAAGGCTGGCTCAGTGTTAGGGACTGTGGTGGAGCCCATACTATTGGTTTACCATACCCCAACATTTAACAGCGTATTCATGCATTGATGTATTGCTGTATTGTACTTTTACTTATATAAAGTTTTAACCAAAAACAAATGCATCATCTGCTCCTTACTGCAAATACATTGTGTGTATGCATCGGTACCCATTCCCCTTTTAAACATCTCCTAATTAAGACCTAACTGTAACTGTTTTTATTCCAATAAAGAAAGTAAGATTGAAATGGCCTCTGGAACTTTTTGCTCTTTGAAATGTGTGTCAGCAGCATAGAGATAACATTTGGTATCGCTGTGGACTAAAGACCCGTCAAGTTGGGAAATGAAAATGGATTTGACACTGTTCCATATCAGTGAGTGTGATATGGATCCTGGCCTGCAGGGGGGAACATGGGGAAAAGCCGGGCAGACTAATTCATCTGTCAAGGTCAGAACAGCAGCACTGTGTCCCTGGCATGACTCCATCACTTACTTTGCAATACTTTCTGTGTGTGGTGTGTGTGTGTGTGTGTGTGTGTGTGTGTGTGTGTGTGTGTGTGTGGTGTGTGTGTGTGTGTGTGTGTGTGTGTGTGTGTGTGTGTGTGTGTGTGTGTGTGTGTGTGTGTGTGTGTGTGTGTGTGTGTGTGTGTGTGTGTGTGTGTGTGAGGTCAATAAAGTCACACTTTTCCACAAACACCCGGTCACGCTAAGCCGCTGTCCTCCCACAGAACCATCAGCGTAGGGCAAATACTGTCTACAAAATCCATCACCAGTGGTCAAGACTCATGAGCAAGCTAACCTTGTATATTCCTAGATATACAAGTGAGGTCATTTCACTATCAGTACATCAATACTGTTCTGAGAAAAAAGGTCAAACACCTTGTTGTTTTCCTTAGTATTTTTTCCATATAGTGAGCAAATGACTTGTTGTGATGACTTGATGTGGTGTGAGAGCCCACTAGAGGCAGCACGGATACACTGCAGCTGGGTGGTTGTGAAATGAAGAGACCGTCCTCTGGTGGTGACGTTATGAATGTGCAAACATGTGTTTAGGAGAAATTGTACAGTAACTCAGTAGGAAGGGTGATTCATATATGGGCACTGGGGCCCGGTCATCACAAGTCACCAGTACTAAAATTAATATTTCACTTTATTCCGAACTAAACCATAACACAATCACCAGATGAATGAGCCCTATAATGTGACTTCTGTTTCTGAAACGAGAGCATAAAGGACATTTATCTTTTTTTTTTTTTCCAACATCTTTTTATTTGGGATGGGTATACATTGATAAATACACTATACATTGATAAATACACTTATCACATAATGTTCATGTAACCCTTCCTTGCACCAACATTACATAGGCCTACATGCAGGCACATATACAACACACAATCAAAAAAAAAAAAAAAAAAAACAACAAAAGCAAGAAAAACAATCCTATACTAATAATAATGATAAGACGAAAAAAAAGTAATAACAAAAAAAATAAAAATAAAAATAAAAAAATCTTTAGAAATCACAACATCATTTTCTTATCGTTGTTGACAACCTACTATAGAAAATTCCTCTAAGCCACTGATTAATGGAATCCAAAATTCATGAAAAATATGGCCGCGATCGCATTTTTCCAGGGTTAATTTTTCTAATGGTAAAAAAGTGGACATTTGTTCCAAAAACAACTTAAAGGTTGGCGGAGACTCATTTTTCCAAAAAAATAGAATACATTTCTTTGCATAATATGTTATAAGTATCAGTATTCTGGATTTTTTCCTATCTAAGTGAAAGTCTAGGGACTCATTTAATAAATAAAAACAGGGGTTTAAATTAAATTCCAATTTCAAAACAGATTTCGTAAAATTGTGAATACAATTCCAGAAGTCATTCAAAAAATGACATTCCCAAAACAGGTGCAAAAAAGTTCCCTCTTCCTTTTTACATCTAGGGCATTTTGATGAATTATCGTTTGAGATTTTATGCATTTTTATTGGTGTAAGATAGAATTTATGAATGAACTTCCAATTAGCTTCTTTGATTTTGTTACTTGTATATGGGAAATGTATTCTTTCACAAATGTTTGACCAAATATTTTCATTTAAAACCAACCCTAGGTCCTTTTCCCAGATCTTTAATAACGTTTGAAAACATGAATGACCCGTTATTGATAGGACACCATACACTTCACTAATTTTTCCTTGAACTGTAATTGAGGAAATTAATGTATCCTCCATTTCCGATAATCCAAAACGGAACTTTTTTTCTTTGATTAGTGATCCAACAACATTCCGAATCTGTAAGTATTTAAAAAAATCTGTGTTCGGGATGCCATATTCACTTTTTAAGTCAATAAAAGATTTTGGTTGTAAGTTTTTATGGAATAAATCTCTAAATTGTTTTTATACCCAAACTTGTCCATTTACCTATATTAATTGGTTTTAAATGTTTTTTCAAATCAGGATTTTGATGGATAGGAGAATACATCGAAGTACAATTAGGGAAGCCAAGTGTCCTAATACAGTCCTTCCATGCTAAAAGCGTATTGTAGACAGTGAAACACTGATCCATGTTTTTTATCAAATTAAATTGTTTTATAAATATGAGGGAATCCAACGGCAAGGGATCAAAAAAGTTGGCCTCCATCTGGACCCACAATGAGTCTTGTCTCCCCAGTGACCATGATATTAAATTACGTAATTGCGCTGACCAAAAGTAGTGCTGGAGATTGGGGAGACCAAGGCCCCCCATGTTTTCTGGTTTCATGAGGTTTTTGTCAGACTTATTCTTGGTTTTTTATTGCACCAGATAAATTTAGAAATGTCTCTGTTTAAAGGTTTAAAAAATACTGCAGATAAATAACATGGTAGCATTTGGAAAAGAAAGTTCAATCTTGGTAAGATATTCATTTTTATAACATTTATTCGTCCTAACAGGGATAATGGTAAAGTTGACCACTTCCACAAATCTGCTTTAATCTTATCAATGAGAGGAGTGTAGTTTTCTTTGAACAAATCGTCTAATTTTGGAGTAATAATTATTCCAAGGTATTTAAAGCTACCAGGCGTCCATTGGAAAGGATATGATCTACACATGCTTTCTGTTGGAGTCATATGCAAGAGGCAAGCATTGGATTTGTTAAAATTGATTTTATATCCGGAATATTTTCCAAATTGTTTTATTGTACTATATAAATGTGCTGTTGAGTTTTCTGGGTCTGTTATATATACAATTATATCATCTGCATATAACGATATCTTATGTTCGTTATCATCAATCTTTAATCCTTTAATGTTAATATTGTCTCGTACACATGATGCTAATGGTTCAACCACCAGTGCAAAAAGCAAGGGTGACAATGGGCATCCCTGTCTTGTCCCTCTGGTCAAGGAAAAGTACTCAGAGGAGGCACCATTAGTGATGACAGCTGCTTTAGGGTTTTTATAAATTGATTTGATCCATTCGATGAAATTATGGCCCACATTAAAACTATGAAGAGCAGTGAAAAGGAAATTCCATTCAACCCTGTCGAAAGCCTTCTCCGCATCTAAGGATAGAAGCAGAGAAGGCTCCCGGCAGGTGTCCAATTTATTTATTGTATTCAGCAGTCTTCTTATATTATCTGCAGCATATCTCCCTTTTATAAAACCTGATTGGTCCGGATTTATTCATTTAGGTAGAATAGATTCAAGTCTTTTGCTAGTAGTTTTGTAATAATCTTATAATCATGGTCAAGAAGACTAATAGGTCTATATGAGGAGCAATTTAAGGGATCCTTGCCACTTTTATGTAACACACTTATATGTGCATAATTCATTGAATTGGGGAGTATTTTTTTAAGAGAGAAATGATTGATCATTGGCATAAAAATTGGCTGAAGATCAGTCCAAAATTCTTTATAAAATTCGGCTGAAAAACCATCTGGACCTGGGCTTTTATTTGTCGGCATTGAATTAACTGTAGCCCAAACTTCTGCTTCTGTGAATGGAGAGTTAAGGTGTTGTTGATCTAATTCAGATAATTTAGGTAAATTTATGCTTTTGAGATAATTTTCCAATTCTTCTTGAGTGTAGCTGCTATCGGATTCATAGAGTTTATTATAAAAGTCATAAAAAGCTTTGTTAATTTCTTTTGGGTGATGATTTATATTATTGTCCTCTGAGCGAATTGCAGATATAACCCTTTCTGATTGTTCTTTTTTAAGTTGATGGGCAAGTAATTTACTTGGTTTATTGCCAAATTCATAGTGCTTTTGTCTAATATAGTTAATTTTTTTGGTAATTTCTTCTGAAATGTTAAGATTTAATTTAACTCTAGCCATAGTCAGTTGTCCCCAATTGTACTCTGTGGAGGCAGTCTTATGGAGTGCTTCATATCTACTTACTTCTCTTTCAAGTTCTTGTCTTTGCTTCCGTTCCTCCCGTTTTATGAAAGAAACATGTGAAATTATTAGTCCCCTTAATGTGGCTTTTGCAGCTTCCCATATAATATTGGGCTCTATAAGGGGATCATTATTTTCCTTTATGTAATTGTTAATCCACCCTTGCATTTTAGATTTAAATTCTTTATCCTTAAGTAAAGAAGTGTCAAATGTCCATCGGTTAAAATGTATTTTTTCATATTCCAAATGAATAGTTAAATGAATTCTAGCATGGTCTGAAACTATGATTGGATTTATTCCACAGTCTTTTACCATATGCATGTATTTTGAGTGTATAAAAAAATAATCTATTCGTGAGTATGAATTATGGACATTTGAAAAAAAAGTATAGTTTTTAACATTTTGATTTTGTTCACGCCATACATCAGTAAGGCCACATTCTGCACATAACCCATTAAGGACCTTAGAGGATTTGGAGCTGTAGCCTTTAGATTGATGAGATTTATCCAAAGAAGGATCCAATGTACAGTTGAAATCTCCTCCTATCACTCCAAATCCATTACAATTTTCATTGAAGAGCAGAACCATGTCAGACATGAATGTTGGAACATCGATATTAGGGGCATAGACATTTAAAAAAGTTACTGATTTTCCATAGATAGAACCCGATATCAAAACAAATCTACCATTTGGGTCTGTGACTGACTTTTGCAGTTTGAATGGGATGTTTTTACTTATCAAAATAGCAGTTCCTCTACTATGAGTTTTGTATGAAGAAAAGTAAACCTGATCAACCCAGTCCCGCTTTAATTGCATATGGTCATTGTCTGACAGATATGTTTCTTGTAAAAAAGCAACATCCACTTTGTCTTTTTTAAGAAGAGTTAGTATTTTTCTCCTTTTAAATGCATTCCCCAAGCCTTTAACATTCCATGAATGTATTTTCATTTCTGACATGGTTACTGCTGCACACTAAAAATAAATAACATTTCAAGTTTGTAGTTGGCCAACAGAAAGGTTGTCATTGCTTTCAATAAGTAACATGAAGAAAATAAAAAAATAAAAAACCGAAAAATAAAAATAGTTAACACACAAAAAACGTACATCAACCCAACCCAGCCGTGGTTTTATAATCCACGGTAACACATCTACCTTGTTCATAGTAGGCATAAGAGAAACAACTTATGGTATTGGCATCTTGGAGCTTCCTTCCTCAGTGCTCCTAAATAATTACAAGAGCGAATAATATTCTACATCTCCCTCTAAACGTAAGGGTAAGTGAGGGAACTATTTTCTGTTATTTTATATAAAAAGTAAAATTAGAATGAAACAAAAAAGAGCGAGAGAGAAAAAATAAAAATAAAAAAAATAATACGAAATTGGTATATTCCGTTAGATCTTACGTAGCACACTTGCACACTGTTGAATAGGTCGGCCTAGTCTGTGAGGGGGAATCCCCGCGCTTCCAAAAAAAAGAGAGGAAAGAACAATATGGAAAAAAAAGGAAGGCATCGATCACAAATCCTATATTTGTTGATTATTGCGTATGACTTTACTTATAAAGTGTGACAAAAAAAATATATCCCTTACTAAAACTGGGTATATCGTACCCATCTTTTAAAATCTCCCCAATTAACCTAACATTTTATTCCATTGGTAAATTGAACCTCGCTTTTGTGTCATTGATTGTTGCAGAGATAGAGATAACAGGTATCGTACTAAAACCCGAAGTGAGGGATATGAACAATGGATTACACTTTCCATACAAGAAATACCCTTTCCTGCAAGTGCTTAACATGGAAAAGGGCAGATAAATTATTAAGGTAACCACACTGTGTCTCAATGATCATCCTTAGCTGAGACTTACTTTGCTGTGTGATGGTTCTGTTCTGTTTGGATGCTAGTGTGTATGTGTGTTGTGTGTGATGTAGTGAGTGTGGGGGTTGTGATCTGATTGTTTTTGATGAGTCAATAATATCACACTTTTCCACGAATCACTGTCCGCTATCGCCGACTGTCTCAGAACCGATCGGGCGTGGTGCAGATTTACATCTCCCAGTGGTAAGATCTGGCAATTTGTATATTGCAGTATACAGTGAGGTCATTTCATATCTACTGCAATCTTTCAGAAAAGGTCAGGTTCCTTAGTATTTTCCATATTGAGAGCTTGCTTGTGATGGTTATGGGTGTGGGCCATAGGGGACCCGGTGACACTGCCAGCTCGGTGTTGTGTTGGGTCCTTGGTGTGAGTTATGCATGTCCATGTGTTGGGCAGCATTTGTACAGTAACTATAATGATTCATGAGGGCACTGGGGCCTCCGGTCATTCCAAGCCCAGCAAAAATCAAATTCCGCTCCATACCTCCCAGATGATTCCAAGTATCTGTCGAACGATGATAAAACATTTATCTGATAAAAACACATTAGCTGAGATCCTGGAATATGTTCATTTACAGGGAAAGCACATTTCATGATCATAAAGTCCTGTGTTTTACATGAAGCTCTAAGGAAGGATATACTAAATGTTTTGATGGCCACAGCCAATATGCATTCTAGTAGTCGGAAAATGTTGCGGAAAGTATTTACAGCGCTTCACTTTTTCCACATTTTGTTATGTTACAGCCTGGAATCACACTGGATTAAATCTATTTATTTTCCTGAAAAACACACAATACCCATAATGACAACTTCAAAAAAGTTAGTTTGAGATTTTTGCAAATGTATTACAAATAAAAAAATAAGATTTTTCACTTGTACATAAGTATTCACAGCCTTTGCGATCAAGATCAAAATTGAGCTCAGGTCCATTCTGTTTCCACTGATCATCCTTGAGATGATTCTACAGCTTAATTGGAGTCCACCTGTGGTAAATTCAGTTGTTTGGACATGTTTTGGGAAAAGGGCACACACCTGTCTATATAAGGTCTAATAGGGAACAGTGCACGTCAGACCACAAAACAAGCATGAAGTCTAAGGAATTGTCTGAAGACCTCCGAGACAGGATTGTCTTGTGGCACAGATCTGGGGAAGGGTACAGAAAAATGGAGAGGGTTCTATTTGCAGACCCATGGAGGAGCGGGGCTCCACCGGAAATACGCTGCTCTTTCTTTCGTCCTCGTTTTGTTTTTACTGGCGGCAATCACCTAGCGGTGAATCACCTTCCCTCACTGAATGAAGGTGCATAGATATAAATACGAAAAATATAAACTCTTATAAATAAAACAAAAAAAGTTAATGTGAATTCTGATCAAATGATTTGTGTATTTTAATGTGTTTGCACTTTTTGTGTTTTATGAATCGTGATAATTGTGAATTAAAGAGACGGATTTCGGAAGATTCACACAAGCTCGTTGCTTCATTCATCTTCTACCTAAACATCTAGGCTACTTGTTACCACCGTCCTGGCCACTTGGGACCGGTAACAAACTGACTTATTTTACTGTCTCTACTAGCACCATAGCCGGTGGAAACTGTGTCTTGTTATTGTTTGACGTTGTTTACAACTTCATTCAGTGAGTGAGGGTGATTCACCGCTAGGTGATCGCCGCCAGTAAAACAAAACGAAGAAGAAGGTAGCGTATTTCCGACGGAGCTCCGCTCCCCCATGGGTCTGCAAATAGGCACTCTTGGAAAAATGTTGCTGCTTTAAGAGAGAACACAGTCCTGCCGACGCCCCTTGCAACCGCAACTGCGAGGAGCAGACTTTCTCATTTTATTGTTGGATAAAAAAACGAAATAAAACGAAAATATTCGAAACCTGCATCCTGTGTTGTGTCTACCAGTGTTAAAGAATCAGATGATGCATACAGCCTTATGCTGAAGAAGCATCTGAAAATCATCAGGAACTCCACAGATCCAAGGAGCAATCAACAGTAATACATTAGCTACATTAGCAATGAACACAAATATGTTCCAATTGGTCAGACTGCAACTGGATGTGATTTGTGACTCTAAGGAGAGCTATCTCTGAAGGAAACCAGACTGGAAATTGTCAATGATGAAGTAGCAACTGAATAGCAACAGATCAATTTCTTAAAGATCCAAAGACACGTTTACATTTGGTTTGACAAAGTTTTAAATACGTCCAGATATTATTCGAAACTTCCCAGAAAAATTACATTAGAGGGTTAAAAGAATGTTTAGCAGAGGTTGTAATAAAGGGTAAGGGTTTGCTTATCAGTGTTTACTTGGAATCAATCAACTTCATGAATTCACATCCTCTTTTCCAGACTTCCATCATGCAGACAAACACTAATAACAGAAATGTAGTTTGGTACATTTGATAAGAGTGACAGAATCTCTGATCGTTAGTGATAACTCTTAAAGGTTGTGTACTAGTGTCAGTGTGGAATAACTGAATACGGTTATATGATGAATTAGTATAAGAGCATGACCAAGTTCATTCTTGTTACCCTTCAAATGAGACAATAACAGGCAAACAATGTTGGTGTGATGCAAATACAACTGGAAGAGCTGTACAATGACCAATGTTTGTTTGTTATGCCAAATGTTTTCTCCAGCTGCCAAAATTGCCGCTGGTCTGTCACTGTCTTTTATGTGCCCTGTTGGTTCATTATCTTCAGACAGATTTGATATTCATCTTCTTTTTTTTTAAGATCTTTTTTTTTTTGGCATTTTTATGCTTTATTGATAGTGTAGAGACAGAGTTGAAATGGGGCAGAGAGGGGAGTGACATGCAGAGAACGACCGCTGGCTAGAATCGAACCT
The DNA here is from genome assembly GCA_026122265.1 of Ammodytes dubius. Taxonomy (NCBI): domain Eukaryota; kingdom Metazoa; phylum Chordata; class Actinopteri; order Uranoscopiformes; family Ammodytidae; genus Ammodytes; species Ammodytes dubius. Next base: position 4,805,356 of record CM047507.1, read on the forward strand.
GGGTCCGCTGCTGGCCAAGGCCCATGGGGGGACGCCCAAACCAACTGAGCTAAGGGCGCCCCCGGATTAGGGCTGCAACTAACGATTATTTTGATAATCAATTAATCTGTCGATTATTTTCTCGATTAATCGATTATTAATCGATAGTGTTTTGGGACGTAAAATGTCAGAAAATTGTGAAAAATGTTGATACATTTTCCAAAGCCCATGTTGACGTCCTCAAATGTATTGTTATGTCCAAAAACACACAGATATTTCAGTTTACTGTCATAATAGAATTAAAGAAACCAGAAAATATTCACATTTGAGAAGCTGAAATCAGAGAATTTGAACATTTTTTATTCAAAAATTGATCAAAACGATTAATCGATTATCAAAATAGTTGGCGATTATTTTAATAATCGATTAATAATCGATTTGTCGATCAATTGTTGCAGCTCTACCCCGGATATTCATCTTCTGACACTTATTTGTCTTTCAATTGCGCCTGTCCCACCAGGATGACATCATAGGCCTATCAATTCATCCTTCCCTCTAACCCACCTTCTTTTCTATCCGGCACCTTGGACTTGATGTGATGTGACTTTTTTGTATATATATACTATATATACGTATATATATAGTATATGTATATATATATATATATATATATATATATATATATTATATATATATATATAATATATGTGTATGTATATATATATATATATATGTAATGTGTGTGTGTGTGTGTGTGTGTGTGTGTGTGTGTGTGTGTGTGTGTGTGTGTGTGTGTGTGTGTGTGTGTGTGTGTGTGTGTGTGTGTGTTTTCATTTAGTTTAGTTTGGATATATCTACTGTTTATAGTGAGTTTTAGACCCACACAGGGATTTTTACAGGTTGCCATCCCTCTAGTTAACTATAGATTGAAGGGGAAAAAAAGCATCCTGGAAACACACCCATCGCCTTAAGATAATGCATAGACATAGTTGCTGAAAACTGCATTGAGAAATTAAACATTATAAATGTTGCACATTGGTGTAATAGTTATCCCTTATAAAGGAAAACAAAAAATATATGTATGGTGTGAATGTGTGTGACTGCTGTATGTTTGAGGTGGTGGTCGGAGGGGCCGTAGGCACTGAATGGCAGCCACGCTTCTGTCAGTCTGCCCCAGGGCAGCTGTGGCTACTATGGTAGTTTACCACCACCAGTATGACTGTGTGTGAATGAATGGAACCTGGAACCCTGTAAAGCGTCTTTGAGTCCTTAGGGAATAAAGCGCTATATAAAACCTATCAATTATTATTATTAATTATTAATTAATTATTAATTATATATAGACTGTATATATACAGTCTATATGTATATGTATACAACAACAACAAATATATAGAGTATAAATACAGCTCAATTGAAGAGGGGGCAAGTATCTTTGAATGGTAACACTTTACAATAAGGTACACAAAATTGTAGTACCTACTACATAGATATGTGTTACCTACTATTTTTTATTTTTTTATTTGTTTGTTTATTTGACAGGGACAGTGCATATTAATAAACATTTCTGAAAAATATGCCAGATTTAGCCAGAAGGCTAGTTTCCATCTGCAGTCCTTGGCCAGATGTAACAATAGGCTCCCTAAAAAGCAAATGAGCAAATAACAGAAAGAGTTAAAAAAAAATAATAAAATAACATATAAAAGCAACAGATACAACATTAATTATAACCACATACAAGTAGGGGAGAACGGGGTAAGTAGGCACACTTTTTACTCTAGTGAGAATTGCTCATCACCTAAACATCTTTCAATAGTCATTCCTACATTACATTGAAGCTTAAGGTGTTGGCTTGAAATGTGTACCCCTCACTTTTTCTATCTTATTGTAATAAAGAAAAAATTAATCATCAAAGACACCCTTACACATTGTGACAACCAACCCCATCAAGGGGTCGGTTGTCATACACTATGGGGTTGTTTGTCACAATGTTATCTTAATGGGAGTAATCTTTAAAGGAAGGCAAGAAAGTAGAACTAAATTTGAAAGTTTAATTGCATTGTCAAGTTGACAAATAGGCCTAAATAACTTACTGTAGCCTTGGCAGCTTGTCTAGCCCTTTCACGCATAGTGGTCACTACAGTGGACAGCTATTCAAATGCTGTTTTCTTGAATATGCATGGGTGTAGATCGCCTAGTTGCATATCAGCCACTACAGTGGACTCTTGTGTGTCATCAAATGCATTGCCAACCAGTGGCCAACCATTGTAAGAGCAGCCACAATTAGTCAAAACCAAGATGGCCGACAGGGAGCAGAAAAGTTGAGTAGCTCAGGAATATCCTGTAAATACTTCTAAAATAGGAGAGCCTGGCAGGTAAAAAAAATATGGCAACATCAAGTAACATCTTAGGAGTCATATAGTTGTTCAAATTTCCAATTATTGATTTTACTTTGGGAGGAAATTATGTTTAATCACCTGTCCACTAAATTGGACATCATGCATCAAGGACTTCAATAAATACCACTAATTATACATACTGCAGATGTGTTGTGCTTGAAAAAGCTTACTTTGCTGCAACTTTTAGATTTTAAATCAATTGATCTATGTTATTAGAGTGCAACTTGAAGTATTTGTGTAAAAAAAAAAAAAAAAATCCAGATTATTCCATTATGTGTAAAACAGTTGGTGTCACTATGATGCCAATTTTCATATAAAAATAGCTTTGATGAAGTGATGTACAAGTCAGTAGGCTGTACTACTGAATTACACCTGAAAAAGAGAAATTGGAGAACCAAGGAAAAAGTTGTCTGTTATTTTCATAGAAAATTTTGACTGAAAAAATTATTCCACACTTTTTCATTAGATTGAAGTATTGGAATATGTTAATATATGTGAACAGGCATTGAAAATATATATTATTTTATAGTTTTCAGATAATATATCATTTTTTTCACTGTTTTGTTAAATAAATAAGGTCAAAATTGAGAAGTCAAAATGCATGGAGTCCACCCGAGTGGACATGTGTAAAACTCTCTGAAAAATGTGTGTTTAAAAAAAATTAAGTTATATTTTTTCTTTTCATGCCTAAAGAAGTATAAAATCACTTGAGAAAAAAATCCAGACTAAGGATATCATAATTCATGCATGAAAGGGCTAGTTTGGAATGCACTGGGTTGTTTTGATTTTGTTGCCCTTTTTTCCTTTGCATGCTAGCTGCCTTTTCCTGCTCTATTCTCTCCTTCTCTGAGGTGTCAGTGAGGATACAGCTTGACAATTTATTTCGCTATTGGGTTCGTTTTCTGGCTGTAGCCTTTGGATAACATGTGACAACCAACCCCCCCAAAAATGTGACGACCAACCCCAACTTGAATTTTTTTGCTAGCATCAAGGCCAACAACCATCTGACAACTAATTAGCTTGATAACCACAATCTAAACTATAGTTTACCCTTCACACTTTTTATGGGTAACAATTGTTTTGTTATAAACCCATTCTGTAAAAGCCTAGAAGAAAAATACTGAGGAGCTAAATATTTTCAATTTGACATGAGAAACACAAACAGTCCTCTCACCTCAAATTCAGCAGTCTAACTTCAAGGAAGACTATGTAGGTGACATCTGATCCCAATTCTGGATATTTTCATACCAAAATTTCACAGACAGCGCCTTCTGGTTCCGAGATATAACGATTGTGACAACCAACCCATGTGACAAATTACCCCGTTCTCCCCTATTCAGTAGTTCAAGCATTAAAATACATAAAGCATGCAGGACAAACAAGAGTCAGCATCAGACAAACACAAATTAAAAAGGTAGACTAGGACTTATAGCAACATCAGATGTGTTAGACATCAAGGCAGTAGCCCACCAAAGCAAACAGTACATGCACAACAAAAAAACAAAAAGTCGACATGACAATAGTACATGAAGCAGCACAGGAGAGACAGAACGAGCTACACAAAAGCATACAAACAAGCAAGCAAAGTAAGTGTTGCAAGACGCAGGACAAATTCACAGCCAGACACGCTGACACAAGGAGGCATGAGCAGGCGGGTCAAGTTTAGTGCTGGCAGGACATATTATCAATGAGTCACTGTTTCAGATTAGAACTAAATGACCGATATGTGTTTAGGTCTCTGATACATGTTGGGATGTTATTCCATTCACGTGAGGCTGCAACAGAGAAGGCTGACTGACTAAAGGCACTTTTCCTAAATGGAATAATGCAGTCCCCTCTCGTGACTCCTCTCGTGACTACATAGTTTTTTTTGTGTTACCTGCTACATAGGTTTTTTTTTGTGCTACCTAACACACAGGTTTTTTTTTGTGGGTTACCTACTACATTAGGTTTTTTTTTTGGTGCTACCTAACACATGGGGTTTTTTTTTTGGGTTACCGGACACAAAATTGTAGTACCTACTAGGGGAGAGTGGCCTACGTTGTGCCACTTTTTACTAAGTGATTTTAAAGTGAGGCCTTGACAGTTATGTCCCCAACTCAAATATATGTACATATATTTCATGGTGTTGTGCATCCCTGGCAATAAAAACTTTGGATCTGGAATAAACTGTTGAAGAAATATAGCTTTCGGAAAAAAAGTTGTCTTGTGGCACAACTTGCCCCTGGTGTGGTGTAAATTGTGCCGTTGGAGAGAATACCATGGGGTAAATTGTGCCATTGATATATATCTCATAAACTGTAATGCAAGACAAATCCATTAGACAATCACTTATTTAAGGTGTATTTAAAGTAAATAAAGTAAATATTTTACCACGGTTGAAGGACAATTTTCTTAAACAAGGCCTAGCAGATGTAATGGTTTTACCTGCAAAACTCACAATGACAAAGTCACCATCATCATCTTTCTGGCCATCTGAACTCTCATCAGTGGTGTCGTTAAGTGGAATGGAGATGTCAGTCTCTTCTGAGCTACTGTAGATGATTACTTTGTTTTGGTGACCAGCGTATACATGGCTGTATGCCAGTGGCACAACTCTCAGAAATTTACTTTGCACTAGCTGCACTAGCTGCACCATGCTTGTAGAACCAACTGCCACCTGGCATATGCGATTCCCCCTACATTTCTGCCTTTAAATCAAGGTTCAAAACCCATCTGTACACCCTGGTTTTTCCTCCCCATTAACTATCTTCTGCACTACTATCGTTATACATATGTGGATGTCTGGGCTTTATGTATTTTATTTTGGTTATTGTTATTTTACCTTACTTTTTTACCTACTGAATGCACTATGTTCAGCACTTTGGACAGTGCAAACTGTTATACATGTGTCTTTTATAAATACATTTTACTTACTTACTTACTTACTTACTTACTTACTTACTTACTTACTTACTTACTTACTTACTTACTTACTTACTTACTTACTTACTTATAACTCACCCCAGGCCCTCTGGCACAAATCACCCCAACCCCAGAATTTTGGATAATAAGCATGATGCAGCAGTTTAGGGCTGACATTGTGCTAACTATATTGGCACAAAGCGTAGCATACTAAAGTACTAAAACATGTGTCAAATGTTTTCAAACGTGTCTATAATTGTTCAGACACAATAATCAAAAAACCTTGATCATGGAAATTTTACTTTGAAAGGCAAACAACAGTTTTTTGATCTTAAATGTTCTTATATCTTATTCCATGTTTCTCCCTTCTTTACAGGATAAGTTAAATGGAATAGATATGTGGTCACATTTCCAATTTCTTCTATGGTTTTCTAGAAACAAGGGGTGGCACAACTTCCCCACCGGCACAACTTAGGCCACTCTCCCCTACATAGATATGTGTTACCTACTACATAGTTTTTTTTTGTGTTACCTACTACATAGGTTTTTTTTTGTGCTACCTAACACATAGGTTTTTTTGTTGTTGTGTTACCTAACACATAGTTTTTTTTTTTTGGGTTACCTACTACATAGGGTTTTTTTTTTGGTGCTACCTAACACATGGTTTTTTTTTGGGGGGGGGGGTTACCGGACACAAAATTGTAGTACCTACTACATAGATATGTGTTACCTACTACATAGGTTTTTTGTGTGTGTTACCTACTACATAGGTTTTTTTTTGTGCTATCAAACACTTAGTTTTTTGTGTGTGTTACCTACTACATAGGGTTTTTTTTGTTGTGCTACCTAACACATAGGTTTTTTTTGTGTTACCTACTACATTGGTTTTTTTTTTGTGCTACCTAACACTTAGTTTTTTTTTTTTTGTGTTACCTACTACATAGGTTTTTTTTTTGTGTTACCTACTACATAGGGTTTTTTTTGTGCTACCTAACAATTTTTTTTTTGTGTGTGTTACCTACTACATAGGTTTTTTTTGTGCTACTTAACACATAGGTTTTTGTCAACTGTAACGTGCCCCGGTTATCATTTCAGCCTTAAACCACGGCGTTGATGGCTTGCGTTTCAGCACTAGGCTATGTGATTAACTATGAGCATTAAATAAATGTTGTGTCTCAGATGCCGAGGACAGCAGCAAGGATGACATGCTATGCCACGACCGAACCAGAGCATAGAGAGATGACAGCGAGAGCGATCACAGCGGGGCAGAGGAATAAAGTCTGTGGTAAACACATCAGAGTTCGGTCTATTTGTACTACTGTTCATTTGCAATGAAGGAAAGTGATTTTAATAAATTAAATTTATTTCCTTTTAAAAACAAGATCTGGTCTTCAAATCTTTTTTCCAAATATGAGTTTTGAAAAACGGGGGGTCGTCTTATAATCAGGATCGTCTTATATTCGGACCAATATGGTATATGTATATTTACTGTGTTAGAGTGTCATTTTGTGTCATTTTGGTTGGTGGTGTGCCCCAGGATTTTGTAAATGTAAAAAATGTGCCGCGGCTCAAAAAAGGTTGAAAATCACTGACCTTTACATAGGTTTTTTTTTGTGCTACCTAACACATAGGTTTTTTTAACACAAAACAAACGTATGTGTTAGGTAGCACAAAAAAAATGTAGTAGGTAGTACAATTTTGTGTACGGTAACCCAAAAAAAAAAAAAAAACACGTGTTAGGTAGCACCAAAAAAAAAACTATGTAGTAGGTAACACACACAAAAAAGCTATGTGTTAAGGTAGCACAAAAAAAACCCATGTAGTAGGTAACACAAAAAAAACCCTATGTATTAGGTAAAACAAAAAAACTATGTGTTAGGTAGCATAAAAAAACCCTATGTAGTAGGTAACACAAAAAAAACCTATATAGTAGGTAACACATATCTATAGACCTATAATATGTGTTACCTACTATATAGGTAACTACAATTTTGTGTACGGTAACCCCAAAAAAAAAACCCTGTGTTAGGTAGCACAAAAAAAAATGTAGTGGGTAAGTTAGTGTTAGTTGTTGGTATCCGGGGAATGGTAAATTGAGGGTTCGTTGCATAGATAGTATAGTATAGATAGTTCGTTGGTGAAGACATTGCTATTCGCTGTCTGCCGTAGTAGGGCCAAACAGTAGTTTCAGACTGCTAGGGTCGTGAACGCTCACGCAACTGACGCATCAACGTCGTTGCCAAGTGAACGGACAGTCCCACAGCCAATAAGAACGGAGTATCTGAGCCTGCTCTGATTGGTCAAAATTAACATGAGCGGTGGCAATTTTGGGGGGCAGCACACAGAGACAGGGGGGAGCAAAGTGATGAAAAAATATTTTCAGACCACTTCACCTACATATAGCTGAATGGCTATTATGACAGTTTTGCCAAATATTACAGTAAAAAAACTCTCAACTGCAGCTTTAAGTAGCACAACAACAACAAAAAATATATAGTAGGTAACACATATCTATGTAGTAGGTACTACAATTTTGTGTCCGGTAACCCAAAAAAAAACCTAGGTAGTAGGTAACACACACAAAAAAAAAATGTGTTAGGTAGCACAAAAAAAACTATGTAGTAGGTAACAAAAAAAACTATGTGTTAGGTAGCACAACAAAAAAAAACCTATGTAGTAGGTAACACAAAAAAAACCTATATATATATATGTTATATATAACATATATATGTAGTAGGTACTACAATTTGGTGTCCGGTAACCCAAAAAAAAACCCCATGTGTTAGGTAGCACCAAAAAAAAACCTATGTAGTAGGTAACCCACAAAAAAAACTTATGTGTTAGGTAGCACAGAAAAAAAAACCTATGTGTTAGGTAGCACAACAAAAAAAACTATGTAGTAGGTAACACAAAAGAAAAACCTATATAGTAGGTAACACATATCTATGTAGTAGGGACTACAATTTTGTGTTAGGTAGCACCAAAAAAAACCTAGGTAGTAGGTAACACACAAAGAAAATATGTTAGGTAGCACAAAAAAAAACCTATGTAGTAGGTAACAAAAAAAACTATGTGTTAGGTAGCACAAAAAAAACCCTATGTAGTAGGTAACACACAAAAAAAACTAAGTGTTTGGTAGCACAAAAAAAACCTATGTAGTAGGTAACACACAAAAAAAACTATATAGTAGGTAACACATATCTATGTACCGTACTTTCCGCACTATAAGACGCACTGGACTATAAGCCGCAAGTGTTATAATGTTTAATTACCATATGTAAGAATTCGTGCACAGAGGGGATTGTCGGGAAAGAGATGGCTGCTTGAGGAAGCTCCCATTTATTAACATTTCAACAAACAAGTTGCATATTTGAATAATGTATTCAAGTGTTACCATTTAGTGCAATAGCTACTAGGGATGGGCACGGGTATTTTCACTACTCGTGTGATCGCTTGCATTCCTCGAGGATCAATCGATTCCTCGTTAAACTTTTTTCAATTTTTAGAACGCAGCGCATCTGTCAGCAGAACGGTGCATCGCAATAAAGCCAATAACCTGCGCTTAATGCTTCTTGTCAAACAGTCACAGTTACCATATGATTGTAAGGATTTATTTTCCACAAGTTTAAAACACATTTTCCTAACTGAAAGTAATTAAATAAGCGGGCCACAATTTAAACCGATCGAGTAGGTCTGCGGTGGAGAGAAAAAAAAAGAGAGAGAAAAAAAGCATGGGCTGTAGTTGGCTAACAATCAAAATAGACACCATTTAAAATAAGAAGGGCAGCAAATACAATAACATTATTGTCCTACAATTTAAACACATAGATAGGCTAAATAACTCACCAAAGCAGTAGTAGTAGGCTAGTAGGTTATATCCAACCACGTATGCCCACTCCGTGTCCGTGACTAATTACCGCGACTAATACCTCATTAACGGACCGTTACACCGGTCGGCTTTTGAATCTCAATCCTATATTCCATAATAAAGGCTTCTTAACTGTCGTTGGCTCGAATGTGCCCGAAGTCAGCCTGACTTCTTTACGTGACTATCCAAGTTTTCCAGCACCGCATTCAGCTCCGCGGTGCTGTGGAGACCACACACACTGGCTGCGCTGCACGGAGGTGGCAGTTATTTGCGGTTGCTGTTTGACACAACGCTTAGTTTATTTAACTTGGATCAAAATATTTAATTTTGTTAAACTTTATTTTATCCGTTTTGTGCCGTTTTGTACACGTATATAACATTTTAAAATAGGGGCGGCCGGCCTAAAGGCTACAGACACTAAAAAAAACAAAAAACGATTTTCCTCATCCACCAATCGAGATCATTTGAAACGAGGAGTAGATTACTAACGCCCATCCCTAGTAGCTACAGAACATATACTGTGCTGTGTAATAACAGGGTCGAAAAACGGGGAAAAAGTCGCGGCTTGTAGTCCGAAAAGTACGGTAGTAGGTACTACAATTTTGTGTACGGTAACCCCAAAAAAAACCTAAGTGTTAGGTAGCACAAAAAAAAACCTATGTAGTAGGTAACACAAAGAAAAAGGTTGAAAATCACTGACCTACTACATAGGTTTTTTTGTGCTACCTAACACATAGGTAGCACCAAAAAAAAACCTGTGTTAGTTAGCACAAAAAAAACCCATGTAGTAGGTAACACATATCTATGTAGTAGGTACTACAATTTTGTGTCCGGTAACCCAAAAAAAAACCTAGGTAGTAGGTAACACACACAAAAAAAATATGTGTTAGGTAGCACAAAAAAAACTATGTAGTAGGTAACAAAAAAAACTATGTGTTAGGTAGCACAACAAAAAAAACCTATGTAGTAGGTAACACAAAAAAAACCTATATATATATATGTTATATATAACATATATATGTAGTAGGTACTACAATTTGGTGTCCGGTAACCCAAAAAAAAAACCCATGTGTTAGGTAGCACCAAAAAAAAAACCTATGTAGTAGGTAACCCACAAAAAAAACTTATGTGTTAGGTAGCACAGAAAAAAAAACCTATGTGTTAGGTAGCACAACAAAAAAAACTATGTAGTAGGTAACACAAAAGAAAAACCTATATAGTAGGTAACACATATCTATGTAGTAGGCACTACAATTTTGTGTTAGGTAGCACCAAAAAAAACCTAGGTAGTAGGTAACACACAAAGAAAATATGTTAGGTAGCACAAAAAAAACCCTATGTAGTAGGTAACAAAAAAAAACTATGTGTTAGGTAGCACAAAAAAAACCCTATGTAGTAGGTAACACACAAAAAAAACTAAGTGTATGGTACACAAAAACTATGTAGTAGGTAACCACAATTTGTAGTCGGTAACACATAATATATACTCAATGTGTCGGTAACACCAAAAAAAAACCTAAGTGTTAGGTAACACAAAAAAAAAGGTTGAAAATCACTGACCTACTACATAGGTTTTTTTGTGCTACCTAACACATAGGTAGCACCAAAAAAAAACCTGTGTTAGTTAGCACAAAAAAAACCCATGTAGTAGGTAACACACACAAAAAACCTATATAGTAGGTAACACATATCTATGTAGTAGGTACTACAATTTTGTGTTAGGTAGCACCAAAAAAAAAACACATGTAGTAGGTAACCCACAAAAAAAAACCTGTGTTAGGTAGCACAAAAAAAAACCCATGTAGTAGGTAACACATATCTATGTAGTAGGTACTACAATTTTGTGTACCTTATTGTAAAGTGTTACCCTTTAAATTTCCTCCCGTGAGTGGTTTCGTCCACTTAGTTTCATCATGTACTAAGGTTGTTCAGTTTGTCCTCGGTTAAGCTTGGGTTTGGTCAGGAAGCGTTGCAGCAGTGGTCCTGTAAAGCGCACTACGACACAGTGTGCAATACTGGGGGTTACTGCATACTGTAAGCACACTTGACTAATCCCTTTGTAAGGCCAGGTCTACCTTTAGAACAGTAGCTCTGAGTCATGGGCTGGCAGTTCTCTTCTGATCTGTTTGACAGACTCATAAATGAATGTTGACTTTGCTCTTAAAACAACACAAAGCTTTTAAAACGTAATAACTGAAACTTGAATCATACACACACAACAATGTGAAAGTGACAACACGTCATCCTCAATGCCTGCAGGAGGCAGGCATATTATATTTGCAGCAGCTACAGTTTATAGATATCAGTTAATATACACTCAACAAAAATATAAACGCAACACTTTTGTTTTTGCTCCCATTTTTCATGAGATGGACTTAAAGATCAGCATCTTGATGTGGCACACCTGTGAGGTGGGATGGATTATCTCAGCAAAGCAGAAGTGCTCACTATCACACATTTAGACAGATTTGTGAACAATGTTTGAGAGAAATGGTAATATTGTGTATCTGGAATGAATTTTAGATCTTTAAGTCCATCTCATGAAAAATGGGAGCAAAAACAAAAGTGTTGCGTTTATATTTTTGTTGAGTGTAGGTGGTGTTACTGAAACTGGATGATAAAGCCTTAGTCAATGATGGTTTGTTTGATCATTAAAGGCAATCTCCACCAATTGTAGGCACCAGGTTTTGAACCAGAAGAAGAATAACTTGGAAAAAAGATGATATCTCTCTGCTACAATCGATTTTGATATTTTGTCTTGTTGACGTCCGCTGTGAATAAATCTGTTCTTGTAAGGCACAAACCAAGATTCAACACAAGGGCTGTCTCGTTGCCACTAGAGGTGTTCTGGGGACATTCACATTAGACTCAGTGTGAATGACAAAATAGGAAACAAATGGTAACATGAAAAAAAGTTTCAAAAATTACGTTTACCCAGAAAGTTGCCTTACAGAGTGGCACAATTCTCGTTTTGCCACACAGACATTTCCATATTTGACATTTGAGTTTATGTAAGCTATCAATCATCAGTATTACACCATTCAGGAGTATTCAGATGCCATCACCCAATGTATTACTTTATGTATTACATAACACAACCATATCTTGTGATGTAGAAGAATTTATGTTATTTAGCTTTTTGCTAATTTAAGTAAATCAATATAGAAATGTGACGAATTAAAAGGAAAAGGAAAAATTAGGGTTAAGGCTAAATGGACTCCACTTATATAGCGCTTTTCACAGACAAAAGTTACAGTCCTGTTGTGTGCTAAGTTATAATACAGTGCCTTGCAAAATAATTCATACCCCTTGGAATTTTCCACATTTTGTCACATTAAAACCACACACGTACATTTATTTTATTGGGATTTCATTTGATAGACGAATGAAAATGAAATATGGTTTTAAATTTTTTTTTAGAAATAAAACTGAAAAGTGTGGCGTGCATAGTATTCAGCCCCCTGAGTCAATATGTTGTAGAACACCTATCGCTGCATAACAGCTGCAAGTCTATTGGGTATGTCTCTGCCAGCTTTGCCATCTAGAGACTGATAGTTTTGCCCATTTTCTTTGCAAATAGTTCAAGCTTCAGATTCAGCATCAGATTGGATGTAGAGCAATTTTCAAGTCTTTCCAGATATTCTCAATTGTATTGACGTCTGGACTTTGACTGGACCATTCCATAGTAGATCTGGCTGTATGTTTAGGGTATTTAACCTTCTGGAAGTTGAACTCCACCCCAGTCTCAAGTCTTTTGCAGACTCTAACAGGTTTTCTGCCCTGTATTTGGCTCATCCTTTTCCCATCAACTCTGACCAGCTTCCCTATCCTGCTGAAGAACAGGACCCAACAGAATGATGCTGCCCACCACCATGTTTCACGGTGGGGATGTGTGTTCAGGGTGATGTGCAGTGTTAGTTTTCTGCCACACATTGCACTTTGGTTAAGGCCAAAAACTTCAATTTTGGTCTTATCTGACCAGAGCACCTTCCTCCAACACTTGCCACAAGCCATGCGGGGGACACAGTATATTCAGATGAGACCAAACTTGAAGTTTTTGGCCTGAATGCAAAATGCAATGTGTGGCGGAAACTAACACTGCACATCACCCTATACACACCATCCTCACCGTGAAACATGGAGGTGGCAGCATCATGCTATGGGGATGCTTTTCTTCAGCAGGGAAGAGGGAAGCTGTTTAGAGTTGATGGGAAGATGGATGGAGCCAAATACAGGACAGAAAACCTGTTAGAGCCTGCAAAAGACTTGAGACTGGGGTGGAGGTTCACCTTCCAGAGGGACAACTAGCCTAACAATACAGCCAGATCTACTATGGAATGGTTTAAATCAAAGCATAGTCATGTGTTAAAATGGTCCAGTCAAAGTCCAGACCTCAATACAATTGAGAATCTCTTGAAAGACTTGAAAATTGCTGTTGACAGACGCTCTCCATCCAATCTAATGTTAAATCGAAGCTCAAGCTATTTTTTAAAGAAGAATGGGCAAAAATGTCAGTCTGTAGATGGGCAAAGGTGGTGGAGACATACCCCAAATAGATTTGCAGCTGTAATTGCAGCGATAGGTGGTTCTACAAAGCATTGACTCAGGGGGCTGAATACTTTTGCACGCCACACTTTTCAGTTTTTATTTATAAAAAAAATGTAAAACCACGTTTCATTTTCATTCTACTTCACAATGATGCGCCACTTTGTGTAGGTGTATCACATAAAATCCCAATAAAATACGTAAATGTACGTGTGTGGTTATAACGAGACTACATGTCGAAAATTTCAAGGGGTATGAATACTTTTGCAAGGCACTGTATGAGGCTACAGCAGCCACGAGTAAGTCAGCATTGCTCTATGAAACCTTAAAGAGACATTCATGCCTGCTAACATCGTATTATAATGATGAGGTAATCCCATCTGTTCCTCTTACTTCGTCAGGACCTTTGTGGACACTTCTTCCTGGGAGGAATTCTAACAGATTTGGTGATCTTATAGTGGTCTTTATAGAGCTATCATTTGCACATTAAATTCATAATTATTCCTTTGGTTTATAACCTTATCTGTACTTTGGGGTTTAAACATGCTAATAACACTATGTTAAGATGGCAATCACGGTAAACATTAAACTTGCCAAACATCAGCATGTTAGTGTCACCACTGTGCCACTCTTGATGCCGATTTGAGCCTTTAGCTCAAAACATTGCTGTGCCCAAGTAGAGCCTGGCTGAGAATGCTAACTCTTAGCCCTGATTAGACAATTCCCTTTTTCTGTTATTATGGCACACTGCAACAAAGCAGGCCATTTTGTTCTGAATATACATTTGAAATGTCACCACTAAACTCAGACTTGTATAGACTTAAAGCCCAAAATCACCTCCATAGGAATTAAACTAGGAGGGGCTCTCCTTGCAGCTAGGGCAAACAGGAGAACCCAATTTACCACCCCAATGAGCATGTCTATGTTGTTTTTAGATAGATCCATCCCTTGGCAAACAGTATCAAAGAGGATTTATTTCCACAGTGTCTGAATTCATTCTTTTTTCTTTCTTTTTTTTACCCAGAGTGCATATCTGGACGACATTCGAGGTCACTGCACTCACAGTGAAGCGATTGTTCAGTTAGGTCATGTCCTCGACCATGGCATGGGTGAGCATCATGACACTGCAACATCAAAATAATGTTGAGAAGCAATTTTAATATAAATGGGGATTATGTATTCCAGTGAGTGTTTTACAACTTTTTCTTTTGAGATTTCTGTGGGACTGTGTGTGTTTTTTCTTTCTCTTCCCACTCATGAGGGGTTTTCAGTGGGAGCAATATTATTCTGACCATTGCCATCAAACTGTAAACAGATAGGATGTGCACTTTCCTGTGTGCCTCGTCACAAAAAAGGCAAAATAAGAGTAACACTCTTGCTCAGCTTTTCTTTAAAGTAGAAAAGCTGCATGAACTGATTGTAACTTGGAGAGCTATTGTGGTGCTAATTCAAAAGCCACTTTGCTACACACACACACACACACACACACACACACACACACACCACACACACACACACACACACACACACACACACACACACACACACACACACACACACACACACACACACACACACACACACACACACACACTAACACACACACACACACACACACACACACACACACACACACACACACACACACACACACACACACACACACACACACACACTGTCCAGCCAGTGTCCTGAAATGTCCCTGTCATGCCACTGAGGGAGCGTGTACATTGGCCTTATTGTCTTCAGACACTTTGTTTCAGTTCCGAACTCCAAGCATTCTGTGTTCAGTGGGTGAGCGACAAGAAGTGGAGGGCACAGAGGTTCCAAACTGCTACAAGTTGAAGCTCAATTTCAATGCCTTTATTTGGCAACTGTTGATAAACTTGGAAATGAACGTACTGTGAGTCACTCAGTCAGACAGTCCGCCACAAACCCAGGATGACGCAGAACTGCTGATTTATGGCTCTTGGGCTAAAGAAGAAGAAGAAGCGGCGAAAAATTTCATCCAGCAACAAAAAAGGTAAGGACATTTACAGCCAGAAATAATGTAAGTCATCTTCATGTCTATATTACTGCTGATTCAATGCTGAGTACTGCATGACAGGCAGGTATGTCTTTGAACTTAAGGTAAAGGGATGTCAAGTTCAGGTTGGACTACAACACCTCTTCTTCTTGCATTCCTTGAAAAAGAGAAGCAGGGGCGTGTTCAGACCGGTTATGAGTACGCTTGTGAATGTGTTTTGTCAATGAGGAAGTAGCTGTGACAGGAGGAGGAGGAGTGTCAAGCGAAAAGGTGTGGCCTCGCAAAAGAGCAGCAACACATGCATGCAGGCAGGTAGACTAGACAGACAAGCATAAAGCCTGATCAGAGCAACACCTCTGCTCTGTTACAGGGACTGGCCTGCACACGGACCATGACACCAACCCTCCTATTGTGGCTCCTTGTCCTCAACGCCTCACTCAAGCCCTCAGGTAAGTCACACCGGATACTGTTGCCTCCACTCGGGCACAGGGGCTAATTAATAACTAAAGCCTATTGCTTTGTCCTATCCAATTCATTGCAAAGCACCTTGACTTGTGGGTTTTATACACTCCTGAGCATAAAATAGAAAAGTGGTCAGAAACACCTGAGCTAATACCTAAGTGATATAATAATTAAACCACAAAGAAATAGAATGTGGATTTTCTTCCAAGACGTACAGACACCATGAAAGTTCCGTCAGTTATAGTGTAATGAATGATATCTGCCTCAGCTTAACAATAGTTGATCTACTTTAAGCTGGGTTGACCGTCTCTACACCAGTGATAATGTTATGTACAGTTTTGTGAAACCAGACCTAATGTTTGTGCAACATGTGTTTTGAAAGGAATATCTCGCGCAGACTGTGACTGTGGTCCTTTATCGTGCATGGTGTAATGTCCTGTTTAGCACTGACACATAATTGTTACGTTGCTACATTGTATACACACTCATCACCATCTAATAATGCTCCACAAGTCTAACAAATGAGTTGGTTACCAGTGGGAAATGCATTGACACACTATACAGAGGTTGGACTTTGGATCACAACAAAGTCAACACACCCCCGTCAGGTGCTACTGCGTACCTGGCCCACAGGTAACCATGACTCAAGAGTGATTTAGTCATATCCTCTGGAGATGCTTACTGTAAATTGACTAGGAAATACCAGTTTCGCTCAACACTTTTTTTTGCTATGTTGGTGGGATCCATTCAGAGAGAACATTTCTAAATGGTGGGGGCGGGACCCGATAAGCCTTTGGCTTCTCCTGCTTCCCTTCGGACGATAACACAAAGTAATATGTATGAATATGCAATGAGAAAATTATGTATTATGTGTAATTGTCCGGAAGAATAATAAATAATAAATAAATAAATCTCCAAATCAAGAACTGATGAAATCGACAAAGAACACAAAAAAAAAAGAAGCTGGACTTGATCTGAATTGGACGTGAATTGCGTATGTTCAGTCAAATCTGGATCAAGCGTTACTTTTGACAGTTACAGTGCAATAATACAATCACAATTAAAACTACTATAAAATTTCCACAAGATCATAAAATTGGATCCAGAAACGGAGGTGCATGGTGTAAAAAAAGAAAGAAGTGTACCTTTATTTTTATTTTTTTGAGTTACATTTAAATCAATCTAGCGCAGTACTTGCTCATGCACTAACCCTACTTAAAATCATGTAGTTTAATTGAGGGTCATATAAAGGGTTGTATTTGCATTTTTACTTGAAGGAGCTCGGTGCTTTACTGCCATGTCTTTGATTTATGTTAAATGGCTACTTTTGTGTTCTATTCAAGAATCGTAGCTTGAACTAAAAATACAGGTTATTCTCCTTTTTTAACTCACCAAAACATACAAAGGAAGTGGTCGTACTTGTTCAGCGCAAAGCCACCACAGAAACCTGGTCCAGATAAGTGAGAATATCTCAGCATATCACTGTAGATCTGCTCTCATCTGGCTCCACAGGAGAAAGGGAATATTCAAAGTATAATATTGACGAGGGCAGAAATAGACATTCCCAAATGGTAATTACGCCCTTGATGGTACAACCAAAATACACTTTAACTGGACCAGTCTGATATGATGACATGCACTCACAAAGCCCTCTGTGTTCCAGGGCTCATAACGTTATCAAGAGATCGCTTCACTGTTAACTGGCTGCTGTGACAGAGCTCTAGAGCTACTGTTGTTGACACTCTACACACTTCATATTAATGTGTAAGCAGAGTCAATAGAAAATCCCATAAAAATACTGCACAGGTTGGGCGCCCAACTGTTTGAGCTACAGCCAGAAAGCCCAGAGGGATGGCAAGTTATTCTTCTCTGTCTTTCTTTGAAACTGTCTGCTCTGTAAAGCTGAAGTCATTTTGCCAATATAGAGCTTAGGTTTTGGTAATATTTCAAAAAGGAGGTTGGCGTCTTCGGGAGTAAACTCCACTTGTTCGAAAGTGTAAATGAAACCATTGCATCCATGACACAAATATGAAAGAGTTTTGGATTCATTTGCACAAAGGGATGGGACACTTCATGTGTCTTAAAGAGGAATTTAATCTACGCTCTGCTAGAAGGTCACTTGTGGTAGTGCTATGCTACAAAACTTGACCGAAATGCTTGACAGAAAGTTGATCAATCAATCAGTTGGCCTTATGCTCTGTAGCCAACAGTTACCACCTTATCTGATTAGGTTCTCAAAGTCTGAACTCTCTGAACTCCGAAAATAAATGCATTTCCCAAAATGTCAAACTATTCCTTAACAGAGGCTTTTGAAGCCAAAGCTATACAGTATGGACCATGCACCTTCTGTTTTACCTATTGAGTCAAATGAGAAGAGAGGGATCAGTTCAGCCGCGGCTGGCCCATAGAGGGCGCTAGGGCGCCGCCCCACCCCTCCTCCCCCAACAAAAAAAAATAATTTTTACGTTTTTTTTGTGTGTGTTAATTTGAGGCAACTAAACTATTTAATTTTACTTAAGAATGCACACTGAATTTATATTCTGGCACTGTATTTACATTTCATGGCGAAATTCAAGCTCTAAACTGACTCATTTAGCTTCTATGGGCGCCAGCTCACGGCGCCCCAAACCCTCGTTCACTCAGAGTGGCCCTATCAATTTCTATTGCCATTCACTTTTAACGGAGGGTTTGGGGCGCTGGGACGTGGCGCCCAGTAACTGGTTACCTGGCAACAATAACAACAACGTTCGGACGGATCTACTATTACTCGCGGAGTCGCGTGCAGTGTTGCCAACTTAGCGATGTTGTCGCTATATTTAGCGAATTTTCAACCCCCTGGCGACTTTTTTTTCAAAACAGCGACAAGCGACAACTCTAGCTTTTTTTCTGGTGTTATTGGTGACTTTTTCGCCAAGGCAAGTATCCCTTTTAACTCTTCTCAACGAGCAGCAGGAGACTCCCCGGCCCCTCTCCCGTAACAGAGCACTGACAGGCGGCCTGCTCCTCGCGCAGCAGTCCCTCCCAGCTGCGGTCAGAGCAGGAGATACACACCTCTCTGCTCGTGGTCCGTTAGCATCCCTATTAGCAGTTGTAGTAGCAGCTTTCCCCCCTCTTCTACAGTCTACGAGTAGTGCAACTCAAAATATTAGGCAGTGCTTTTTTAAACTTTGAGCATGTATGATTACTGCTAGACTTACCATTATCACGTTGCTTGTTTATGCGATTGACACGTTCATAACACTAGAACCTCACCTATTGCCTATGTTGGCATCATGCCTTTAGTGTGCATATTGTAAATAATTATCTGCAAACCTATGTTGGCATCATGCTTTTAGTGTGCATAGGCTATTATTGTATAATTCTCTGCAAACCTATGGTGGTGTGACGCACACAAGACATATGGTCACAATTTGTGTTTATGTATTAATTTTATCAGTGATCATAATCACTTGTTTCCCAGCACTTGCTGATGATTTATTAAAACTTTTATTATCTCTTATTCAGTCTTCGAAGGCTTGTACTTCTGGGTGTGATACCGATTAACGCCAGAGAGAGAGAGAATGTGAACTTGTGTATAATTCTCAATTGTTATTGATGTATTTGCACTTTTAATCTTGCTGAATTCTACAAGGCAAATAAATTAAGTTAAAACCTAGTTCCCCTGCCCCATTTGTCTTTGTAAGGAAATGTTCTATTTTGTCTTTATTATTTTGTCAGAATGCACCAGAATGCTTCATTTGTAGCCTATGTGAAAATCACAAAAAAATCTTTGGGGGGAGGATCCCCCCAGACCCCCCTACATGGGTTTGGTTTATAACATTTCAGCCCCACCTAAAAAAAAATTCACCAGCCGCCACTGGATCAGTTCCATCTCTTTGGTTCAGTGACTGTCCTCTGAATGAAAAACATTTATTTTCCTGTTACTCAAATGCAAAATGTGACCTTCAGCAATGTTTACCTGGCAATGAACTCAGGTAGCAGCAGCATGTAGCGTAATATTGTTATCAGCGCTGCAAACCCTCTAGGAGGAAGAAGGTTGGAGCGGACGCTTCAGTTAATAACGATAACAATTCTGCATAGAATTAAATAATACGCCATTAAAAAAAGCTTGACTCTACCTCCTTGTAATACTCTAGGAGATGAAATACGCAGATTCTTTGTCATCACAAAGTGATGTTGTGTCTCCACAGAAAGCCATGGTCCAGACTTTGAAGAGGTGAGGGACTACGAGGTGGTACGACCCGTCAGACTTCACACTGTTAGAAAAAGAGATACAGAGGTAGGTTTGTCTATTCCGTGCTGTTGTTCCTTTACATAATCAAGCTACAGTTGTGTTGTTTGGTTTGGGAAAGGTGAAATAAGAATGATTTACAGAGAGCACAATTTCCCATCTTTCGCAGAATCTCAGGCCAGAAACCATACAGTATGCAATGACCGTGGGAGGAAGAGACATTGAAATGCAACTAGAAAAAAATAAGTAAGTTTGTTACTTCCCTAAATTGATCACTTATTAAAGCTTAACAATCAAGAACGTCACTTAGGATGACACATGAATATATCCACTGACTGTAGCTGCTTCACTGGATCTTAATGCCTGACACAAGGCAGGTTTTTTTTTAAGACGTGGAGTCAGTCCTTGTTGTGCAATGTTTCGGTGCAACTTCCGTGTTTTACCTCTTTTTTTTTTAAACTTGTTTTTCCAATCTTACACGTCCAAAAACAAATTCAATTGAGTTGTTTTCAATGAGAATATCCTGTGTGTTTTCCCATAACCCTAAACCTCGTAGGCTATGTATTACAATATCAAACATGATGTCACATAGTTTGGCACGATGGTCATTCATATTTATACATTTCTATCATCAGTGAATTACTCACCAAAGATTACACTGAGACCTACTACCAGGAAGACGGGACTCAAGTCACCACAACTCCTAATGACGTCGTAAGTGTTTCGCATTTGTAGGCGATTTTCAGTTCCCTATTCAACATGAGACTGTAACCTCAAATGATATGTAGTTGCCTTTTCGAAACCAAGGGGGTTTTAAAATGCATCAAAGACATTTTATTCTTTGACTGTTCAGAAATGATAGAATGTTCTTATTTGATAAACCTGTCATAATCATCATGTCTTCATCAGGATCACTGTTACTATCATGGGAGGATTGTAAACGACAGCACATCATCTGTCAGCATCAGCACATGTGATGGACTCAGGTGAGTCACACACACACAAACCATCCTCTGCTCAACTGTACTCTTCTAAGAATGTCCTAAAATCATGCAAAAAATATTCCAATTCCACACGTTTTTTTTCTTCATAATGATAATGCCTATCCAGGCAGTTTTTTTCATTATTATAATTTTTTTAGAACTTAGCTGATTGAGTTCTGAAAACCATTTTCCATTATCGGGGTTGATTTGGCAAACCTTTTATAATTGTAGCATATACAGAGCAATGTTGGCTTTTTTTTCTGTCCATCTGACAAATGTAGGTCAGATATTCACTTTCTTTTTACCCTCAGCATTTTAGTTTAATTCTCCCCCAACTCCTGAGAGAAATATCTGTCTACCAGTTAGCTCCTTGGTGTTTCATTTGGTGCCAGGTATGCAGTACCATTTACACATGGTGAATCGTGTTTTTCTTTTAGCTGAATACAGTGTTCGATGAAAACAGTCAAATTGTGGGACGCAAAATCTAAAATAAAAAGCTGAAAGATGTATATTGACTGACACTCCATTGATAAATTATTCACAGTGGGATGTCACTTCGAGCTACGGAAGCGTATTGATGGCACAAGGGTGAAAAGAAAACGCTCAGTATCACGTTATAACCAATTCCATTCCATTCAAATTCAAAACACTTTATTGTCTACAGAAACTTGCCTTCAGGTTATGGCTCAATGAACATAAAAACTACATAAGCCTCACATAAAAGCACACAAACACTTCAACCAAACGCACGTGTCGAAAGTAAAGCTGCATTAAAACTATCACATATTAACTTGCTGTGTTTCTTATCACTTTATAAGGTGAAAATCCCTTCTCACGCTATAATGAGATCAATCATTATCACGCTATATTTTAATGATAGTGATTTTTTTTCTAGTGGCATCTGCCGTACCGAACAGCCCCATTCAACTGCACACAGCACTGTAATCCATTGTTACGTAATACGAAAGACAGCTAATTAGCCTAGCTGATTTCCCAAATAAGGATTGACCTGTTACAAAGTACAATAAACTAGCTGGCAAGGCCTACTGACTGCCTCACATCACAGACAATATATGGGCCATTCCACAAAATGGGTGACATTTCTGTCCCCAAGCCTTCAAAGGTATACTGTACATTTGCATGAAAATTAAATCTAACATACATTAATGTATTAAGCAATGTGTCTTCCACATTGACCTGAATGTGAATTTAAAATATGTATTTTATAACACTGATAAAAACTACAGTTTACTCTGAAAAATAGCATTTTTAACCTGTCCCCACTCTCTAACACCACACTTTACTATGAAAATATAATGAAAAAAATCCTGCAGAAATCATAAAATGTTTTCACTGCTGTGTGATTCTATGTTCAATATATGCTTCAATGCAAATGTTATCATCAGAAATCCATAATATTTTAGTTAAAATACACATTTTAGTCGTGTCCCCAGGTTTACACTGAGTCCTGTTACCCTGACACATTTACCAGCTCTAAAATCTTTGCAACATTACAAAAAGCCCTCGCTAAACTGGAATATGAGCACTGTAGCTCTTTTGATAGGTCATAGGAAGACCAAAAGTAGGTTCCCTCTTTTATTTCCAGTAAATTGGATGATATTGTAACAAAAGGTGACGGGTACATCTTAACGTTCAGTCCTGTTACCTAAATTATTTATTTAATGTTATTTGTTTATTTTTTAAATAATACTTTTTAATAAATCACCAGATTGTGCTGAGTGTACTCATGCTACTAGAATGGACCCCAACATATGTGCATGTTTATGCCAATTATATGTTTAAAAACTCAGTCATGTTACTTTCAGTCCTGTTACTTTAATACATTTATATATATATTATAAACCAAGTTAAAAATTCAATACAATTTCCTGAGATTGACCGATATATGTTTTGAATGGATAAATATATGTGTTATGAGATTCAGCTTTGAAAAATTAAAAAATCTGAAGTTTAATTTGGAGGAGTTGCAACATGCAAATGTCACCCATTTGGTGGAATGGGCCATATACAAATGATTAAAAAAAAGCTTTGGAAAATCTATTTCAAGTTCAATATTTATACTAGCCATGTAGCGTATTGAATGTTTATCAGATAGCTTACCTATTCTCTGAAGAAAGAAAAAAAAATGTGTCTTTTGGCTTTGCTCACTGAGGTGTGGCTCTACCAAACAGCTTATTTATTTAACCTTTATTTATACTTGAGATATCATTGAGGGTTGTCCCTCATTTGTAATGATGTCGAGAAACAAAAACAACAATACATACACAATATAAAATGCAAATACATCAAATACACAACAAGCTGGTAAAGAGAAACTTTTAGACAGAGGTGTAGAGTGGCTGGAAATAAAATCAAATTGGTAAAAGTACAATATGGCCTAATAAAAACAGTAACAGTTATAGTTTGTTAGATTTAAGATAGTAGGCTATGTTTAAATTGGTTAAAGGATATCATGGTATTCTATTAATGTCTGCCCCCAAAGCAATGTGTCTCAGAGTCTAACCTACAGGACCTCTTGGTTTCAGAGGTTACTTCAGGACTTCAGCCCAGCGCTACCTGATCCAGCCCTTGTCCGGTGGAGATGAGGGCGATCATAATGTGACCACCTTCAATGACCGGAGCTCCACGCCTGCAGTCTGCGGCGTCACCAACACCAGCTACAACGACGACTTTGAGCCCCCGACAGCCCGTAGCTCCAGATCTGGGGTCAGTGACACCATTGCTGTCATAGCACACTTGCACCTCATAGGTTAATCAGGCCAAACACTGCAGGTTGGATAGGAGTAAAAAAAAAAAAAATGTAGTACTCATAGATATCATCACAAAACTTTACAAGTTCATCAATTACAGTACATTCAAGCAATTCTTGAAAAAAAATTCAATAATTAAATAAATAAATAATCAAATTTGGCAATGAGTCAAATTGTATACTGTACCTCCATACAAACTAAAAATCCAGATGTAAGATAACGCCAGAGTTCAAATCTTTATTTTGTTTTTATAAAGTATTAGAATACATTTTTGATATCCAGCCTTTTTTATTTTATAAATGGTAAAAATACTATATACAGGTCTTAAACGTGTTGAGATAATGGCTTTTAATGATGCTTGTGTAGGATAAATATATAGACACAGTCAGAAACGGTTTAGTAATATAAACACCTAAATATCCATTTTGGACCTTTTATTTATACTCGTATGAAAGAAGATTAAGAAAAACAATGTTTTTGCCTGCGGTGTCTCACCTTAAATGTGGCATCATATGAACACAAAGAAAATTCAAACACATCATTTAATCAAATGATTTAGTCTGAAAAGACAAATATGGCAATTTTGAAGAGACTTTGAACAAGAAATAACTGGTTTACTTTGTTGGCCCTCCAGGGTAGATCTATCGCCCGGGAACACAAATACCTTGAACTCTTCCTTGTTGCTGATCACCGTATGGTAAGAAATACACATGGGAAACTCCTGTGAAGACCACACATATTAGCTTTAAAATGATGTGTACCGACCAGACTAGTCCTTCTGATGGCAGTAACGCTAACTCTGTGTGATGGGAAAGTTTTTTGGGGTTATTTGACCTGCTTCAGAATAGAATCCCATATAGTTATAATATGGGTCAACTCATTGTATCGTCATAAATCATGTGGGCAATTAAGACTGAATCAGCTGTTGAGACATAGGATGTGGCCTAACACTCTTACATGACGGGACATGCTACATGCCGTTTCAGTACGAGAAGATGAAGCGAGATCAGACCAAGCTGAGAAAGAAGATTTTTGAAGTCGTCAACTTTGTCAACATGGTGAGTCAAGGGCTTTTGTGCTATTTTTGAAATTCCCAGGCATACATGACATGTCGTTGCATCATACACACAGTAGATCCTTTTTCTTGGAATGTCTGTATTTGAGCAACAGACCAGAAAGCTTCCATATTTGGTCTGACTTTGTGTACGAAATAAAATAAAGTGCACACTTCACCTTCTTACCTTAATAGTTTCTGAATAAGATTGTGTAATGTGCCTGATATGGGACATCGCTTCTCTAGTTTCAAACGTAGCCTATATCGCTTTAACAAGGTCTCATTGGTTCACTCATAGATTTGTTGTTGAGATGTACATTATTTCAGAAAAACACAAATGATATGTGTTGAATGTGCAGAAAGTTTTAGACAATACAGGAGTAAATATTTGAAAGCAATACAGAATACCTAAGAGCCTTGCAGTAAGCGTTATATTCCATTGCAACTGTGTCACCGGGGAACCTGAATATTGTCTTTTCCATTCTACAAATAATTGGTGGTTAAAAATTCCCAGAATGCTTTAAAATTTAGCCTCATAGCATAATTGCCTAAATCATATTTACTCTACTCTACTTTTACTCTACATCTACTCTATTCTACTTCTACTCTTACTGCTTTACCCTACTCTATAACCCTAAAATATGACTTAGGCAATTATGCTATTAGGCTAACGAAAAGTAGATGTAGAGTAGATGTAGAATAGAGTAGATGTAGAGTAAAAGTAGAGTAGAGTAAATATGATTTAGGCAATTATACTATGAGGCTAACAAAATGAAGTGTTTGAAGCTCTAAGTGTGTGTGTGTGTGTTGCAGGCATACAAGCCACTTAGGACCTTCATTGCTCTGGTGGGGCTGGAGATCTGGTCCAATAGAGACCTGATCTCTGTCACTCCGCCGGCCGGGGCCAACCTGGACGCTTTCATGAGGTGGAGGAACTCTGAGCTGGTCCCAAGGAAAAAGCATGACAACGCACATCTCATCAGGTTTGAAGAGTCTTTATTAGACACAACTTGGCCCCAAATTATGGAAGGTCATTTAAAAAAATTTGAGGGGCCCTCCGGTGGCGTAGTGGATAGAGTGCGTACCATACCGGCCTTCGCGGGTTCGAGTCTGACCCGTGGACCTTTACTGCAGATCATCCCCCTCTCTCTGTCTGTCTCCACATTTCAACTCTGTCCTGTCTAATAAAGCTTGAAAATGCAAAATAAAATGATTTTAAACAATTCTGAAGGTGGAGTCAGCACTTCTGGAGAATGATTGTTGTCCAAATCAGTTTCAGTTCATATCAGTGAATATCTTCTTGCGATCTGTTACCTTTCCGTAGCCTACTGTGTACATAGCCTAGGCTCTGTAAACGGGCATGTTACTAGCTATGGTGGGCCCCCATTGTTAACATACCCTCCTGTATACATGCCCGTTTACAGAGCCATAGTAGATATTCACTGATTTAAAAAAAAAAAAAAAATTGACAACAAGCATTCTCCAGAATGTATGACTCCACCTTTAATAGAGATGTCTTTTTTAGATTTCTGTTGCTTTCATGCTGACTCACGCTCACTCTAATAGTTTCCACAACGTGCTTGTGTAACTTGTGCTTGTGAATTCTGACAAAAACTGTCTTGGATACTTAAATTTGACGTCATAGATTTACGTTTAAAATTCATGTCAAATGTAGGAGGCTATAAAGAGAAGCCTGCTTAGGGGAAAGTCTCACCAGAGAAGGAACCAGTCTTGACAAATTTCCTCCATGTATCATTAACGGCCCATAAACAGTGGTGTGTGTTTCACTTTAATCACGGGGTATGTGAGGTATGCCATTGTTACTTTTGGCTAACCAGAGCAGAATTGTTCCAAACCTGTTGGTTGCAGGAAACTTTCCACCAATCACAGCAAAGGCCAACAAAACTATTGTTGGAAGAGAAGCTTTATAAATTGCATTAGTTTAGTTAGTTTGTCTCATTGTACAAACTAAATACTGTCAGTTTAGTACATGTTGACTTCGCCACTCATTTCACAATCATGAAAAAGGTTTTACTGTCCATGCAATCAAGACACAATGAACAAAATAAGTAACCAAATGAAGGCAACATATCTGCTGATGCCTGCCATCCAACCACGTGTTACTTGAGTTTATTTTGTTGTGTGATTTCAAATTGTGGATGTAATATGGACTGTGAATAGAGAACTAGATGGATGGATGGATGTAAAAATAAGTTCTCGTTCCTTGTCTTTTCAGTGGCATTGACTTTGAAGGAGCGACTGTGGGACTGGCTTTCATTGGGACTCTTTGCTCCGGTCACTCTGTAGGGGTAGTACAGGTGAGCTCCTCCTTCCTTCTCTTATTTGGTTGCTATATCTTTTATTCCTCCTACCTTTACTTATGGTGTGTGCGTTGAAAGCAAATACACCTTAGCTAGCATGTTACATACCAGTTTACAGAGCCTAGGCTGTGTATTAAAACCAGATGTTTTTTTCAGCTCACAAAATGATTTTGTGCTGAAAGTGTTCTACAGACTTGTCCGACTCCACCTTCAATGACCAAGATTTAGAACCGTTCTTCATAATGCCATCCAATTTCCCCGATGATTTTCGCGAGTGACTTTCCTAATAATTTGAAACTTTTTATCCATTGTTTCACAGAGGAAGTGTGACTTTATTCACATGGTGTTTAGAAACTCAATGCGGTGCAGCACACGTCTACACTGTGCCACACTAATACAGGAACTTTCTCAGGTTTCTCTTCAGTCTAAACGTCACTGTGGTCTGATACAAATCATGATTGAGGAAACTATTTAAAAAAGATTTATCATGTTGCTTCCTTGCTTCAAACAAATACACAATTCTGGCTGACTGTAAAGAGTTTCACCTATATGACTTATGGTATGTTTCCCTCTCAGGATCACAATGACCAGGCCATAGCAGTGGGAGCGACCCTGGCTCATGAGATGGGCCATAACCTGGGCATGAACCACGATGACTCTAGTGGCTGCGTCTGCTCCGGGGATAGCTGCATCATGGCTGCAGCTCTCAGGTGAGAGAAGTCGTTAGGATGCCTCGAACCAAAGGTGCGTCGATATAAGCAGGCACTGTTATGAACTGAAGGGCTTAATCGGTGGGGTACTCTCTACAGGTAGGAAAAGCACAGGGGTTAATAATAACATAATAATAGTTATA
Source organism: Ammodytes dubius (assembly GCA_026122265.1). Classification (NCBI taxonomy): domain Eukaryota; kingdom Metazoa; phylum Chordata; class Actinopteri; order Uranoscopiformes; family Ammodytidae; genus Ammodytes; species Ammodytes dubius. Next base: position 4,833,752 of record CM047507.1, read on the forward strand.
GTATTATTATGATTTAACTGCTTTGGTTTCAAGGTCCTCGTAATGCACATTCTGTCTCGCTGTCACCATGCGATTGCTAAGTGGGACGTTGCTATTAATAGTCACATATTATGCTCATTTTCCATTGCTATATCTCCCCTTTTCAGCCTCTGAATGTCATGCTCCGTTTAAGCTCCTGTCTCTTTTAAGCCCCGCCTTCCAAATAGCCCATTCTGCTCTGATTGTAAGATGTACTCCAATTTCCAGTTTCTTGTCAACATCTGTTGAAAGGACAAATAAGGCAGAAACAGAAGTGTAGATCAGAGAATTTGGTGTTAACAATGAAAGTGTGTTGTTCTTCCTCCTCAGTTATGATGTTCCCCGGACTTTCAGTAGTTGCAGCAGCAGCAACTATGAGAGCTACCTGACTAGCCGCAGCCCCAGCTGCCTGCTGGACGTACCAGACTACAACAGCCTGGTGGCCCCCCCGCTCTGTGGGAACGGCTTCGTGGAGAAGGGAGAGCACTGTGACTGTGGCTCTGTGGAGGTAAATCAATCAAACCAGCACTCGCCTCAGAATGACTTGAATTCCATTTGCCACAGATTCCTATGGGAGGAATGCATTCTCCAACTTTCACCTTTTCTTGAAGGTCATAGTGAACAAATTAGCCTTGTTGCCCAAATGAATCAACTAACAGTATATGGAGAAAGGTCCAATTGCAAAAGGAGTGTATTAAATTAAGGGCAATTATTATAATGTGTAATTTAATTAAAACCGCTTGTATGGCCTTAATACCTGCAAATGTGTGTGTGTGTGTGTGTGTGCTTCTGGATCGATTTCTGTTGTCGGATCTAGTTTTGCTTTGGCGCTGGTGTGATATAAGAATAAGCCTGCCCTGTAACAACATGCACCAACACATTTTTTTTGCACAGTTTCGAGTCCTCTTCTAAAAAAAGTGTCTCAAATCAGATACGTCCATGGGAACTAACACAGTGAACTGATGTAAAATCTTAAAACTCTTTTAATGATTGACCTTAGCTAGCCCCTCATTTTCTGGCTGTGTAGTGTCTGCTCTTAAAGTATTTTCACACACATTTTGCGTGTGAGTGTGTGTCTCTATCTGGGGTGTGTGTGTGTGTGTGTGTGTGTGTGTGTGTGAGAGAGACTTTCATAGTTATGTATTATATGTATAGCCTTTATTATGTTAAAGGCCTACTTCACCGGTTAGAATATGAGGGTGTATTGAACTCGGAGATCCTATGAAGTATAAATGTGCAAAAAAAAATGAAATCGGATCATCCTAGCCTGAGAAAAGGCAGAAAGAGTGTTTTATGGTCTCACTGTCTAACCCTACATTGCTCTTTCTGTGACATCACAGAATTTTTTTTGCACATTTATACTTCATAGGATCTCCGAGTTCAATAAACCTTCATATTCCAACCGGTGAAGTAGGCCTTTAAGAACGTTGCACTATCTCTAAATGAAAAAAGAAATCTGTATTGCGTTGATTTGGATCGATTTGAATAATCCCAATTCACATCCAGTTCACTCACCCTCGTTTCCAGCTTCCAGCAAACATGTGTGTTGATGTCTTGTGTACATTCCAACTTCACATCTGATATTCACAAGAGATAAACACAAGAGTCAAAACAAGCAACAGAGCAGTGGATGTGTTCAGACCTGCTCTGCCCTTTGGTGCTATTCAGATACCAGAGGCAGAAACCTCAAACACAAGCTCACTCTAATTTTGTATCAGTATCTCTACGGTGCACATGTTCACTCCTGGAGGGGCAGAGAAGGCCTGCACTTGTGTTGAACTTGAAAGCAAAAGAAAATGAAAAGAAGAAAAAAGACACACAACTCAAAAACAAACAGAAAGAAGAGGAACACTCTGAGGGGAATACAGCACAAGGAAGTGTAGCACACACAACATGCTAGAGAAACAATAACCATGGTCATGATGATCTCTGTGTTGTTCTAGGAGTGTAAAGACCCGTGCTGCAACGCCACCACCTGCACCCTGACAGAGGGCTCACAGTGTGCAGTAGGCCAGTGCTGTGAGAAGTGCAAGGTGAGTCAATATGAAATATCAATGTTGTTGTATCAGTTTCAACGACTTTTATTATCTTTGTCTAAACATCCATGTGTTTGCTGAGAGATCTCTCTTCGCTGCAGGCTACTGTGAACCACTCTTATTATTTGATCTGCTGCGACCTCTAGTGGCATTTCAGGTGGTACAAATAATACAAATTTGGCTCCAGAAAAAGAAAAATCCTGCTCATAGGTAAACACTAGACCCTTTTACACAGCCACTGAAAGCCGGGAATAAGCCAGAATTTCGGCCCTTCGCCCTGCTGTATAAATGCGACTGTTGCGGAACGGGGGAAGAAAGGTGCGAGAGATTGTTCCGGGAATTTTACTACCTCGGGGGGTGGTAAGATTGCCGACACAAATCAGTTCCACCTCTCTGTATAAATGCGGCCAGCTTGTTGTAGCGGAACAGGGGGGGTTTGACGTTCCATAGCCTACGTTCTAAACATGCGACCATGTTAGCAGTTGAAGGACGTGTTAACATTAACCACAGCGGCCTGATGTCCAGCAAAAATCACCAAATGAACGGCGTATAATCTAGCTGGTCATAAGGTCCGCTGCTCAATACAAACCCCCACACTTCATTTTGCAGAGTGAATGAGTCTATTTCTGCCCGGGGGAAGTTGTACAGTGAATGGGAAAGCTAGGCTAGGCTAAGCTAGGCTGTGACCGGATCGCCGCCGCTATTATTATCCTAAGTCTGAGCGTATATCCACACTATATTTCTGTCTACAGTAACGTGACTTCACACACTTTGTGTATGAGTATGTCTGAATGGCAGAGCACTGCTCTCAAAGAGACTCGCTCACAGCCAACCTGTCACACAGACACCCACACACAAACACACACACACACAGGTGACACAGTGAGCGGAATGATGTTGTCAGTTTGGTTAACTGTCCCAGAGATGTTGGACTCAGCGCATAGCGAGATCAACCGGCACATCAAAGGGACAGTAAAATACGGCCCTCTTAGTGCTATCAATTCACCGGCCAGTGTTGTTGTTGTAAAGCAGCTGACCGGTGCGGCGCTAAATGTTTACGTCACACCTGACGCTGCTTACAAGCACCTCTTTCATTCCGGAACGCTGTGTAAAAGGGACTACTAATGCGCCAACATGCCGACGTTGCTTGGTTCTGTGTAAATAACACCTAACCAAGCAGAGCCGGCAAATTGTCGCTCTTTTGTTCCGTCAATATGCCGCAATCTCTGTGTAAAAGGGGCTACTGTTAAACTGAATTTTCTGCAAGTCCTCCTGCACTCAGGAACGATACTTCTTGTCACTCCCCTTGGATACGTGACTGATGAGTCACGTTCAAAGTTGTATTTTGGTTTTCTACTAGAAACTGCTTTCATGGTGTAGTGTCCAAACAAACCTGTTATGTTTCTCACGGTGCCGTTGTTGAATCTCCACCTTTCAGACTCTGTGTTTTAGAGCCTGTCTCTTTAAGCCTGCTGATTGGCCATGAATCTAACTTCTGGTTTTAATCTAACTGCCAGTGAGAGCTTATCACAGGTGTAGGTAGTGTAAGGGTAATAAGGGGGCGTGCCTTCCCCCCTAATGTCATCATAAGGGGATATAAATCTGACTGTTGTTTTGGGAAACAGATTAGGGGTGTTTTTTTCTCATACTTTGGGAGTCTCTAGTCACACCGGGGACGCATATTAATGTTGAAAAACAATGGTTGGATCCCCGGCACCAGACAGGAGGTTGTTAGAATAGTGGTGTCTGGTATTACATCAATAGTGCCCACCATCTCTACCATTGAGCAAGACACTTAACCCCAAACTGCTCCAGGGGCGCTGTACTATGGCTGACCCTGCGCTCTGACCTCCTCTGATATGTGGATAACTTGAGAGGGGATATGCGAGAAAAAATGTGCCTTGTGTAATTTGACTAATATAGAAAGTTGATTGTGTGACTCCCCACTCCACCAGATCTCTGCTCGCTCCGTGGTGTGCCGTGGGCAGAAGGATGAGTGTGACCTGGCAGAGTACTGTGATGGGCAGAGGGCCGACTGTCCAGAGGACGTCTTCTCTGTCAACGGCCTGCCGTGTGACGGAGGCCTGGGATACTGCATCAACGGACAGTGTCCACAGAGGCCCGACCAGTGTGTTCAGATGTATGGCTGGAGTGAGTGTCCTGCTCATATATGGGACTTATGTGACATTATTATGACATATCATGCTACTTGGCACTGGCAAAATATGTAAAACTATGTGCGTAACTTTTTCATATAAATGAACGTTGGTTCCATTTAAGCCATCGTATCATATGAGAACGAGTTGACCTCCCCCCGAGTTGACCTTCCGAAGACTGTGTTGTTGTAATTACTCAGATTTCCTCAAGAGGGGCGACAGAAGTTACACACTATAGCTTTAAATAGGATGATCATCTGCTATCTAATAGACCTTAAAAATATTTGAAAGACTATGTTATGTAATCCTGTGCTGTCTTTCCTCAGATGCTGTAGAGGCCCCTAAGAACTGCTATAACCAGAACACCAGAGGAACCTACTATGCTCACTGCAAACGGCCCTCAAAGGACAAGTACATCGGCTGCCAGCGAGAGTAAGTCTCAGTAAAACAGGGACGGTAGACACTCTGCAATGGAAGCTTGGTAGTATTCTTGGTTGTTTCATTTGCAGACTCATCAATGTTTGGCTAGGCGATATGACATTAAATCAACATCAGGATTAATTGAACATTTGACCTTTTATTAAGATTTATGAAAGATTTTTTTTTTTTGCCCTCATAGTTCATGAGATATGAATTATTTGTGGTTATTATAAGTGAATGTTTCGAACCAAAATCAAGTTCTCTATAACAGTGGGAAATAAATAACTTGCATTTCTTGCAGACCAAAGAAAATGACCTTAAGTAGCCTATTGCCATCTGAAAAGTAGAAAAATAATTTGAATATCTTCGAAACCATTACTCATTTACAGAATACATATATTTTTTTAAATCAACATGGGCAAGATTACGTTGGTGAGAGGTTATGAATGTTGGTTTTGATTATTTGTAAGGAATTTCCCAGCCCTACATCAAAGTAAAGTATCTGTGTTATAGAATACGTTGAGATGTGAGTACAAACAAACACATAATATGTTGACCTTCTTCTTACTTTGCAGAGACATATATTGTGGAAAGCTCTACTGCCAAAAAGGAAGTGAGAACCCAAATTACGGGCGCATGGTCAGGGTCGGTGACTGTAAAACGGTTTTCTTTGACGAGTTCCCGAACGACTCAGGTCAGGTGGACGCCGGGACTAAATGTGGGGATGAAAAGGTAAAAGGCCCTTTACTGTGACTGTGTTTTTTTCTGTTCATGATTGCTTTGAAATCATTAAATCTACATGGTGCGTCAAAGTATATACGCGATGTCTTTGTCACTGACTGGTTTCTCTCCCAGGTGTGCAGCAAGAATGAGTGTGTGGACATCGAGACGGCTTACAGAAGTATCAACTGTTCAGCAAAATGCCCAGGCCACGCTGTAAGTAGGCTACACGCTACTGCTCAGAGTTCCCTTCAGTTTAGCTTATACATGTATATATTTATTATTAGGTAAGAAAAATAAATATGTTGTAGTATGCATAAGATTTAAAAATACTGAAAAAATATATATAAAAAAAGGATGCAAAATGTATGAACAGAAAGCCCATCAAAAGGAGAACATTAACTGAATAAAAAAAAATATATTAAAAAGTTCAATAAAATAAAAATTAAGAACATATATAGCCTCTACCAGGCCATGGCATACAAATGCTTAAAATGTCAAAACACAGCACCACAATATGAAAAATTCAATGAGCTTTAATCCTGAATTGAAAGTTTCTAGACAGGACACTGACAGAGTTGATCTAACCCCTGTAGGATGATGTGCAAATGTTTTACATGTCCGCTGTTAGAAATGTCGATTACTAAGTTACTAAAAAAAATGAGTATATCAAAATATTACATTTTATAGGCACCAAATCAGCCTCATTTGCAAGGCGAAAATACACATTACACAGAAATTCTGGCACGCCTCCTAATAAAGTTGGGGAGGAAAGCGGGCGGCTCAGACAGCATTCAGATACAGTTACACAGGATTTCTCTTTGTGTTCTTCAGGTTTGCAACCACAAGAAAGAGTGTCAGTGTGAGCCGGGCTGGATGCCTCCTAACTGCAATGTGAGGGATGGATCTACAAGTCCTCTTTCTCCTGGTAAGACCTATACCTGCAGTTGTTCATCAGTTATAATATATAGTAATACCTCTATTTGTAGAGCAGCTTTCAAGAGCGGAAGTGCTTCACAATAAAAGTCAGCAAAATAAATAAACCTATAGACCTAAATGATACATTTGAAAGAATATGTATGTGTCCTTTCTGCACAGCTAATATTGAGTTGTGACTAATCTGTGATGTTGCACGGCTGCATTCAAAACCAAACGCATGTCTACTGGGTTTTTCCTACAGGAGCGATCGCTGGGATAGTACTGACACTCATCGGTTTGGGCGCCATTGCCGGTGCGATCGGGTTCATCTGGAAAAAACGTCAAAGTCCCATTCTGCCGACGTAAGTCATCCTCACACTATTCCTAGTCTATAGTCTATAGTGGCTACATTGAAGCAGATCAAATACAATATGTGTCTCCATCTACAGTGTACAACCCCAGAGGAAGCCGCCAGCCATTCCCCGCTCAAACAAAGGGCCGGTTCCTGGTCCGCCCATGCCAGTGACACAGGTAAATGTGCTGGAACATACAGTATTGAATATACAGATTGAATTGAGATACAGTCCCCTCCATAAGTATCGGAACAGTGAGGCCAATTCCTTTATTTTTGCTGTAGACTGGAAACATTTGGGTTTGACACCAAAAGATGAATATGAGACAATAGCTCAACATTTCAGCTTTCATTTCCAGGTATTCACATCTGGATCTGATACACAACTGAGAAGATATCATTATTTGAAAAGGAACACCACATTTTTAGGCAAGCAAAAGTATTGGAACAGATGGACTTTAAATAAATTAAAGTGAATAAACCGTAATATTTTGTCGCAAATACTTTGCTTGCAATAACTGCATCAAGCATGTGACCCATTGACATCACAAAACGTTTGCATTCTTCTTTTGTGATGCTTTTCCAGGCTTTCACCGCAGCCTCATTCAGTTGCTGTTTGTTTTGGGGGGTTACTCCCTTTGGTCTCCTATTTAGCAAGTAAAATGCATGCTCTATAGCGTTTAAGTCTGGAGATTGACTTGGCCAGTCTAAAACCTTCCATTTCTTGCCCCTGATGAACTCCTTTGTTGTTTTTGCAGTTTTTTTGGATCATTATCTTGCTGCATGATGGAGCATCTTCCAATCAGTTTGGTTGCATCTTTCTTTAAATTGGCAGACCGAATGTTTCTGTAGACTTCTAAGTTCAGTTTGCTGTTGCCATCATGTGTTACTGTGTTGTTGTCAAGATGAACCTTTACCAAAGTGGTGGAAAGGCTAAAGTTTGGAGAAAGAAAGGATCTACTCATGATCCCAAACATACAGGCTCATCTGTGAAACACGGTGGAGGCAATGTCATGGCTTGGGCTTGCATGGCTTCTTCTGGGACGGGCTCATTATTCTTCATTGATGATGTAACACATGATGGCAACAGCAAAATGAACTCAGAAGTTTACAGAAACATTTTGTCTGACAATTTAAGGAAAGATGCAACCAAACTGATTGGAAGATCCTCCATCATGCAGCAAGATAATGACCCAAAACACAACAAAGGAGTGGAATGTTTTAGACTGGCTAAGTCAATCTCCAGACTTAAACGCTATAGAGCATGCTTTTTACCTGCTAAAGAGGAGACTTAAGAGAGTAACCCCCTAACACAAACAACAACTGAATGAGGCTGTGTTGAAAGCCTGGAAAAGCATCACAAAAGAAGAATGCAAAAGTTTTGTGATGTCAATGGGTCACAGGCTTGATGCAGTTATTGCAAGCAAAGGATTTGCGACAAAATAGTATGTTTTATTCACTTTAATTTATTTAAAGTCCATCTGTTCCAATACTTCTGCTCGCCTACAAATGTGGTGTTCCTTTACAAATAATGATATCTTCTCAGTTGTGTATCGGATCCAGATGTGAATACCTGGAAATGAAAGCTGAAATGTTGAGCTATTGTCTCATATTCATCTTATGGTGTCAAACCCAAATGTTTCCAGTCTACAGCAAAAATAAAGGAATTGGCCTCACTGTTCCGATACTTATGGAGGGGACTGTATGTGTCATAAAGCTTGTCATTGCGTTTCCTAACAATACTAGACATTTTTCAGGCTGGAAAACCGAGGCCCAAAGTAGCCCCGCCTCCACCACCTCCAGCAGGGAACAGACCTAAACCCCAGGGCCCGGGATACACAGCTGCACGCCAGGTAACTGATTCCTCACAAGGGTTGCATAACTTCACTTAGTTTTGCAGGAAAAAACTTGATTAATTGGCCTTAATATTTAATGTATTTTGTCGTGCGAACCACGTGGTTATATATTTCTGCAAAGGCCAAGGTGTGGCACAGTTAAATTTAAGCCACACATCTCTCTCTCTCTCTCTCTCTCTCTCTCTCTCTCTCTCTCTCTCTCTCTCTTCTCTCTTCTCTCTCTCATCTCTCTCTCTCTCTCTCTCTCTCTCTCTCTCTCTCTCTCTCTCTCTCTCTCTCTCTCTCCTCTCTCTCTCTCTCTCTCTCTCTCTCTCTCTCAACACAACCAGGCCTTTCAAGGATTTAAACAAACAACATCGTCTGTGTTAATAAGCACACTTTACAGCTGCGTATAGGATGTTTTACCTTTGGACAGACTAGCTGTTTCCCATTACTTCCAGCCTTTATGCTAAGCTAAGCTAACCAACTGCTGGTTGTAGATTCTTATGTCACACACATTAGAGTGGTGTCAATCTCCTAATTGAAATGTTATTGAGGATGCAAGTCAGTCCTTTCCAGAACATCTCTGAACTATTCCCAAAACATTAGGTCAATGAATGAATAAATGGAAATCTTTTTGTTTCCCCCCTCCAGGCTCTGAGGCCGGTACTTCCACCAAAGGTCTGATGTCTGGCACAGTGCCACAGAGTAGTTGACCTGAGGACACTCCCCTTGGTCTATTGAACCCATACAGAGGCTGCTGGCATTCCAGAGAAGCAGAGGCAGTTTTCTGGTTGATTAAAGGTGTCCCTCTAAAGCGCTGTCTGAAAAAACCAGGGACCAACTGGACTGGACTACAATTGTTACTCGCATGCCATGCACTGAAAACTTGTTATTACAGGGTTGAACCCTTTTTTTTTTTTTTTTACATCACTTTTTGTACCGTATAGGGTTAGGGTAGGTGAAACTAGCTACAGGTCTGGCCCATAACATTGCATATAGGCTACATGTTGTGTTATTGTGTCACAATAATGGTCCCAAATATTGCACAATACCAGATTCAATCAGAACAGTATTCAGCGACTGCAATATTTTAGATTTCAAAACTTCCAAGCGATTGGATGGACTTTGATGTGAACGTGTGATGTTCCTGTGCATGGCAGTGATAGGAAGACCAATGCTAAGATTTCCCATTCAATCAAACACTGATTATTGGGACTGCATTTAAAGTTGCCATTCAGATGCATTGTATTATGCTACAAAGTAAGCACTGTAAAACCTCAAGCTATGCACTTTTTAAAAAGTATAGTGAGTGAATGCAGGAAAGGGATCAATGTTGGATGCTTTTTAGATATATGTATGTTTGAGAAATACGTTCCACTTGAAAATTTAACCAAAACTTTAAACTGCATGTTGCGTCTTATTATTATTATTACTACTTAAAATTTGGTTTATGTAAATAGATTTTTTTATGCAATGCACACATGTCAGGTTGCTGCTTGTCTCAATTTAGTTCACTATGTGAACATGTACAAAATGGAGAAAAATAAATTGAGCTAAACAAAACACATTTGTCAGTACAGTATTTAGCCACAAGTGATTTGTTTTTGTTTTCTTTTGACGCTGCATGTCAGAATACATGTTGTAGTATTACTTACCACAATCTTGTAATTATTTATTTATGTATTACATATGTTTCTGCTATTGTTCCGTTTCAAACAAGGATGTAGTGAAAAGCTACACACACACATCGACATATTTCTCATTTTAAAGCTGCATGTTTTTGTCTTGTGCTGTAGGGGGCAGCAGCGCAACCTGTAAACAAAACATTGCCATGACAGTATGAACACCTTATAAAGAACCCATTAACATTCAGAGATCCTCATTATCTGATCCAGCTTTAAGTTAAGTACAAAGAACCAACAGCCAAGACAAGTCAAATAAAACACTGTATTTGAATTTTATTCTTTTTCTTTCAAGTGATACATCTACGTAAAAGATGTCATGGCCTCGCATGACAATTACGGTACAGTTGGGTTTTTAAACCCCTTTTTACAGCTATTATAAGATTCTCGATGAACAATATTTTTTTTACATTCTGCGAGATATGCATCAGACCTGACAGGAGGTCAGCATACTGTAATGGCTCAAGCGATAAAGCCTTATCTTTAAAAACTAATTTTGAACACCACAGTTATGAATGTAAACCGAAATACTTAATATTTAGGAAGCCTTCCCCCCCCAAAAAAAAAGTCTACTGAACGTAACAACACTATTTTGGACATTTTTAAGGATATTCAAGAATAATATTACTGACATTTAAAATGTTTGAATCATATGACCATCCACACGCACGCACACATACAGATCTTGACATGTGTGGCCAAGGTGTCATGGCACATAAGCGCTTATGCCTCATAAAAAAAAGAAAGAGGGTATATTCACAAGAGGATAGCAAATCTTAAAGCTTATTTCTTGAGTGGCAAAAAAGAAAGACAACAGAATTACAGTCAGGTGTGTCGAAAGCACCGGTTATGTTGGTATACAGTATTGTCCTAGTTCCAAGTAGGTGTGTCTTTAAAGGGTTGGGCGCGCTTATGACGAGAAGCGGAGGTGAAGAGAACGCACCAGAAGGTGTTAACGATCACCAGTCAGCCATGGTTGAGATGATTACAGTACTGTTGTTGGGGGACTTGATAGCCAGCCATCAGCGTGTTGGCAGTGTACCTTTTATAGTATCATCCCTGCTGAGGGGAATGACTCAGTCCATTGTATGTGGGTACAGCAGCATGAAAGTGCTGTCATTTCACCCAATTATTTCCCCTCATTGGATACCCATGGTTAGCACAAATTGAAAAAAAAATATATATATATAAGCAATCTGTATAATCAACAGATGATGGAGACACTAATACAGCTGTAGGAACAAAGGAAAGCCCCCAAAAAGCACACCACGTATTAAGTGTTTGACAATAAAACATCAAATCAAACTGGCAAAAATTCTGGTAAATACACTTTAAATTCCCTCAGCAATAATGAACATCAGTCTGTTTGAAGGAGGGCAATGTCCTCTGCCTCCTCAGCAGATAATGTCCCCCTTTTGTCTAAAAATGACAACAGAAGAGGAAAAACGTGTCCTTTTGTGTCGTCTGTTGTCTTCATAGACTGGGCATAAAGACACCACGAGCGCTCAGGTTGACTTTGGTGCTTGAGAAGGAGCACGGGAGAATGGACAGGTGGATATGTGGTGACAGAATAAGACATGATGAACTGTATATCCATTTTTCTTTTCTTTTTGGTTTAGCGGAGCGAGGACATCCTAGTTGCCACCAAGTGAAAACAAGCCATAACCAGCACAGTAACAGCCAGCAACAGCAACTAGCATTGCACGCAAAAGCATTAATCCTTCACTAGAATCCTTTTGATTCACCAATAATAGTAATAATACAGGAAGAAATCGTTGTTACTGCGGGAGCTGAACAAAATACTGAACAAAAAAAATCCTTTTCGGCATCTTTGGGGATTCATCCAAGTTCTGCGAGAAATGTATATATAAGACTATGTCTTTGTGACATTTCTGCTTTAAGTATAAAATATTAATTTATAATAATTGTTCTGATATCATTGACTTTCCTTAATCCCCCCCTCTTAATACACATTATTTATCTTCAATTGACACAAGCAAACGCTGCACTTTATTTACAACCTTAAGTGCCTAAAATGTCTCCACAAGGACCTTGCAAGATCCAAATGAGGCTGTCGAGGCTACAGTATTTGTACTTAACTGTACTTCCCTTACCAAACACATGGAGAACAATAAAAATAAAAAATAAACTTAAAGTGACTAAAACTCCCAGATATTAAAAGGGCTTTATCTATCTGTATCAACTCAAATTATTATTATTATAAATTATTATATATATATATATAACTTTACATGTCAAAGTTATATATAACTTTGACATGTATACCTTAGGACTTCAGTGTACAGTATACACATTTCAACTGTAAAATGTCTTCATTCATTAATTCATTTGCTATTACACAATATATCTAATACATTTCATCTTGAATAAATAAGATTGGATTTTTTGCCCCAGATGACACATCATTTGTTTGTCTCCTTTCAGAGAGAGACGGAGAGAGAGAGAGACTGGGGGCTATGAGTCATTGGGTGAGGGTTTTTTGAGAATGGGAGAGTTTGCGTTGGTTATGCCTATCCGTCAGTTCCGTTCTTGTTTGTGGTACCGTCTGGCGCCTTGCCGTCTTTGCGTGGCGGCATCCTCTCGTTTATCCGGTCCAGGGCGTGCGCCTCCTCAAAGTTACGGATCTTCCTGGGAGAGAAGCCTTGAATGGCTGAAGGGCGACACACCACAGAGAACAGGATCACAAACTGAGAACATACTTTTCGCTCCAAATCTTTATGGTAAACTACTGTATTCTCTCTACATCAGTCTCAATCAAACTTGATTCCTTGGTGGAATTTCATTTGATGAGCACAAAACACAGTTCTATCAGCCTAGCACAGTAGAGTACGGCTGACCGGTAATACAACACACATGCACGGCTAAACAACGACTCCTAGTGTTCAAACACCATTGGCACAAGCTACGACAGTGAAACACCTCACACTTTTAGATGACTTACGGTAACAGCGAAGGAGACCAGACAGAAAACGTGAGCAAAACAGAAAGCAAAACTTGTAAGGGGAATGTTAAGACACACTCTTCAATCTTTTAAGCTATCAAAGTTAAACACTCTGAGGTGAAGGATTTATCTATAGCCAAATGCCTCGTTTCCACTGAGCAGTACAGTTCGGTTTGGTACAGAACGGTAACCCTAGATCTGGCTTGCGGTTTCCACTGCAGACTGTTACCTTACTTTGAAGGTGGGGTAAATAAATGAAATTAAGATAACCGAACAATAAACAAAGCTGCCAGCCGACATTTTTCCAAAAAACACAAGATTCTTCACTCTCGACAAAGTGATACACACAGAAGTTTATTTCTCACACGGAAATAATGATTCTGTCAACCAATCAATGGCCTGCAGGGTCTAGCTCCACCCCTTTGTGACGGCTTGGTACCCTAACAAAAGGGGGACAAAAATAGGTACGCCAGGGTACGCTTATTTTTGTACCCTTTTCAACTTTTAACAGTGGAAACGCAAACAAGTGGGTACCTTGCCTTGCCGTACCGTACCGAATCGAACGGTACGACTCATAGAGAACGAGGCTATAGAAACCAGGTCCTCTCAAGGTTACTCTTGCACAACCAGTTATATGTGACATAAGTCAGTGATTCCCAACCAACCTGTACATGGAAAGACTGTTTGGAGCTCAACTTGTGGAAATTATGATTTGATCAAAAGTAATTGTTAAACAGTGAAAAAATAAAATAATAATAACAGTTGAAATAACTGGGTAAAAGTACTTGACAATACATCAAAAGGCTTCTCAAAAAGAAATGGGTAACAGTTGAAGATAAAGGTAAAGTTGCGAACAATTCAATTGGATGAAAAATATATTGTTACAATATCCGCTTTTAAATAAATGTAACAAATGTTGGGCTTAAAGGAGCTAAACATAGGGGTGAAAGGGAAAACATCACACACAAAATGTTGGGAACCACTGTTTTAAATATGCTGTGTAAAGAACCCACTGGCTCCTTGCTTTTTCTATGAGGTCTGTTGGTATGTTCTATTATCTTGTAAATTGGATATATTTGACAGAAATAAGTGATTCTTATTCTCATGATTGAGGTATGTTGACTATTAAACAGGAGGGGGCATACAGACAGTATAGCAACAGCCAAATGGTGTAACAGGATTAGCTTCTGAAAATATCCCCGGGCAGGCAGGGATCTCCCTGGTCTTATCCGGGCCAGGTCTTAGGCAGGCTTTTCTCTGTGTGGGGAGCCACACTTGGCAAGAAAAAGCTCAGTGAACTCAGCCGGGAAAGGTCCTGTCAACATGGGATAAGCAAGGTCCCTGAACCTGGTACACAAAACTAGCATTTTCTTTAGCATGGGTTTTACTTTTCTGGATGGACAATGACAAGCCTGCTTCAACTAAGGCTGGGGGAAACAATAGTGTTTTAAAATGACCCCGGTAAATCCCTCTCACTATGTCATTTGGGGAGTTGGTTAGACACCCAACTTTAATATCATATATTGATTTTTACTATTTTAGATCAGGTTTCATGGATGCTTTTAAATCCATTTCATCAAATTGTTACACCTACAAATTGTTTTTTGTTTTGTAAAAAGTGCTCGCAAACTATTTTTACACTGATGGCACCAGTGAGATCCAACAGACACTGATAATGCAAGAGCAACCTGCAAGACAGTTCCATTCATGAATACAAAGAACAGAGATGTTAAAACAATGGGGGACTCTAAAATAACATAAGACCAAGTGACAACGGTAGAAATCTTATAGGTTGAACAACACACATAAAACAGAGACATGAGGCTTGAGCCACACAGCCATGCGTACCTTGTGCTTTAGCTGCCTCAACCGTAGCTATGTTAAATGGAAAAAAGGTGAGTCATCAAAGACAGGCAGAAACAGCAAAATACATCAGTAATATCTAACTGTATAAACAGATGGGCAGAGCATTGGCCAACACACACACATAGTCATTAAGGAGGCAAAATACACACACAGCAGCTGGAAAAACATCATCATAACAAATGTGTTAGTTAGTGGCTGAGGTTAGAGAGAGGAGGCCTGCAAGAGCTTTAAGATGGTGGTGTTGTTGTTAAAGGGTCATGAGGACTTAAGCCCAGTTCAGACCAAAGATTCGCCTTGCAACTGCTTGCAACGAGACGGTTTTAGAACGTCGCAGGGGATAAATCGCAGCAGTGTGAACTGCTCGTTGCAGCGCGTTGCAAGCCGTTGCAAGGCGTCGCAGAAGATTCAACATGTCAAATCGCAAGGTTCAGTTTTAGAACGTTTCGGCGGTCTCGTCGCAAGGAGTTGCAGTTGCAAGCAGTTGCAAGGCGAATCTTTGGTCTGAACTGGGCTATAGGTGTGCAGCGCGGAAGGGGGATTTGGCTGAGTGCTAAGGGCCTGGTTTACTAACATCCCAAATAAAGAGAGCTACATTGCATGTTCATTCTAATAGACTGCACCTTTGGTTGGTGGGCGTTTTACGGGTGATCAACTGAGAGAAACTGGGAAAATTACAACATATGCAAACGCGGTAGAGGCAGTACTTCTGCATTACTGGGGTGTTTGGATGGAGAGCAGAGTGACCGCAAGCTACACAATGGCATTGCTGCATTGGCAATATGTCTGGATTATTTTTGCTTCTGTTTATCCAAACATGTTAACAGCCATTCTCTCTGTCTTCTTTCATGTCTACTCCTCACCACAATAACTGCAGCCGTCTGTGCACAACGCTGTGCCGATAGCACCCAGCCCGTCAAACATATTAAATATGGACGTAATCACAATGACCACAATTATTAGGCTTTGTAAATCACAATGCGTTTGCTGAATTAACCTATTTGCATTTATTCCTAGCAATATTTTGCGCACTCAGAGAAACGCTTGATATTGCATATTGATGAAGGCAAATGTAAATCTCAACGCATGATATTTTGCATGCAATCCTCAGTGCACACTGTTAGTAGATCCTCTTTCAAGTTTTTTTGCGGGAGAAATTCAAGTTTTCACACATTGTTACACATGCAAACCTTTAGTAAATCAGGGCCTAAGAGTCTAAGGCACACACTCATTTAGTCACACACATGTACATGAGGCATCAGTCCAAAAATAAGAAAGAAAAAGATAGTCATTAGTGAGTAGGAATCAGAAATACTAATAGCGATCATGATTTATGTATCTACGGCTTTAAAAATGATGTTTGGCATTTTGGATCTGTTCATCATCATCATCATCATCATCATCATCATCAGCATAATCTAATTCACTCTCTAAATGAAGACAATCCTCCCAGTGCATGACATATACTTCTTCTGGCTAAATGCTTACACACTCAAGATAAATGAGAGCTGTAGACAGCAGAGGCAGTTGCTGACTTGTGGCCACAGCAGCTTTTTTCCTCTTCGCATTGCATTGCACTAGAAGGTGTTCTGTTACAGGTGACTCTTGGGGATCGCCAGCAAGCTTGTGTCAAATCTTTTACGTCCCCAGAAAGGGGTTCATTCACAGACTAAGAATAAATTAAAAAAAAGTACACATCGACTTGGCCTCCCCTTTGTTAAAACGGAGCCATCAGATCTGAGAGCTGCTGTGGCTGGGTCGGGGGAGCAGACATGGACAATGGCATTCTCTGAAAGGTCACCGACATGTGGCGTCGCCTTCGATCGTTCTGAAACCTCTGTGAGCTTCCAGCCAGGCAAAGCGTGACTCCCAGTGTGTCCTCTGGCCGGCCAGGACCTTTACATCAGAGGGTCAGTCCACACACACAGGTGACAGGCTGACTTCCCCGACCAATCAGGAGTCTAGACAGTGCTTTCTGTGGTGGGCATGCTGTCACTGATCTAGAGCCCTTTCAAATTGGACTTAAATGGACATCAGCAAAAGACAGCATTAGCTCCACTGTTACCAATGGAGACAACTGAGGCTTCCCTCTAAAAGTCAGTGATTTGAATCATCAGACGTTGACGAATATGCTTTAAGTCGAGCAGTGTTCTTTTATTTTATTTGGTCAGTAAATAAAACAGGATAAAAGCTAAAGGCTAATGATATCGCCATAGAGCTGTTTCACCCGTTAACACAAATACAGGCAAAACTGAGTGTAACAGCTCTGTATTCAATAATTGTGTTAAGTGTTCAAATCACTTTCATGGTATGTCCAGACTACTAGAGCTGACTCATCAACTTAAGCCACATCTCCCAGAATGCCTCTTTGCAACCCAGAGAGAAAGGAGTACTCCGTACTGTACTTGTGTGGGTGTAAAGATCAACATTGTGTCCTGTACAAAGTAGGTTCAGTTTACACAACTGATGGCAGGTAGTTGAATTTGACATCAGTGCTGATAGGTCCACACAGACAGAAGCTGTTTTGCATCAGCTATTATTATAATACTGCCAGTGGATAAACTGCAATCTTTTTGGACTTGGAACTGCCCCTGTTTACCATTGAACATTGGAAAGAATTATTGAGTCAAGGAGGCCTATAAAGACAGTTCCAATCTTAATGCAGACTCCCGCTACATATAGTATACAGCATAAGATCATTTATCACCTCCTGCCATGAAGAAAACAATAAAAGCTTTGCTCACAGAACATGCTCTTAAAGGGCATATGTGGTGCTAAATGGCAGCTGGCAAAGGCAAAAAGCACAGTGTTACTGAGAATATAAAAACACACTTACCCGTCTGTAGGGTGTCCTTTCCCCCTGACAACACTCCCACAGGAAGAGTTCCAGTCGGGGTCAGGCCTTTGAGTGTTAACACATTCTCGCTTTCCTCCCTAGTCCACAAACAGAAGACACGCACACGCACGCACACACACACACACACACACACACACATTACATTTCAGCGAGCAGGGAGGCAGTGTGTACACCTGTTGGCTACAAGGCTATTCTGTAACCTAGAGGTCAGAAGTTACATCAGCACTGGACATTTAACCTGCCCACTCACTGTCTGGACAGAGTGATAGACAGTGCGCTCTAAATGCCTCCAGCACAAACTACTGACATGTGTCCCTGTGTTCTGTAAGTGGGTCAGTGACAACCTCAGTCAATCATAGCAGCTAAAGCCATATTTCTAAAGATCGATTACAAAGTGCTGAGACAAGGCCTTCGTTAACAAACAGCTGTCATGTGTTAGTCATCTTTTTCCTCTCCTAAACTGGGAAAAACTGACACTAGACTTCGGCACAGCTTTCAAGATGTTTTTCAAAATATGTACACATGACATTACATTCATCCTGCAAAGAAAAACGTTCATCTTTATTGTACACCAAAAAAAATAAGGTCAAAGTGAAACCTGGTATGAATGAATTGAAAACACATCTGGCCAAGAGACGTGGATTTTCAGTTTTTTTGTATTTTCACTGTTTAGGGAAAATTGTAGTCACTGACCCACGGTTATGAACGGCATGCTGTTCCACATACAGCCACCTGCAGCAGTGTTAGAAACCAACAGCAGCTAGCTACAGCATTAATCTGGAATAATGTCTAATGTCATTATACAGTCTAGGTGCATTGTGACTCATCTGGTGCCAGCTCATTAAATCTTTGCGGGGCCACATTGTGTTATCAAACAACACTTTCCTAGCTCCCCGGTGACCTGCCATTTCATTTGGTTCATCTTGACCTCCCCACTCAGCTCATTGTGTTACATATATACATGCACAGAAGCCTTTCCCCCTGTCACAGTGTTAACATGAGAAAGGGAAGGGACTACATCAAAAAGGAAGAGCGTTAAGGAAAAGGCTTCGGACCTGAGACGGAGAAGACTCGGGCCATTTTCCCCACAGCGCGAATCTTGTTCCGGATGACCTCCTTACGCATCGCCGAGGTTCCACCTGGAACAAGAGCAGAATGGAAGGCTGAGACACAGTGTAGACACCACCTTATTTTATTTATTTCACTATTATATTACACTAATATATCAGTGATTCTTGAGAACCGGGACAAAAGGCCGTCTTCCATATGTAACTGCTGTTATAAGTAAGAATTAACTCAAGTTCCTATTATGCTATAATTAGATCATAAGGATAAATTTGATAAAGAATTATTGCTAAATTAGACCTATGTTTATTTAGCGTGTCACAATTTTGAGATAGAATTTAAGTTAAGTAATAATCAAGTCTGTGAGCAACACATAATAGTCGTAATACCATTAATGAAAAGTGGTCAATTTTTTATATAATATTTAAATGTCAGATGTTTTAGATTAAGATAGATGTCTGGAGCACAATATCCTTATATTATTACATTATATGTCAAATGACACTTGTTATCTTCTCACGACATCCAAAACAGTGTGTCCACAGAGAAGGTTTAAATCTTTCATATGCAATTAAACCTATTAAAGATGTACTTTAATTATTAAAAAGAGCTTTTTTCATCAAAAGCAACACTAAATAATCTCTCATATCAATAAAAACTGTTTTTCTACAACACATTCATGTTTAAGGATTCTAAGTGGTGGCACCACTTTACTGTAAGTCAACACCGTCAGACATTTCATTATGTAAAATGTAATGAAATCAGGCGAAGTAAGGGGCAGCTGTCACTTTGAAGGACCTATTGTCAAATTCTACCTCTGCAGAGTACATTAGAGTCAGATCAGAGTGATGTAGTTTTAGAATATTTTACATTCCGAATCTTGAAAGTCCTGTGTCACAACCATGATATGTCAACACCGACTTACAATTTCTGAAGAAGTTATTTGAATTTTTCTTTTATAATTTTATTTTCCTGAAGTAGTTCATACTAGCTAAAAAAATGGCTACTAGATAAATTCCATTTGTTATGTTTAAGAGATGTTGAATATGTCAACACCGTCAGACAGGAAATCTGACGGAGTGACATCTGACGGTGGTGATAGGCCAATGACGGTAAAAAAAAACAAAAGCTGGGAGGTTGTGTCAAAGCTTAGCTCAGTAGCTTAGTAGGGGAGAACGGGGGAATGTGAGCCATCGGTGAGACTGCTGTATAAGCAATGGAACACATTTTTGGTCATGTGAGATATATGTTTTCAAGCCCCTCTCATTTCCCCTTGGCCATGAAAGAGAGGACCTCATGGTGATGTTGTAAGCATGTTTTTTTTCCACAAAAATTTTATTTTTTGCATGTAAAATTAAATTGTCTTGCTGTCAACTTAATCGATTGTTGTGCCAAAGCAAATTGATTCAGGTAGAAAAACTTCTATCATACATGTTGATGAACTACCAACATATGAAACCATGTGATGATGATAACTGAAGATTAGCCTGATTTGCCGAGAGAGGTTTTCCTCAAATTGTGGCAGTGGGGTAAAGTGAGACAAATGCTGTGGGGTAAAGTGAGACAGTGTCTGTGCCCTCTTTTAATTAATCCATTATATTTGAGGTAGCAAGGAGACTAGTTTGAATAAGACAAAAGACAATGTGGGCTGGAGGTGGGGGTTGATGGTTGAAGGGGTGTCAGCAAGGGCATGGTTTGGCACGTATGTATGTGGGGGACAGGAGAGTGACCTTAAACATCAATAGACTGTAAGTAATATGTCTTTATTCAATGAATGATCCCAATAAAACAAATGCAGAAAAATATTAATCAAAGACTCAAAAGATGGAAAATGACAGCTGGGTCTAGTCCTGTGTTCTGAGTCCCAGGCTATTCTAGCTGGTTCTGATTGTTCTTTGCTCTGACCCCCAGACACTAGCTGGCTCTAAGGATCCTGTGTTCTGACCCCAGACTGTGTTTTAATCTAACTGGTTCTATCTTTCATTTGAATGATAATTATTGAATATGAATTATATGGTGTATTTGATCAGAGTTACTTTCAAGTGTTTAGAAACAGTTTTTCTTAATTGACCAAACCCCATGATTCTATTACTAGTCCAACATTAGTTTTGGAATATTTGGTTTTCAATCTAGCTGTCAGGATTCTAACTGTTACAACATGTGTTGTTATGGTAGTTTCAGAGTGGAAAAAGTAAGTGGATCAGTTTACCCCCTTGATTTCTCTGGTCTGTCTCAGTTTACCCCACAGCTGGGGTAAACTGAGACACAAGACAACTTTTTTTTAAAACAATCATATTTTCACTGCCCTTTGTCATGAATAAATTCTGCTAATGCCCTTTTCTAGGAAACATTCTGAATTAATGGGAAATGTGTGAATTTGACTGATAAATAATTTTAGTTCCCTTAGAGGGGAGTAAATGTAAAAAGTGTCTCACATTACCCCGTTCTCCCCTATATGTTGAATACATACATGTAATTTAATTTGCCGAAACATAGGGTTTGTATTTTTTCAACATTG
Organism: Ammodytes dubius; assembly: GCA_026122265.1. NCBI lineage: Eukaryota > Metazoa > Chordata > Actinopteri > Uranoscopiformes > Ammodytidae > Ammodytes > Ammodytes dubius. The sequence continues at coordinate 4,855,157 of CM047507.1, forward strand.
CACCCTGTTTTGTCCCACTTCTCAAGAATCACTGATATACTTTATCAACATTAATATGGGTCCCTGGTGTGACTAAAGACTCCCAAGGTATGAGGGAAAAAAATGTTTTTCTCAATCTCCACTTTTTCTCAAAACCTGTGTTCAGATTTAGGTGCCCACGGCTGCTGCATGTTTTACCAAGAATACAGACTAAAACACAGGCATTAATAATACAAGATGGATTCATGCAACTGTCTGAATGATACCATTAAACTGCTTCTTTCAACCTTACCTTCATATTGGTCGTCTCCCTCTGACATGAGCTCGTCGTCGGAGCAAATGTTCAGTACATTCACCAGCATCTCTGTCACTGTGGGGGAGAGGAGACACTTTAGAGCTAAACACTGCTTCCCATGTATGAGGCATGTGGGTTTTTAACCTGAAAAACTAAAAAAAAATCACTTAATAACTAAATAAATTCCAATGTTTGTGAATAGGTGGAATCTGATTATCAGTGATCTAGCGTCGAGTCCCACTTTTAGCCTCAGACATGAAGTCGCAACCCAAATTTCTGAAAAGTTTTAAACGTCCAAATATATTTTGGCAAAAAAAAAGTGCAGCAATACACAATGCCTTAATGCACTGTTTAAACATGAAAAAAATAATATATATATATACTAGTGAGTTTACACGGGGCTACCACCCACTGCAAGGTTTCAATGTTTTTTTTGTTGTTATTATTATTATTTTTGCCCACATAAATCCACCACCCACTTAAAATGGCCCACAACCTACTTTTAGGTCGTGACTCACCAGTTGAAAAACACTGGTCTTAACGGATGAATTTGTGTTATTTACATGTTGTTTGAATGTCCTTCCTGGATAGAAAAGTCTTATTTGCCAAAGCTCCACAGGCGGCTATACGACCTAGAACATGGAGGACCCCTCTAGCTGGAAATTACCCCCAAATGACAAAGGCAAAAACCATGCTGTAACAAATAACTAATGCTTTGCTGGAGCTCTCGGCTTTAAAAAAAAAGAAGGTGTTTGGCAGACAAGAGTTTGGGTTTCGAGACCAACACAATAAAACAAGTCTTTTTTTGGGGGGCTTTCCATCCACATCTCCAACAAAACATACCTTTCTCTCCAACAAAAGGCAAAGACCATGTGAAAACATCCATAAAGTTGGGCAACCAGTACGGGTGGGGGGAGCAGTTGAACTGTCGGATGTTCATCACATTGTTCTCGTATTTTAAAACAGCGGCTAGGGGTGGACAGAGGGAGAGAGTTCAGGAGAGAATCAAGGACTGAAGCTTGGTAAAGACAAGAAAAACACAACTACAATGAGAGAGAGATACCTTTGTTGTTGTAGACGTCTAGATAATTCGGAGCTGAAAATATTGTGATTAATGAGGGGAAGCCTGTGGTCTGGCTCTTTCTGTACATCCGATACCTGTCAGGGTACAACAAACAAAATTAATCACATTTGATTAATATAGGAACATACAGTAAACTAATAATAAAAAAGCTGGAGCCCTACTTACCCAGCATCCTGTGCTTCGTGGGCTCTTATTACTGACAGCAGGTTATTATTTACCAAAAAGTCACAGACAGCTGAGTAACTGCAAAGAGGAGAGAGAGAGAGAGAGAGAGAGAGAGAGAGAGAGAGAGAGAGAAGAGAGAGAGAGAGAGAGAGAGAGAGACAGAGACAGAGACAGAGACAGAGACAGAGACAGAGACAGAGAGACAGAGAGGACAGAGAGACAGAGACAGAGAGACAGACAGATCTGTTAAACCACTGAGTGGAGGTCAAAGCTTATTACAAACTCAAACCATTAAAAGAACAGCATGAGCCTACTTAAAGCTTCACCCACTGCTGTATGCCTATGAAAGTCCTTTATTATTCATTTTCAGCATGGTTTGGCCTTCTGGCCTGTTGAGCTCCAGAGCCAGGGCTGTGGGTTTTACAGGCTGTGCTGTGGCCTCTTCAGACGCTGGGCAGTGGGCACTACAGCCACAGCAGACGGAAGAAGGCAAGAGAGCCAGCCAACTGAGCTGGACGAGGGAGGGCCTCGGGTTTTAACTACCTCCCCCACTTTAATTGACCCCTTAATCCATTAGGAATACTCAAGAACAATGAGTGGGCAATACACATTTATGAGAGAAACATCATTTTGACATTTACCACTCAGTCGATTTCAGACCAGAGCAGGATTGAACTGAACCAGCTATTCCTAAATCCATTGTTAAGTCTGTCTGGAAGGTCCAACCTCCATTCCAAATAGTCTTGGAACTTTTCATCCTTCCCTATATTCTCCCCTGGTGCCAGGTATTACTGTTTCTATTTTATTTTAAAAGATATTTTTGGAGCATTTTTGCTTTTATTATATTAAATTATATTAAATTATATTATATTATATTATATTATATTATATTATATTATATTATATTATATTATATTATATTATATTATATTATATTATATTATATTATATTATATTATATTATATTATATTACATTATATTATATTAGGTATAATAGGTTTTGGAGAGACAGAGTTGAAGTGGGGCAGAGACGGGAAGACATGCAGGGAACTGACCCGGGCTGGAGGGGGGAGACGCTCTGACCACTGTGCCACAAGAGCCCCACCTATTTCTATTTTAACTGGAGCCTTTACAGTATGTTTTAGTTTCTGGCACAACACTACATTTTGCAAGATTACATTGAACTAATCACGATGAAATTCGCCAAATACTAATTTCTACTGAACAGCACTTAGGGCCCGTGTCCACCTAAAGCCTTTTTCCAGCGTTAAACGCTGGCTGTGCGCTCGGGAGTGTGTCTACTGAGCATTTTTTTCGACCGCTTTTTTCAAGCGTTTTATGAGCTGGGAGAGAGAGTGCTGTGATCGGGGGAGAAAAAATGCTGAACACCTGTCAGTCAGACCTATCAACACTGGTTTAACTCTTTAAGCTTGCCGTTTTCTATTTAAATCGTTACATTTTAATATAAGTAGTCTTATGAAACAGAGAATACTTTCCACCATCCTCTGTTTGGATGAGGAGTTATCGCGGCTCCTGCAAACACACGGAGCAAGTTGTAGGCTGACGTGTGCGCATGAAACGATCCGTAGGAGTGTTCGTCTAATCTGCTCCCACAAACGGGCTCTCCTCCCTCTGTTCTGGTCATTTTAAGTCACTATTTTCGTACAGTTTCGGGTAAACAGAGACGGAAAAAGCAGTTTCTCTTCCGTCTTCTTTGTTGCCAAGGCGACGAGTCCCGACGACCTACTATCTGATTGGCCCTTTGAAAAAAGCGGCGGTGACGTCCCCACCGCCTCCGCGCTTGCGGTCGGAAAAAGGCGGTAGGTGGACACGAGCCCTTAAACACATCACAATGTAACTCAATACAACTTCCGTTCCTAACAAAATCACTGCATGTCATTTATTTGTGAAGTATTTTCAGCTGCATTCTTGTATTGAAGATGCAATACACAATGAGGCAGCAGTTGTATTATTTTGGGGACCAACTGGTTTGCGTTAAGAGATATTTTCTTTCTAAGGATCTCTTCTGAGAAGAGGCTGTCCCGTGACACGTAGCTAGTATGAGCGCTTCGTCTAAATAGCTTTGGCTCTTTATTTGACTAGTTAGGCCTCCATCATTTAAAGGGGTTCTGACATCACTTTTATAGCTTCTTCAAACACAAGCATTGGTGCTGCTGCTGCTGCTGCTGGACACAGACACACACTCTGAAGGCATTTACTACAAACATGCACAACACATTACACAGCAGATGTATTCATGACAGTAAATAAAGGAACACTGTCGTTATTTTTAATGACCCCGGGATATGGTATTACAATATAACTGCCCGGCCTAAGTCAAAGTCTCAAGGCTTACACACAGCTGTTGCAAGTAACTCCTGGAAATATGATAAGGTCCATCTAAACCTGACCCAAAGGGGAACTCGTGAGGTCTTTCAGTAAAGGGTTAGGCTTAAGTATATGCTATTGGGCTGTGTGCCATACATTCTGAACTCTTTTTCATTGAACATATTCTGATCTCGATGTTTGCAACTGTAAAAGATATTTTGTAAAAGTAACATTTAATGTGTTTTGGACAAGCTGTTGTCATCTGTTAACCTGCTTTGAGAGGGCTGTTCGAAAAGTGCCTCAATAAGCCGTTTGACCTACAAAGAAAGAAGCTACATCCTCTGACAGATGCAGCTAATCTCCTTTTTTTGTTATCATTTGTCATTATGTTTGAATTTGTTTGAGACTGGTCTACACAATTTGATGACTTCATAATAAAGTTGTTGTGTTTATATCCGTTTGGAGATGGTGCTATTAGTCATTGTTTTGTAAACCGGACCTTCTTGTTACACTTAAGTGAACCTGGAGCAGAAGGGATGCTTCTATATAATATAATACCTGAAAAAGTAGGAGCATCCTCTGACAGAGTTATGGTTGAAGTGTTCGGTGGTCTTTTCACTGCCGTAGTCCTCACCGGGGTCGGCCCAAATCAGGTCACACATTGGCCCGAATGCTGGAGGCTCTTTAAACCTGTCCAACTGTTGAGCACAAACACACATAGACAAACACAACAGAGAGTGACTTCTTACATGCATTCTTACATTCTACATTTTCGCCTTTTTACCACAAATTCATGGGTTGATCACTCACTTTCCTTATGTCGTCTAGGCAGTTGATTTCTGGTGAGAGTCCGCCGTGTACACATAGGAACTGTTGGTTGAGCAGGGCAGCAAGGGGCAGGCAGTCAAAGGCCTCCATACAGGCATCATACACCCGTTCAGAGTATTTTATTTTACCTGCGGCAAACATAAGGGGACAAAGTAAAGAAAATAGTTAACTGTTGGAGCTCATCCCACATAAGAATAACCTGTAATTTAGAGAAGAAAAAAGAACAAATAGCCATATATGGCAGAAAGAAAACGTGTGTTGTATCTGCTTATACTAGTGATATGAAGGTTTTCTTAGATATGTTGTGACGTTGTAGGACAGTTCATCTGCCGACAGCAGGACTGATGATTGTTTCCAGGCACTTTCTACTCTCTCATTTTGAACAACAGTGCAGGTCAGATTAGGGAGGAAGTTGACTCCTTATAGGGCATGAGCAGACAGAACACAGTGAGGACAGTACAATGGAAGCGCTAAAGATTGAGCAAGACCATGCCTGGTGCGTAGCAAGCGTGTGTTGCTTTCAGGTCACAGTTATTTGTACTTAAAATGTGTTAACTTACAGAAACCTTGAGTATAGTTGTTGACTAATAAACAAACAAACAGATAGAAATGAGGGAAGTTAGCAGTCCTAATTTTAACGGTTAAGGAGCATTACATAAAAATAATTCTGCCAAATTCTTAAACACATGTACAGAAAGCCAAACCCAGTTTATTTACTGAATTTGAGATGTAATGCAATGTTGCAGTTAGAGTCACTTGGGATGTACTGATTTACTGTTTCATTAGGCCTAGGCAGCCATTCACCCATACTGAGAATTGCAAGTTGAATAACACCCTTTCAGTGCGATATTGTAATGGTTGTGAAGGTTGTTGAATTGTGCAATAACACTGACTACAATGTGGCTGTTGCAAGCAGTTATTCACCGTTAAGGTGTGAGATGTGTTGTGACAGAAGGTTACTGACATATTATTTTATTATTCAATATTCCTTAACCATTAATATCAGGACCAGTAAATGATCTCATTGATGTCGGTTTGTAAATAAATAAATAAAAATTAATAAGGCTATTAAAAAATATATATTTGTTGACACCATTATCTACCCCATTACATTAGCTTCTATATAAATCAGTAGTGACAGTGTTTGTTATAGGTCTTGTGGTGCGAAACCAGCAAAGCTAAAAAAAAATAAAAAAAAGGATTAAACAACATCTTATGTGCACAATCCACTTTCACAACAATCACACCGTTTCATTGACGTTATGCTAAGCGCAGAACATCTCAAGCAGCTCGCAATCTCATACAAGCGTGATACTACCTGAAGGTTGAAAGGAGTTTTGGCCATAAATCTACATCCACTCTAGTCAACACCTTGACTACGATAAGTGAAACTCACTTAGTAAGTGAATTTCCCACACATAGGCTCTACTTGGGGCGGCCTGCCCAGGTTGATAAAACCCGTAGTCCATTATTTGAAAAATGATAATTTAAAAAAAATTAAAACAAAGGTATTAGAATAGTCAGTAAGAGTTATCGTGGTGCAGCCATATGTGCGGCCCTTGCTACAGGTGTGTTTGTTGTTAATATGCGTTAAAGTGCCTCAAGTGTACAGATGGATCAAAGTAAAGACATTAACGCCACTGCAATGTCTCGCTACTTCATTCCTCTGCAAAGTTGATCGGGCAGCTAAGGCTAGTTAGCTTAGCCAAGCCAAAACAATGACACTTGGTTAGACAGACCAGCTCACTCCCAACTACAGTTTGGGCCAAAAAGCTGATGGATGACAGAACTCCCGTGAGTGATGTACCCGTAATTTGTCAAATCAAAAACCTGTCAAAAAAGGGCAGCGTGCGTCACGGACAGCCTCTCTGATAAATAGAATAGGGGAAAAAAAGCAGGGTACATAGTGATGTGTTATAGTGCTGTTGATTAAAATGACAATTTGGCTCAGATAGCCTAGCTCATCGTGATTAGTTCAATGTGATCTCATAAAAAGTAGTGTTAAGCGAGAAACTCAAACAGAAATGGCTGCTACTAAAGTGATAAATAGAAAAAACGGGCAACGCAATTACACAAATGTTATAATTCAGCGGTAGAAAAAATTGGATACCAACCAACCGTATAGCCCGGTCTGACCACCGCAAGTAAATTCTCAACCTGGGGGAAACACTGCTTACACTTCTCTGTTGCTGCATCACAATAATCGTATTTAACAAAATCTATGCAAATATCTAAATGGGATAGCATCAGTCAGTGCGGTTACATGGCACAACTAGATTAGATTATCACATATATCGAACTAGACACTTAACTGACCGTGTCACTTGTCTGAGTTTACATGGCCTTTCAGGAATCGGATAAATGTCCAATGCATGGCTGTCTCCATTACGCTAGATGGCGCTGTAGCCCTTTCAATCATGCTTTCAACAAGTGTTAAAAAGAGCCACGTCCGGTTCTCTTCCGGCAACAACCCATGGTGTAGCCTATAACGCGCAGGCACACAAGCACAGAACGAGATGTCCAATATGCGATATCCGATCCCTGTATACATGCAGAGAGAATGCCGACAATGAACGACTTATCTAGGTGTTCTTATCCGACTTCTCTTGTCCGTTATTGTGCCGATTTGTGTCCGAAGTAGATCGGATAAAGGTGTTTACATGCAGTTTAAAAGTCCTGTTGAGGTCTTATTCGTTTAGTTACCCGATTATGAGTCTGCATGTAAACGCACTGAGTGATGCCGGTAACGCATCGGACCTCTTTATTCAGTAACGAGTAATCTAACGCGTTACCATCTCCAAACCAGTAATCAGATTAAAGTTACTCATCAAAGTCGCTGTGCGTTACTTTTTCTGTCATTTTCCTTAGTGAAACATTTTCCTTAACTGCACAAATGACTGCGATTGCTATTTAATGTAAATAAATGTGCACGCATGTGTCTCTAAACGCTCCAACTGCTCCAACCGCTTCTCTCGTCTTTTTGGTAGCGCCCCTCGTCTCTGACACAGTGTGTGTGTGTGCCTGTGTGTGTGTCTGTGTCTGTGTGTGTGTGTGTGTGTGTGTGTGCAGCAGCATTACGGCCGAGTCTAAGCTAAGTGTAAGCTGAACTGTGGCGCAAAACAAACGTTTTCCCCCCATGAAATATAGCGTCTGCTATGGGGATATTTAGGATTCGGGTACGGTGACGTTGAAGAGATAGATGTGTTTAACACTTGGAAATGTATAGTCACGTGGCAACCGGTGGCCGCACACACCCAGTCTATCAACACATGAGACATCGCAAAAAAAGTCAAATGAATGCATGAGAGTGAAGGGCCAAGCACATTAAGTTTAAAGGCACTGCTACTGTCTTTGCACTTTGGAGGAATGCATTTATTTTCATGGGGGAAAAACTTTTTTTTTATAACATTTTTTAAACCATAATTTTTATTATTTTGAAAACAGTATGCCTATAGGCTACTAGCCTACAAGCTTTATTGTATATTTTCAATGATTCTTAATATGTGCATGTTTTAAATTGAGATATATGGGTTTCAAAACCTAACTTGTAATCTAACTTAGTTACTTTTAACATCAAGTAATCAGTAAAGTAACTAAATTACTATCTTAAGGAGAAAATAGTAATACGATTACTTTTTCAAAGTAACTGTGGCAACACTGGATAGCATAATGCTGAAAGGAGTCAGTTGGACATTGTTTAGACTAAACTATTTCAAAGGGCAGAATAGCTCTACTCTAGTTGAAAAAGGTTCATCACATATCACATGCGGGAAGAAAGCGAAGGTGAAGTAGCCGATGGGGGAAGCCCTCGAAACTCAAAAAAGGACTTCTGTGCATGAATGATCAATCTTTCAAAAAGGAAATCATAATGCATTTAAGAAAGATTTTTGTTTTGTAAGTACAACACCTCACCCCCACAACCACCACTGAAATCTGGTACACTGTGCAATGATAGTTTGTGTGTGTGTGTGTGTGTGTGTGTGTGTGTGTGTGTGTGTGTGTGTGTGTGTGTGTGTGTGTGTGTGTGTGTTGTGTGTGTGTGTGTGTGTGTGTGTGTGTGTGTGTGTGTGTGTGTGCAGCTGAGGTGGCAAGTGGGTGGAAGAGAGCACACACATGCGTTCGTTGCTAGTGGGGCTGTATCAGGCCCCCAGGATGCTGCCTTCTCCGAGCAGCCAGCATGGACATGTGGCCAACCCATTAGTATTGCATGGTGAGGGGTGGAGCTTATTTTCATACGGCCCGTAGGCAGATTTCCCTGTCCACACAGTACAAGCGGCGAACAAGATTGTGTCTCTGCAAAATTTTTCTGGATATCAATCATAGGCTCATACTTATCTTTAGACCATATACTATTAAAACTGAAGTTTTCTCATTTCAAAACGCCACCTCAAGCGTTTTATTAGCCCAACGGCTTTTAACGGCTTTCAGTTTGTTTTCGCCAGGCTAGATGCTACAGAACGAGAATGATTCTACTCCCGCCTCCAGTCCGCTACGCTTGCCGCCCTCTTTCTTGATAGGTCCATAATGCAGCTACGTCCATGCTACTTCATGCTTTGGGCCGTATGGAATTTCCGGATTATACTTCCTTGTTGCTTCTCTGCGCCTATGAGCAGCTTTCATAGGAATGAATGGGCGCCATGTTTCAATACGGTGTCCATTTCTTTATATGTCCATGGGCTGTATGAGTGAAATCTCTTTTGCAGCTGGCACAGGTTGTCTTTACCGTCTGCCAAAAGTGTCTTTGTTTGTGAGTGTGCATACTAATGCCCTCACACCTGCTCTACAAAGACAGATTCACACCCTCAACCATCAGACTGAACTCTGTGTGTGTAACTGTCTGCTCCGCATGCTCCGGCAGTACATCGCTGGGTTCAAAAGGGTTCATCCGGGCTTCCGGTTTGAGAGTTACATGGAGTGGACGCACTAAGCGTGAGCTCCGGTAAACTATCTTTTTATAACATTCCCACTCATACTATCACACCAAAACGGCTTTCAGTTTTTTTTGTTTCTGTCAAACACTCCTTTAGAGAAGTACAGCCGTCTCTCTAAATGGCTTCTAAGGGTAAAAAGCCGACTCCAAGCGAAAAAGAGGATGCTAATGCTAACGTTAGCTTGGGGGCTATAAGTACCATGATAACCACGCTTCTCGAGGAGCACCGGAAGGCACTGACCGCCGAGTTTCAAAAATCATTCGCTCAGCTCGACGCAAAGTTCAGATTAACTGACGTAGACATGCAATGTGTCTACGCCTGGAGCATCTTCAATACCTGATCAACGGTCAGCGACCTCGAGACCATTTTCCACTCTGCTGTACAACACGAACTTTTAGCAAAGTCGACTGAAGCCGAACCGCACAAACAACGCACTCGATTCCTAATCCACCGAAAGCGTCCCAACTTAACATTCTATATATACATGATAACACCTCATAGAAACGAATCAGTTAACACCTGTAAAGAAAAGTTTTTACTAGCTTCAATTAACCTTAACGCAGTGATACATTTCTATAACGCGTATTTTTAAGCTTAACGCATTCAGAATGACCCCCGTCATCCACCACGTACACATCCTCAACTTTGGACCAGATCATACTGGCACGCCAAACTACACAGCTATCGTGTTTAAACTATAAACCCAAGCCACGTCCATGTCGCGCTGCAGTTGCCCGAACACACAGAAACATTCACTCCGTTCACGGAGAAACAAACTTCTGCAGTTCAGAGGTGGGTGATTAATACTGACATCACAAACCGCTACACACACACAAACACACACACACACACACACACACACAGTAGCAGAGGAAACTGGTGGATGTACCGGTACCGTGCTGATCTGCTTGTATCACTGGTTTCACTTCAGAGGTGTCGGCCATAACACCACTTATGGCCAAAAACGTCAGACTATAAGCATGAGACGAGGAGAGGAGGAGTATGGTTTATCCGCTCTTTATTTTCCTTCGTTCACAGACACAGCAGCATAGATCGCAGGAAAAGAAACAAAGGCTTAAACAGCTATTGCGACCCGCGAATCGTGGCAGTTAATAACATGCATAAACTATAACCTAACTTATAACAGCGATCGGGACTGCATGTAGGCTACTTACTCACACACGGGTGATTCACATAAACTCAAATAAACACGTTTCACATGTGGAATGATCGATTACTGCGGCAACATGCACCCTCACACATCTGACCGAGGGAGAAGAGAAAGGAAACTTACTAAACAGACTCTCCGGCCGACTGACGTCACGGCCCTAACTGACAGATATCCACACTGAATAAAACACATCTTAACACACTGTAAGAAATATCAAACACTAATTTATGAACTTTGGGGCCTGTTCCACACCCCCCCCCCCCCCCCCACACACACACACACACACTGCAATCAGGTTGTATTAAGGAATGCAAAACCATGGATTCACCAAATACATGCCATTATTATAATAGCCAATGCTATATTTGCTCAAATACATAGGAATAGAGACAGCCCAATTGAAGTATGGTGTGGTAGCATATGTTTTAGTTGATTATAATTTATTTGCAGTATTTACACCATCATTTGGATTTTCAATTAATAAAAAACTACATTTAAATGTATATTTTCTGTCCTTTATCTTTCAATTCATATAACAATATACAGAAAAAATGGTAATTTTTTGGGCCTATTTCGAATGGTAGAATTAATCGTGATTAATCCACAGAATCCTGTGATTAATCTGGTTAAAAATTTTAATGGGGCAGAGAGGGAAAGAAATGCAGAGAACAACGACGGGTCAGATTCAAACCCATGTCTGCTGTCAGGCCTGAGCCTCTAGGATACTGACTATTGAAGTTAAATATGTTTTGTTTAGAACACTTAAGATTCACTGTGTCACAAAAGCACACTGATGTGTTTTCATTTGCATTGTGTCCTGTACAGTTAGTACAAGAGTGAATTGCATTTGTTATTTTGATGTTATGGCAGCTGCAGTTTGATCATTTGCCAAAACCAAAAAGGAAGAAATTAGTAAAGGAAGTTGTGAATGAAATAGTTTTGACTTCATTTGTCTGTGCAATTATCAATATATTGTGCTGTTATGTTTGACAAGGCAACTTGTTTATGGAATATCGCAATATATCGTGATATATCAAGATACGCAATATATCGTGATATATCGTATCGTGACCAGTGTATCGTGATATGTATCGTATCGCGAAGTCCTTGACGATACCCAGCCCTACGGGAGGCTAGCCATTTTATTAAGCTACTTATTATTGTTCATGAGCTCACCGCTACCCAACGCCTTCTCTCTGGCGTGAAAATAACAATATATCTTAACTCAAAATGTGTGTTTTTAACCTCATGCTTACTAGTTGTGTGTGGAAATCAAAAGGATGATCAATTCAAAGTCACCCCGTATTGCAAAATTCCCTTTTTCATGGTTTTTCAACATTAATATGGGTACTACCAAGTGTGACCAGACTCCCAAATTATGAGGAAAAAGAACACTCTCTCTTTTTCTCCACCTTTCTGAAAACCTGTGTTCAAAAACCCATGTTAGAAATCTATACCTTTATGATGTCATAAGGCAGAAGCCACATCCCCTCATTACCAACACTAGCACTACCTCCACCTTTGATAAGCACACCCCTGATACCCCTGAATCTAATTCGGATTAAGATTCAAACGAGTAGTCAGCTTCAGCGCCAATCAGAGCAGACTAGGCTTTCTGGAAGGCGGACCTTAAAGAGACTAAAAACGATCTCTAAGTGTGTTTCAGACACAGACCGAAAAGAGGAGATCCAGCAATGGCACTGTAGGAAATATAAAAAAATGTTTTAGAGCTGTCAAAATAAACGCGTTAACACACGATGAATGATTAATTTCTGGAATTAATGCATTCATTTTTTTTAACTCAATTGAAGCATGCGCAGAATGACCTGCCCAATATATCCCAGCCGCTCTGCACTATTCGCTCTAACGTTATGGCTGACCCAGGATCAGCACTGAATATGTAAGCAGTGGGCAACTGCGAGCCGCAAAGTAACGGCCACGCCTGTGTCGGGGGCGGCAGTCAGTTGCTCTAGGAAGCAACAGGAGGAGCAACATTGTCTGCTTTGTTCAGTACAATGGAGGACACAAACGTCTGCAGTCTTCAGAGGTGTGTGTGATTAATAAGTGACATCAACATAACGTCGGCTTTCTGGCACAAATTAACCGCGGCCACACACACACACACACACACACACACACACACACCACACAGCACACACACACACACACACACACCACACACACACACACACACACACACACACACACACACACAGACACAGACAGACACCACGGACTGCAATCAAGTTGTATTCAGGAATGCAAAATCTGACCAGAAATGATTGATATTCACATATGGGATGAAAACACAAATTTATCCATTGATTCTGGTGTAGAACACCAAATAAATGCCCTTCTATATATTTGATCAAAGACATAGCAAAGAGACAGCCAAATTGAATTATGGTTTGGTAGGCCTATATTTCAGTTAGATTTAAATTTATTTTCAGTATTAACACCATCGTTTGGATTTTCCATGAATAAAAAAACAAATGATAAAGGAATATATCCACTTTCTGTCATTTATCTTTCCGTTCCTACAACAATAATATACAGAGAAAATTAGAATTACATTTTTCAGGCATATTTCAAATGGTAGAATTAATCGTTTGACAGCCCTAGTTTTTTTTAACCCTACACCATGAAAACAGTTTTCTAGTAGAAACCCAAATTACAATTTTGAACCTGAAAATTGGCATAATATGGGAACTTTAAAGCCACTACGAGTAACTTTGTCCGTCGGCGGCCCCTTTGGACAAACGCGGTAGTATTTTTACAACCCCAGCTGTCGCAAAGCTGTTTTCTAGCGCGTTCCGTCTGTGCGAGAGTCAAATGAATAGTACGCAATATAGTGCATGTCCGTGTGTTGAAAGTGTGAGGGCACAGACTCTTTTCGGCTCCGTGAGAGTGGTTAGTGACTCTGCATCAACTAATGCCAGTCAGTGCCAAACACACCTAATTGCAATGAGTTGATGGAGTGTCACCTAACTACTCTCACAGAGCTGAAAGATTACGTGTCCTCACAGAAAGCGAATGAACGAGAGACGGCAGTTAGTATGGATCACGATGAGGTAATGTGTTTATGTTGTTGTACATAATGACTATTTCAGATGAATAATGGTCATCTGATGATAAACTTTGCGTTAGTAGGCTACCGCTCATTCATTTAGGAGTAAACACTGCAGTCTAGTTCGCCCCTGTGAATGTTTACACGTCCTCCTCCCGCCCGTCTATCACTCTCCCTTTTAGCTTTTCTTCATTGCATTCTCTTTTTATTTTTCTTTGATGGTTCAGCCCCGTTATTAGTCATTATGACGACAAATAACTGTCTCAAACAAGGCTCCCGCTCCCCTTCCCTCACCTGGAGGGATAGACTTCTCAAATCGCGTTGCTGCGCCACACTGAAATCTGCAACCAATACGGATGTGTGACCATAGAGCCTGCACGTGCGAAGTGAAAATCGGACTGGGTGTGCGACCAGACCAAAAGCAGTAATAAAAACTATATAAAAACGTCTTTCTTTGCACTGATGGTCTCGTTTGCTGTCAAAGGTAATTTATGATTATCAGAGGAAACATGTTACTCATAGCTGCTTTAAGCATCAGCAGTGACCGATAGTGCCATCCTGAACTTACACTGTCACCTCTTTACCACAGCTCGGTCTGAAATCAAGAAACAGGCCACGCTCTTAAGTGCTAAAGAAGAGTGCGTAGCATCACATGAGACTGGCCTTGTTAGGCAGAGAGAGAAGCTGCTGTACTTACATTCCTGTTTGAAGGTGAAGTATTCTGTGAGGTGCCGGCACTCGTGGTTCCCACGCAGGAGGAAGAGTGTGGTGGGGTGGTTGATCTTGAGCGACCAGAGGTAGAGAACACACTGGGAAGGGACAGACACAGAGAGAGAAAGTCAAGGGATGAGGAGCCGAGAAAGACAAGTCAAAATATGTGCACTGACCATGGTGCACAGGCCATGGAAGTCTGAGTTCTGACTACAGTGCTTGTTGAATTGGTTCTCAACATTTTATCAGCTGTTGACAGGTTTTCTGATTAAAACCCTATCCCACCATCAATGGAATAACGAAGAATGTGTCCACCCCTGTCTCACTTCTCGATTGTAACGTTTCCTGTGTCTGCCCCTACAATTCTGAGAATTTACAGAAGCAACGGTGGCCTTTTAAGGACAAGAAGCTAGTTACTAAAGATGAGCTCATCCACCACTGTCTCCAAGTCTTTCCACAATAACAAGTGATGAGTTGAAGATAGATTTAGTTATTTATTCTATAGTACTTCTTCTTTGTCTTCCAACAGGTGCATTTCCCAGGACACCTACTATACTGTATATAAAAACGCATAAGGCCGTGTGTCTGTTCTGTGCTACTGTACAAATATGTCGGTAAACATGGCGACACTATGTCGATTTAAAACACTCATTCAAGGTAATAAATAAGGTATTTTTAAAAAACATTTTAGGGATTATACACTTATTAAAACATACTTCTGAAGATGATATTCCATTTCTACCTAGTCCATTAAAAGAAACGTACAGTATGTTCATTAAATTTCACAGACTAAAAGAACCCTCTCTAGTGTCAACAGTGCAAAATCAAAAGCAAATGTTCCCATTTGAGATGCTGGAACGGTAGAATGCTGGATGGAGTTTTATTTGAATGAAAAAAAAAAGACTAAAATGATTCACTGACTATCAAAATAGTTGCTTGCACGTTGTCTATTGACTAATTCAATTGATCACGTAATTGTTCCATCTGTATCACACACGCTTTCTCATGTTTTTATAATGGACATCTGTAACAACTCAAGCTAATGACGAGCAGAACCCAGCTAATCAAAGTCAGTTTTTGCAGGTGGAGAAATATTACTCATTCCAGTGTAGACCGAGTCATGTGCAGCAAAATGCATGGGACTTACTGTATCTTAAAAGGCTTCCCTGGATTCATTTAGATTCAACCAACAACAAAGTGACAAAAGGCATGATGATATGTCCACATTATTGCAGAAGTAACAGGTTTGAAATGACTGCAGTTGCACAAACTCTTTCAAAATCGAAACAGATTACACACTCCCACACACTGGCCTCTGCTTCACCTGTGCTTCCAATCCAACGGTGACCTCCATCAAGGCAAGTTAGCTTAACTGCCAGTTACGCAGTACGGAAGCAAGCAACAGTCCACACTTGAGAAAAAACTGTACCAAATGAACTCTTGCCATACAGACTAAAATCCCGCAAGATTAAACATAAAAACTACAGGGAGATTTGTTTTTCCTTCATAAACTCATCTCAGCAATAGGATGTTTTTCTCCTGGCAATTTATTAAAAAAAATGATCAAAAACACTGAAAAGCAGACAAGCATTTACAATCTAAATGAGCCGTCTTTCTCCTCAGAGCTTAGACAAGGCGAAGGCACCTCTCAGTAGCTACCACTCACAGCCCACTCTTTTAACATGAACCAACTAAGAGGTAACCAGAGTCAGCAGGGGACATAGAAAAAGAAGGAGTGGTGGAGCCAGGACTACCTTGTCTTATTCACTTCCATTGTTGGTAGGAATAGTGAACTGTTAAGTGGAGGGGGCTGTCTAGGGGACTTGATCTCTCATGTGCGGAGGCAGAGACAGGGACACGGCTTGGAGTGGTTAGAAGCCGACATGAGTTTTAATGAGAGCCAGCCACACAAAGGAAATGGCACAACGCTTTGTCTGTGGCTACCTTCACCTAGACACACACACACGCACACGCACACGCACACACGCGCACACACACACACACACACACACACACACACACACACACACACACACACCACACACACACACACACACACACACACACACACACACACACACACACACACACACACACACACACACACACACACAGTCTTATGGCAAGTGTATAAAGGGAAGTGCGTAAGTCGAGGGGTCTTCTGTTTTTTGCTTTGATTATTTTTACACTGACTTAATCATGCCAGGCCAGAAGTTGTCGATAATATTTCAAGTCAAACACCATAGAAGAACATTGTGAGCACATTGAGCATCGTCTTGAGCGAGCGGCTAAGTGAAAGTGGACCGGGAAATGGCAAAAGCAAATAAATGTAAATAACATATGTTTTTTTCCTGGCACGGCATCTCACTCAAACATAAACGCTCTCATTTTAATCTATGCAGTTGTCTGTACCGGCACAGTGAGGCTGAGGAATTGTCGATTTAACTGAGAAAATTCCGAGTTGGGTACAGCCCTAGTAAAGGGTGTGTGTGTGTGTGTGTGTGTGTGTGTGTGTGTGTGTGTGTGTGTGTGTGTGTGTGTGTGTGTGTGTGTGTGTGTGTGTGTGTTATAGGGTGTAGGTTTGGTCTGGTGGAGTCAGTCCACACTGACTCTGTCGGATCGAAGGGAATTCAGTAAGCAGATACAGAAGAGCTTAGAGAATGAAATGGACTGAATTTAGACCGTGGCAAAGTGCTGGCCTGCAAAGGTAATAGACTTTCTCATGAGGCTACACAGAGAATCTTCACCCTGCTATCGACAGCAATGGCAACATTCTTTCTGCTCCATCGTTGTGTTTTGTGGTGTCTTTTCGTCAGCAAATCAGGCAGAGCTGCATACTCTGGTATGAAGAATTATCCACACACACTTCATTCCAGACTATTCAATACTGCAGCTGTTTACCCACAATCATATCTGGGGCTAGACCTTATTTATGGTTTAGGGTTTTTAATTTCTCCATTAAATCATTAAAATGTCACAAGATATGGAAAAATGCTACTCATGCTCAATGTAGGATCTTCAAGTGTCTTATTTAGGGATGTCCATGGTTAACTGGTTAACCGTTAAGAAGATCTTTAACCGGTTAATGCTAAAGGTTAAACGGTTTAAAAAAATGTAATCATCTTAATTTCTCTGAAATCCGGACTCTTATTTTGATATCGCTAAACCGAATGTAAGAATGCCAACTGTCGGTAAAGAATGAAAAGAGTCGTGTAGGCTACTCTCAATTTAGCCTTCTTGAGGTGGGTGGTGTCCTGCATCTATCACCGTCTCAGTGAGTGTGAGAGAGTGACAGACAGGCAGTGAGTGCCCCTGCACAGACAAAGTGAGATCTGCCATGCTTCAATAGCGAAAATCCGTCATAAACAAAAGCGTAAAGTACCGTTATGCAGTACCGATAACGTTGAAGCTTATCAATACTACGGTCTTTCAAAATGTTGCCCGGTGCTCAGCACTACTTATCACCGGGTTTTGGTAGGCTACCCATCCCCTAAGCCTGTGTGTGTGTGTGTAAATGTGACTTTTCAGTCACTTATTTCACTTTCTGCTCCTACATTCGCATACTAGACCTCTTCTCACAACAGACAAGGTGCCGTGTGAATGTCAAAATGCACGCATTTAAATTGCCTACTGGTCCCTGAATTGTTTTTAAATTAATATGCAGGTCCTTGGAACAAAAAAAGGTCGGGAGCCCTGCTATAATGTTTCACGTATTTCACTATAAATAGGCTACATTAAATCTTAACGGTTAACCGGTTAATAACCGCTAATTCTTGTGGTTAACCGGTTAAAGAAATTCTAAATGGCCATCCCTCTTATTTTATCTGACCATCAGTTCAAAACACAACACCAACTCCCAGAGGCTAGCCTGGCAAGACAATCCTGATCTGAGATGCCTAGCCCTATCTGTTAGTGGAAAGCAGCCCCTGATTGGTTCATTGAGTCATCAATCTAACCTCCAGTTAGGGCTGGGCGATATGACCAAAATCTCATATCCCGATATAGAAATTTCTTATCCCGATAACGATACATTTGACGATATAGCATATTTTCTGTAAATTCAATTAATAAATATTTAAATACTCAACAAATAAAGTATTAACCCATATTTGATTATTTTCAGCTTTTATTAAAACGCACATTTTCAAGCATTCAACAAAATAGAACATTGCAATGTGACATTTGAGTAGTTTTGGGCCGTGTGGGGTTTCAGGGCACAGAATTGACTGAATTGGTGGATTCCTCCTTAGCTTAGCTCATTAGCCTAATGGAGCTATCCTCTTTAGCTGAGGCTGCGGTGGATTGTAAATTCACCCCGCAGAGAGGGTGACCGCCCCGGGAGCGCAGGAGCTTCTCACCGCTGAGAGAGCAGCAGAGCCGCGCATTACTGCGAGCCGGGAAGCGCGCGACAGCCCGTGGGGATAACAGCTCGCTAGCTCGGCTGCTATCCCCCCGCGAGCCGGTCGAGCGCTGCCCGGTGACGTCGGTTCGACTGCTCTGTCAGCGGGGATATATGATCCTCTGAAAACTCGTCTACACGTGTGCAATCACAGACAGGTCTGTTACCGTTGGATTTTAGTGTCCGAAATGAATTTTGATTATCACACAAGCGAGAAAAGCCTGGTGTGGTCGGGCGGAAGTAGTGTGATGGAAGCGCTAAGTGTTTCTGCTTCAAAATAAAAGTCAAAGTTGACTTTGATTTCTCACATTTCACCTGTTAAAGGCTTTTAATGTGAAGTTACGCTGTAGGAAATCTTCGGTTTAACTAACAGTAACTTCACTGCGAGCTACATGTATAGTTTGTGTCCTAAAGAGTGGGATTTGCAACATAACGAAATAAACGATATTGCATAAAATGAAACGATAGACGTTTTTGTTTCGTCAGACGATATATATCGCCATATCGCACAGCCCTACCTCCAGTCAGACTTGACCCTCCCCATTTTGCATCCTGCGACCCCTGATTGGTTAGTGTATTATTTGACGTCAAAATGGAATCGACGAATAAGCTTATGAGATATGGCTGGTCTCGACAGGCTACCCCTAGGCTGCCTTGTTTTGAATTAAATTAGAATAATTATATCGTGTAAACATTCAGTATGCTCTTAATTATTCATAATTGGTTGTTCCGTGTTGGTTGTGACACAGTATTGACAGCAGGATGTACACTCCAAACACATTATCTGACCACGCCTGTGATTTAACAGCAGTGGAAAGAGGAGATCTAGATCTAATTCCCCTCTTATGGCTTTAACGTGTTCCTTTTTCTATAGATATACATCATGGGTAACTGATCCCAGGGCCAATTTTGAGGTGAACATTCCCTGTCATTACCTATGCTGTTTCAGGCCGCTTCTTTCATCTGTGACATTTCACCCACATCAATGACAATGCAATGGTCAAAATGTTAGCATACTGGATCGTTGACTCTGAAATACAGCTCACTCCACAGCATCTTTATAAAAATGTGCTTTATTTTCTACTTCACCTTTAGAAAGATTCCTTTGCGACATTTTATGAGTCTAAAGGATGTTACAGAGAAATAGTTAACTAAACGTGCAGTAGCAACAGTTTTGGTCAACGATTTCAGGTGTGTTATGCTAGTAGCGGCTAATGTAGCCTGGGACCTGCTAGCCTCAAACAAAGGGGAAGAGCTGTTAAACTGTCTTCACTATAAATCCAGATTTTTTTCCAATTTCCAATTTGTAGTCTCCAGACACTCAAGTACCCCCCTGCTTCAGGGTGACATCCCTTGAGGACATTTATCAGATTTCACATATGCTAATACAACTTTTTGTCCTGTAACACATGCAGGAATATCTATCTATAAAGCAAGAAACGTCTGTCTGTGGCTCGCATATCTCTCAGAGTTTTAGTCAGATCGGCATGAGCTTCCGGATATTGCTTGCGCACAGCACAAAGTGTGCATCCTTCATTGTGAAGTTTTTAGAAGTAAGAAGGTGTGCATCCTTCATCCTTCATTGTGAAGTTTTTAGAAGTACGTACGCAATCTCCGAATAAACCCTGCCTCCCTCTGACAAATGAGACACACACAGCAGACCGACACAGCCTATTGTTACTTCCTCAACAACTCCTCACCTGCCCCACTTTATGCTATTTTCACTGTAATAATACAGCACGTCTCGGATGCTTCCACAAAATGTTTTATATCCGTTTAAAAGCTAAACCGAAAGCCGAGCGCGCGCCCAAGTCGCACACACACAGCTGACTGCTACTGACACGTTAACGTTAAAAAAGCTAGACCGAAAGCCCGAGCACGCCCGAACGCGCACACAAGTCCCACACACACACACAGCTGACAGCTACTGACACGTTAACGTTAAAAAAGCTAAACCGAAAGCCCCAACACACACACACACACAGCTGACTGCTACCGACACATTAACGTTAATTGACAGCAAGGTCTCGGATGCTTCCACAAAATGTGTTATATCCATTTAAAAGCTAAACCGAAAGCCCGAGCGCGCACAACAAGTCCCCCCCCCCCCCACCCCCCCACACACACAGCTGACTGCTACTGACACGTTAACTTAATTGACAGTTATCCAAACTCTGTCTTATCTTTCAAATACCTAACAGTAATGCCTCGTTTCCACCGAGTAGAGCGGGTCGGAGCGGCTTAGAGCGGGTCAGCTCACTTTTAAGAATCTCGGTGTTGTTTCCACCGCCGACCCTACCCTTACTGGTAGGGCGGGGTTTAGGCTGGACTGCGATAGCCGCCGCCAGAATGTGGGTCAAACTATAGGGCTGTGGGAACAACTGTGGTCAAGCCAGCGGTCTCTTGTTTTTGCTTGGTCAAACCAGCCGCTTCTTTATTTATTCCCCCCGTGTTGTGAGCACAGAGACGGCTCGGTGAAATGATAGAGACAGTGAGCGAACAGCACTGGCTGCGGCAGCTACGTGACATCGTAGCAGTGGGACACAGTGTAGCCAACTGATTCATTTAATGACGAGGAAAAACACCACACAATAAACAGTGCCGCGCTCACATTTTCGCCAAAACTCTCTTCACTCTAGCCGAGTGACTACAAACGGCGGAAATTATTCAAACCAGCCGCTTCTTTATTTATTCCCCCCGTGTTGTTGTGAGCGTGTATTTTACTACTATCTATGGCATAAACACACAGAGACCGCTCGGCGCAACTCATAGAGACAGTGAGCGAACAAACAGTGCTGGCTGCGGCAGCTACGTGACTATGGGACACAGTGTAACCAACTGATTAATTTATTGACGAGGAAAAACACCACACAATAAACAGAGCTGTGCTCACATTTTCGCCAAAACACAAGACTCTCTTCACTCTTGCCGAGATCTACACATGGCGGAAATGATTCTTTCGACCAATCAAATGACGGCAGTGTGTAGCTCCGCCTTCTCATGCATTTTCGGCACCCTTTCAGGCGGCCAGTACCCCTACGGAGGAGTACTGAGATCGGGAGCGGCTCAGAGCGGTTAGGTGCGCTTAAACCGTACCCTACCCAACTTTTGGCAAATGAAAAGCCAAACTACCCGGACCGAACCGCTCCGATCCGACCCGCTCTACTCGGTGGAAACGAGGCATAATGGTAATGGGGTTGACAATGTTGTCATGGCGTGCAGCATAGACTCCTTTTATACACAGTGCAGCCATTTACTAGGCAACTGATTGTAAGTTTCAGTGCATTGTGCAGTATGGATGGCAGTTCGCAGGGTACCATAATATCAGATTTAATTAGGTAACACCTGTACAGCTCGATTCTTCTTTAGGCTTCAACACTTCATTAATTAACACATTTTGTGTTTCATTTCACTTAAAAAAAACACATGGAATTAGTTTGTGGTAATCTTTACACAATACACTAAGGAATGTTGCCCTACTCCAGTGGTTCTCAATTAATTTCTGTCATGCCCCCGCTAGGGGACAGAAATTTTTTCGTGCCCCCCCCCCCCCCCCCCCTAAATTGAAATACTGTTGAGAACCTGCTTATATTTATTTATTTATCTGTACAAAAACACTGTATGAGTTTCTGGCACGAGCATGCACACAATCACCTTATTATCAAATTAGATGTTAGATTATAAAATTAGCTGAGATAACTTCTGCAGCAATTTAAAAAAAAATCGAAGTTCAGTTTATTAGCTCAATTTGTAACATTTAAACAAGACTACTCAGTCTGTGTGAATCTCAGGACAGAGAAACAAGAGCAAATGATTAACTGAGGTTTGCATTTCATTCAAAACATTTTTAAACTGTAAACATAGTTAAGGTGGTGTTTTTTCATTATTATAGGCCAATAGGCCTTCTGTGATGTGATAACCTATAATTCATTAATGGTATTATTAGTCTACTTGCTTGATTTCTTTTTAAATAGCCTACAGAGACACTTGGAGACACATGTGAACGTTTATTTACTGCAAATTGCGGCCTTTCACGCGGTTATGACCATACACAAGCACACATCGCGCTCGCTAGCACAAAAAAAGAAAAGAAAAGAAAAGATTTTTTTTTTTTGTGCAGTTTGAACTTTGAAATCAAGGCCACCCGCGCCCCAAACCAGGGGGGCGCGCCCCACCATTTGAGAAGCACTGCCCTACTCTATAGCCAACTCCTACAAAGTAAGTTACTGATAATAACCGTCAACAGTGTAAAATTAGCCATAAATGATAGCAGTCAAATGTACTGTCTAGGGCTGGCCCGAATGCCATTTTTCAGGCTTCGAATATTCGTTGGTTTTTCCGAGCGAATATTCGAATATTTGTTCCAGAAAAACACACCATCAAAAACAACATAAAAAAATTAAAATTAAAAAAATTAAAAGATTTTTTTTTTTTTTTTTTTTTAAACGTTAATAATCCCTATGTACTCCCTGGAACCGATTTTGACAGTATCTGCATATTTTGTTGAAGATTTACGCGCTCGGAGGTGAAGTAATGGATGCGCTATGACACTTAGTGATGTAATATCCTCCTAAATGAGCAATACTACTACATTACTAACTTTTATATCCAAATATAAAATTATTTGATGTCATTATATTGCAGTACTAGCTTCTTGCAAAAAAAATGTGTTGAAAAAAAAAAAAAAAAAAAAAAAAAAAACGAAGCTCCGAATACTAATTTAAGCTCCGAATACTAATTTTCCGAACGAGTATTCGAATATTTGAATAATTCGGGCCAGCCCTAGTACTGTCTAATATCTTTCTTTGTTTACCTGCTTCCTACGGGCACTGCACTAGTGTCCTGTAAACGAGTAAACATACTTTGAGTTCACCTCCAGAATACCAACTGTGTACTGCGTTGAGTGTACTAATATCACATTCACAGGAGCAATTTGACTTTGATGTGCGTTAAATAATGCTGATGTTGACTCATAACTAACAAAAACAATACGTCACTGTGATCAAGAATAAATTACAGTCCGTCTCTCTGGGTTCACAATACATCCACACGATACATCACTTTTATGTATCTACATCTTAGACTGTTTAATATCATCCCACACAATTGCTGCCATTTTGTGGGTCATTATTGAAACTGGCGTTTCATGCTTAAAGCAGACTCGATCGTAACATACAGCAACACTTTTGTTTTCTCCTGGACAGCATAGCAGCAGAGGATTTCATGCGTTTTAACTGTGAAACTGGGTCACCATTGGAACTGCCACATATTCAAACGTACTACATCCGCGTCCCTGCAGGCTCAGGGTCTCAATAAGGGCACTGCAGTTTCAGTTGGTACAGCCAGACTGCTAGCCTGGAAATCCAGACCCATATCTAGAATGATAAAGGGTCTGGCCATGATCAATAGACCTTCCCAACTCAAAGGGCAGCACATTTCAAATACCACTGCACGCAATTGGATAGCACTATGACCAATCAGAGCAAGGTGACGTATTAAGCCCCGTTCATTTAGCAAACAGCGGGGTTTACTGGTAAATTAAACTCTCTCTTTCATTTGAATTGCACGCACTGGCCGTAATTTATACACATTACATTGTCATAGGCAAACAACACACTTTGATACAGTAACATTATTATTTTTTTCATCAAACTTTAAAAGAAATCATTAATGTATTATCAAATGCAAAGATAGAAAACAACTTACCTCAATACTGAAGTATCCTCGATCTACATAGTCACCAAGGAAGAGATAGCGTGTGGTACTGGGTGATCCCCCCACTTCAAACAACTTCATGAGGTCAAAGAATTGGCCGTGGACATCACCGCATACTGCCCAAAGACAAAACACACAATTGATCATGTACAGCAGCTATGACAAGTCATATTGATGATTACAAAGAATGTTTTCTTAGTATGGATGTTGCTTTGCTTATATTCTGTAACAAGTACTGATGAGCCAACACTATACATCCTTTATATCCATCTCCTGCAGGGTGAATATATAGACAACAATGTGATCTAGTGTGTTGGACTGAGTACATGCTGAGAGGGAGCGGATATGTTGTGAGGAATTACTAAAAGGTGAAGTAAGCGATTTATTTATGTTAATATACAGTATCTCACAAAAGCGAGTACACCCCTCACATTTCTTCACATTTTTCTTTATATCTTTCCATGGGACAACACTGAATAAATGACACTTTGATACAATGTAAAGTAGTCAGTGTACAGCTTGTATAACAGTGTAAATGTACTGTCCCCTCAAAATAACTCGACACACAGCCATTAATGTCTAAACTGCTGGCAACAAAAGTGAGTACACCCCTTAGAAAAAATGTACAAATTGGGCCCAAAGTGTAAATATTTTGTGTGGCCACCATTATTTTCCAGCACTGCCTTAACCCTCTTGGGCATGTAGTTCACTAGAGCTTCACAGGTTGCAACTGGAACCCTCTTCCACCCATTTATGACAGCATCACAGAGCTGGTGGATATTAAAGACCTTACGCTCCTCCACCTTCTGTTTGAGGATGCCCAAAGATGCTCAATAGGGTTTAGGTCTGGAGACAGGCTTGGCCAGGCCATAACCTTTACCCTCAGCTTTTTTAGCAAGGCAGTGGTCGTTTGGAGGTGTGTTTGGGGTCGTTATCATGTTGCAATACCACCCTGCGGCCCAGTTTACGAAGGTTGAGTGCACGTGGTCAGCGTTGTACACAGAGGTTGGCTTTGGAAAATAGACGTATGAGTGCTGCCAGCATTGCTGAAGGGCTTGAAGGGGTGGGGGGTCAACCTGTCAGTGCTCAGACCATACGCCACACTCTGCATCATACTGGTCTACATGGCTGTCATCCCAGAAGAAAACCTATTCTAAAGATGATGAACAAGAAACCCCACAAAAAGTTTGCTGAAGACAAACAGACTACGGACATGGAGTACTGCAACCATGTCCTGTGATCTGATGAGACCAAAATACATTTATTTGGTTCAGATGGTGTTAAGAGTGTGGAGCGGCAACCAGGTGAGGAGTACAAAGACAAGTGTGTTCTTGCCTAGAGTCAAGCATGGTGGTTGAAGTGTCATGGTCTGGGGCTAAATGAGTGCTGCCAGCACTGGGGATCTACAGTTCATTGAATGCCAACATGTACTGTGACATACTGAAGCAGAGCATGATCCCCTCCCTTCATAAACTGGGCCGCAGGGCAGTACTGCAACATGATAACGACCCCAAACACCCCTCCGAACGACCACTGGCTTGCTAAAGAAGCTGAGGGTAAAGGTTATGGACTGGCCAAGCATGTCTCCAGTCTTAAACCCTATTGAGCATCTTTGGGGCATCCTCAAACGGGAGATGGAGGAGCGCAAGGACTCTAATATCCACCAGCTCCTTGATGTCGTCATGAATGGGTAGAAGAGGGTTCCAGTTGCAACCTGTGAAGCTCTAGTGAACTACATGTCCAAGAGGGTTAAGGCAGTGCTAGAAAATAATGATGGCAAAAACAAAATATTGACACTTTGGGCCCAATTTGGACATTTTTTCTTAGGGGTGTACTCACTTTTGTTGCCAGCAGTTTAGACATTAATGGCTGTGTGTCGAGTTATTTTGAGGGGACAGTACATTTACACTGTTATACAAGCTGTACACTGACTACTTGACATTGTATCAAAGTGTCATTTATTCAGTGTTGTCGCATGGAAAGATATAATGAAATATTTGAAGAAATGTTAGGGGTGTACTCACTTTTGTGAGATACTGTAAGTGTTAAATCGCTCTTTATTCATACAGTGAACACTAATGTAGTGTGCGCGTTTCAAAAAGCCAATCTCTCAGTCACACGCTCTGCATGTAATCGGCAAATAAACTTTTCGGGGATCCCACTACTGATTAGGGCTGGGTATCGTCAAGGACTTCTCGATATGATACGTATCACGATACACTGTTCACGATACGATATATCACGATATATTGCGTTATTCCATAACCAAGTTGCCTTGTCAAACATAACGGCACAATATATTGATAATTGCACAGACCAATGAAGTCAAAACTATTTCATTCACAACTTCCTTTACTATTTTTCTTCCTTTTTTTTGGTTTTGGCAAATGATCAAACACTGCTGCAGCTGCCATAACATCAAAATAACAAATCCAATTCACTCTTGTACTAACTGTAGAGGACACACTGAAAATTAATACACATCAGTGTGCTTTTCTGACACAGTGAATCTTAAGTATTCTTATAAACAAAATTGATCTAACTTCAATAGTCAGTATCCTAGAGGCTCAGGCCTGACAGCAGACATGGGTTTGAATCTGACCCGTGATTGTTCTCTGCATTTCATTCCCTCTCTGCCCCATTTCATATATGTCTCTCTGCACTGTCAATAAAGCCTTGAAAAGCAAAAAAAAAGAAAAGAAAAGAAAAGAAAAAAATCATTAAAAAAAATATATATAGATTTTTAGTTATAAAAATCGATACTGATATCGCGAAACTAAGTATCGCTAAGTATAATTTTTTGACACAGCCCTACTACTGATGATAACCAATCAGAAGAGAGAACGCTACAAACCTGCACCCGTCTCACTGCCGGTTAGAGCTGGGCGATTAATTGAAATTCAATTTCGATTACGATTTTGGCTTCCCTCGATCATAAAAACAAGATAATCGTAATAAAACAATTATTGTGTCGCACACCGTGTCTTGTGTGGTAAATGCAGCGAACCCTTCTGTGTGCGCTCCACATCCCTCCGTTAGTTTCAGTCTACAGCTGAACAAATTACAATAACCACCATGGACATCGTTTAAATAAAGCCTCTTGTTTTTATGATCATTAGGGCTTTGATGCAAATTCTGAAGTCTTAATATTACATTGGCAGCTGCTGTGCAGTTTTTTTTTCAGCAACTCAACCTGCACTGTAAAAAAAAGGCAATAAGTTGATCTTTTTGTAGATTCATACCTCCTCAACGTGCAAATAAATGAGTTGTTCACAATCACATCCCTAGTAAAATATTAAGTTTACTCTTAGATTGGAAGGTTTCACTGTTTATTTATTTAGGGTGGCTTTTTAGTTGTAGGCTATGTTTGAGGAGCACATTTGGGAGTTTAATTTATGCAATGTTGAAAGAATTTACAGAATTTTCATTTTGGGGCATCCCTACAGTGAATAATCGTCTTGAATAATCGTGATTACAATATCAATCAAAATAATCGAGATTATCATTTTTGCCATAATCGAGCAGCCCTACTGCCGGTGTACGTGCAGAGCGACAGATGGGTGAATGTGTATGTGCCTACAATGGCGGAGCAGGTAAAAATCCTTCCCAATGTCTGTTTTGATGGTTTTTATCATGTTTTATCACACTTATGGACCTGAGATGATGCTAGATAACTCGCTGCTTGAAGACCGCAGTGCATTAAAGGGATAGTTTGGAATTTTGGACATAGGGCCTGATTCCCAAGTTAGTCTAAGTGTTCTTTATCATTGGAGACAGTTTTCAACACATTTCATTCAGTCCTTCTAGTTGCAGAGTTTGCTCGAGCTAGGCTAGCGCATAGGATTGGGGTCTTACCAACTCCACAGTACACCCGAGGCCAATCAATTATAAAGCCAGACTATAGATGTAAATGTCTGTGTTGATAGAATAATGTTAGAAATAAAACCAACCTTGCATATTGCATTTTGAGGGGCTTGCTGTGTCTCAGCAGCAGCATTATATTCCTGGTAGTAGGCTCCGGTAGCGGCGGACTGATATTACCTAGGTTACAGGCTCTATAATAGTTTGTTTATCTGCCGCTGTCATTGCTACAGACGCAGGGTACAGTGCACGAAGGAATTTTATTAGCCTATTCAATAAAAAGATATGGCCACGTTTGGAGGACTTAGCGATGCGTCTGCTTTTGAAGACGATTATGAGTAATTTGTTGTCCAACACTAATCTCCACTAACGTTGTCATCAATCTGTCAGTAGGCTAACATTATGAAAGGGGCCAGCTTTATTAGCTAGTGTAGCCTACCAAAAGTTATTACCTGTTCATCAGTGGCTGTTGGTGCATCTGAAAAGACGGATGGCACCACTTTCGTTTTCAGTGATTTATTGCTCTTTAGATTGCGGGGGTTTCTCGTAGTCATCCGATCTGAAATTATCGTTACAAATACTCCGTTTGCGAACAGTTCCCACCGGTGTTTTTATGTCCAAACCAGCAGCAACAAGCCACTGGAAATTGGTGGAAATAGGGTTTATTTTTACAATTCCTAAATGCACACTGAACCACCGTGTTGCCTAGTCCTTCGTTTCCGCTTCTGTCCCACGCTGCTCTGTTTACTTTCTGTTGTAGTGATTCGGTTACACAACTAGCCGGAGCAAAGTAAAATTCCGCTGCTGCTGAGAAAGTAGTCCCTCAAAATGCGATGATTCATGCGATGCGAGGTTGGTTTTATTTCTAACATTATTCTATCAACACAGACATTTACATTGATAGTCTAGCGTTATAATTGATTGGCCTCGGGTGTACTGTGGAGTGGGTAAGACTGTTTTAGTAGCAGGCTAATTAGACCCCAATCATGTGCGCTAGCCTAGCACGAGCAAACTCTGCAACTAGAAGGACTGAATGAAATGTGTTGAAAACTGTCTCCAATGATAAAGAACACTTAGGCTAACTTGGGAATCTGTCCAAAATTCCAAACTATCCCTTTAATGTGGTGACGTGGGGACGAGGGAGGGGACTGCGTCACTGACAGGAAGTTAGCTAAACTGACCATTCCGCTTACTGAATCTTTAAAGCGGCGGGATCACTGAGAGGCTACAAAGTCCCTAGGACCACACCAGCATACAGAAACTAGAGTTGCAATGGAATAATGTCTAGGTTAGGCTGGTGCTGCTCTGTTTACTATTTGTTCACAGCACTACTACTAATACCATCCTGCACGGCCAGTCTCATACAGATCCAGTGTTTCTTCTGAAGGCAGGGTCAGCTACCAACCGGCAACGCTAGTACTGACAGGGATTCAGTGTCCAGTTGAAGGTGTTAGTATGTCACCCTGCAAACCCAAACTGAAAAATATTGCGATGTCTAGGGCTGCCTGACAAAAACAGAGGGTCCCTTCTAGGCTTTTAGGTCGTATTTGCAATATCTGGCAGGGGACAACAGATGAAAACTAGCCTCTTAGGCTAACTCTGGCTCACTTACATTTTGAATGTTGATTAGTGTGCAATGTCCCTGAACTAAATCAATCAATCAATCAATCAATCAATCAATAAATAAATAAGTAAGTAAGTAAGTGGCCCAATTCTGATGTTTTCCTCTCATGTGGCACAGATGGGATTTCTACTATGCAGGTCTTTGTAAAAAAAAGCACATGGAATAGGATCATTTTCAGATCAGATTCAGGCCTAATTTAGGTTCTATTTTGGATGCAGTTCTGGTAGACAACCCTAGGCCTAAATCATATGTTGAAATAAATCTGATATGAAATTGATATGTGTCATTTTGACTATGATGTAGGCAGACAGGTCAGATATTGCCTATCGTTGCGATTCATAAATCATTGAAAATGAGACGCTCTTCGCCATTTGACACATGCACATTGCCGCATACGGCCATGCTGCAATAAGGGCTCTCCTCTTTCATCTACGTTTTACAACTTTTGCATTATTTTTCGGACTGCTAAAGGGGCTTCGGAAAGCAATTGCTTGGATTCTAATGGCCATTATATTCATGGTGCAGGGTCTGTTTACTTTTGGCTGGTTGTTCATGTGTTTACTTTCGTTTCCGGTAACCAAACACTGATGTACGCATGCGGGTTGTTTGGAGTGCAGTGAAAATCGGAATATTGGGCATGGAGACAAGGTAGTGTAAATACGGCCTTGGGGAGCATGTGCCAGCCTACCTGTTATAGGCGCCTCCACTTCCAGCATGCACTTCTCCTGGCGGAGGATGTTGGCTCCATCGTTGATGACCTTCAGAGCAGCGTCCTCCTCCAGCCGGCCCTCTTTGACCAGGTGGTTACGGAGCAGCTCGGGGTTGGGCTTCCCGTCTTCATACAGCTCCTTGGCCGTCAGCTTGTGTTGTGGAGGGTATGGCACAGCTGTGGGGGGAAGAAGAGCGCATCACCATGTGTTTGGTGCATACAAATTCAGTGTTGAATGCTCAAAAATGTCTGGGGGGGCACCCCCAGAGCCCCAAATTAAAATGTGTCCCAAACCAAGGTTTAATCACAACCTACACCCTTGAAATTCATGAATTGTTTTGTTTTATTTGTATCAATAGGCCTTTGTATAAGGATACTTTGTCATTTTAAATCACATTATTTTAAATTAAAGTCTTAGGTCCTGCTTATCAATTGCTCATAATAACCAGTAGGCCTACTTCTATGTTGGACATTACTGAACCGCTTCCCATTTACAGCCCCCGACACCCCCCCCCCGACCCCCCCTTAAGAAAACAGTTCCAACGTCCCTGTCTGTCCCCAAAAAATCAAATGGAAGGAAAACCCCCTGATTTACCAAGTCTTCTAGAGCGGTCAGGTGTTTGTCACCTTTTTCACCTCTTATGTGTTTGCAGGTCTGGTTTAAGCATTAGGCAAAAATCATTGCGTTGTGGCATTTTGTGTTTAAATATTAATTAATATACAACAATTTCAAAATCTGTAAATAAACACCAATAATCCCATCTATTTCAATAGTAATAAGTGCATATTCTCCTCTCAAAGTGCACTAGATCCATGTATTCAAATGTAAAGGGTACAAAAGAAAATTGGCCGGGGACCACGCCACCGCTGCTGAAAAAAATCCTGGGGGAAACACTGTATTGATACATTAAAAGAGGGCACAGACATTAGACCCTTTTACACAGCCACTGAAAGCCGGGAATAAGCCAGAATTTCGGCCCTTCGCCCTGCTGTATAAATGCGACTGTTGCGGAACGGGGGAAGAAAGGTGCGAGAGATTGTTCCGGGAATTTTACTACCTCGGGGGGTGGTAAGATTGCCGACACAATCAGTTCCACCTCTCTGTATAAATGCGGCCAGCTTGTTGTTGCGGAACAGGGGGGCGTTTGACGTTCCATAGCCTACGTTCTAAACATGCGACCATTTTAGCAGTTGAAGGACGTGTTAACATTAACCACAGCGGCCTGATGTCCAGCAAAAATCACCAAATGAACGGCGTATAATCTAGCTGGTCATAAGGTCCGCTGCTCAATACAAACCCCCACACTTCATTTTGCAGAGTGAATGAGTCTATTTCTGCCCGGGGGAAGTTGTACAGTGAATGGGAAAGCTAGCTAGGCTAGGCTAAGCTAGGCTGTGACCGGATCGCCGCCGCTATTATTATCCTAAGTCTGAGCGTATATCCACACTATATTTCTGTCTACAGTAACGTGACTTCACACACTTTGTGTATGAGTATGTCTGAATGGCAGAGCACTGCTCTCAAAGAGACTCGCTCACAGCCAACCTGTCACACAGACACCCACACACAAACACACACACACAGGTGACACAGTGAGCGGAATGATGTTGTCAGTTTGGTTAACTGTCCCAGAGATGTTGGACTCAGCGCATAGCGAGATCAACCGGCACATCAAAGGGACAGTAAAATACGGCCCTCTTAGTGCTATCAATTCACCGGCCAGTGTTGTTGTTGTAAAGCAGCTGACCGGTGCGGCGCTAAATGTTTACGCCACACCTGACGCTGCTTACAAGCACCTCTTTCATTCCGGAACGCTGTGTAAAAGGGACTACTAATGCGCCAACATGCCGACGTTGCTTGGTTCTGTGTAAATAACACCTAACCAAGCAGAGCCGGCAAATTGTCGCTCTTTTGTTCCTCAATATGCCGCAATCTCTGTGTAAAAGGGGCTACTGTCTCACTTTACCCCACATCATTTGTCTCCCTTTACCCCACCGCCACAATTTGAGAAAAAACTACCTTTCTTAGCAATTCAGGATAATCTTCCGTTATCATCATCACATGGTTTCATATGTTGGTAGTTCTCCAACATGTACGCTAGAAATTGTTCTACCTGAAATTGAATCAATTTGCTTTGGCACAATAGTTGATTAAGTTGACAGGTTTTTCAGCACATAGAAAAGTGCAAAAAATAACATTGTGTTATAGACAACTGCCTTTGTACTGCTACAAAGTAATCTGAAAAAACCCACTGAAAAAGCCTGCCACAGTTCAGACCAGAAGTACTGTATACTGATGGATGTTTTCATCCTATATTCCTAGATAGATACCCCGTGCCATCAATGTGTCATAAATGCCTGTATTAGCTTGCGCAAATCGGCACTACTTGGTTAAAAAATTATTCATGTAAAACGATTACCGTCTTCCAAGATTTTGAATCGATACATCATTTCCAAAAATCAAAAGAAAAATGTAGATGTATTTATTCAACCGAGTGTTACTTATAACTACAGGTTGTTTTTTTTTAAAGTGGCAAGTTTGAGAAAAGGCAGCAAGCCAAAACCTACCAATTGTATTGATGTAAGAGAATTTTTATTTTCTGTATAACTTTAATTTATTCTCTCAATGATCGAGTCTTTATCTGTACAAGTTATCTATTATGATTTATATACCTTTCCTCTTGAAGAATTACATTTTTGATCAAGAGCCCTTAGCTCAGTTGGTAGGGCGTCCACCCCCCCCCCCCCCCCCCCCGGCCGGGCCCAGCAGAAGACCCGGGTTCGATTCCCGCCCGCGGTCGTTCTCTGCATGTCACTCCCCTCTCTGCCCCGTTTCACCTCTGTCTCTCTGCACTGTCAATAAAGCATAAAAATGCCCCAAAAATATCTTAAAAAAAAAAAAAAAAAAAAAAAAACGTTTTGAGGGTCTTCGTTGCAGTGGTCGCGGGTTCAAATCCGACCTGTGGACCTTTACTGCAGGTCATTCCCCCTCTCTCTCTGTCTCCCCATTTCAACTCTGTACTATTTAATAAAGCTTGAAAATGCCAAAGAATAATCTTTAAAATAAAATTAAAATAATCGTTTTGAATGGAATCATGACAACAAGAATCAAAATGTGGGATTCCAACAGATTAACACACTTACATACTCCAGCAATAAACTGGCGCCAGTGGCAATGAACAAGAAAAAGAGGAGAGAGGGAGGGATTGTGAGAAGGTTGTCACACCCACTCAGAGCAAATCAAATTGCAGTATAAAAAAGGCGTTAATGAGATTTTAGTGTGGGTGCATTTGCTAATCAGTGCAGAGGAAGCCTGATGTATTTCTCACTCAGTATTGTGCCTCAGGACTTGAGGAACATATTAAGAGTTAAGAGGCTGATCCACTGATGTTTTATAACTTTTTAAAGAAAAATCTGACTAACACAGTGAGATGTATGGCTACTAGTCCAATTAAGAAATACATTAAATATGGGACTAAAAGAGGGTTAGACTCAGTGAGGTTATTGATGTTAGGCCACAGACTACAGCCTGGCCTCGCAATAGAAAAGCTAGAGCGCACAGATCCAACTTGGCTAGCCTAGTAGTATACTGAGGACAAGCTGTCATGCGTTGACCAGAGTGTGGTATAAATAAACAGTAAAAGCTCCCAGGCCCTATGCGAAGCAGGGGCTGTGAAGACAAGCTGTAAGCTGAGGTACAAGGCCTTATAGAACAGATTAGCTAAAGCTTCTTTTAGCGAGCTGGCTCCCTTGATCCAGTGGGCTGTTTACCTAAAGGCCTGCTAGTCACACTGAAGAAGGAATAAAGAGGATACAGGATACATAATGGGCATGAGATAACCAAGGCCGTGAAACATTTCAGGCAACAGCCACCACTATGACCACGTTTTACGAGCTATTTTGCCCTGAGGGGGCTGGCAGTAATTACCAACGCTGGTGGATATAATAGCTGGGTCTCAATGCCAAAGAAGTGAACACTCCTTCCAACTCGACAGCAACGATCCCCTCTCCCGTCTACACCCCAATAGTAATGAGAGCAATAATGACTTGGCCTGGTCTGCTCAAAACCTCTCTGTTCAAACACAGATATACAAAATGAATCTCTTGGCTGCCAGTAAACAGCAGCAGCACACACTCAGTCCAAACAGACTACAGTGTTATGTGTGTGTGTGTGCTGAAAAGAAAGAACAGAAGTGAGCCACTAATTTTTTTCGACACGTATGAAGAAAAATGTTTTTGTTAAAAATAATAGGCCGCCCACCACCACCACCGCCCTGACACTGGCTTCTTATTAGAGAGACTGCCTGGCCCTAATTAGCATTAATGTTTCATGAACTCTCTAGTGCGTGCGCACGCACGCACGCACCGCATCAGCACACATACAGGGCCACTGCAGCACTGCATCAACACCCACGCTGTCTGGCACGACAACAAACGACTCAAGAAGACAAAGACAGGACTATCTATGGAGCATCCTGCCCTCCGAGGATAACGTTTTGGATGGACGATACGAGCCCGCGTACTAGAATATGTTTCACTATTGTTTCAGATTGGGACACACAAAAGAACAGGATTGAATTACAAAGACGCGACGGCTGGGCAGAGATGAATGGGGGCACAGACTGAAGGCTGGATGAATCATGAAGTCCACTTGAGATTGCTCTAATTATCAGTGAATGCATTAGCCCCTAGAACGCTAAATAGCAAGGCCTGGGCATACGTACTCCATCTTGTTATCTATATGTCTTATATTCATTGGATTTTATCTCAGTCACACAGTAACTACCTAGATCAATTTGTTTCACGGCTGACATTAGTCTTTGTGACATTGAGCAAATGGGCGATTTCAGGAAGAAAATGTAGCCGAGGAACATGCAGTCTTGGCTATAGGTGCAGACAGTTGTACGTAGGAGGTATATGTTCACACACCACCTGGGGAGGACACATCAGATGACTGAGTGATTGAGCTATCTGCTCCACTGCAATACTCAGATAATGAGCTTAACCGGTGACTTGCATCACGAGAGCATCAGTGGTCTTCTGCAGTCCACAAATGACTGTAAGCCCCTCACTCACCGCCACCAGTTACACAGGACACACCACTGACAGTACACTTTAGTCAACCCAAAGCGACGGTGATATTTTACCTTCGAAGTTTGCATTATTATGATGCATTTTTAATTGCATTTTTTAAGATTACGTTTTTAAGGGCAGTCCCAAATACTATTTTACAGGCTTCAACTTGATGAATCCCACTGTAAAACATAAAGTAATAGTTACTATTAAATTGTTTCTGCACCAATGGATGTAGTAGTAGGTAGTTAGCAAAATCAGTCGCATTTTGTGCACCAAGCCTTTTTTTTTTTTTTTTTTTTTTTTTTTTTTTTTTAAATCATTTGATAATTTCAAATATACCCACACTGTTGATATAATCTGCATCTTCAGCTCTCTTAAGACTACTCAATGGTCACTTGGAAAGGTGATGCGCCAATTAATGATTCATATTTTAAAAGAAATTTGCTGACAAAATATATTTTGGTTTTTGGAAATTGTTTTGTTGCAAAAAAAAAAAACCCTCACAAACAAATAGCAGATCTTTTCGAATGACTCGGGCCAGCCCTTGACTTTTTTCATGCAGGACCTTCATTGGTTCAGAGTCAATGCCAATTTGTCTTCACTCCAGTTCAGAAATGTTTTTTTATGTCCGGCCTCCTCCTCTCTGTCATACTCCTATTCTCTCCCTCTCTTTCTCTCTGTCTCATATACAGCCATGGAGCTGGTGGGCCATGTTGGGAGCATCACTGGGGAGATTCTTTCCACAATTAACTCACCCTCTCCCCTACTGGCTCACACTTCAAGCATTCCAGTCCCCTGCTGGAAGGACACTCTCTGAGCACAGAGCCCTTTGCAGACAGACATCGATGTGGTGGCTGCAGCAGTGGCATTAAGTAGGAGCAGACAATGGTGGTGGTTCTGGTGTCAAGGGAGGGGTAGGGATGGATTCTCTCTCTCTCCTCTCTCTCTCTCGTCTTTGGGTAGACACAACAAAAGGGTGTCCTGTCCTGTCTGTCTGTCTGTCTCTACTCAGTGTGAAGGAATCCATCTTGCCTTGGACTAGCCCTGCCTTGCCCGGTAACCTGAGCAGACCTTGGGCATTCCCTTGAGTGAGTGACCAACGGCCTACATGAATTAAGATTTCATCCAGCCTAAATGTCAAAGAGATTAGGGCACTGACATAGATCAACTTCACACCATTGACTTCTGCTACTTGGCGTAACTTGCGTTATATACAGTATATAGCCTATACCAGTGGACAGCTATGGAGATGATGCTTTTATGAAGTTCTACCTTAAGCAAGAACAGAAAATAGACGCCCTGATAGACCCTCCTTCACAGATTTCGGGGTAAAATAAACCCTAGTTACAGTAGATTAGACAAAAAAAGATAATAACTTTTGCATATTGCGTATCTCATAACAGTGTAATGCAACAATAACATTATGTACTATAGCCTTTTGACAAGAAGGGGTTTAAACAAAGTTATTCCAAACGCTACAGGTGGTTTATAATGTATGCGTTAGCTACCAGTGATACGAGAATTGACAGTGCGCGCGTGGAAAGCCACTCACCTTTCACCAGCCTCTCCGTTGTGGACTGTTTCTCCTGCTTGTCTTTGTCTTTATCCTTTCCTGACATCTTTGCTTCGTCTGAAGGCGAATGTCGGGGAGAAAAAAAAAATTGCCAGCTAGCCCGAGGACAAGCTAGCACACCAGGCTGGCTGTCAGCTCCGTGATGACTGTCTGTTGTGGTCGAAGTCGCTAATTTTGTGTTTGCTCTCTCAGACAAACAGATGGGGAAAAAAGGAAATTAGCTAGCCTGCTCTTGTTGTGTTTTAAATGGCTAATACCTAGCTAGCTAAAGTGCAGCAACATTAATGCCCGCGAATATTTACAGCACAAAGTAGTAATGTTGTTTAGACAAATTTAAAAACGAAATGACAAAGCGACCGTTTGCTGTGTGATAGCTGTCAAGTACAGCAAATAATACCTGGAAGAAGGCTGCTCGTTAGCAGCTAAGCCGATTTAGTTACTCCTTTTCAGCTAGTTAGCCAGCTAACATTTTCGCGTATAGACAAATCGGCGGACAGGCAAAGACAGCAGCGGAACACTGGCATCGCACCCTCTATGTGCAGGCCACTTATTGGGGGAAAAAAACTAGGGTAGCACTTAAAGTCCCGTTTATTCAGTATGCATAAACAACGAGAACCCTTCCAAGATGCACACAGCGTCTTGACAGCGCACGCTCCTCCTCGGATTAAACTGTAATCTGACAGTGAGTGAGGAGGAGAGCGGAGAGCGGCGGTGGATTTCCTACATTATGGTGGAGCCAATGTGACGTGACTATGGAAACGTAACACGTGGTTTAGTGGTGCGTTCAACAACACTAGCAATTATGTTGGAAGCAGGCATAGTAAGTAGGCATAGGCTACCCATCTTTTTTTTATTTATTTATTTATTTAAGTCATAAAACAGTGCAGACAGAAGATATAGAATATGGGAATACATTTTTGTTTAAACATAAAAGAAGAAAAAAACAATAATAATGAGAATGAGAATAGATTGTACATACATAAGGCTATAGGACTATTATAATGCATAGGCCTAAACTATGATGGATAAAAAGTTTTAAGCAGCCTATAAATGGGCAGAAATTGTATATACTGTGACAAACCCATACTTAAAGTGGGGTCCAAAATCTGAGAACGCATTAAAAAGTCTCTAATAGCCTATTTATAAATAGAAATATTCTATTATGGAATTAAGAGGATTCAAGAGAATTCTGAGGATTTAGAAACATTTAAAAAAACGTTTTATGTTCTAAAATGTAAATTGAGGAAGAAATGTTGCGTAAGTGTACACTATTTCCAGGTCTGCAAAAAAAATGTATGCACATGTACAGTCCCCTCCATAAGTATTGGAACGGTGAGGCAAATTCATCTATTTTTGGGGCGGCAGTGGCGAAGTGGGTAGGAAGATTGCCTCTGGAGTGCAGGGTCGGAGGTTCGATTCCTCGCATACCCGCCACATGTCGAAGTGTCCCTGGGCAAGACACTGAACCCCAAATTGCTCCCGATGGTTCAGAAAGCGCTTGCATGGCAGCTACTGCCATCGGTGTTTGAGTGTGTGTATGAAATGTAAAAATATGTAAAGCGCCTTGTGACCCTGGTCTGTGAAGGGCGCTATATAAATAAAGCTTACTTACTTACTTACTTACTGTAGACTGGAAACATTTGGGTTTGACACCAAAAGATGAATATGAGACAATAGCTCAACATTTCAGCTTTCATTTCCAGGTATTTAAATCTGGATTTGATACACAATTTAGAAGATAGCATTATTTGAAAAGGAACGCCACATTTTTAGGCAAGCAAAAGTATTGGAACAGATAGACTTTAAATAAATTAAAGTGAATAAAATGTAATATTTTGTCGCAAATCCTTTGCTTGCAATAACGGCATCAAGCCTGTGACCCATTGACATCACCAAACTTTTGCATTCTTCTTTTGTGATGCTTTTCCAGGCTTTCACCGCAGCCTCATTCAGTTGCTGTTTGTTTAGGGGGTTACTCCCTTCGGTCTCCTCTTTAGCAGGTAAAATGCATGCTCTATAGCGTTTAAGTCTGGAGATTGACTTGGCCAGTCTAAAACCTTCCATTTCTTGACCCTGATGAACTACTTTGTTGTTTTTTTGGATCATTATCTTGCTGCATGATGAAGGATCTTCCAAACTGTTTGGTTGCATCTTTCTTTAAATTGTCAGACAAAATGTTTCTGTAGACTTCTGAGTTAATTTTGCTGCTGCCATCATGTGTTACTGTGTTGTTGTCAAGATGAACCTTTGCCAAAGTGATGGAAAGGCTAAAGTTTAGAGAAAAAAAGGATCTGCTCATGATCCCAAACATACAAGCTCATCTGTGAAACACGGTGGAGGCAATGTCATAGCTTGGGCTTGCATGGCTTCTTCTCAGATGGGCTCATTATTCTTCATTGATGATGTAACACATGATGGCAACAGCAAAATTAACTCTAAGTCTACAGAAACATTTTGTCTGCCAATTTAAGGAAAGATGCAACCAAACTGATTGGAAGATCCTCCATCATGCAGCAAGATAATGACCCAAAACACAACAAAGGAGTTAATCAGGGGCACAAAGTGGAAGGTTTTAGACTGGCCAAGTCAATCTCCAGACTTAAACCCTATAGAGCATGCATTTTACCTGCCAAAGAGGAGACTTAAGAGAGTTACCCCCTTACACAAACAGCAACTGAAAGAGGCTGCGGTGAAAGCCTGGAAAAGCATCATAAAAGAAGAATGCAAAAGTTTGGTGATGTCAATGGGTCACAGGCTTGATGCAGTTATTGCAAGCAAAGGATTTATGACAGAATATTACGTTTTATTCACTTTAATTTATTTAAAGTCTATCTGTTCCAATACTTTTGCTTGCCTAAAAATGTGGCGTTCCTTTTCAAATAATGCTATCTTTTATCGGATCCAGATGTAAATACCTGGAAATGAAAGCTGAAATGTTGAGCTATTTTCTCATATTCATCTTTTGGTGTCAAACCCAAATGTTTCCAGTCTACAGCAGAAATAAAGGAATTGGACTTACCGTTCCAATACTTTACTGTATACTGACCAATTTCACTGCTTTGTACAACAAATAGACCCTGCTCAGGATGAAACAAGGCCAAACCCTTGGGTTGGGCCCAGAAAAAGCAGCATTTCCCAGCGGGGGAAACAATGCTGATAAGTAAGGAGAAAAAAACGGAACGAAGTTGGACACCTGCACAAACCGGTCAGTGCACTAGAACATGTACTAATAAGTAGGCCTCCAGTACAAGTATGGCATTTTAAGTCTTCGCCCTTCAAATGCTGATGAAGATGACTTGGAAGTGTGCACACACAATTGGCAAAAATAACCATGAAAAAACACTTTTGCATGAGTGAATGCCTCTGGTCGATTATCAGTGCATTGCATGCATTTGATTGTACACATCTGGTTTTCAGGGGGAAAAAATGATCACTGATGATGTAGAAGTCTCAGAAATCATGTATCAAATATGATACGCTTGGCGCTACAGGGTTAAAAAGGGTTTACTATAGGGTGTTTCCATGTTAAGAAGTTGAACTAAATCATCCGTCCTCTGATTTTAGTGGCACATGAATCCAACATTACAGGAACAGGGGTGCATTCAAAACCACAAGCAAGAGTCAGTACACCACAATTCATGTAGTTTTGAATAATACTATTCCAGCAGACAACCAACTGCCATTTATAGAGAATGACATTAACAAATATTTCAAAGTATATTTTGAACAGAAATTAGTATGCGAGATGTAATTGCTTTGTAAATCACACAGACAAACTCCTAATTTATCAGGTAATATTGTTCAGCCCTCTGTTTATATGATATACAGAGTAGAGATTTATTATGTAATTTGTGTGTTGGATTGCTGTTGATTTATGTTATTTTCTACCTTGTAGGCCTACTGCTTTTTATAGTATTTATTCAAATATTTTTTTACTACGAGACTGGAACTGTGAACTAAATTGCCCTTCTTGGGATAAATAAAGTTTTTTCTGATTCTGATTCTGATATATATCATTTAGTGGGCCAATGTCTTTCTCTTTGCATTAACCAGCAGTATTTTACAACATGGCACTACTAGACTGACCCTGCGTTCCAATCCCCATACTTCCCTACTATTTAGTATGCCAGAAAAAGATTTAGGATGTCCCAATACATGCACGTCAATTGTAGTATGCTGAAAATACATAAATGCCCCACTAACTCAATTTGGAGTATTCGTCTTTAATCTTGACATTTTTCGACATAATAAAAAAAAAAAACTTCCTTACCTGATTTTCTTTCTCTCCTGTGGCCCTAAAGACTCTTCTGTACTTCAGTATGAAGTGTAGTAAAAAGAAAAAGTATGTGATTTGGAACACAGGGTGGATTTCTCATGTTTTTCAACCAGTGTTTTGGAAACATTGGAATCATTACCAACCATGGGGCACTAGGTGGCAGACTTGTTTCATTGTTGAAAAATGTTTTTGCTTATTGCAAAACATGAGCCAACTGGAAACCTGTAAGGATTGATTTGAGGACCTTTTCAGTGTCTAATAAAAAAAAGCAAACTGATAATGATAAATACAAAAATTGGAGATTTATTGAACTTGAAAATAGCATTAAATTCCACTTAAACATTCATTATAAGTAAATACCTACATTACACTGAAAATATCACCAACCACACAGAAAAACAATGGATACAGAGGATCAGTTCGAATGTAAAAAAGCAGCTCAACCGGCTAAATAAAAAGTATTAAAGAGGAATCTTCAGACTGAACGCAAAGAGAGCAAAGGCCATGCACAAAAGAATCATCCATCGTTAGTAGTTTAGAAATGCTGGTCCGATGAGACGTCCATTCTTTAGCTTCTACCATTTCTCTAGTTGTTACCTGCTGACTAGAATGTTTGTCCATTCTGTGGTCCACTTCTTTTGCTTTGAGATGAAGTCCCCAAAATATGACGCTAAACATTTCAGAGCCCTGTTGTTAGTTCACCTTATTAAAAAAACCACAACACATGCAGAAATGTCTCAAATGTCCCTCGGGCAAACCTCATTACAATGGAGGAAGAATGGAAAAGCACAAGCACCACTAGGCACACAGCCTGAGGGTGTCTCTCTCTAGTCTCTCTGGCACATGTTCAGTATCGCTTTATTCTGGCCAACTGTGTCTAGTGAGAGAGCAAAAGATGACAGACGGACAGTCCCACACACACTTTTTTTCTAACTTCTGGTGGAACTTGAAAGTATTTTTTCTTCTTTCTTTTGAAGGGTTTGTGGCAGAGGGGTGATTCTAACCACTACAGCTCGGAATAAGAGGAACATGGAGTAGTCAGCATGAGGTGATCAACAACGTCACTTCAACATGTGTAGGCACTCGTGGCTCTTCAACAGTGCACAGCGACAGCAGTCGGGAGGAGAAAAAAAAAGAAACGGGGAATTTCTATCGCACCAAAAAAATAGTGTCCTCCCGAAAACCAGGTTGATCTTTGCAAGTTCCTCTTGGAAAAGATCTGGCTTGCATGTTTTACAAAAGAGTGTTTCGGCTCAACAGACAAACGGATATGTTTAGGAACAATGGTAGATTTCCTCACTTAAATGCTTCACTTATATTAAAAAGACAGAGTAATGTAGGGAAAGTCTTTGGTGCTCAGTGTGAATTGGAACACATGTATGAGATCCAAAGAACTGTTGGCATCATGTTCAATCCCAT
Source organism: Ammodytes dubius (assembly GCA_026122265.1). Taxonomy (NCBI): domain Eukaryota; kingdom Metazoa; phylum Chordata; class Actinopteri; order Uranoscopiformes; family Ammodytidae; genus Ammodytes; species Ammodytes dubius. The sequence goes on from CM047507.1 coordinate 4,898,369, forward strand.
CTGAGGGTGTTCAAGACAAACGGACATTGTAAAGGAGTGTTTGCATTAACAACAGGGAACCCACAGGACAGAAGAACACACATCAGAAGTGAGCTTGTATGGCTGTACATACATCCTTCATTTCAGGCAAAGCTCTACAGGCCTAGTCATTTGTTACAACAGCTCAGCAACTAATCCTCTCCTTCAGCTTCCCTTTGGACTTCTGGCCCTGGGATGGGCCAAGTTCAACAGTCAGCCATTTTGAACCAGACAGTCCTGGACTGTCTTTAAGACACACCTACAAACTGAAGAAGAGACACACCGCACCAAGCCCCCTCCTTTTTAAACAGGTTAATAATCAGTCTATCCTGGCTATTATTGACATGACTTCATTAGTAGTATGTCTACCAAAGTGACAAAATTTAAATATTCCTATGTACCTTGTGAAAATTTATATTAAAAACAGATAAAGGAATCACAGCATAGATGCAGTTTCGCCTGAATATATTCCAGGGGAAATTGTATTTTTCATCCAAACTGCACAGTAAGTAAGGTCTCTTTTTGCTTGCATATGGATGACAAGTAAGTGACTATGCTTGCAGATGGAATTGACTAATCTTGCCCTTTTTTGGGGGGTGAATTTAGTGTTCTTTAACACTAAACATTTGACCGACTACCGCGGGACAGAAAGTGCAGATGGATGAGCCGATGAGTCCCGGCTCAGTGACCCATAGGCTGACAACTGCTTTCACTATACAGCCTTTCAGTGGGCCTTTCCACTGACAGTCACGGCCCATATCGTCCCACGTTCTTTTTCTGTTTTGTTTTCTCGTTGGGAGTGTTGATAGGAGTGAGAAAGGTACGCGCAAAAAATCCTCTACAGATTATTAGGAGATCTTGCTTCAGCTGAACGTGACCAGAGTAGCCAGCGCAGGCAGGTCCAAACCTTCTGCATTGCGTCGCATTTCAAAAGAAGGCCGACATAGGAAGAAAATGAGTTCCAGTAGTTGAAACAGTTCACGACACACACTTGCATCGTCCATCTTTGTTTTTCATTTTACTGCATGATGAAGCCGGGCTGCGGGGCCATACGGGGCTGGGGCCTTTGAGGCAGAGCGGGGGGGTATTGAGAGAGGAAGGGGTTAGGGTAGCCGGAGGAAGAGGGCATGTTTGGGTAGGCCTGGCCTGTTCGTGGAGGGATGGGCGGGTATGGCGATGAAGCCTGGAAGAAGACGGGGAGTTGGGGGGCGCTGCTCGGAGCTGAAGCCTGGTTGAGTGTCGGTGGAGCCTGGGCTGGAGGTGGTGGGGGTTTTCTCCTGGGCTGGGCCAGAGGAGAAGAGTTATTGCTGTCGTTGGCCTCGTTGAAGAGGGAAGAGGATGAGGGTCTGGTGACTAAAGACACATCATGAGACCTGGAGGAAGGGACAGAGACCTGGGGCAAGCGCTGGCCCGTCAGCACCATCTCCTGGAGCTTCTCGATCTTCACTCGTCTGAGGTGGGCCAGCTTCCTGTTGCTGTGGTAGGAGTCCACGAAGGCTTCCAGGGTCATGTCACCGTCCAAGAAGGAGTCAGCCATATTCTGGGGAGGGTGAACAAACAAAAGACATTTGGAACAGAGAGACAGAGAGATGTGGAGAGAATAGAGAAGTCCCTCCCCACTCCTTACAACAGCACGTTGAGAGCCAACATGACTCATGAAGAGAGGAAGAACATCCAGGGAAATCCCCAAAGAAACAAAGCCAGACAAACACAGTTTAAAAGATAAAAAGGTAACACTTTACAATAAAGGGTACATTAATTAACTGTTAGTTAATGCTTTACTAAGCCTTAGTTAACTAAGCAACGCAAATGCTTAACCAACCATTCACCATTAATAACTTAGCATTTACAGTTAGTAATAGGGCTGGGCGATATGACCAAAATCTCATATCCCGATATAGGAATTTAATTTCCCGATAACGATACATATGACGATATAACATATTTTCTGTTAATTCAATTAATAAATAAATATAAAAATGTCATATAAATAATAAAATTCTCAACAAATAAAGTATTTACCCATATTGATTATTTTCTGCTTTAATTCAAACGCAAATTTAAGCATTCAACAAAATAGAAAATGCAAATGTGACATTTGAGTAGTTTTGTGCCGTGTGGGGTTTCAGGGCACAGAATTGACTGAATAGGTGGATTCCTCCTTAGCTTAACTCATTAGCCTAATGGAGCTATCCTCTTTAGCTGAGGCTGCGGTGGCTTGTAAATTCACCACGCGGTGAGGGTGAGCGCCCCGGGGAGCGCAGGAGCTTCTCACCGCTGACAAAGCAGCCGAGCCGCGCATTACTGCAAGCCGGGAAGCGCGCGACAGCCCGCGGGGATAACAGCTCGCTAGCTCGGCTGCTATCCCCCCGCGAGCCGGTCGAGCGCTGCCCGGGTAACGCCGGCTCGACTGCTCTGTCAGCGGGGATATGTGATCCTCTCCCCATGGTGCAAACACCGACAGGTCTGTTACCGATGGGTTTCAGTGTCCGAAATTAACTTTGATTATCACACAAGCGAGAAAAGCCTGGTGCAGTCAGCTGGAAATAGTGTGATGGAAGCGCAGCAGGGCCAGGAACTAGGAAGCGCCAAGTGTTTCTGCTTCAAAATAAAAGTCAAAGTTAACTTTAATTCCTCACATTTCACCAGTTAAAGGCTTTTAATGTGAAGTTACGCAGTAGGAAATCTTCGGTTTGAATTAACAGTAACTTAACTGCGAGCTACATGTATAGTTTGTGTCCTAAAGAGTGGGATTTGCAACATAACGAAATAAACGATATTGCATAAAATGAAACGATAGACGTTTTTGTTTCGTCAGACGATATATATCGCCATATCGCACAGCCCCAGTTAGTAATAAGTTATAGTTAATTTGCATTAACTACGCCTTCACTAACTGTTAGTAGCATTAACTAAGCATTAACAAACAGTTCATTAATGCACCCTGATTGTAAAGTGTTAACGATAAAAATCATCTTATGACTATTTGATCAAACATTAATTCTGTAAAATTCAAAAAATTGATGAAAGCCTACGAAGAAGTTGGCAACTTTAAAAAGATTAAAAATTGAATTGTTTTGGCACTAAATGGGAATGCTTATCTAAAGTTAGATTTACAATCACACCATAAATGTCAAAAACTAACGAATCAATGGAACAAGACCTAAACCTGTCTGTGAACTAGTCAGTCAGTATTTCAATATGTTCTATCATGTACGTATAAACACTTTAGAACTCAGGACATGATCACATTCTTTAAAACTGATGATGTTTTTGACACTTCAACAAGGGGCTTTTCTAATAAATAACAAACACTAAAGTACAAAACATAAACATCACTTGCATGCAATTTGTAGATTGAAATGATTGTTTCTAATGTTGCATTTTGATGGTCTTTCAGTTTCAGCATAACAGAAAAAAGACCTGCCTCAGTGAAAATGCAACTGTAATTATTAATGCAGATAGATGACACTAGAATGTATAACATATCTGGATCTCTTCTATAAACGCCTTAGATACTCAGTGCTGCAGTACTAGGGAAACAAGACAAAGTAGAGGCGTTCAAGGCCTGACTGCACTCTGAAAACATTCATTACATCATTTTCATTTCACTAGTTACGCTGTTATGCATAATTGATAATACATCAGACTATTCTATGTGTGGGGCATAAGCCCCTAGTGTATTATTATATTACAATTACAATGTCCTGTTTGGCACCTACAAAGTTAAGGAAGTAAAAAATGGACATTTGATAGAAACTGGGTTCCATCAAATGCCCTGGCCGATGGTATTCACCTATGGTATAAATGCAGCATTAGCGAAAACATTTTTGAGTTAGCTACTTAATAATGTGATTGACAGCTCAAAAAGGCACCAACAGGACAGGTAGCTCTAAAGTCAGTGAGGCATTCTGCTGTCCATATGTTCACCAACAACAGTCCTTTGAAAGCAGAGGAGACGATAACAACTGGAAAGACAGGTATATGAATCACAGGCTGGTGTGACAGAGGGATCCATGAATTCACCCATGGCTGGAGCGGTACAATGCTTACCTCTGTCTCCTCCTCTATTTTGGCTCCTTCCGCCTGCAATAGAGCCAGCAGTGTGTCCAGTGAGGTGTTTCCTGACTTGTGGTCTGTTAAGTAACAAGACACAGAAAGACAAAATGTTATTCTGTTTGACCAAAACTGAGCGAAGACATTTTGTGTCTTTTTAGATTGTCTTATTATATTGTAATAACATTGAGAAGAACTTTGCAGACAAAACAGAACCAGTCCATCTCATCCACCCTTAGAGTAAATATAAAGAACTATAGCTTTAAACCTGCAGTGTGTAGAATTTTGGGTTTTATTTCCGAGCAGATTTTGTAGAAAGTAATAATAATATCCATAAGTACATTTAATTTAGTGCATAATAGCTGAAAAATTTTTTTTGAATTATTATTTTTTTCCCTTAGAAAGAGTCTCATATATGTCCATATTTCTGCATATTTTGGACCAAGGCCTAGTGCCGCCATCTTGAAAGTGTCATAGTTGGAATGTCATCAGGTGCATTGTTTAAAATTTAGAATTGTTCTTGTCCTTGAAGGCCACTGTAGCTTCTGTTATTATTCGAAAGGGTTGGGGTTACCCAGGGAGCGTTGCATTCTAGAACTTTCTAGAACTTTCTTGATGATGTCATATTACACACTGTACCTTTAACACGCAACATCACACACTAAACACATTTTGGACAGTGTGTAACTGCTCATGACCATCTCGTCATCAAAGTCACAAGATCCATCTCACTAGGAATGGTACACTTTGAAATAATGTAGTTCAATAACTTAAATATGAAAACATGTTACAAATGCAGACCAATTAAAGTGTAATGAAGAAGTTACAACAGATTGTTTTCCGTTATAAAAAGGACTTCATTGTAATAATGCATATTGATAATAAACTTTGTAACACTTAACCATACGGGTTCATTAAATAACGTTTAATAAGCATCAACTATAATGCTTAATAAGCATTAAATAACCGTTAACAACTAACAGTTAATGCTTAATAAAACATCAACTATGCCCTAACTAACTGAATAGCTTAAACTAAGCATTCCTTAACAGTGAATTAATGTACCCTTATGTAAAGTGTTACCTTTAACCTTTTGTTCTTTAAGTCTGTTTTGATATATTTTATTACAAAGGCCACGTTGTCTTATAAACTTGTGTACAACAGCACTTGTGATGTTACAAAACTACAGTTCAACATCTCTTCTAGACAACCTCTTTAGCACATTGGAGTCACACGACTGTGGTGTGCTGTTTACACAGCACTCAGAAACAACACAGATGCAGTGAGCTTACTTATCAGACATACTAAAAACATTGTCAAAAATCACTTTTTGCCAAAATCATTAAATATCTCGTTGTGATACAAATCATAGGCTCTGTAAACTGGTATGCAAACAAAGCTAACATATGTTAACATAGCCTGAGCTGTGTATTAACACTGGATTTATTTTAGTGCACACACAGTATGGACAGGTATTGGATTGTGAGAAGATATTCACAGATTTTAACAAAATGTGATTTTGACAACCAGCCTTCACCAGAATCACTGGCTCCACCTTTAATAACAACAGATTGTAATAAGCCAATAATGAAAAGTGCCAGTAATGGTCCTTGGACTGTCCAAACATTGTAACGCCTCTTTGTTTTGCTGCCACCTAGCTAAGCTGCTCTGAACATGGCGTGAGTGCGCCCTCAGAGTCAACTGAAGCTGCCTGTGTCTCTAAGGAGGGAGTCTGTTGTTTTTGTGTCCCCTGAGCAGGACTCAAAGCCTACACCAACAGGAGCTAGGATTGCTTACATGCATGGTGGCACTCTGGCAATACGACCAATGACACATGACTAGTTACTGATCCCTGCTATAACATTGTCAACTCACCTTCAGTGCCCAACCCTAGGCACAATGTAGGGGATCTCTAATTACAGGAGAGACTCCAGTCTAACCTGATACTCCATTCTTCTAGGCCTCTGCCTGTGAAAGGCAACCACGAGAACAAAGATCCAGACCAAAGCAAGTGTCCACTGGACAATATAGTGTATTACAGGACAGTCCAGGGTTTGACAACATGGAACAATGTTTCTGCACTCAAACATCCATGACTGATGTTGAATGTATTTTGCTCTAATATGCTTACAATGACAATGCTAACATGTGGATGTTTAACAATGAAAAGTTAGAATATTTTCTGCATTAATCATATTATTAATATATATTATATTATGCTAACATTTGCTAGCAATTAGAAATAAACACAAAATACAGCTAAGGCTGGTGGGAATGTCAGTAGTTTTGCAAGGATTTGTTCATAAACCAAAATACTGGACAAATGGAAATTTGGACCTGATGAAGACTTTACATGGAAAATTAGGGGCTCACCTAATTTATCTTAAAGCAGACCATAGGTGTCCATACTAAAAATTCTTATTTCAGGTAGCTGTCAAACTCATACAGTCGTTAAACTCATAACCCTGAATGTCAACCTAATGGTGGAGCAAGAGGAAATGTCAGGGATCACCAACATTATTTCTTTCATCCATGTTTCATCCATTTCAAACATGTACAACGTTTTGTGCCAAAGAATGTATGTTACAACATGTTCTTGTCTTTTAGTAATGGTGCTGTGTTGTCAAACATCTGTATTTGTATGTTTGTACTGTATTGATTTGGATTGTCTGTATTTAGCATGGCTGCAGCGTCGGTGTTTGCACACGACACATTTTTTACTCTGTAGCTCAATGAAGTTAATCTTATCTTTATGACCTCTTAAAATAATTGTCATTAGTTGCCGTACTCTAACTCATAAGGGCTGGCATGCCCTTATGAGTTAGAGTACAGACTAAGTACAGCTCTCAATTACTGTTTGTCCAACTCCACACTAATGCATTTCTAACATGTTCCATGGTCAATACAAGGTTAAAAAGGCTAAATGAGTTATGGTGACTATGTTACTAAAGTGAAAACATTCCTGATGAGGCTACCTTCACCTCAACACTGTCTTCAAGTCTAGTATCTGCTGTGACCAATAAAACCAACCATGACGTAGGACCACGGTTAAAAATGTCAGACACACACCTCTTAAATAGCCTTGACAACTCCATGCCAACAGTGGACCGGTCAGGCCCGTTTCCTGTTCTCAATTTACCTCACCCCTCTGATCAAAGGCCAAATAAAACAATATAACTAACCATTAATGTCTGTAACAGTTACACAATGTTAGATCACCAACTGCATGCCTGAAGGTCGTACTACTTGAAAACACTTGTTAATAAGCTTGTCAAACTGAGTACAGTTGCCACTTAAAATCGTTATCTTTTCAAACATTGAAGATCACAGATAGTTGATGTGATTAACATTACATAAAGGAGAAGACTAACCATGTTTTCCTGTGACATATGGCTGCAATTCTGACCCATGCGGGACTAAGTTTAGAATAACTTGTGTAAAAATAAAACAAGAAACCATAATATGTAACCGGTAAATGGGGCTGCACGATTATGGCCAAAATGATTATCACGATTATTTTGTTCAATATTGGGATCATGATATTTTACCATGTTTATTCATTCATTTTAGTGAGTAAAATATTTTTATTGGACTGTCACTTAAACATAACACTGCTTTCATATCCATGTGATCGACTATGCAATATTCCTGCTAATGTACAAATCTTTGCATAAAAAAGATGTATCCTAATTATTAACCTCAAGTCAATACATTTCCACAAAGAAAAATAGAAACCAAAATATTGTACCAAAACTTTACACACAATCAAATCAACAGAGCACTGCTTTAACTTTTCCTTGTGCTACATTTCTGTTAAATAACACATCCTTGCAGACAAATGAGGTGGACTCCCATTCCTTTTCTATCTGGCCCTCTCCCCCATAACGAGGCCCACTCTCTCAGGCATATCAGAGACACTCCTCCACACAAAGCTGGGATTCTCTGGCTGAGCAGAGGGCCTGCCCAGTGCACAGTCTGGGCCTGGAGATCATGAGACAGCCATTTAGTAAATGAGTCCACATCCACTTTGGCTGTTACTCTGAGGGGAGGGAGAGTTTTGGCCTGCCTCACTGCCTTTATCTATCTATCTATCTATCTATCTATCTATCTATCTATCTATCTATCTATATCCCTCTCTCTCTCTCTCTCTCTCTCTCCTCCAGCCTTCCCAACCACCCTGACTGCCGGTCCCATTCTCCTCTACTCCCTCCCTCCCACCCACTGTAGCTTTACAACAGCTTGCCTGGCAGCACAATGGCCCACTGTGGTAGTTGTTAGTGGTGGTCGTGATGGGGTGCTACGCTGCCATTTTGGCCTCCAGAGCCTGATGGACGGCGAAGGGTAAAGCAGAGGACGCACATTTTCAGTTTAAAAAAAAGGTTGGGTTGGTTGTTGCTGTATGCAAAACAATAGCACAACAAGCTACTGTATGCTGGATCTATCCATCTGGGTCAAGCGGCTACGTGTCTGTCAGATCTGAGCAGCGATGTCTGTCCCCAGCTGTTCTAAAAGCAAATCCACAACTAGGATGGCTGCTGCATAGAAGGCGGGGGGGGGGGGGGACACTGGGTAACCTACATTTGACAAAAGCCATTACTTGCTGACGACAAGCCAACGGCACAGACCTGCAGAGCTGCGTCAGTGGATTGACTCCTGTAGGAGAAATGCTGTTGTTCATCAAGACAGCAGCTTGGACTGTGACAATGCTTTAGATTATAAAGCAAAGATTGTCATGATCAGGAAACCTTTAAAAAAAAAAAGTCAAAACGCAAGATATCTCAATCAGCTGAGTTAAATAGGGCAGACATTCTGTTCACAGGTCAGGCATCATGCTCATTTTCAGGTTCAAAAATTGTAATTTGGGATTCTATTAGAAACTGTTTTCATGGTGTAGTGTCCCGAAAAAACTGACATTGCTGAATCTCCTCTTTTCAGCCTTTTTAGATCATGCAATGCCTTGCAGGGAAGACGGCAAAGTCAAACTTTGTCAGCCAAGCATAGTAGTGACTAGTGAGTGAGTGGCTGGCATGCTATTTTGAGATGGCTGCTTGGCAACCGCTGCGTCAACAAGGACACAAGTATCGTCACTCCCTTGTCTTCACACACTAGGCTGTAGAGTGAAGGTGTGCTGGTGAGGAAATCCAACCATCTGAGCCTTTGTGCGATGCTGCAGTGGAGGGTGCAAGTCAGATGTAGTACTTGATGGATCTGAACAGAGCTGAATAACACATGACAGGCTCTCTGACTCAAAGGGGTTGCCACAGCGTCGTTTGGGAAATGTAAGAACTAGTCAAACAGGTCTTTACCACCTCGTGTTCATGCAGAATAGGAACAAACAACCAGAGAAAAAGAACATTACATAAGACTTCCCATAATGACGAGAGCTGACAACTATGTGAAAGGGTTCACTCTTGAGCTCAAGGCCAATGACAGCAACCCTCTAAATGTAGAAATCTGTTTCAAAGGTGCAGTCAGCGCTCCTGGAGTATGTGTGGTTTAAAATCTATTTTTGTTTGGATCATTGCAGATCTACCTGTCCGTACTGTGTGTCACACACAGTGGGCCTCATTTATCAAACTTGCGTGGAAACTGGTGCAGATTCTGGTATCGCGGGGGATTTATCAAACAGCCGTATCTCGCCATTCTCGGTGTACGCCAGGCCAGCCTTGATAAATGCGGCGGCTGAAAACAATCGTTATTTGAATATCACGCCCCTATATTTTCTCAGTTTAGAGGCCTCGCACAGAGGTTTTACGACATGGATAAGCGCATTACGGCACAGAAGAGGAACTTCTCTGAAGTAGAAATTGACAGAAAAACATTGAAAGTAGAAAAAAATATAGTTTAATTTAGGAGCATTACAAGCGGCATCAAAGAACGCCAGAAGGCAGCAGTTAGGAAGGAAATAACTGCTGCGGTCAACAGCGTTTGTGTTGACAAACGATCTCCAGCTGAGGATTTTGCATTTTTGGTTTACATCAGTATCGCTCAAATGCTATAAAACAGCATATACAATTATATGTCGCAATTTCTTTACATAGATGAAGAAAAAGTGGTCTGACTCAAAAATCGCCACTAAAAAAAGCGAGTTGTTGCTCTGAAATGCAACACTAACTGGAGGTGCAGGCATAATATAAGTGATAGAGGAGAAAAAGAAGCACCAACTGTCCGATAATGGTCCCCATGAAAGAAATACATGTCTGCAGAGATTTGAATGATTAGAATAAATTTGCCCTTTTAGATAGCACTACTCTAAAGGGTTTTAAAAACTAAAAATAACACATTTTGCGTTTTAGTGTATGACAGCTGTTTTCTGACAGCATGCGCTCGTGCCAAGCGCATGCTGTCAGAAAACAGCTTTACGACAGTTGGCGTCGTAAAAATACTACCGCTTTTGTCCAAAGGGGCCGCCAACGGACAAAGTTACTCGTAGTGGCTTTAACACTGGATTAGTTTTCAACGACACACAGAACGGACGCGGATCAAGAGGAGATATTCACTGATGTTGACAAAAAGTGACAACGAGCATTTTCAAGAATGGCTGACTCGACCTTAAATGCGTTTCAATGCATCAGTTCTCAACGACTTTATGAACAAGAGTGTTTTCAAATTTCCTAAAGGCAAAAAAACATTAAAAATTCCAGACACTCAGATCATCTAATCAATATAAAATGTGTCCCTAGTTGCGAGGGTGCTGTACCTAGGGTGGACTTGCGAAGCTGATAGTCCTCAAATCTCTGGTGCAGGCAGCTGTATTTCTTGGTGAGCTGCTCCTTCTTGTCCTCCAGACTGGGCTGCAGGGCCAGGTTGTGCTCGGCCAGCGTTCGGTTGTTGACCAGTGTGGTCTCCTTGCTCTGCTGGACTTCCTGCATCTACAACAACAACAACACACAATCAGAAATGTCTTTATGACGTTACCTTTGCCCTTCTTTCACCAGAGAACAACACTTCTCTCTTACATAACTCACTCTAATCTAATCGTGTGGGGGAAGTCAACTAAAATGGGAGCCATCTACGATATTTAAAAAGATTAAAAAAAAGTTATGAACGTTAACAATGAATCAGAATCATCACACCGCTTTTCGCACAACTCCCACATGCCTCTTTCCATATGAAGAGTGACTAGACATCTCATTGAACTGTTCAATATCAGGATCTTTACTTAAAAATAAATCATTATGAGGGGAACAAAAGCAGATACCTCTAAATGATCAAGTCGCCATGTCTACAGTGTTACTAAACGGTAGACCCTTTTAAAAAAGGACAGAATGTTTTTTCATGGCTACATACCCGTTAGGTGTGTCAGGACATGGACACCGCTATTGTATAATGCTGTGAGTTGTCTCGTTGTTCAGAGCACAATTACAAACAGCAGATATTTTCAGCATACTACAATTGACATGCATGTATTGGGAATGGGACATCCTAAATCTTTTTCTGGCATACTAAATAGTATGGAAGTATTGGCAGATGTATTCCTGTTGACATCATTATTATCATTTGTAGGAAAATAAATCCCTCCAGAAACACATGAGTCTGTTTTTAAAGGCGTAGTTAGTAGTACACCTTGCCAAAGTAAACTGAAACGCATACAAAAATGGATGGAGTGAAGGTTTGAAGTGAAACTACAAAGCCAGGTGGGAAGAGCCATATGCTACATTGTGAACAGTGGAAGATTCCTGCTAGTTCTCAAATGACTCATTTCACACATCCAACCAACATACAGTACAGGATACAAATATAAGCAGGACTGGGAGAGAACTCTAAATATACACTGACTGCAGTGGAATAGTTCATAAAAAAACAACTGAGGCAGGCTTTGTTTTGGTGGATGAACCAAATTTGGAAAAACAACAGGAAAAGCAGCTAAATATGTCTAGTGCCACTCATGACCTTATGTGACTGGCCGTCCTTTGGCAAGAGCCAATTTGCTCATTCATCGCAGCCCGCTGAAGAAGCAGACCATTAAATGGCATCTCTAACTGCAGGCTTGTTCTGTCAAACCAAACACACACATTGTTTGTTGCTCCACTCTCTCCATACAGGCTGAGATAATCACAGGAAATGTAGGTTAGGCCTGTGCGGGGCGGACCACGGACCATTGAATGGTGATAATCCGCCACAATGAGATATACAGGTAGCTGTAATATGACACTCTTAAAAATGAAGCCAGCCACATACAAACATCTCACAGGAACTGAGTAAGTCATGTTCCGCCTAGGCAGGGTTCAACATAACTTTTTTTTCCTACTGGCCCGCCGGGCCAGTGGATCCGAGTTTTACTGGCCCCTTGTATATTTTCACTGGCCCTGCACACACTTTTTTTTTTATTCATAATTTAGTGTCAATAATTATAATACCTGTATTAGAAAAATAAAGAAAAATAACCAGATCTAAAGGGAATATCTATACTGTAACAGTATAGATATTCCCTTTAGATTTGGTTATTTTTCTTTTAGTTAATTATATGAAATGTTGATATTGCTCATACACACAATATAAAACCAGGCAAACATATTGAATTAGAAGCCTACAACTGAAAGTATGTTGAAAGAGTGGGCCAGTATTTTAAAGTCCAGTAGTTTGATGGTTGTTTTTATTCTTGAATTTGGGAGGTTTAATGAATAGTTCACCTGCAGAAGTCATGTTCAAACATTAAAAAAAAATAAGAGATGAAGGTCTGTTCATTCTTTGTGGTGTGGTAGGCTGTTTTTATTAGGCTACTTTCTCTATATGCATTAAGGCCCTTTTCCACCGCCGCGCGGCAACGCCGCCGCCTCCATTAATTTCAATGAGGGAAGGGCGGCTGAGGGAAGGCGGCAAGGGAGGCGGTTCAGCCGCGGCGGTTGGACCAGGAAGCGGTTGCCGCCCACGTGAACGCGCGCAGATTTTCCCCAACCGCTCAGCTTTCCCCGTGTTGAAACATTCAGCGGCAGCCGCCCGGCGGCAAGGCGGGAGTACAAGGCATCGTTGCAAACGGAGTACAGACATAAACAACACGGATCTACCATGTTTTAAGTCAATGTTAAAGTGTCTGTCGTTTAAAAAAGATTGGATATATATTCGACGTTGAACACAAACATGTGGAACCAGTGATTGAAGACGATTTTCTAGGGGAAATATTTTTTAGACGGAACTGTATTTTCTCTCTGTACTTTTATTCTTCATAAAAGCTCATATAGAGAGACTATAACATCGTTATACGAGAGAGAAAGAGAGAAATAAGTGTGGTGGACTTCTGGTCGGGCTACATCAACGATACGATCACCGAAGCATCTCGCTGTCATGGCCGCCGAGGCAGCAGCCGCTTCTAACAACGCCGGGCTTACCGGTGGAGTCCTCCGGCAAGGAGGTGGTTGAGAGGGCGGTTGCCGCGCGGCGGTGGGAAAGGCCCTTTAGGGATGTGAATGTGTCGACCGAATGACCGGTTTTCCACTTGCGCTCAAGTTGACTTTAAAAATAGAATAGAAATCCGAAAATCAGTGGGTTATGCCGTTTTTTTAATGGGAGATTTCACCGTGTATGCGAGCGCGCTGCAGGAGTGTCACTTCTCCATGAAGTGTCAGCTTCACATAAGAGTCCGGTGTGGGACCATTTTTTCAAACTATTGATAAAAAACAATGCAGTGCAAAATATGCAGCATAAGTTAAACGCTCGTCTAAGACTATGACGTTAAATCACTAGAAACACACAATGCCTTCGTCCGATCACAGCAGCGTTTCACCGTGTGATCTCGCCAGCGAGTGAGTGAGCCGCCGCGCAGAAGAACTGTGGTTTGTGGCTAAAATAATAACCGGGGATATTCTCCCCGTTAGCGATTTCAATGGGAAAGACTTCCGCGATCTGATCGAATGTCTCGAGCCTGAAAACACAGTGCCAAACTGCGCGACTATAGGAACTGTACAGTGAGCCGAGTCCCTCCGTTCGTTTCTGTCTACAACCGACACAATCACCGGAGACGCATTCACAGCGTTTAAATAAAGCCTCTCATTTGTATTACCATTGGGGCTTGGATGCAAATACTGTAACATTACGGCGGCAGATAAGGGAAAAGCGCAGTTATCATTTTCTGCACCTCAACCTCTGCTGTGGGAAGAAAGAAAGGGGGCAAAGCAAGTCGATTGATTTGTCGACTCGCAGGCGGACGGTAGGCAGCTCTGCCAACGGAGCGAGAGTGCACCCGGCCGCCTGTCAAAACGCCCACGCATCGGTTGTCCACTGGCCTTTCATTAAAAAATATATTTTATATTAGGTTTATTATATTGAGTCTTAAATAAACACTGCTTTCATTCCGACTCTCAACGCGCATTTCAATGAACCATGATATAGGCCTAGTCTACAAAAATATACTGAACTGTGATTGGCCAGTCACTGGCCCGGGCGGGACAGTGACTGGCCAATCAACTTGCCCTGCATATGATTTTACTGGCCCCGGGCCATCGGGCTATACGTTATGTCGAACCCTGCTAGGTCTCCACTACTAGCCAATTCCATCAAAATGTCCTTTAGAAAAGTATCTTAAACATCAGATAGACTGATACATTTGCAAAAAAATCTACAGATATTGCTTTTTTTGCAGATTGGATCGTTATGTCGGTCACGTTACGTGTTTATGTAATGTAAATGACCATAGCCTGATTTATCTTTATCAGCGTTTTAAAATGACTGAATATTACTATTGGTCTCAAATCCAATATCGGTATAATAGCTTCTTTTTTTAAGTATAATTAGATTAATATGTAAATGTTCTGAATGTACACTCATCAGCCACTTTATTAGGTACACCTGTTCAATGGTTTATAAAAACAAAAAGCTAATCAGCCAATCACATGGCAGCAATTGAATGCATTTATGCATTTAGACGTGGTCAAGACAATGTACTGAAGTCAAACCGAGCATCAGAATGGGGAAGAAAGGGGGTTTAAGTGACTTTGAACGTGGCATGGTTGATGGTGCACGGCAGGATGGATCCATACTTTTATGTTGTTTACGCCAAATTCTGAAACCTGCCATCTGAATGTCGCTACTGAAATCGAGACTCATCAGACCAGGCATGATTTTTGTCCAATATTGGTGATCCTGTGAGAATTGTAGCCTCAGTCTCCTGTTCTTAGCTAACAGGAGTGGCACCCTCTTCTGTTGCTGTAGCAATAATGGTCATCTGATGATGCCGAGGCAAAGTAAACTTTGTTTCAGTAGGCTACCGCTCATTCATTTAGGAGTAAACACTGCAGTCTAGTTTGTTCCCGTGGAATTGTGTATACGTTGCTTGGCAACGCCCTCCTGCCTGTCTACCACACTCCCTTTTAGCTTTTCTTCATTGCATTTTCTTTTTTTTCTTTGATGGTTCAGCCCCGTTATCAGTCATTATGATGACAAATAACTGTCTCAAACAAGGCTCCCACTCCCCTTCCCTCACCTGGAGGGATAGACTTCTCAAATCGCGTTGCTGCGCCACACTGAAATCTGCAACCAATACGGATATGTGACCATAGAGGCTGCATGCGCGAACCGAAAATCGGACTGGGTGTGCGACCAGACCAAACGCAGTAATAAAAACTATATAAAAACGTATTTCTTTGCAGTTATTTGTCATCATAATGACTGATAACGGGGCTGAACCATCAAAGAAAAAAAAGAAAATGCAATGAAGAAAAGCTAAAAGGGAGTGTGGTAGACAGGCAGGAGGGCGTTTCCAAGCCACGTATACACAATTCCACGGGAACAAACTAGACTGCAGTGTTTACTCCTAAATGAATGAGCGGTAGCCTACTAAAACAAAGTTTACTTTGCCTCGGCATCATCAGATGACCATTATTGCTACAGCAACAGAAGAGGGTGCCACTCCTGTTAGCTAAGAACAGGAGACTGAGGCTACAATTCTCACAGGATCACCAATATTGGACAAAAATCATGCCTGGTCTGATGAGTCTCGATTTCAGTAGCGACATTCAGATGGCAGGTTTCAGAATTTGGCGTAAACAACATAAAAGTATGGATCCATGCACTGATGGTCTCGTTTGCTGTTAAAGGTTATTTATGATTATCAGAGGAAACATGAGGCTGTTCAAAAGATATTTAAATGTTACTCGGAGCTGCTTTAAGTTAGCGCGTGTGCAAACAGAACATTTCCTATGCGCCTTCACATTAAAAGTCTGTTACTAGCCAAATGCGAGTTGACTTTTATTTTGAAGCCGGTAAGAACAGGAACTTAGCGCTTCACAGCCCTGCAGTGCTCTACCTTGAAAAGCAACTCATTCAGCTGCAGAGAAAAGTCAACAGTAGTCTTTTTAAACAAAGTTTGAAATAAGCCACTGAAGAACTACTCCCAACACATTCACAACAACCTATTTAATTTATCCTAAATTGAAACCAATATGTATACTTATTTATTTAATAGGCTATGTTTAATGTTTTAAAGTTTGGTTTTAATTAACAGAAGGAATTAAAATATATATATTATTAATATGATAATTATATGTAAATACAACAAATATATAGATATTATTTTTATATTTTTATGGGGAGAAATAATTCTGAATCTGGCAAAAAATTGCAATTGGCAGGTTAGATTATTTTGTCTAAATTGCAATCAGTGCACCCCTATTCATTTTTCTACAAATATTACTGCACACACTAGGATATAATATTAATTGAGAATCTCAAATGAGACCAAGATGACAGGCTCAAAGGTAATTAGAGCGAAATGCAAGGGTTAAGGTTATGCAAGTTTTCGATCATACTTTGTGTGCTACCGAATTTATTTTTGTGCTACTGATTTTTTTCACTTGCTAGCACCAGTGCTACCACCTAAAAAAATAAGCATAGAGCCCTGACCTAATAAAGTGGCCGGTGAGTGTATGTCATTAACTCAGAGCTTTCAAGCAAGACACTTAATAACCAAGACTTAAGTAGGTTTTCTTTTACATATTGATGGGTCTGAAGTTGATCTCCGGCATACATGCTGTGTTAAACCCATTGCTGAATCAGTGAAGGCCTTCAAAAGATTAGAGGCCAAAGGTAAAGAGTCGCTCAGCTTCATTCTAACTCACATCTAAATGTCAAGCAAAGCAGAACGCTTAAATGAGCATGTGCATGTAAAAACTGGGTCACTTATAAATCAAGATCATACTGGCTGAGAAACTTAAAGGGTAAATGATAAACATGCTGGAAGTCTAAAGAAAAATCGCAAAGCCACTAACAGCCTACTATTATAATACTGTAATAGGATGCAAAGAATCTCTAAACAAATTCATGACAGCACTATTTGCATTATTCGTGACGCAACATGTGCTGTGTGTTTTGCAAAACGAGATGAATGCCCAACAGCAAAGCAATGCGTCTACATCCCGGACAAGGGTTTGTCTCTTGTACACTCCAGCTGTATAGGCTACTGTACTAAGTGCTTCTCAGTCTCTCCCAGTTTCACTCAATGCCTCATGACACCCACTGCCTTTGTTCTCGTCTGCGGGATTACACACAGAGAATTACCCACAGACAGTTCCACCGTTGACTCAGACAGGCATGTCTTAACTTGGCTGATTCCTCTCTTCCATCTCTCACATGATCCTGAGACTTATTTACAAACGGTGGAGTCAGTGATTCTGGGGAACGCCTGTTCTCACAATCCAATCTGGTGTTAATACACAGCCTATACGCTTAGGCTCTGTAAACTAGTATGTAAACAAAGGGGGCCCACCGTAGCTAGCAACATGCCCGTATTACAGAGCCTGGGCTGTGATTAGCACCAGATTTTTGTTAACCCCCCCCCCACACACACACACACACACACACAATCGAACAGATTAACGATTTTGACAAAGATGATTTTGACAACAACCGTTCCCCAGAATCGCTGACTCCATCTTTGAGTCAACAACTGCAGTGTCATTGCAGTAAACAGGTCCCTCCATCCCTCTGTCTCACCAAAGGAAGAGGACAATGAAACCATGGGGACAACAATCAAACAGGGTGCGGATGAAAAACAGAACAGACTTCATTAAAAGGGCCGGCTCACACAAGACAACATTCAGTCAAAGTAATAACACCATGCTGTCTCTTCTTCTTGGCTTATGCCAGGTGAAATGGATGTGATGCTTGTGAGTTTATAGCAGCTTTTACCTTCCGGTGTCTGTGGAGACACAGGCTTTTGTCGCATTTCTTTGGAACAGAGTTGAGTCCTGACTCTTAAGTCAAAATGAAATGAGACTGCTGTGAGTGAAACGCCACAGCACCATGACAACAGAGCAGAAGAATTCCTATGTCCTGAGTGACTGTGTTTAACGTTTGGAAGTAGTGATTGGGTTTGAGCAGTGGGGAGGAAGACAGGACTTCCTGGAGAGCTTTGTAATTTAACGGTAAAAAAAAAAACCACACAAAAAGAAAGGAGTACAGTGGGAACATTGTCGCAACACCAGGCATTCTAGTGGGGTAGTGCTCACATTGGAATTGACTTATTTTGGTGAGAGCAGCAGCGGGATAATCTTAAAACACAAATCCTGTCCGAAATCAGCCTAATCCTCTTTATATGGCTCATTTTCTGTTTGAAGTTTCTAAGGACT
Organism: Ammodytes dubius; assembly: GCA_026122265.1. NCBI lineage: Eukaryota > Metazoa > Chordata > Actinopteri > Uranoscopiformes > Ammodytidae > Ammodytes > Ammodytes dubius. Next base: position 4,917,004 of record CM047507.1, read on the forward strand.
TGCCTGGGTACGCAATCGCCCTACTGCTCTGTATGGAAAAAACTGAGACTTATCAGCTGCTAATCAAGGGCAAGGGCACACTATGATAAGCAAGTAGGCCTACGCATTTATTGGAAATTACTGAGTCCTTCCTTGTTCTACTTTGCCTCACATAGGCTACCTGCTTTATAGGTAGGCTATGCTACAGCAACTACTTATGCTTGTACATCCCCGTCATTGTTATGTTGTAAGCAATACTTATTATAGACTTGCTTGTACACTGAGCTGGTTAGTGATTCATGTTGAAGATAAGGGTGCTAAGTTTCGTTTTCCTTGGTATATCGGTCTACCTGTGCCGAGTCAGAGACGTCAGCCTATAATAACTGTGAGCGCGTGACGAGCCGTTTGAAAAGAGTGTTGAAGCTAGGATACAACTTACATTTCAATTGTATTTCTTAAAATGACTCAGCATAGGTGTTGCCAATATGAAAAACGTGTTCTTCTCCCCTATTGCTAAGCATAAAGCCTCTGCTGGCTGGCCAAAGACCAGCTTTTCTGAGCAACACTGTCGCAAACTGGGAACCGTCTCGTGCTAAAACTTCAAGACAATGCTTGCCCCTCCTCAGCCCCAAGGTTAACCATGTGTACCTTGTTGGAGCTTTACGGACATTAAACTTCGGTAGACAACACATTGTTTATGGTTCAATTTTAAACCCGTTTTGAGGCAACCATTTCCATAACTGTAGCGAGCATAGCCTATGTTGAAAAAACACAACAAAGGGTTGAGAGGAGGGGGAGAAAACACGGCGACCGCGGAAAAAGGAGTCAGTAGCTAACGTTGGACTATAAAAGCGACCAGCTCCACATACCTCATCCATCTCCTGGACCATTTTTGTCAGCTTTTCGTCGTCCTCCAGATATTCGTTGAGTTGAGTCATCGAGTGGTCGCTAAACTTGTTGGAAAAACTAGACATTTTAGCTCTTGTTGTGTGTTCCTCCCTCGGCCACGGTCCCACTTCTCTCCTCTGTGATTGTGACAGCTGACTGACTGAGCTTCCCTTACAGGAAGTAGTCACAGAAGACACAGGCCCAGTGCTGCCTTCACGTGCACTCAGAAACTCCACATTGGGCGACCATTGAGAAATATTCCAAGTGTAGCACGAGCTTCCTCAATCTTTTACTAAAGTCGACATTAACTAGGCTAATTATTTACGTTATATTTACATACAGAAAAATGCCTAATTTAACTTTGGCGGCAAAGCAGCAGGGCTAGGCATATGTATTATGATATTTTTTATTAGTCTAAAATACAGTAGGCTATATAAAGAACTCCATGTTCGAGAATCCATGTTGAATCTAAAAAGGGAGACTTACGAGAATACATTAAATGCAGCATTTGGTATTAATCCAACCTTTGCATTTGTTTGCATAAAGGCCAAAATGCAATATATTTTTTAGTGTTCTTTACAAATGTTTTCCATTTACAGCAATGTACACAATTACATTATGCATTTCTAGTAACATAGATTCAATTTGACCATAGACAATCCATAGTATAGTGCATTCAGTTCAACAGACAAAGGCACCTATCTTCTCTTTGCAGCCATTACAGCACACAGTAACAAATTATATAGCTGAACACACAACAAATTTCCACACCTGCAACTGTAAAATAAATATTTAAAACACAAACCCTGAGAAACACTTCAGAGTTGGACAAAGAGGTATTAAAAAAAACACAAACTTATACAGTACATCGATAACATATTTTCTATTCTCAAAGCTCTATCAGTTAGTGATAAAACTGGCCATTGATTCAGCCATTATTTCTTTGATATTTATTGATAGTACATGCTCTAGACTATCGTTTTTAACCTCATAATGCTACTCCGTTTGTCATGATTAATTCATAAGTGAATTGAACCGATTCTGAAATTCCAAGTTGATCCAATTCTACTTTAAAATATATCAAGATCCTGGATTTAAGTGTTTAAGTGTTTTAAGTGTTCTGAGGTCCCAATGTGATTGTGGACCTCAGTTACGCATTTCCACGCATTGCAGTTCATTGTCAATTTGTCAGTAGCGCATGTTGATCTCTGACTCACTGGCGCTGCTTGAGTTGCTCTGTCTTCTGCGCTGCCTTGCACCGTCAGACTTCCAGCTCTCCTTGTCCGTGGGGTTGAGGACCTCGGCCCCTGTCTCTATGCCCAGGACCTGCCTCTGCACCAGCTTGTAGTACAGCCCGCCGCTGGCCATCAGCTGACTGTGGGAGCCCTGCTCGGCCACACAGCCCCTGTCTATCACAATGATGTTGTCTGCCTTCTCCACCGTGCTGAGCCGATGGGCGATCACCAACACCGTGTGCTCCTTCATGATGTTGTTCAGAGCCTGCTGGACCTGCAACAGACATGGGGGAAAATAATGACCACATAACTGTTGTAAATATTGTTCATCACATTGCACATTTAATGTATTTACTTTCTATTGGATTTACATATACGGTTTCATTTTGTACCCTTACACTATTTAGTATTTAGAATGTATTTACTGTAAATGTTGTTTATATGTTTTCTTATTGTATTTTCCTTTATTGTTCCTATTGCACCGTGGGTCGGTTATATACCACATTTCCATTAGGGCCCGACTGATATATCGGCTGGCCGATTTAATCGGCCGATAATAGCACGTCTAAAAATAAATCGGCATTCGGCAAAATGGCCGATTTTTTTTATGATTTTTTCTTTCTTTCAAGCAAGTATAAGTATAAGAATTGACAATAAAGTTTGACTTGACCCTGACATGACTGATCTCAACACACACATAGTATTATAAAAGTCACTACTGTAGTATTTATCCCTGCGCTAAATTACTGGATTATTTTTTTTCTTTCATCCCCTGAACTCACCAACACTAGATTATGTTTTGGGCATTAGTCAGTGTAGCAGTTTACTCACAATGTGTTCGCTCTCTGCATCCAGGGCGCTGGTGGCCTCGTCCAGGATGAGAACACGAGGGTTGCGGATAAGAGCTCTAGCAATGGCCACCCTTTGTTTCTGGCCCCCTGACAGCTGGGTCCCCTTTTCTCCAACATCTGTAGGGGAATCATAGGGGAGCAACAATTCAGCTGCATGACATCATCTTTATCAAGCATTATTCATTTATTTTTTATTCCATAAAAAACATGTAATTGTGCTTTTCAAATTGTCTGTGAGGTACTTGTATTTTACTTAAGCATTTAAATGTGTTGCTACTTGATGGTTTAATGAGTGCTTATTCTACCTAAATATAATTAAATGTACTGTAAGTACTTTTGTAATTTTACCTGAAGTGGCTCAGAGGAACTTTAGTTTTTGTTTATTCTGGCGGTCCCTTTGGACAAAAAAGCGGTAGTGTTTCTACTACTCCAGCTGTTGTTCCGGGGTGAGCGTACCCAAAATAGTGTTCTTTTCACTGATGGTCTCGTTTGCCGTTTGCTGATGTCATGTCATGTATGATCATCAGAGGAAAAAACAAGACTGTTTCAGAAAAGTTCAAAAGTTCCTCATAGCTACTTTAATTACAATTAGTACTTTCTATAGATCACTGCATATAAGTTAGTTTGAGGGCAATGCAATCATTATGTTATTGTAATAATAGACTTAGGGAAGTCTTGCAAGTGTACATGCAGACGAAGTATAAAAAATCAATCAATCAATCAATCAACCCCTCACTAGCAATAATACTAAATAAATTTCCTTTTCTATCTAGCTTGTCATTACTCATACATGAATGTCTCACTTATTAACAATAAACATGTATAATAATGAATTACTTGTCTCATAGCCTTTGGGCAGGGCGCTGATAAACTCATGAGCATTAGCCTTGGTGGCGGCCTGCACCACAGCCTCTTTGGGGATGTTGGTCAGGCCGTACGTGATGTTGTCCTCCACTGTCCGCGCAAACAGCACAGGTTCTTGGCCAACGAGAGCCACCTGCAGAAAGACAATAACAAACGGATGGCTGTACTTATGGGTAGTGAAAGGCTGCTTTATTTCAGTCTTCTATACCATTGAGGGGACATGTTCTTCATTTCTACTAACAAGGGGACTATAGCTTTTTGCATTCATCTCTCATACGCCGTCCTGCTGTAATAAATATTCATCACAATACCCAGTTTATTATGCCACGGGTTGTTTGCTAAGAACTACAGTGTCCAGCTGTTTTAGGAAATGACCTAGCTTTTTTGAGAAGTGAATTACAAATACAGTATGTGACTTTTAAAAAGATACAGTCTTTAGAATTGAATTTTTTTCAGAACAGGCTATAATATTTATAACTATGTTTTAATCTGTGTATAATGTAATAAGATTGTTTTTTTGTTCATTAGAATGAGCCTTTTATATCTACATTAGGAGTGGGGCACACTGCCAAGTTTCTACAGTAACACAGAAAAGACTAACTAACTTCTTGTCCTTGAAGGCCACTGTAGCTACTGTAGATTATCCGAAAGGCAAGGGAGCGTTGCAATCAAAATCTCACACTAAAAGCTGTGTTGTTGTCCTTACTGTTTAACTCTAAATCAGTGACACTGGCATAGCACACAGACCTTGGAGTGGAGGTAGTCGTGCTGGAAGACATTAACAGGCTTTCCATCCAGGAGCACTTGGCCCTGCTGAGGGAGGTAGAAGTTCTCCAGCAGACTGACACAGGAGCTCTTCCCACTGCCTGAAGGTCCCACCAGGGCCGTCACCTCCCCGGGCCGCAGGGTGAATGACACTCCCTACGAAAACACACCCCAATCAGAGAGGATTCTTCATTATTCAGACTTTAAACATTTCCATACGAAGTCGGGGAATGTTGCCACCGGTAATGTTGATTTAAAATCACAAAGCATTACAATCTTCACATTAAAATAGACTTAAATGAAGATAGATAAGAAAATGACTTTTAATTTGCTTTCATGCCATAACGTGCCACGACGCCTCTGTAGCACACAGTGGAGAATATCTTGAAATCGTCCTTTGAACTGAATCAGGGAACCGTTTTGAATCGAGAATTCATTTTGTATCGAGTCGTGTCCCCCAAGAGAGATTCCAAAAAGTGAGATTCCAAAAAGATTGACAGCCCTGACAGACCATATACAGTACTGTCTGACCTTGGTATCAATACATACTGATCTGAGTGAATAAGACGTTGTGTGATCCTTGACTCCTTACTACCTGGAGCCAAGCTGATAAAAGTTAATAACTACGAAGTGGAAGAGAGAGTTTTGAATGTAGAACAAACCTTGAGAATATTAGTCTCGGGGCGTGTCGGGTAGGCAAACGTGATGTCTTTAAATTCGACCACACCGGAGCACGTTTCTGGAGCCTCCAAACCGTCCGCTAGGTGTTTGGGTTCCCTGTCCAGGTACTCGAAAACCTTCTCAGCAGCTCCCACTCCTTGCATGAGGCCCGTGTACACAGACGAAATACTCTGGAAGACAAACCTCGTGTGTTAAAAAGGGGGGGGGGGGGGATAGGCCTTTTCATTCAGGAACACGATGAAAAGAAAACAAGACAGCATCACAAACCTCCAGACATTCTCCCAGTTGGAGCATGTATATGAAAAAAGATATCAAGGCGCCGCTGCTCATCTGACCGCTTACTACAAGATGGCCGCCATAGTAGAGGACCGCAACCTCTAAAGCAAGCTCTGAGATCTGAAAAACACACAGAAAAAACTCTGTTGACGTCACACACATGTTTAAGGCGAGACACTGCAGGAAAAAATATTGTTTGTTTTTTAGCACTTTGGCTATTATGCTTCCATACCATCTGTACTAATATAAACTAAAATGTCCAAAGTGTAAATTTAGGTGTTTATTTGACTAAACCTCGTCTCTCTGCGTCTGTATTTTTCTACTACATAGCCATCTTTAAAAGCCAAGATTTAAACGTTAGTTTTATATTCAATAATCTAAAACAAAAATCGCAACTTCTGAAGCACTTAAATCCACCAACATTTCCAGAATCATTCTTAGTATTATCATATAGGTTATCACGGAAGTATTTGTCAATACATATGTTGTTTATTGCCTGATAAATGGTATATTTTGTTCTTAAAAACATAAATGATATACAATAAATACAAAAATTCATGGTTTAATGTAATTAATCAACTTGCAAAGTTTCATGATGGTCTATGAGTATGTATAGGTAAAATAAATGACCCTATTCTACTGTCTTGCCTTACATGAAAACAGAATAAGAGCTGTGCATTTCATTTGAATGAGGAGCAACTGCTGACACCTACACAACTGGACCACATGTAGCAGGCGTAGGCCAGGGCTTCCTTCTTGTTGAGCAGGAACATGGCCCACAGCTTGGCGTAGTATGAGTCCGCCTCCCCACACTCGTTGGAAAAGCTCCGCACTGTCCCATGGCAGAGATGGTTTCCTCCGCCACTTTATTGGCCTCTGCCAGGGTCGTTTGCACTTGTTTGGTCAATTTCTGGAAGACAAAAAATAAAAACATACAAAATAATTTCAACTCATTTGAAGTACTAATTAGATGATCAACTGACAGAAACTAGAACTAGAGCCTGGTGGTTTGAAAAGACGCAATGCATTGTGGGGTGGTTGAGTATGAAAAATAACCTGTCGATCCATACACAAAATCTTCCTGTAAGTAAGTACTCATCCGGGCATTTCTCATTTACGCAAACTCAACATACACAACATACTCAAATTGACGTCAAAATGAGTATGAGTAGGACGTTCGTATGGCTTTTCGAACATAGCCCAGTCTGAGTTTGTGCAAAATTTGAAAAAATTCACCTTTCAGTAAAATAGTGCATTCATGAGACATTATGTGATAGTGACAATTGACCTCCAAAATCTAGTCATTTCATCTTTGACTCATAGTGGACATCTGTGCTAAGAAGATATTCCCTGAAAGCATTCATAAGATATCGCGTACAGTACAAAGAGATGGACAGAGAACCCCAAAACATAATGGCTCTACTGCTGTTATGGCCGCCTTATGGCTCGTTCGGCGGCCAGCAACCATTAAAGAAACAACACCAATCGTGATCGGTTCTAGACAGTTAGATTAGGGTGGGCCTGTGGAAATTTTAGGTGGGCACACTGCGCAGAGAGACCGAAGATGCGAGCGCGCGCAGAGCGCACGAGGCAAACAATTTTGCCCTTGTAAGATCTCTGCGTCTGCTTTTTGGCACATTTACTGTGAATTGTGTAGAACACAATATGCAAATAAACTTTGAGTGTTGCGTGTGGGAGATTTGATTCTTGCATGTTTTTTTTCCAAAATGTTTATGAATAACATATAATACACATTATAATATTATATAAAGCTTTTGGACTGGACAACCTGGATGGTGGTAGTCCAGAGCTATATACTATACACACTATATAGATAGTCTTTCCACTATTGGCTCCGATGTCCAGCTGGGTGAAAATAGTAGCCACTGAGGTCACGACCCTGCTAGGGGGGGTCCAGGGGTATGCCCCCCCGGGAGATTTTTTTTTACCTTTTTAAAGTGAAATGCATGAATCTGGTGCACTTTGAGAGGAGGAGGCTAAATCTGAGGAATTAACAAAATAATTTGGAGACACTGGGACGGATGAATTAGAAGCTATTGAAATATATATATCCATAGAAATAGAAATTTGAAATAAAATATTATGCATGGTCCTCTGGGATGGGCTTGGTGCTCTTTTTCTTTTACGGGACATATTTTTCTGTAATATAATGAATTCATTTAAATGCAGTGAGAGGAACGAAGCAGAAGAACTCTGTTGTCCACAGACGAGGCTGAAATAGGCTATAGACTATACACAGTGCATGGGCAACTGAGGGCAGCCACATTTTCAAATATTTTTAAATAAACTCAATACACACTGTGCATGCCATGGACTTGAACGTGACGTGATCAGTTAACCTCGGATTACCTCCCAGATGAACTGATTCAATTATTAAGCTATTAACTATCTACCAAAACATTGTATTCCTTTTATTGTACAATAATTTACATTTACATAATATGATGTTGATAGCAAACACACAAACTTAAAAAAAATAAAAAATAAAATTGGGGGGGGGGGGAGGGCAGTCGGGACCCTAAGCAACCTCTCATTTTGCTTATGGCTTGGGCCGGCTCTGCTGACCAGTGACCACTATAAGCGGGTGGGTAACTTGGAGGCAGGCTGTCCTGCCCACCCAACAATAGAATTAGAAGCAATGCATGGTAATGGTATATTTTTAGTATTAATTAATTGTCTGAATATTATTTGACATTTTCTTGGACAGCGAATGAACAGGTCTGTCCGATAGTGGGTCTGGACTTCCACCTTACAATAAATAAATAAAAAATTGATCCCTGGTTACCGCCGGCCCTGATCGTGTTTAAGTTTAAACAATAATTCGTATTTATTAAAGCAATCCCTAAAACTCACATGAACTGGAGGGCTGTAAAAACAAAACTGAACGTGGAGAAAGCCTGGAGCAGCCACGATTGGACTGCTTGAGTCCAGGGCTGTGTCTTGATTCAGGGGTTGCAGCCTACGTAGGCTGCATTTGAAGACCGATTGCGTCATAGCGGCGCGCAAAGGCTGTCCCATTTGCAAGGCTCCTTGCAAGGCTCCTCATATGCAGCCGTGAAATGCAGCCTTCGTTTCACGGTTTTGAAGGCTGCATCAGATGTATCCTTCGTGGCCCAACATACCCAAGATTCATTGCGTTTTTTTCAGAGATTGCATAAAATAAAATAAAAAATAACAAAACAGCAACGTGTTGCTCCATCTTCTTAACTTTTATCTTCCTTTCTTTTTTTCTTGTACTTTTTTTTCTTTTCGTCTGGTAGGCAACTTCTTTTTCTTTTTTCCTCCATTGACAGGGCTGTCTCCGTTGGCAGCAATCAGGGTTGCTAGGCAGCACAGGAGCGGCGAGTCGTCACGCAAGATAACGGCTTGTTACGTAAACCGGAAATGCTCGTAAACGGAGACCTGCGGAGACCGTCTCATTTAACAAGGCTCGTTGGCCTTGGAATCGGCCTTCATAGGCTATAGCCTTCATAGACCGCGAGACTGCGTCCTACCAAGGAGGCGGTCTCTGTAATGGGACATAGCTCAGGACTCCTTCCACCCCCTACCCTATGCCCCGAACCCCCTAAACTATAATGAAACCTATGGATCATTTACTTAACAGCCCCCCATTAAATAAACAGGCCATGCCTCAAATACCGGCAGTAGAGCCCCCCCCCCCCCCCCCCCCCCACAAATCAGGACACCTGAGAGCGGAGAGGAGGAGGGAACAGGAGGGAAGAGCAGAATGTGGGAGGCATTAAAGACTGCTTTACCTTGTAGTATTCCCGTAGAGTTTAGAGACCAGGGCGATGAAGGGGAAGCCCATGACCGTCACCATGGTGAGCTTCCAGGACATCCCGAACATGAAGATGAAGAAGCCGGCGCCCTTGATGGAGCTGCGCAGGAAGACGTTGACATTGACAGAGATGAGGTCGCTCACCTGGGTGGTGTCCGCCGACAGACGTGATATGATGTCACCTGCATGTGACATATGAACATAAGATGTTATAATCATTATATAATAATGCTTTTTGTGTTAAAAGGTGCAGTCTTGGATAACGTTTGTTGACAAAAAAAAAATCACTTTTTGCCAAAATCATTTTTTCCACATGATCCACCACCTGTCCGTACTGTGTGTGCAATGAATTTTTTTTGGTGTGAATACACAGCATTGGCTCTGTAAACTGGCATGCCAACAAAGGGAATGGAAACAAAGGGGGCCCACCATGGCTGGCAACATTTCCATTTACAGAACCTAGACTGTGGACTGATACAATCAGGTAGATTTTTTTTCAGAGCACACACACACAGGTAGCAGATCGTGAGGAGATATTCACTGATTTTGCAAAAAAAGAAATTGACAACAAGCGTTCTCCAGAATGGCTACAACCTTTAAAAAGGAGATACACACGATCCATCAGTCAGAGAGAAGGGGTGTGTCCCTGTATCACCTGTGTGGTTTTCGTCAAAGAAGGCAATCTCCTGCCTCATCAGGGTTCTGAAGAGGTGATTCCTGAGGCGCAGGTTTAGTCTGGACATGGTCAGGGTGAAGACTCCTCCACGTACTCCCATTGCCAGTGAGCTGAGGAGGTGGTAAAGTCGTCAACCCTCGAAATCTGACATTTCTAGGGTTAGGCACAACATGTGACATTTGGACACCCTGCCTCCAAGTCTAGTAGAGCAGCATTGTCATCAATTCAATTCAATTCAGTTTATTCAAGAAGGGGACAGTGCAAATTAATAAAATACATGATCATACATGGGTTAAATAACACGCTCTTTCCTGACCCGTCCAGTCAATGAGGGCAAACAGTAAATATCAAACTATTCAAAATTACCGTTACGATGAATAAAACATTAAAAAGGTAGTCATTGATTCTGGAGAACGCTTGTTGTCAAAATCACTGAATAGCTCTCCACAATCCACTTACCTGTGAATAACTGTGTGTGCGCTGAAAAAAGAATTTGGTGTTAATACACAGCCTCAGTAAACTGATATCATATATGAACAAAAAAGGTATGGGCCCACCACCATAGTTGGCAACATGTCCATTTACAGAGCCTAGGCTGTGTGTATAAACACTGGATTTTATTTTCAGTGCACGCACACAGGTAAGGGATTGTCAGAAGATATCCGATGATTTTTGACTAGAAGGGATTTTGACAACAAGCGTTCTCCAGAAATCACTGACTCCACTTTTAGGAATCCTGGTATGCTGATCTGTAATTATAGTGGAACTCTAAGAACAGTTGATTTTGAAACATGATCAATGTATCATGATGACATAAGCCTACTGCGTTGCATCCCAACCCCTTCCCCTCACCCAGCAGACACCCACCTGACTATGGCCAGCACTGACAGCGTGATCACGGGCTTAACAAAGAACTCCATGCTCTGGTGAACCACGATGCTGTCTATGGCTTGTCCGTAGTAGTAAGGTATGAAGGCCTCACCTGCAGGTTACAGACAGAGCAGGAGTGGGAGGTCAGGGGGGGCTGATCGCATGCGTAGCTCTTTATCAGGAAATGCCCCAGAAACTGACAAACAGTAGGTTAAGAGTAGAGCTGAAACAATAAGACTAGAAGTGAATAGGGTAACACTTTTAACTTATAGATATCATGAAACTTTGCCAGCTGATAACTCAAATGAAATCATTTCAGTTAAGGTTTGACTAAATATGAACATTTATCACTTATTTATCTTATTTGCATCTCTTTAAAAAAACTCAAATCTAGATGTTGAACAAAACCAGAGCTTAAATCTTAATATAATTTTTACCACATATTAGTGTCCAAAGTTATTACAAAACAGATCTTGGATCGAGCATTTTAAAATTGTATAAATCATTAAAAAACACTATGTACAGGTGTTCAAAATGCATTTCCAATCCAATTTCTGTGAGTACATTTGTAAGTTCAGTTGTGAATACACCTTAGAAAATGTTCACTTCTCTGACACATCCAAAGTAACATAGTGCACCTTTTAAACTGTGATGGGACTGGCTTGTATTAGAACGTGGAGAGGACACTCACACACAGCAGAGATGAGGAGGAATAGGACGGCCACAGACAGCAGCCCCCCGTCTCTCCGGCAGTAGGCCAGCAGGCGTCCCAGTGTGGCCCCAGAGCTGCTGCTCTTCTCCTGGCTTCCCTCCTCGTCATTGGTCTCAGCTGCTGTGTCCACCAGCACCTCAGTGTCCTCCTCTCCTCTCTCCCTCCTCCTCCTCCTGTTCTCTTCTGACCGCTAGCTGCTTTGGACCCTTTCCCCAGCACCTCCCAAAACAGCATGACACCAGAGACGAGGCACACGTCCAGCCTATGAGGCTCATGCACCAGGGCCGGTGGCTCAGGGGCTTGGGCTCGGAGAGAAGCAGCATTTTGGCCAGGGCGTAGGTGATGAAGACCAGGCAGACGAAGAGGACGGGTGTGGTGAGTTGAGTGACCCTCCGCGGGCCGTCCCGTGGGTTCCACAGCACCCCTATGGAGGCTCCCAGCAGGAGGCAGGCCCGGAGCAGCACCAGGCCCCACATGTCCAACACCGACTCCTGGATGTTAAAGTCCAGGGCATCCTTCCTGAACCAGCCCCAGTGGGACCCATGAGTGAACAGGACAGTGGACACAGCCAGGTCCACCAGGGTGTACAACACGGTGCAGCTCACACCCACTGCCTTGATGGCCATGCTAGTTATAAGGAAGGCAGAGTTAGACAAGAGTTAGGGTGATATCCAGCAGCTTTAAACGGTGGGGTGAGTGATTGGGGAATGAGTATTCTCACAATCACTTTTAGTCAAAATCAATGAATCTCCTAATGGTCTGCAACTGTGTGTGCACACTGAAAAAAAGTGATCCTGGTAATAGACAGCATAGGCTCTGTAAACTGGTATGAAAACAAAGATGACCGTCACAGCTGGAAACATGCCAGTTTACAGAGCCTAGGCTGTGTATTAACCCTGGATTTTTGTTGTTGTTGCGAATACAAAAAAAAATGTCTAGGATATTATATTGACATATCCTAGAAAAACTTATTGTTTATTATTTACAATTTGTCAGAAATGACAACATCTCTCAAATGCCTCGAAACTAAAGGGGGTAGGGCTAGGCTATAATAAAAATGGGGGTCGTTCCATAAAACTAGTAAGCTAAACTTTAAGCTGTCACTGTGGTGTAAATGACTGTCCAGTTGCAACATCCGCCTCACATAAGAGAGGTCCCTGTGTGGTCCACTGGTCCATTAGGAGCTAGCTGTGGAGTGGACGTAAGCTATAAGTAGGTGTTGCGTCAGGTTTCCAGCGCTTCCGTGTTCCTTTGGGAAGTCCAGCCGGTGTCCAAGGGGACAGTAACATCAGTAAATGTGTCCTTCTTTTCGTCTTGCTAAGAGACCGCACCTTCCACGTCTAATACTAAACTCAAGTTGGGTTTGAAGAAGTGAAGCTAGCCTACATTAGTCATAGTGGAGTGGACGCCGGTATCAAATATCGTCTATTTAACAGAAGTTTCACGCTTTGCAGAACTGACAACCAAGAAAAAATGACCAGTACCACAGAATGTAGTGACATAAATGCGCACGCGCTTACGGTGGCTTAAAGCATAGGCTAGATATTGTTGGTGCTATGAATGAGTAACGTGAGCATTAACCACCACAGACACAACTGGGACAGCTTATTATAGGCTAGGCTACGGGAATACAGAGTATCTACCTTGTCGTTGAATGAATTAAGGGTCAGCACACTCGGACGTCCAGGGTCACATTCAAACTGCCAGTCAGGCGCCTGTCCCGTACATGATGGTAAATTGAGTGTTTGTATAGGTCCATGGGTATAACTCTCTGACCGTGACCGCAGTTCAGTTGTTGCCTGGATGTAGCATGAGCTGTGGCTCCTCCCACCAGGTGTTTCAGTGAGTGTTGTGTTCAAGAGCTGCGGGTGATGAACCAAATTATAGCTTCTTTTTTTCGTCTTCTGGTGTAATGATATGTTAAATCTCATTAAATTAGAACAGTTTGCATTGTAGGCTATGACAAAAATGGGCCAATTTTTACTCATTGCAGGGCAATGCAAATAGGTCTGCCTAGTAGTATGGTGATATGATTCAAAATGAATTGATTAAAAGGTGCAGTCAGCGTTTCTGGATGTTTGTCAAAATCACTTTGTCAAACTCAAGATTCCTAAACTGTCTATAATGTGTGTGCGCCGAAAAAATAATCCAGCATTTATTCAGTCTGGGCTCTGTATGTTGCAGGCTACTTTGGCCCCCCTTTGTTTACATACCCTTTAAATAACCATTTACAGAGCCTAGGGCTAGGCTAGCCTGTGTTTTAACACAATATTTATCTTCCAGCACAAACACAGTACGTACAGGTAGCCGGCCGCTAGCGAATGGTGATCTGATATCTGATGTGACAAAAATGTGTGATCTGATTGTGACAAAAAGTGATTATGACAAGGTGTTCTCCAATATCGCTCACTCCGCCTTTAATGTTTCAAATGAATGCCCAATCCTATTTTAACTTTCACATATCTATCGGAATACATGTGTTATCAATAACAACTGAATACAAATAAAGCTACTACTAAACTAACATTTGGAGATTATTATTATTTTTTTGCAATGACCCAAACTACAGTATCTAACAAATTATTTGCATATTCTCAAGTTATCCACTCATTCAGACTATCTGTGTTTGTGTGTCAACTATTACACCTTGCAATGGTGATATCAGGGCAATGGCTTGTACGCAAATGTAAATCACTGTGTACTGTTATATATCCAATTCTGTTTTTCCTTTTTTGAAGAGGATCTCACTTAATAAAACTAACAAATGCTCAATACCTTTTATTTTGAAGTACTAATTCATAGCTTAAAAATCCATTGTATGACAAAGTTAAAAAAAAAATAAGTTAACATAATTTTCATGGGAAACAATGTTTCTTTGTAGGGGACAAAGGTTGGGAGGGGAGGGGGGGGGGGCAACATTGAAACAGGTAAAACAGCCAACAGTCTGTTCAGCTGAGAAAAGTGTTCGTAACACTTATCATCGCACTCATTTCACCAACATCAGGGCTTCCACTGTCTCCACATAGTCCTCAGTGGACATCAGACCCAGCCAGGTGATAGGCCAACTCAGTCTTTATGTCTTCCGAGCTGCTTTGCTCGGTGGCCAGCACCGTCTCGACAGGGAAAGACAGATACAAACTGTCCTTGAGTTTTTTCGGCGTGGGCGAGTCTCCCGCGCTGAATAGAGGATCTGTGATTTTAAAGGTGACGGAGGAGGACATGTTGTGTGTCCTGCGCTTGGCGTTCTTCTTCTTCTCCTGTTTGTAGGCAGCGTTCATATTGGCTAACACCTGCAAGAATAAAACACACCCACATTCAGATACAAACAAGAAATATAAAACATCTTAATAGTTTATCTCCAGATCTACCATGTTAAAACACAGCCAGTGTTGAGGAACAACTTGAACAATTCCTTCAAATTTGTCTTGTATTTTATTTTGTTGTTCTACTGCTCCCAAGTGGCACACATGGGTCAGTGGTGACCTCGTGATGTTTAAACAAAAGGTCTAAACATTGAAAATATTAATATGCTCTTAACATTTGTTCCTAGCCTGGCTCCGCCCGCCTACCTACTTCCGCTCAATTTTCATTTCACTTCAGTAGTCAGTCTGGGGCTGGGGTGTATTAGTGGGATCCTGCTCCGGCAGCATGTTGCCGGTCCAATCAGCGTAAAAGAGCGAGTGGCTGAGAACGATGACGTCGAAGTCGCGCTCCAGTGTCAGTTGAATGCTGCGTTCCTTTATACTCGGAACTCAGAGATTTCCGACTTGGTAGTTCCGAGTTCCGACATGTCTGTGTTCCAGTGCACCTGCTCGGGAAAGTATGGACGCCTACAACCTTTCTCATCCAAATAACTAAACGTTACGCTCTAGCAAGTTACCGTTGCCAGGTACCGGTAGATCCATAGACTACAATATGTAGTGAAGTCGGAAATTTCCGAGTTCCCTGTACAACTGGAACGCACCGTGAGAAGCCGACTCCTGACATACGTCACGACCAAACGTTATGCGATTGGTTGGCTAATCCAGAGTGGCACTGGGCAGATCCAATAGTTTTAAACTTCAACAGACACCCGCCTCCAAGTGAGTGAACGTTTGCCAATTACAGCAGTTCCAGACCTTCTGTACAAATGAAATGAAGTACAGTGGTCGGTCTGGTTGGACCAGGCTAATTTGTTCCCATATTGGAAATGATATATGCACTAGATAAAGAAATGAGAACCCCCACAAAGCAGTGTCTACCACCACCGGCATCCATTGTAATAATGGCAGATGAAAATAAGGTGAATTACCAGCTGCTTGACAGAGTTTTGCTGCTCCTGCATTATGCTCATATACGTGGAGGCCTTCTCCTTGGTGGAATACATATCCTGCTCTTGGTCCTCATAACTCAGCAGGCCCGACGTCGTCTAGTAGAGGGAAATACATAATATTAGTACGCAGAAACAAAAACTCATTAGCATTATCTGATAACTTTGTCATGTTTACGTCTTGTATTTTTGATACTGATGTTAATAAACAGGCTCTGTCCCTGTCAAACAAACGAACATGTTTTAAAAAACGTGTTGGAATATCCTATCTCGTCAATGAAGCGTTACCTCGTTGGGTAAGACGGCTTTCCTGTTCAACATGAGTGAGTAGGGGGAGAACTTGGTGGTGGGGTTAGTGGAGGTCCTGAACAGAAAGAGCACAGGGTCCAAGAAGTCATCCCAATGCGCCTGCTTCTCCCTGACCATCTGCACGATGGCCTCCTTCAGCAGGGGGCTGGTGCAGTCGTGAGAGGGTTGAGCTGGGGTTGATCCAGAGCAGAGACCTTCTGTACAATGCTCCAGCGCTCACACAGCAGCCTGGTCACCTTAAGAAGAAAAACAACACAGCAGACATTGGACACACGGATCAAAACTGACCCCAGGACAGCACTACAACAAGTCACTGATGCTTTGGTTTCCTCTGTTTATCTGAATGAACTCTGTGACTCACATCTCACCTCATCACAGAAGTCCGTGTTCTGCGTGCACACTATCGTCCTGGGGGCGCCAAACCTGATTGAGCAGAGAGCGGAAAGGGGTTTAGTTTTGTGTTCAAAAAATATTGTAATTGGCTTTTTTGAGTGTCGTTTAGAGCAGTGGTTCTCAACCTTTTTGTTGTTATTATTATTTTTTTAAATTACAGAGCCTGCTTGCCAATCCCGAAGCAAATTTGAATATGCAGCATAGCATTTTGTAAAAAAAAATTTTAAAGCTTACACCGTGGTTAGTTTACAATTTTGCTGCTGTTTAATATGCAGTAGGTGCAACAAAGGCAAAATTATTTTAAACTTTAGGCATGAGTGAAAGTGCAGAGGTGGTAGGCAGGGCTACAATACTGTATGGTTTTGACCCCCAACATCTTTGTTTGGAAAGAAATGTAGTTATAATATGTATATGTGTGTATAATTAGTTATAACTATATCAGTACATGAATACATTATATTCGCCAAGCCCTTGTTTCGAACAGAGAAAGGATTATTCAAGGTTTAGTGAAATTGTTTTACCTGTATATGCATTTGGAAATGCATCTTGCGACAGAGAGAGCATCAGTCTTTTGCATTGGAAAAGCTTCTGGCCATTTACTAAAGTAATCAATGAGGACTGTCACACTGGTGTTGCCCTGCTGCGTGTCTGGGAAAGGCCCTGGTCAAGAGTAAAAAGAAACAGACAGCCGGTGTCAAAGTGTGGAAAGAAATTTGCCCTGCGTTCCAATCCCCATACTTCCATACCTATGCCAGGAAAAGATTTAGGATGTCCCAATGCATGCTTGTCAATTGCAGTGTGCCAAAAATACCTAGAGGCCCCACTATTCTTGACATTTCTCGACATTATGAAAAAAAATCTTACTTATCTGATTTTTTTCTCTCTCCTGTGGCCCTAAAACCCTTCGATGTCAAAGAAAATATCTTTGGATGGAATTATTGGAATGAATGAGCAAAAGAATAACCTATAATGTCAATCCCAACGATATCCCAAGGTGCGTCCACTTTGATAGGCCGCACGGTCCTCGCCATGTTTTTACTCCTCTCTGTGTGCTGACAGGTCTCACATACTTTGATCTGAAACAGGTATGCCAAAGGTTAGACATTAGTATTATGATGCATAGGTGGAATGTATCCAAGTACAGTTACTTAATTACTGTACTTTAAGTACAAGTTTGAAGTCCTCGTACTAAAAGGAATGCTTCACCCATACGGAACCGGCGTTCTATCGTTATAAAATCGCTATTATAATCAAATGAATTAGGTTTTTCTTCCCCCAGTCTTTCCTCAGTCTTCCCTTGGCCCAGCTGTCCTGTTAATCCTAACCCTACATTTTTTACTGATGTGATGTCACATTAGTAAAATGTAGGGTTAGACAGTGAGACCACAAAAGACTCTTTCTGCCTTTTCTCAGGCTAGGATGAATCGATTTCTAAAATGTTTGCACATTTATACTGCTTGGATCTCAGAGTTCAATGCACATTCATATTCCCACCGGTTAAGTAGGTCTTTAACTTGTGTATATTCTTTTTTTATGAACTTGAACTACACTCCACTACAACTCAGTGGGAAATATTCTACTTTTTACTCCGCTCCATTTATCTGATGATTTAAGTTACTAAGTACTTTACCAATTAAGATTGTTTGCCCACGAAACATATATTATAAAATATTGTAGGCTATAAACCAAACACTGACACAAATGAATAGACTATTGAGTCTTTCTTGACGAAAGCCATTTAACATGCAAATATGTCATACCTTTTAATACTTTAAGCACATTTCCCTGATAATACTAACATACACTCAACAAAAATATAAACGCAACACTTTTGTTTTTGCTCCCATTTTTCATGAGATGGACTTAAAGATCTAAAATTCATTCCAGATACACAATTGTACCATTTCTCTCAAACATTGTTCACAAATCTGTCTAAATGTGTGATAGTGAGCACTTCTGCTTTGCTGAGATAATCCATCCCACCTCACAGGTGTGCCACATCAAGATGCTGATCTGACATCATGATTAGTGCACAGGTGTACCTTAGACTGTCCACAATAAAAGGCCACTCTGAAATGTGCAGTTTTGTCTCACAGCAAATGCCACAGATGCCACAAGCATTGAGGGAGCGTGCAATTGGCATGCTGACAGCAGGAATGTCAACCAGATCTGTTGCTCGTGCATTGAATGTTCATTTCTCCACCATAAGCCGTCTCCAGCAACTTCGCACAGCCATTGAAGAGGAGTGGACCAACATTCCACAGGCCACAATTGACAATCTGATAAACTCTATGCGAAGAAGATGTTTTGCACTGCATGAGGCAAATGGTGGTCACACCAGATACTGACTGGTTCTGAGTCCCCAGACCCCCAATAAAGCAAAAAAATGCACATTTCAGAGTGGCCTTTTATTGTGGACAGTCTAAGGCACACCTGTGCACTAATCATGATGTCAGTTCAGCATCTTGATGTGGCACACCTGTGAGGTGGGATGGATTATCTCAGCAAAGCAGAAGTGCTCACCATCACACATTTAGACAGATTTGTGAACAATGTTTGAGAGAAATGGTACAATTGTGTATCTGGAATGAATTTTAGATCTTTAAGTCCATCTCATGAAAAATGGGAGCAAAAACAAAAGTGTTAAGTTTATATTTTTGTTGAGTGTACTTCTACTCTTAGGTAACATAAATGCAGGACCTTTACTTGCACCAAAGTATATTACAGTTCAGGGTTCAACATAACTTTTTTTTCCTACTGGCCCGCCGGGCCAGTGGATCCGAGTTTTACTGGCCCCTTGTATATTTTCACTGGCCCTGCACACACTTTTTTTTTCTTCATAATTTAGTGTCAATAATTATAATACCTGTATTAGAAAAATAAAGAAAAATAACCAGATCTAAAGGGAATATCTATACTGTAACAGTATAGATATTCCCTTTAGATTTGGTTATTTTTCTTTTAGTTAATTATATGAAATGTTGATATTGCTCATACACATAATATAATACCAGGAAACATATTGAATTAGAAGCCTAATTAGAGCCTGAAAGTATGTTGAAAGAGTGGGCCAGTATTTTAAAGTCCAGTAGTTTGATGGTTGTTTTTATTCTTGAATTTGGGAAGTTTAATGAATAGTTCACCTGCAGAAGTCATGTTCAAACATTAAAAAAAATAAGAGATGAAGGTCTGATCATTCTTTGTGGTGTGGTAGGCTGTTTCTATTACTTTCTCTAGGCTATATGCATTAGGGATGTGAATGTGTCGACCGAATGATCGGTTTTCCACTTGCGCTCAAGTTGACTTTAAAAATAGAATAGAAATCCGAAAATCAGTGGGTTATGGCGTTTTTGTAATGGGAGTCGTGAGCGCGCTGCAGGTGCGTCACTTCTCCATGAAGTGTCAGCTTCACATAAGAGTCCGGTGTGGGACCATTTTTTCAAACTATTGATAAAAAACAATGCAGTGCAAAATATGCAGCATAAGTTAAACGCTCGTCTAAGACTATGACGTTAAATCACCTTAGAAACACACAATGCCTTCGTCCGATCACAGCAGCGTTTCACCGTGTGATCTCGCCAGCGAGTGAGTGAGCCGCCGCGCAGATGAACTGTGGTTTGTGGCTAAAATAATAACCGGGGATATTCTCCCCGTTAGCGATTTCAATGGGAAAGACTTCCGCGATCTGATTGAATGTCTCGAGCCTGAAAACACAGTGCCAAACTGCGCGACTATAGGAACTGTACAGTGAGCGGAGTCCCTCCGTTCGTTTCTGTCTACAACCGACACAATCACCGGAGACGCATTCACAGCGTTTAAATAACGCCTCTCATTTGTATTACCATTGGGGCTTTGATGCAAATACTGCAACATTACGGCGACAGATAAAGGAAAAGCGCAGTGATCACTTCATTTTCTGCACCTCAACCTCTGCTGTGGGAAGAAAGAAAGGGGGCAAAGCAAATCGATTGATTTGTCGACTCGCAGGCGGACAGTAGGCAGCTCTGCCAACGGAGCGAGACAGTCAAAACGCCCACGCATCGGTTGTCGACTGGCCTTTCATTAATAGAATATATTTTATATTAGGTTTATTATATTGAGTCTTAAATAAACACTGCTTTCATTCCGACTCTCAACGCGCATTTCAATGAACCATGATGTAGTCTACAAAAAGATACTGAACTGTGATTGGCCAGTCACTGGCCCGGGCGGGACAGTGACTGGCCAATCAACTTGCCCTGCATATGATTTTACTGGCCCCGGGCCATCGGGCTATACGTTATGTCGAACCCTGCAGTTTAGTATTTGTACTTTTACTTAAAGGTGCTGTAAGTGTGATAAAACATGATAAAAACCATCAAAACAGACATTGGGAAGGATTTTTACCTGCTCTGCCATTGTAGGCAAATAAACATTCACCCATCTGTTGCTCTGCGGTTGCACCAGCAGTGAGACGGGTGCCGGTTTGTAGCGTTCTCTCTTCTGATTGGATACTACTTTCGGGATCCCCGAACAATTTAATTTGCCGATTACATGCAGAGCGGGTGACGGAGAGATCGGAGGTATGAAACGCCCACACTATATAAGTGATCACTGTATGAATATAGAGCAATTTAATACGTATATTAACCTAAATATATCGCTCACTTCACCTTTAAGCAAATATCTGAATACTTCTTCCACCACTGTTCAAGCACAACCTAGTGCATCTTTGAGCATTAGACAATCCATAGGAGTTAAATATTCTCAAAACTTAAATAATTTTAAAATCAGATACTTTTGTCATTGACTTAAGTAGAAATGTAACAATGATGAATTGTAACGGAATACTTTTTCTAGTAAGATATCTCTACTCTTACTGTGTGTGTGTGTGTGTGTGTGTGTGTGTGTGTGTGTGTGTGTGTGTACCCAGTCCACTACATCCTTGATGATGCCCAGCCAGTAGAAGTTGCTCTGGATCCTGTGGACAGTCTTCTTCTGGCCCAGGTGATGGCCGATGTCGTTGAAGTGACAGTCCAGGAAGATCTGCCTCTTCCTCTCCACCTCTATCACCACCTCCCTCTTCTCGTCTTTCTTTGGTCCCACGTAGTACAGCTTTCCCTCTAGAAGAATGAATGGAGGGATGAATGAATGAATGAATGAATGGAGGGATGAATGAATGAATGAATGAATGAATGAATGAAGGAATGGGGCAAGGGAGCGGGACATGCCGTCAAACTATTTTGGTATTCTTTCCCGACGTATAACATGTTCATGAACACTACTTTAAGTATAGAACCGAGAGAGTACAGAGAGAACCACACACTATACTTGATTTAAAAAAAGATGCATTTAATGTTGTCTTGCTAATCTTGATTGGTACGACACACATTAGCTACTTGGAGCTGCTGAAAGCAGTTGGGGAGTAGGGGTCCATCCCTGAGTTAAGCAGAGATTCTACATCACTTATCTGAGTCGACCACTACTCTCGATATTGTAAACTTTTATAAATATTCATAATTAGCTCCATAATCCTCTTCAACATAAGCATACGTTGGCACATAACTGGAGTCAGTTAAATGAGTTGTGTACAGGACTGGTTACAGAAAACCACTCAGTTAGTCAAACAAATTTTTATTTTAGATTTTTTTTTTGTCCTACGAGGTAAAAACTTGCCGACAAGCACTGGGATTTTAAATTGGCAGTGTTTTATGCCGTTTTATGAATGGACGAACTTTGTGATGCCAACAGACGTTTACTCTACTCTGTAATGCACTCTGTTTGCATTGGTAAATAGAGGTCTGAAAAAAAAGCCCCGACCTACCATCAATTATGAATTTCTGGGCGTATCTTTTGAGGTTCTTCTTTCGTAGAGGACTCATGGTCTGAGGGAAGCAGCCTTTAGCCACGAACGTGTAAATGTCTCCGAGTTTATTGGAGCTGGACTCCACCACCTCCTCCTCGGCCACCTGCAACGACTCTACGCTCAACATGTCCGCTCTGAACACACAGACACACATACACACCTCACCTCAACAGACATTCACTATGCTGGTTCCCAAACGACATTTTCAGCAACAGAGCTGGCTGCTGCTGCTAACGAAGACAGAAAGTCCACAACAGAATCACAACAGGAACAAGTGTGCTCGTCTTTCTTTCTCTTCTTCTATCTTCACATTTATCCCGTTGATATCCATTTGTTTTTTTAAATGGCGCCCCCCGGTGGACAACCACTGGAATTTATTCCCATGGGACCTCTGGGCGTCTAGATTATAATGCTTGACTAGAAAATGTACCTGTAAACAAAATACAATACCAGTAACTTCTGAATTTTGTTATGCTTTTTTCCGGATTTACGTTAAACTATACAGAATAGTCTGGTCGCAATATCTAGGCTACAGACTTTTCTCTGGGGCCTGTTTCAGGTAGCTGGTTTTGAGGCAACCCGGAGTTTGTTCGCTCTGAGTTGGTGGAAACTCTGGGTTTTCCGTTTCAGGTAGCAGGTTCAGTGCAACCGAGAGTCAGTTACTGCGGCAACATACGCCGTGGGTCTAACCTGCTGGATAGGTGGTTAGACCTACCCGAGTTTGTTTTCACTTTACGCTGCAGCTCCGACTGAAGAAAGAGTGTCACTGTCACACGCGTCCCTGTACAGTTTGAAGCAAAATCACTCTATAGAAATCTCCATCGGGATGTTTTTATCATTTCCTGATGATTTTACGTTTGACCAATCATTTATCTGATCAGTAGCCTTGTTCTCAGCCCTCGGTCCGTTCATATAGGCGGCCACCTTACACATCGTGACATGCTTTACATTCAGATTAATAAACCTATTTGTAGCCTATTGTATGTTTTTTAACGTCTGTGCCAGTGAACAGATTTATGTCAGATGGATTCATGTAACGCTGCGGCTGCACGCGATCGTAGTTCACTTGTGCGATCCTAAAGTCACAGACAAGCCTCGTTAAATAGCCTAATATGAATATGAAAATGATATAATAATTTAAACTGTGATCACTTGAGGAAAATAGATCTGGTAATAAATCAATCGGGCTCTTCAATGGAAACTGTCACCTAATGTGTCTTGACGTTAATGTATTTCACTCCTCATTTAAAAGAAGCGACAGTCTGTTCTGTTTACTGCACAGTAGGCTTTAGGCACTGTCAGCAATGCTGTGCCAGTGCCGCGCCAGCTTTATTACTTTACAGCTGATATGCGTAACTTTTTAAAATAGACTATGGCTTCTCATACGGAAGCGAAATGATTATCTTGACAAAAAATGTTTGCTCTGTTTTTTTTCTGAAATGCCGAGGAGATTAGATCAGAGTTATGAGACAATATCCCGTTAATTCTTCTCCATAGGCTACCATAAGCTCATTCGTTAATATTTCTAACTCTAGTGGGAGGAGCGGAGATTTCTTTTTTCTTTTTTGAGAAGTGGAGAAGTGGGAGGATCAATCATTTGTTTCTTCTGTTTCCATGGTGAATCATGTTATCAGCGATCCATTGACGATGGCTTTTATGCACACGCTCCACCCAGAGTGAACACGCTCAGAGTTGATTAACCCAACGCTGATCCACTGTTCTGAAACCGAAAACCCAGAGTTGCTTATCAACCCTGCGCTCTGAGTTGACCAACTCAGAGCGCAGGATTAAACTCAGAGTATGTAAAACCAGCTACCTGAAACAGGCCCCTGGTTGAAATCATAGATAAATACAATCTATGGTTGAAATACTGTGTACTTATGTCAGCACGCTTCTCCCCTCTAGCTGTCATTATTGTAACTACAATAACATAGCTATTAGCCGACTACACCCCAAAGATAAGAACAAAATTAAGAGATACTTTAAAAATTTGGATATGTACTAGAAAGCATCGAACTAGAGCAGGGGTCCCCAAACTACGGCCCGCGGGCCCGCTTTTTATTGGCCCGCGGCCGATTTTAAAAATACAATGTAATATGGCCCTTTGAATTTTTTATTTTTTTGCATTTCTTAGTTAACCCACTAGTGCAGGGGTGTCAAACACTGATTGATTGGCCCGTGGCACATTTTAAAAATGTAATGTAATATGGCGCTTTTAATTTTTAAATAATTTAAATGCACTCATTATATTACAGAGAAATATGTCCCATAAAAGAAAATGAGCAACAAGCCCATCCCAGAGGACCCTGCATAAAATTTATTTTAAATTAATATTATTATGGAAAATCTATGCGTCCTTCTCCAATAGCTTCTAATTCATCTGACACAGTGTCTCCATTTTTTTTCATACAAAATTCTTCAGATTTAGCCTCTTAATCTCCCTCTCAAAGTGCACCAGATTCATGCATTTCGCTTTAAAAAATCTCCCGGGGGGGCATACCCCCGGACCCCCTAGGAGGGTCGGGACCTCGGCTGGATACGATTTTCACCCTGCTGGACATTGGACGCAAAGGCAGAAAACACTGGGTGTATCATTGGCATATAAACAAGAGGGGAAATGTGTCTGGAAAGTGTTGCCGTGAAGAAGGATTACAATTTACGAAGACACTATGAAACTAAACATCAGAGCAGCTACATGTCCTGATAAATGTGTTATTTTTGCAAAGTGGCCCAGCCCTTCGTAGATTTTTCTGTATGTGGCCCTCAGTGAAAAAAGTTTGTAGACCCCTGAACTAGAGTGTGTTTCTTTCTGAGGATGCTAATGTTCATACAAACATTTAAAAAACAGGGTACAACATCTACAGACAGGGTTTGAGTATTTTGAATATAGATATGCCAGAATGCATAAGGCAACATCAAAATAGAGGTTGGCTAAACATTTCTTCCCGGGTGAGGATAGTATAGTGGCATGTTTTTATTATTAAAACATTTGTTTTACTACCACTAAAAGCTGTGTAGCTTTGGATGTATGGAGATTACACTTATTTTGAAGAAGACAAACGGGAAGTTCCGTTTCTGTCGCTGCTGAAACGGAAGTACGTAGTATTGACGGAAGTATAGAGTCGTGTAGTGTCCTGTCGCTTGTCAGTCACAGTCCTATTGGCATTACTATATTTCTCTGCGTGTTTCTTTAAAGTCAGTCTTTTTAAACGGCCAGTAATGACAAACGACAACCAGGTTAATCGTCAGTATTATATCTGCGACTGTTTCACCACTGATAATATTTTCCTGGAGGACTATAAGCTCCATGTCCGCTTCGTGTCCGAGCAGCAGTTCAGGCTGGACTATCAAGCAGTGAGTGGATATTAATTAAACTTCTATAACAAACATAGTATCAGCAGTGACATGCCCGGTGTGTTACCTCTTATGACGACTGTGTTTTCTGTATAGCTGCTCAGGAGGCTTGGTTGCGTGACGGAGCGACAGTTCGAGGATGTGCTCAACAAGGTAAGTGTGTGTGTGTGTGTGTGTGTGTGTGTGTGTGTGTGTGTGTGTGTGTGTGTGTGTGTGTGTGTGTGTGTGTGTGTGTGTGTGTGTGTGTGTGTGTGTTGTGTGTGTGTGTGTGTGTGTGGTGTGGTGTGTGTGTGTGTGTGTGTGTGTGTGTGTGTGTGTGTGTGTGTGTGAGAGTGTGTGTGTGAGAGAGAGAGAGAGAGAGAGAGAGAGTGTGTGTGTGTGTAGTGAGAGATGTGTGTGTGGTGTGGGATGTGTGAGAGAGAGAGAGAGAGAGTGTGTGTGTGTGTGTGTGTGTGTGTGAGAGAGAGAGTTGTGTGTGTAAGACTTCCATTCTAAAGTGATGCTTAGGTCACGTCATAGATTTTTGGGTGAAATCTAAAAAGTGTTGGTTATGGCTTCAAGAGAAAATAGACGTGATTTGTTGGTGGTTGTTGGGGTGTGTGGTTGGGTTTGTGTGTTTGTGTGTGGTGTGTGTGTGTGTGTGTGTGTGTGTGTGTGTGTGTGTGTGTGTGTGTGTGTGTGTGTCACTTTGAGGGACACACACCATACCAGACTGTCATTCATAAGGAGGCCTCTGTCTCTGTAGATCTCAGAGGAAGTGGACAGGAGGCGGCGTCTGTCTGTAACGTCTGTTGAGAGAGCCGCTGCTATAAGAGCCTCGTACCGGCCCCTCCATCCTCATGTCTACAGCCTGCAGGTAAAGCCTCTTCTGCCCTCAGCCCGCTGCTATTAGTGTCATTCATAACGATGAGTCATCCACAAAACACAGCACTTCTCCACAGGAGTCCTACTTTGCACCAGTGACGTGCGGTGAGGTCAGTGAGTGGGTAGGCACTGAGTTCTGAAAGCCAGATTTCTCTAAACCTATATATTATTATATCAAAAACAATAAACAACAAACAGGCACGCACGGCCGATTTCAAATAAGTTCCTCCCTCCCTCCCTTTCTTTCTTTCTTTCTTTCTTTCTTTCTCTCTTTCTCTCTCACTCACACACACACACACACACACACACACACACACACACACACACACACACACACACACACACACACACACACACACACACACACACACACACACACACACACACACACACACACACACACACACAGAGGCGGGACGTATATGAAATGTCACGACGGTGACTTCAGGTTTGCCCGTAGCCTACTGTAGTTTGGTCTAAAATGATTAAGCATATCGCATCCATCGACTTAACGGACCCGTCCCTCACACCGAGGCCGAAAAAACGCAGGGCAACAAGTCAAACCTTCGCCGATTCAAACGACCGGTACTACTATTCAACTTAAAAATAAAAGACAGCATTCATCATTATGTAGGACTACAGCATAACTGATGGCAACTCCACTCCATACACTTTATCTTAATAGGTAAAGTACCAGTAACATATGTCCCATGGACCTGTCCAGCATCAGAATGTAACCATTTATCCACATTGCAGAGCTTAGGTTTGTCCATCAGTAACAATGAAAACACAACTGCTCAATTGAATATAAAATGCAGAATGGATTGCACTCGGTATCAATTCATCCAACTTTATTATTAAATAAACCCCCAAAAAGTTTCTGACTCACCAATCTGACTCCCTGGCTGTAGAAATAAGCAAGACGATACTAATCCAGTGACAGTCTGACTGACAGCACAGCTAGCTAGCTTCCGTTCATGTAGGCTACCTGTCCGTTTGAAATGCTCGAACATTGTTTGTCCCTGTTGCTGCTGTACACCGTCCAAGGCTGGCGCAGGCCTTTCTCTTGCTATTCATTCTGTTCCTTTTTAAATTATAATCCAATTTGTTAAAATTCCTCCAGTCTGAAATATCTGCGGACACGGCAGCTGCAATGTTGATTTAAAAATCCGCGGGGGTAACAACGTAATGACGTTGGCCTAAGCTGCGTAAATGTCTAGTAATATCTCGATTTTAATTGGTCCATGAATGATATGTAACGTAAAGGCTTATGTGGCATACCATTTACGTAAAAAAAGCACAAAGAATTCCGCTTATTTGCGTACATGTTAAAGAATACAGAATCAAGTGCGCATGCGCGAAAACTTTTTTTTCCTTGCCGTCCACAATGAATAGGCGCAAAAGCACTGATTCTTTGCCGTACACAATGAATGGGAAACAGCAAAAGCACAATATTTCTTTGGCGTAACTTACTAACTGCCACCTTTCTAATCAAAACGTCTACACTTTTTTAAAGTAATCGCGGATTACATGTAAAGATCGAAATAATTAACAGTAATAATACAAATATAAGTTTATTAAATAAAAAAAATATTTTATTTTATTTTATTTTTATTTTTTTTGCACACGGCGCCAGGGTAGCACTGCCTACCTTGCCTACCCTGACCGCACGTCACTGCTTTGCACCAAAGTTCAAGCAGATTGTGGAGTTATGTCGGAGCGGGGCCGACATGGAAGGAGGTTTCTCAGACCTGTTGGATGAAGAGGCAGGTGAGGTGCTTTCATTTCCTCTAAGTAGCTAATGTTTTCATAATCAAAGAGTGGAGACTGTTTAAATTGATCAAATTAAACTTAGATTTATACAGTGTCGTGTCTCTTTTTCAGGAATATATCTTTTTTAAATGTTGGATATATTTTGTAAGACCACGTCAACACAGTTGGACTACACCATTATTGATGAATGGAAATGTTGTGTTGAGGATCTCTACTATATTCCTTCTCTCTGTTGAAGCGCCGAGGGTGTATCGCTTCCCTGTCTTTGAGAAGAGTTTCTGTGAGGAGCTGGTGGAGGAGCTGGAGCACTTTGAGCGGTCCTCTGCCCCTAAAGGAAGGCCCAACACCATGAACCACTATGGGGTAAGAATGCAGTCCGCGATTCTGCAGAAGGCTTGTTGTCAAAATCACTTTTTAGAAATCAGTGAATATCTCCTCATACTCGGCTACCTGTACGTACTTTGTGTGCGCTGAAAAAAAATCCAGTGTTAAGTGATTTTGACACCAAGCTTTCTCCAGAAAAGCTGGTTGCACCTTTAAATCTGTATCGTGATCAGAAGGTTGTGGCATTAAAGGTGAAGTTGACATCATCTGTAAGTCATTTCATTCATCTTCTGTCCCCTCCAGATCCTCCTGAATGAACTGGGCTTTGACCAGGGCTTCATCACACCTCTGCGTGAGCTCTACCTGCGCCCGCTCACCTCCCTGCTCTACCCAGACTGTGGGGGCCGCTGTCTGGACAGCCACAAGGCCTTTGTGGTCAAGTATGACATGAACCAAGACCTGGGCCTGAGCTACCACTACGACAACGCAGAGGTCACCCTCAACGTTTCCCTGGGCAAGGACTTCACAGAGGGCAACCTTTATTTTGGTGACATGAGACAGGTGAAACATATGGTTAGAATGCCATTACCACTCACTGCCACAATAATAACCATTAAGATAACCACGCCTACAACCAGCACCATCTCCTACCTCAGCATTATGTACTAGGGCTTTCCCAGTCTCACAATGTTCCCAGTTGAATTGTATCTGCCTATTCAATACAGATACAGAGATTCAATTATTGGTGGTAGGCGTACTATAGGCAATCAGAAAATTTGCACTGGAGTTGGATAGCCTAGGGTGGAAAGCGGTGTTTGAGATAACTAAAAACAGAGCTTTTGGTAAACGCCCTACAGGGTCGAGAATTCTGAACACTCCGTTTTTGCCTGTATTGCTTTTCACGCAGTCATGAGCCTCGCCGAGCTGGTAACACCTGTATAGATCAAAATGAGAGCCTTTCTGTTGTGTTCACTACAACATGACCACACAGAACGGAGGGGAATCAATATACTACACACAGACATATGTAGCCGCCACAATGTTCTATTACAACGTTTGACGTGATTTATTATCGCCACCTACTGGCCCGGCATGATTACATCAGTGTTTTGCTTTGATCAAGTTTTATTGGAGCCTCATGCACCACACACTGACTGACAATAGAAGAAAGAAAAACACGGCTCGGCTTGAAGAATCTACGTCGATTGCGGGAGGTTCCAACTGATGATTTGAATAATGGACTTCCATTGGGCGGCCCTGCTATGTACCTACTAGCTATGTTATGTAGCTATGTTCACATTTTGTTTGGTCATTGATATAACTTCCATACCAAGGTGCAGTATCATGGGTAAAGTGTGTGTTTTGTGTGGCAGGTGCCTCTAAGTGAGACGGAGTGTTCAGAGGTTGAACACAGGGTGACTGAGGGCCTCCTCCACCGGGGCCAGCACATGCACGGGGCCCTGCCCATCTCCTCCGGCCAGCGCTGGAACCTCATCATCTGGATGAGAGCGTCACAGGAGCGCAACAAACTGTGTCCCATGTGCAACCGGAGGCCCGCACTGCTGGAGGCAGAGGGCTATGCTGACGGCTTCACCAAAGAGAGCAATGCACTACACAACACTTCATGTGTGTTGACGTGACATTTCCCCGCTGTGTGTGTGTGTGTGTGTGTGTGTGTGTGTGTGTGTGTGTGTGTGTGTGTGTATGTATGTTTTTAAAGAGTAGGTCCTTGGCTCCCCCTTGTGGTAATAGCAATGCATGCTGGGACATCTGGCAGATTAATTTGATGTATGTTTGTCTATTATGTGATTGAGATGCATAAGCAGTTTGATTTTTGTAGAGTTAATCATGACACCACTTGGTCACTGTAGAAAGCCAAAATGCAATTCATTCTAATGGCATAGTTTTACTATATTCCAAATTGGAATGATAAATATTTGTGATGATAAATATAAGTGTAGTATTTAAATCATAAATATGTAACTATAATTCAGTACGTCAGACATTTGGGCTAGAGTACTATTTTGTGACGCACGTTGTTACGACTGCATTGTCCCAAATATTAGTCAGTCATATTATTTATAGACATTATGATTGTACAGGATTCTGTGCCAAAGCAGATTTCAAGATAGCAACTAGGGCCACACAACTCTAACTGTATATCTTTCAATACAACTTTTGATAGCTAGATATCCTCTACTACTGAGTACTGATCAGGTACCTGTGCTCCGTTTCACCAAATGTAATTCAATGTCTTTGTAAACTTCTTTACCTTCTGTGAAAATTATGGGAGATAATATCTGATAAAAGTCTACACGAGTTGTCACGATGAACAAAGCAGGTAAAGTTAAAGGTGCAATGTGGATCTTTCCTTGTATCATGCGCACACACATGTGCCAGTTATTCCGCTGAGCAACTGTTGGTGGCAGTGACACTCAAAATTTTAAGAAATCTGCTTTGCATTTGCCTTATGAGGGAGGAAATACATTGTTCCTCAGATGTCCAGGACACAGGTACTGCGTTCTGGTTATACACATAGAATGTAAACATGGCCTCTGTTAGTTTACAAGAAAACTCCACAAGTCACTTTATATTGACGGTAATTGGCGACACACGGCCTGTTTATTTAGGTCACCTTTAGCTCCAACACCCTTCTATTAAGTCACCATTTTATCCCACAGCTGTTTATCTGCTAGTGACTGTTCATTTTGGCTTAGTCAATTAATCCAGTTAACAGTGTATTGTTTAACTGTTAACTACAGTACAGTGTGCCTTTTTGTTGGGCTGGTTGGCTATAATGTGGTGTTTGACTGCTTCTGAAATAATGTGATAGATCAGTGGTCTGGATCAGGAATATTTGGAAGTCACACATTTGTAAAGATGTCCATGTAACTGTTGGCATCACCAAGCTACAGCGTTCACAGTAATGCCATGGGCTGGGAGGGGGAAACAATCACTATGTTCATTGTTCAACACAGAACACAAGCCATGTCATTTGGAATAATGGAACTTTAATTACATTAGCTATATCTGTCAGTTTATGAATATCCATCAAGTGCACATTTATTTTCATTGTCATATACATGCAGTGTTGTTGGTGGGATAATTATGTTCTCATTATTCTCTCTTTGAAAGCATAAACACAAATATAATTCTGTACGCTACATCTTGCATAATAAATGGATCCTCTCATTAACATTAGAACATCAGGACTTTTTGGTTGTTTCTTTTTGATCCAGGTTAATGTGCCAATATGGAGTGTTGAACTGGAGGGGAACAGGGAAAGGAGAAATGGTTCTCTGGGATCAGAGGCATACTACAGCATATTAAAAACACCAAATATACAGAAACAAATATACAGTAGAAGGCTTTGGACAGGAGACTAAACGAAAAGTAAAGCAACGCCTGTAAAGCAAACTGTACACACGGGCTTAAAGGAATAGTTCAATTTTTTTTATCATGGGCTTGTTGCCTCACTCCAGTTCACAACAAAGCAGTCCTTTGGACTGGAGCTCCTAATTAGCTTAGTTTAAATACTGGCAGACAATGGGAAGTAGTAGCCTGCCTCCAAGCACAGTCAGAAGATAAACTTTACAGCATTACTGAACGGTGCAGTTTGCTTGTTGGGACTTGTTTATTGACAATGTTCTGTTGTGCTCTATATTTTTCGCACTTTATTTTAAAATTAATATACCTTGACGGGAGGGGGGGCGGGGGTCCTGCATGTCTCTTTAACCCATTTCATCTCTGACTCTCCAAACTGTCTAATAAACAGCAAAATGCTCATTTGAGGATGCCCACTGCATGATTTTCTTCCAGTATAATTCCTATCTGACAATTGTGTGGCTCAAAGGAGCGTTTAGTGATGTTTCACCGTTCATCCTCTGACTGTCCACAGAGGAAGGCTGACACTTCCCATACCAGTATTTTAGATATGCTATTAAGCAGTAAGCAACCTTTACCCATTTCTTATTAAAAAATTGCACGCTCAGTTAAAGGAATAATTTCTGTTGCTTTGTCTTGAACCCGAGAGTGAGGCAACAAGCTAAACATTTAAAAAGAAAATGAAATATTCCTTTGAATTGTTCTACATGAAGGTTAGTTTGGAGTTGGGGTGATTGCATTTAAAGTAAAATATCAATATATAGCTAGTATGTATAGAGATAAATATTTCATCAACATTGAATACTTTACCCTATACAGCACAAACAGATACATACTTCCTCTCTTATTATGCTTGTTTACACCATACAAGTAAACAAATAAATGTAGTATTTCATATATTATTCAATGCAAAATCTGTCAAAAAATGCACCAGTTTTAAAGAAGATGCATCGCAAGCTTAAGCTTTTCCAACTGTATGTGGATCAGTCATATATCCTGGCTTTGGTCTGTGTCAGTGTGTTCACAGCCGTCAGCCACCTTGTACTGCTGCGTGGGGTCAGCACTGTCTGCATGGAGTAGAGCGCCCACACTTTTCAAGTTGTGCGTTGTTCCTGTCAACCAAGTGGAGTGTGGGGGCGTTTTATAACGTGGTCTCGCTGCTCATGTCGCGGGGCCGCTGGTGGTCCATGTCCGAGTCATAGTCCGACTCCATCTCGATCTTGACCTGGGGCACGGGGCAGGCCATTCCTCGAGCCAGGGGCGCGGCAGGAGACGACGGGCACGAGATCTTCAGGTGGAGGGTGATGCTGGTGGAAGGGGGGCAAGCTCCGGTTACCATACACACCCACAGCCAACAACACTGAGGGGCAGGCCGGGGGAAAAGATGGAGGAAGTTTGGGCCATGCGGCATCGTGACCGCTGCCAAACACTACAGCGGCTCAGTCAGTGCACAGCGAAGAGCAAGAGGCACTGAGGAGTGAAATGAGCTGCTGCAGTGGGCTGTCGTTGGCCACAATGCCTTATGGTTTCAGACTGGGAAAGGTTTCATACAGTACAATGAACATGGGATTCAGCTTGGTATGGCTTTCTGCAAACTTTTAGCGCAAAGAAAGACCATACTTCCGACCCATACCCAATAGTATTTAAAGGTCACATAGTATGCAAATGTAAGGTTCAAAATTTTTATTTTGTTTCTAGAAACTGTTTTTTCAATGATAGGAAAATGCAACCTAGAGTATATTTGGACCACATTTCTTAAATCAACAAATCAATGCTGTTCTACACGTTGGCTTCCAATTGTTCAGCAATTTAACTACAGTCAGTTTTGTCTCGACTGAACGTGACTTCCAATTATTCGGTTTTCTGATTTAAATTCCCATTTGACAACAACAATGTCAAGTCCAAACCATGCCTCTTTCAAAGCAATGCAGACATGATGTGCATATTTGAAATTTTTTATATATCCCACAAATGATAAAAAATGAAAAAGACTTAATTAAAGTTTAGCATGTTTTAGCAAAGGTATCCAGAAACAATTCCTAAGCTGGACTTTCGATGCAAACATTTCCATTCACTCTGCTGCGGCTCCGGGTGAGGGTTTAAACTAACAGTCAGGCTACATTTCACATGCAGGTGTGAACACAGACTGATTGGCTAAAGAGATTCAGCACATGGAGGAACAAAAGAAACAACCAAAATATTGATGTTGCGTGTGGATGATGACACAGTTGCATATGCACTGGCCTACAATACATCCTCTATATGTACTAGATAGAGACTAAATAAACCACACAACATTCATTTGATCCATCCATTTAAATGCAAGGGCAACATATGTTAATCTAAACAAAGGACCCTGACCGATTGCTACGAGACACAGAGCAATGTACACAGCATGCATTCACCTAACAGAGTCACTGCCTATAAGGTTTAGTTCAAGACTAACAGCACACATCAATGAAGAGTTTACAATATGCCGTTAAGCTGTTTTTTTTACAAAGGGGCAGCGCAGTGCACATATTGTGAGACATTCAGCACAGTACACATGAAGAGCAGCAGCAAGATTATACAGTCCATAACAAAACAGTGATCTGCATTGCCTTAAAGTGCATGGAGAGGAGACAGCCCAAACGTGACTATGAGGACAATGTTACATGTTATTTCTATGCATGTGTGGATGAACATGTCCGGCCCCAAGGTGACCATGTGTACAATTTACAATGACTCCTAAACTATGAAAAGGATTACACTTATAGATTTCTGCTGGCACCTTAATACAATGGAGGTAAAAAGAGTTTAGTTTGTGGTGTTTGTGTTTCAATCAAACAAGCAGAGTGTCTGTCCAGAAACTGTTGGTTCTGGAGAATCCACAGACCTTGCTGTGAAAAGATTTCAATGGAACTTCTTTCGTTCAAAGAAATAGGCCCAGTGAAATGCATTGTTATATACGTGCTGTGCGTATCGTAGGGTTCAACATGGAGAGACAAATGTATTTTTTTTATTGCTGAGACCTTCGAGACAAAATTCCCCCATCTCCATTGTACTGAGGGAGGAGGCAGAATTCTCAGGGGAAGACATGTGAAAAGCGAGGCCAAAAAAAGTGAACTGAAGGCCCCTGCTTCACTCACGAGGCGGAGGCATACTCTGCCACACATTTCTAAAAGCATCCATTTTGTCATGGCTGTGTACTTAGACTATGCCTGCTGCCACACTGCTCGCCTCAAAGCTACGCTTTCACTTGCTGTGACATTTCATAATGTAGGGCTTTGAATCTACTGAGTCTGCTACTCTCCCCTCTCTCTGCTCTTTGGATTTTCATTGTGGGGAGTGATGGGGTCGAAGGCTGGATACTAAATGTCTATACATATTCTACACCACATGAGTTGGAATGACTGTGATAAAATAATCTACTATCTGTAAGGGAGAAAATACTTCTAGTTCTTTTTGTAATGTCTTTTTTATTTATTTCTATTATTTGTGCACATTTACTTTGTATGACTACATTGAATAGAGGGTGTGTGTGTGTGGGGGTGGGGGGTTAAATGGGCAAGTGGGCAGCAGCAGGCTGGCAGTACGCTCCCCACTCAGACTGTACAACATCAGGATTGACCAGGTCTTTGTAGGGGATGTGCAGTTTGAGGACACAGTACCTGCGATCCACGTCTGACTCTGAGCTGGGCGAGTGGTTGGAGTAGGGGTGGAACTTCTGGTCCTGCATTCAACACACACACACACACACACCAACACACACAGCACATGCACATGCACACACACACACACACACACACACACACACACACACACACACACACACACACAGCCACACACCACACACACACACACACACACACACGCACAGATCATCAGAAATGTGTGTCATGATGTGTCATTCCTCCAGGGGGCAGCAGTAGTTCATGTTTCTCACCTCGTCCTCGCTGTCGTCTGCTGCTGCTTTGGGCTTCTTCTTCTCCTTGCCTTTCTTCTTCTCATCTTCCTTCTCTTCTTGTCTTTGTCCGGCAGCAGGTCGTCAATCCAGGCCAGGTCGTGCTGGGAGAACACCATGTCCAGCATCTTACGGACCA
Organism: Ammodytes dubius; assembly: GCA_026122265.1. Lineage (NCBI taxonomy): Eukaryota > Metazoa > Chordata > Actinopteri > Uranoscopiformes > Ammodytidae > Ammodytes > Ammodytes dubius. The sequence goes on from CM047507.1 coordinate 4,953,237, forward strand.
ACAACAGACCCAGGATCTGAAGGATTTTGACAGAGAAAAACAGATGTGTGTGGCGTGTGTTAGCTGGATGGCTAAAGTACACTCACATGAATGACTGACATACACAGTGAGGTCACATCACTTCCCCCATTAAACGTCTGTCATGATATTTCAATGAGCTCCCTACCAGTCCACTTTGATATGGACATTTCATTTAAAAAGGCTGGTGGTTTGGAGATGCATTATTTTAGTAGCAGCATATTGCTGACCACCTCTGTAGCATTTTTAAAGCATCTTGCTCGGATAAAGCCTTGATTTCATGTGGTTTTGCTACCGAATGATATCAAATTATCTGATCATAAAGGATGCATATTATAACCTTAAAGTTCACATATTATACAAAGTTCTAAAAAGTAACTAAGGTTCATACTACAACCTGTTTTCATGGTGTTGTATCCATAGGAAAAACTTGATATTTCTCACAGTGCCATTGCTGAATCTCCTCTTTTCAGCGTCTGTCTGAAATGCTCCATATTTAAGCCCCGCATCCAAAACTAACAGTCTAAGGTGTTTGCCGTGTGTCTTTTGAATTACCTTCAATGTCATTTTCCTTTTACTTATTGGATTATTGTTTGTTTGAGAAATTATTGTGATGGTTTAATAGCTAATATTTACTTTTTAAATTATGTTATGAAGTACTGCAATGTCAAAGTATTTCATTTGATTTAAAGGCCATATTTATGTTTGTCAAGAGAGATATTATAATTTCTATTTCTTTGTCTGTCTAGAACCATGGCAATCATCATGACAAAACCAACTTTGCTTGCAAAATAAAGTCAAGTAAATGAATCCTTGTTTCCTGGTGGTGTGTGGCTCCAGTAGAACCTACTCTTCACTACACTGCTCTGATTGGCCCTGAATCTGTCTGCAGGTTTGAATTTAACGTCCAGTTAGATTTAGAGGGATCTGAGTTAGGTTGGTAATGAGGGGGTGTGGCTTCTCCCCCAGAAAGGTTGAGGTGGAGTAAAAAGTGATGGGTGGTTTTTTCTCACACCTCGGGAGTCTCTAGTCACACAGGGAAACTAAGTTTAATGTAGACAACAAATGAAAAAATACATTTTGCATAATAGGTGACCTTTAAACAGCTGTGTCTCAACAGCTCCCCCCGTCTTACAACACAGTCATCACCCAAAGCTGTGTCGTGAATGTTCTTTTGTTCACATACCATGACAGGGAAGATGATGGCCAAGAAGGTTGACTTGAGAACCCAGAGCACCACCAGACATATGATCTGGACCAGTGTGAAGAGGTGGACCTTCCTCAGGGGCACATGACGCAGGTAGGAGAAGTCGGGCTGGTGCTTGGACGGCATCATGTACAACTTAATCCTGTCCCAGAACTGTGGAGGGTGAACCAAAAGGGTGTGAGACAGGCACAGGTTAATGACATGCAGACCTTAATGAATGATTGATCCCAAATTGATGGAGCACCAGCCCTAGCACAAACTCCACCGAGCCAAGCTTCAACTCATTTAAATGCATCTGTAAAATTGTCACTCACTAGGTACTGGTTCTCATATGTGACACCCTTCCTTCAAATACATACACTAACACATACAGCTCCGGAAAAAATTAAGAGACCAGTCTGGATTTTTCTTCAATCTTCATCTCTACATTACTTAATGGTCCCATATTATGCAAAATGCACTTTTTCGATGTTTTTGAACATAAATATGGGTCCACGGTGTGCCTAGAGACTGCCAAAGTATATAAAAAAGAAAACTCTCCTTTTCTCACCCCTTTCTGAAAACCTCCACCCCTCCCCCCAATATACTCAAGCCAGAATTCTCTCAGTTTTCTTTCAACATTCGCTAGGTATCTCACTATGGGACACGGCCCTTGCGCTGTCCCCCAGAAGCAATTTTACAGTCGTGACTGGCCAACAGACGTGACGTCTGCCTTGCAGAGGAGGGACTTCCTCCTACTACATAAGTCCCGTTGTCACGTCATCTCTTCAGTCTTTTACCTCTTCTCGCTCCTAGAAGCACCTCTTGGAAGGAAGTTGTAGACGGCCTAGCAAACTGTTCATAGAGCGAGCTAACCCCTCGGTCACCGAACGCTAGCCTACATCGCTACAGCAAACCTCTGAGAAGCTAAAGCTAGACTGTCACCATACAGTAGCTGCTAGTACCCATACTAGCTGCAATCCAATTTATTTAGGTGGCCTGTCACTAAACAGCGGCTGTTAATAAGCGGAGGGCGAAGAACATGCAGTCAGAGTCTGAATTTACCCTAACCGAGGGCTCGGGGAAGCCTCTGACAAAGTCCTGCGTATGCGGGAACAAGATGTCGGGAGCGGATTGCCATTCCACTTGCATTCACTGCCTCGGGCTGGAACACGCCAAGGCGGCCCTTGCATCCCCGGCTACCTGCGAGCACTGCACGCGTTTTTCACACAAAACCGGCAAACGCCGACTGAACAAACAAGCGAAGCTGTTCGCAGAAGATCCCGTAATGGGGTTATCCGACCCACCACTACCGGAGCTAGCGGAAGGTTCCCGGGGACTCGCCGTCCCACCGCGCACCAGCTGGGGATCGGAGGTGGACCTCACCGAAGGTTCCCAGCCGCTCGAGCTAACCCAACCCGACGTTGTCGATGCTAGCCTGCTGGCAGAGCCTGACAAAGCCGAGGGTGGTTACGCCGAGTCGGGAGAGGAATCCATCAGCCTCGGCTCTGATGAGGACGAGGAGGATGATTACCTTTCCTCCCGCACCGCGTCGCCTATGGTGGTAGGCGGCATGTGCGGCAGCTCCCCGAACCCGGCCGCTAGCGTTGATCTCCACGAGGCCTGCAAAAGGGCAGCTGCGAGGCTGAAAATCGAGTGGCCTGAGCCCCCGGTAGAGACGGCAACATCTCGCTACGAGGGCAAGCGACTCCCAAAGGCTAAAGCCTCCACCAGCCTGCTGCTTCCGGCCTTTCCCGGGTGCCTGGATGAAGCGACTCGGTCCTGGAGCAAGCCTCTCTCAGCCAAGATCCCTGTACAGGGTGGATCGGCGTTGGATTGGGTCGGTATGGAGAAAAAAGGGTTCTCCCACCTGCCTCCGGTTGAACCACTGCTGGCGTCGCATCTCCACCCCACGCAGAAGTCCGCCATGACTTCGGCCTGCCCTACACTGCCGTCCAAAGCTGACTGCTTCCAGTCGTCACTGACTGAAAAGTGCTACAAGGCGATGCAAGGCGAAAGAGGGAAGGTGAGGCGCTGCAACTGTGTCTCCCCAGAAGAGCGCCTTTCCCCACGAACGCGCCCGGCCAGGTGTTCACCCAGCCCCGCGCCCCCTTGCCGGCTTACCGCATCCCGAATCGTCAGTCCCAACCAACCCACGGGGCCGGCCGGGGCCAGAACAAGCCACCGGGGCATAGAGGTGCGTGGGGGAGGAAGCCACCCGCGCCCAGGGCGAAATCCGGGTGGTCGTGCGACCCCTCCGGCTACTCAGGGAGCCATGAGGAAACAGCACGCTACCTAGGCCAGGGGGGTACGGCAGGCCCGGCCAGATGCCGTCACCGTCACCGTCCCCCCTAGATGTGCTGTTCCAAACCCAGTTCCAGGACGGGTTACAGACGGTGTGTTCCAAAAGGCGTGCAGAAGCCCGTTCGGCCTTCACAGTTCACGACCAGACAAAGAAGAGAAGGGTCAGACCTGCAGAGAGCTCGGTGGAGCCGCAGCTGTGTCTCACAAACGCATGCATGTGCAAAAGCACACACCAGTGCCCAGAATCACACATGTGTCCCCCTTCCCCAATAAAGTGTTTATTAAAAATGTTTCAAAGTGCGCATCCAGGCTCCGAGCCAAGGGGCAGCTTCATGTGAAAACAGAAAAAATTCTAAACATAAAAAAGGAACAGAATGTAACAAAACTGGTGCCTGGTGGACATGAGCGCGGGTACGCAGCCCACCATGCCCGTTCTGCCCGGCACGACAGCGAAACCAGCGGGGTTGGGGCCGCTGTCTGGCCGGGCCCAACAGTGGCGTGCATGTGGTGCATCGGATTGGGTTATAAAAACTGTAACCGCCGGCTACAGGCTCCAATTTGCGTCCACTCCTCCCCGTTTCAACGGGATACTGCAGTCGCAGGCCCGTGGAGAAAAAGACAGTGTTTTATAGGAGGAAATCACCTCCCTAAAAGACAAAATGGCAATTCAGATAGTGCCACCAGAGCAAAACCAAAGCGTTTTTACTCAAGGTACTTTATAGTCCCAAAGAAGGGAGGGAGCCTGCGGCCGATATTAGATTTATGCGCTCTGAACAGATACATGAGACAGTACAGTTTCAGAATGCTGACACACGCCGCTCTTATACGCTTCGTGCGCCCAGGAGACTGGTTCACAAGCATAGATTTAACAAACGCTTATTTCCATATTCCCATTTATCCGCCTCACAGAAAATATCTCAGGTTCGCCTTCCAGGGCGTAATGTACGAGTATTTGGTTCTCCCGTTCGGCCTTTCGTTAAGTCCACGGGTGTTTGTGAAGTGCACAGAGGCTGCTATCGCACCTTTCAGGGAAGAGGGAATGCGTTTGGCGACGTACATAGCACACAGTCACCACAAGAGGCTCAGGCGCAAACCAGCTTGCTAATATCGCACCTGGGTTTCACAATAAACGTGAAAAAGAGGGTTTTGATTCCTACTCAAAACATAACGTTCATAAGCTTGTGCCTCAATTCAGTGACGTTCAAAGCACGTCTACCCGCGGAGAGGGTGGAAGCCTTTCAGGCTTGTCTGGCACTCTGCAGGGGGACGATGTTCAAGTTCAGAACGTGCCTCAGACTATTAGGTCTGATGGTGCCGGCGCTGGTAGTAGTCCCACTTGGCCGCTTACATATGAGGCCGGTTCAACACGTGTCCTTTTTAACTACGGGGTTACCATGGGAACTATCCTGGCAAGGAAAGTCCTTTCGACGGATGCATCTCGAGCAGGCTGGGGAGCCGTATACGAGGGCAGAACAACAAATGGCATGTGGAGTTCACATATGCAGTTTGTTCACATAAACTGCCTGGAACTTCAGGCCAGTGTCGCTGGCGCTGAAACATTTTCTTCCCTTTCTGAGAGGGCAACATGTTCTAGTCAGGACGGACAACACCACGGTAGTGGCGTATATAAACCGACAGCTCCCGTCAAATGCAAACGTTGGCACACAGACTGACCATGTGGAGCATCGCTCACCTGTTGTCTCTGAGAGCAACACACGTGCCGGGCGCACGGAATTGGGGAGCAGATTTGATGTCCAGGGGCGACCCTCGCTACAAGGATTGGAAACTCCACAGCGAGGTCGTGGCCCAGATATGGGAGAGATACGGTGGAGCGGAGATCGATCTCTTTGCATCAGAGGAGAACACTCAGTGCCCCCTGTTCTATTCCCTAACCGGTCGGAGCGCCCCGTTGGGGCTGGATGCTCTGGCATACGAGTGGCCACGCGTACTCCTGTACGCTTTTCCCCCATTAGAACTGATCATTCCTACTCTCGCCGGAGTGCGAGAGAGGGGTCATGCACTGATCCTTATAGCCCCCCGTTGGGCGGGGAAATATTGGTTGGCAGAAATAGTCCAGTTGCTGTGCAGCCAGCCTTGGCCTCTGCCTTTACGCAGGGATCTCCTGACGCAAGCGCACGGAGAAATCTTCCATCCTCATCTGGAGCGCATGGCTCTGTGGGCCTGGCCCGTGAAAGGATGAACCTAACGACTGCTGGTCTCCCACAGAATGACATTGCGACTATCCAGGGCGCCAGGGCTTCCGCTACACGTTAAGCATATGACGGAAAATGGCGTGCGTTCGAGGAATGGTGCGTGAAAGCTGGGGAAATAGCTTTCCAGAGCCCCATACCTGTTATTCTTACATTTCTACAAGACTTGCTGGATAAAGGCAAGGCTTTCTCCACCGTCAAAGTGTACTTGGCCGCTATATCTGCTTGTCACATAGGGTTTGGAGACAAAACGGCAGGCCAACATCCTATTATTTGCCGGTTGATGAAAGGTGCACGCCGTCTTCAGCCGGTGTCTCGGAACTTGACTGCTCCGTGGGATTTATCTACAGTGCTTGATGCGCTGTCACGCCCACCGTTTGAGCACTTATAACAGATAGAGCTTAGAAAGCTCTCGTTTAAGACGGCTTTGTTGCTCGCATTGGCCTCGGCTAAACGCGTGAGTGACATCCATGCTCTGTCGGTAAACCCGGCATGTATGCAGTTCTTACAGGGGAACTCAAAGGTTTTATTAAAACCAAATCCTGCATTTGATCCCAAGGTATTTAACTCTGCGTTATCATACCGCCCTATTGAGCTGTTGGCTTTCCATTCTCCTCCTTTCTCCTCTCAGGAGCAGGAGCGGCTGAATGCGCTCTGCCCGGTACGGGCTTTACGCGTCTATGTTGATAGGACAGCTGGATTCAGGAAATCCGAGCAGCTGTTTATATCATATGCTACGTCACACCTGGGAAAGCCTCTCTCGAAGCAGCGTTTGTCACACTGGATCGTGGAGGCTATAGCCATGGCATATAATAGCGAGGGTTTGGAACCCCCTATTGGCCTACGCGCACATTCAACTCGCGGCATGGCCGCATCCTGGGCACTGTTCCAGGGGGTCTCAGTGGAAGAGATATGTGCGGCTGCCAGCTGGGCAACGCCTCACACTTTCACTAGATTCTACAGGTTGGATGTTACTGCGCCTAATCTGTCTCACACAGTCTTGAGCGTTGGATCAGTAAACATGCCTGTTTGACAGGTGTTTGTGTACTGGTACTTCTTTGGCAATACGGGAGTTATTATATCCCATAGTGAGATACCGAGTGAATGTTGAAAGAAAACTTAAGGTTAAGAAATTAACCAAGGTTTTCTGAGACATGAGTGAGGTATCTCACAAGATCACCCTCCTTGCCCGGAGCGAGGAGGAGGTGTTTTGCCTATAGACTGAAGAGATGACGTGACGACGGGACTTATGTAGTAGGAGGAAGTCCCTCCTCTGCAAGGCAGACGTCACGTCTATTGGCCAGTCACGACTGGCGTAGTGTAAAATTGCTTCTGGGGGACAGCGCAAGGGGCGTGTCCCATAGTGAGATACCTCACTCATGTATCAGAAAACCTTGGTTAATTTCTTAACCTTAAGTTTCTGACGTCAAAAACGGGAAAGCCACCTCCCCCCACATTAGTAACCAGAAACTTCCACCGTGCAGTAGTCTATGATAACCCCACCCTCCTATTTCATATTGGTCCACGGCCCCGAGATCCTCTGGAAAAATATTCCTTCACTGCCATGTTGTTTTCAAACATCATCTCAAACTAGAGGTCCTCCTGTTTCCGGGGAATGTTCTCGTGATACTGTCAGTCCCTACAGGCTTAGAAAACACTGCGAGAAGCAAGACCCAGAAGCTCCCCAGCTACCACTTAGCTTGTAAATAGTGCATAGAGTATATACATAGTGTGAAAGTAGTTTGTTATTATTGTTTTTATATTTACTTAATGGTTTGTTTGAAAAATGTTTGAGATGCTTCCTCTTTTATTAGTATAAATCAAATCAAATCAGTTTTATTTGTATAGCCCAAAATCACAAATACATTTGTCTCAGTGGGCTTTACATTTCATACAATATGATACAATATGACACCCTGCCCTTACACCCTTAGCTCGGCTGAGAAAAAACTCCCAGTAAAAACCCTTTACCGGGATTAAAAAAAGTTTAAGAAATCTCAGGGAGAGTCGACAAAGTAAGGGATCCCTCTCCCAGGACGGACATACTGCAATAGATGTCATAAGTAGAGAAAATCCCGAAGGAATTTGATCATTGACCAGGGGCCTGTTTCAGGTAGCTGGTTTTGAGGCAACCCAGAGTTTGTTCGCTCTGAGTTGGTGGAAACTCTGGGTTTTCCGTTTCAGGTAGCAGGTTCAGCGCAACCGAGAGTCAGTTACTGCGGCAACATACGCCGTGGGTCTAACCTGCTCGGGAGGTGGTTAGACCTACCCTGAGTTTGTTTTCACTTTACGCTGCAGCTCCGACTGAAAAAAGAGTGTCACTGTCACACGCGTCCCTGTACAGTTTGAAGCAAAATCACTCTATAGAAATCTCCATTGGGATGTTTTTATCATTTCCTGATGATTTTACGTTTGACCGATCATTTATCTGATCAGTAGCCTTGTTCTCAGCCCTCGGTCCGTTCATATAGGCGGCCACCTTACACATCGTGACATGCTCTACATTCAGATTAATAAACCTATTTGTATTGTATGTTATTTAACGTCTGTGCCACTGAACAGATTTATGTCAGGTGGATTCATGTAACGCTGCGACTGCACGCGATCGTTAGTTCACTTGTGCGATCCTAAAGTCACAGACGAGCCTCGTTAAATAGCCTAATATGAATATACAAATTATATAATAATGTAAACTGTGATCACTTGAGGAAAATGGATCTGGTAATAAATCAATCAGGCTCTTCAATGGAAACTGTCACCTAATGTGTCTTGACGTTAATGTCTTTCACTCCCCATTTAAAAGAAGCGACAGTCTGTTTACTGCACAGTGGGCTATTAGGCTATAGCTTCCCAACATAGCTATTATACAGCGAATATAAAACACTGTCAGCAATGCTGTGCCGCACCAGCTTTATTACCTTACAGCTGATATGCGTAACTTTTTAAAATAGACTATGGCTTCTCATACGGAAGCGAAATGATTAACTTGACAAAACATTTTTGCTGTTTTTTTTCTGAATTGCCGAGGAGATTAGATCAGAGTTATGAGACAATATCCCGTTAATTCTTCTCCATAGGCTACCATAAGCTCATTCGTTAATATTTCTAACTCTAGTGGGAGGAGCGGAGATTTCTTTTTTTCTTTTTTGAGAAGTGGAGAAGTGGGAGGATCAAGCATTTGTTTCTTCTGTTTCCATGGTGAATCATGTTATCAGCGATCCATTGACGATGGCTTTTACGCACATGCTCCACCCAGAGTGAACACGCTCAGAGTTGATAAACCCAACGCTGATCCACTGTTCTGAAACCGAAAAGCCAGAGTTACTCATCAACCCTGCGCTCTGAGTTTACCAACTCAGAGTGCAGGATTAAACTCAGAGTATGTAAAACCAGCTACCTGAAATAGGCCCCAGGTGATTACATGGTAATACTAAAGTAAAGTGTGAATCCCATGAATCATTATATGTGGTTCAAAGTCTTCATTCAGTCTAATTTCCTAATGTTCTTTGAAAATAGAGACAATATTTCTACCAAAAAGCGTCTGGACCAAATTTCATATTAGTCATGTTTAGTGCATTTCCCTACTGTGTTTGGGAAAATTTCCACTGCATTTTTGAAGCTAAGGCTTAGGAGAAGCAATTTCAAGAGCCAAAACAATTAAACAGGATGTCTAAAGGTTCTTCTTTCACACAAATGTCCAGGTTTTTCAAAAATCGCAATACATTTTTCAGCATTTAAGCCAATTATTTATATACACAATGGTCTAGGACAGGGGTCTCCAAACTTTTTTCACTGAGGGCCACATACAGAAAAATCTACGAAGGGCCGGGCCACTTTGCAAAAATAACACATTTATCAGGACATGTAGCTGCTCTGATGTTTAGTTTCATAGTGTCTTCGTAAATTGTAATCCTTCTTCACGGCAACACTTTCCTTGCACATTAAACAGACACATTCCCCCTCTTGTTTATATGCCAATGATACACCCAGTGTTTTCTGCCTTTGCGTCCAATGTCCAGCAGGGTGAAAATAGTATCCAGCCGAGGTCCCGACCGTCCTAGGGTGGTCCGGGGGTATGCCTCCCCGGGAAGATTTTTTAAAGTTTTTAAAGTGAAATGCATGAATCTGGTAGCCTGGCATTCCCAGACCTGCCACTAGGCGCAGGCAAATTAAATTTGCTGCGCGTGTTGGTCTGGACACGCTCCGTTGAAGCTTATCAAGTATACCAGAAATCTGGGATAACGTTTCAATTGGTTCAATTCAAATTCAATTCAAAGAACTTTATTCTTCCGTTAGGAACTTCATATGTGGAGGAGCATCAGGGTACAACAGTACATACAATATACAAGCACACACGCGCGCGCACACACACAGACACACACACACACAGTATCAGCTCAACATATGGCAGATAAAAACAATCTTAGCTTAGCCTAGTGAATAAATAGTACATAAATAGTACCGCCATAGAGGAGGAGTAATAAATACGTTTAAAAATGAAGTTAAAAAATAGTCCATGTGTTGAAAAAAATAAAAAATAAAAAAAATAGATAGAGGAGACAGGGGTTTAGCCATTCAAAAGTCTGATGGATGCCGGGACGAAGCTTGACAGGGCTCGGTTTGTTCTTACTGTAGGGGCTCTGTATCTGCGGCCTGAGGGTAAGAGGCAATACTGGCTGTGTAGAGTGTGTGTGATATCCAAGGTGATTAGTGTTGCTTTTTGCTTAGTCCTTTTGTTGTAAATGCTGATGAGTGATTCCTGCTGTTGTCCAATTATTTTGCTGCTCAGTTTGATGATTCTGTTGAGTGGGTTCCTATGGATGTTGGACAGTGCTCCAAACCAGGAAGTGATGTCTATCTAATATGGGCGCGCCAGAGCCCTTTATATGGTACTCTGGGGAGGACGTAACCGGATGACGACAGTGACGTGCATGCGACGTCGAAGCCGTGATAGTAAACATCAAAGATGGCTGCGGATATGTTGTGTGAGTTTGAGACTGCTTTGGCCTCGACCCTTAACGAATTGGAAGACGGGACTCATAGCTTTCACTAGCAAGTAAGTGGAATGTTCTGTTTTGCCGACCGACAACGGCAAACGTTTAATTTAACAGTTTAACAGCTGTTCGCTAAACGAACGGGGCTTACGTCACTTGTGCATCGCTCTGATTGGTTGTAGTGCTATCCAACTGCGTGCAGTGGCATTTCGAGTAGGAGCCGCCCCTTGAGTTGGAAATATATTGATCGTGGCCAGACCCTCTATCGTTCAAGATACCAGGGTCAGGATTTCCAGGCTATGAATCTGGTGCACTTTGAGAGGGAAATTAAGAGGCTAAATCTGAAGAATTTTGTATGAAAAAAAAATGGAGACACTGTGTCAGATGAATTAGAAGCTATTGGAGAAGGACACTTAGATTTTCCATAATAATATTAATTTAAAATAAAATAAACAAAAAACAACAGGCCTAATGTGTTCTGAACATTTCCATATAAAACACTTTGGTATAATCTATCTTCTTGCACATTTAAAATAGGTATTTATAGAAGTATGTAAAATTGGAGAAAATACCCCTAAAGGTAACACAACAGATAGGACTACTTGTGCTTTTTTTCAAACGGTGAAACTAAAAGAAATGTTTTTATTGGTATTTTTGCCTGACTGGTGTATAGCTATTAGCTTTGGGACAAGCATCCAGATGTGGGGGGAGCTCAAAGATGGTATATAAAACGAGGGGAGCTGCAGCTCGTTTTCAAAAATAGGCCATCCTGAGATTAGCTGAAAATCAGGGTATAGAGGCATACTACAATAAATGATCTGACGGTTTTTTCAGCAAACAACTAAAGAAAAACTTATTAGGGACCTCTGAGACCATATAATATTTAATGGAAATGGTCTTAATGACAATATCTTTGGGGGGAATTTGGTAGAAATGTTGTCAATGGGGAGCCCTTAGCTCAGTTGGTCCCCGGGCCGGGCCCAGCAGCAGACCGGGTTCAATTCCCGCCCGCGGTTGTTCTCTGCATGTCACTCCCCTCTCTGCCCCATTTCACCTCTGTCTCTCTGCACTATCAATAAAGCATAAAAATGCCCAAAAAATATCTGTCAATAGTTTTTATTATGAAACCAAAATGTGCATTCTACTCAAACATATACCTATAAGTAGTAAAACGAGAGACACTGACTATTTGGAGTGGTCTCTTCATTTTTTCCAGAGCTGTATATTACAGCATATACTTTGCCTTGATGTCTTGTTTTTCCATTGCACATAATATTCTCTTTTACAAAATGTGGGAGCTTATAACACATCTTTCATTCAATGTTTCATATACTGTTTTCTCTCTAGACTATAGAGGGGGACAATGGATAATTTCAGTCTGCCTGTCTGTTTGCTTGCTTGGCAGTTTTATATAAGCTGGCGGCGTCAACGAATGAAGTAGGGCTAGGATGTACAGCCACAAACACTCTATTCGTAATGATAAACAACATCAACAGCTGGCACACAACGTACCTGGATTCCACTGAGGGAAGCTACGCCCATGTAGAGGAAGACACCGTACAGCACAGGCATGGGGATGTACTACAAGCAGAAGGAGGGACAGAGAACATGCTATCAGTCACATTTTAGAGAGTTAGCGACATGGTTTAGGTTGCTATATAGGCAGCAAGGTATGGAGGCTCAAGCTGTACAATGTTAAAACATTTCAAACGTATTTGTAAAACAAATATCCATACATAATAATCAAGTTGAGTTGTTTTTTCTGTCATATTTGAAATTGCTCAGTTTTAAAGTCAGCTTTTATGAAATGAAATATATAATTGTATTTTTTTTCCCTACAATTATGAGAATAATAACATGGATATGACATAGGAATGTGTCTGCTACTATTAACCAAAATCTGTTATTTTGTAAGGAAGCATTTTTTGTTCAGGTTTTAATGCAGTCAGACTTGAGCAGAGGATTACCTGTGAATCAATGGCTACCAACACAGAACAGAGCTATGTATTGTTCACACCAGATGAGAAAGAGAACAAACACTTGTGAGTCCTCCTGTGTGTACGTCATACCTTCAGTACGGGAGCGAGGAAGATGGAAACTCCGGTGAGACAAAACACTAAAATGCCCGTCATTCTTTGTTCTCTGTATTTTGGAGATTGATAAAAATACACACACACAAGACTATCAGGTCAATTTGTGTTATTGCCAGTGGCAGCCTCAAGTGCTTCTTTCCCATGTACTGTTACTGTGTTATTATTGTTGTATACTGTGGACCGACCTGACCCCGAGGAACTGGGGCTGCTCTCCGGGGGCGCTGGACTCACTCTCCATCTTCAGAGAGTCAATGTGGGCGATGGAGATGACCGTAGCAGCCACGTACCAGGGCAGGCCCAGGAAGGAGCAGACTGCCATCAGCACGCCCACCCAGAACAAATCCAGGTGATAGCCACAGCCTTTCTGCAAAAGGAAAAAAGCACAACACAGATCAAGACCTCATATTGCTGGGATTGGTCAGCGACTGTCTGAATGCGTTGTGTCGTTCTTTGAATGTTTTTTGTCCGGCTGCGATGGTTTAAGAAATCAATTTGATTCATAAAGTGGTTAAGTCAAATAATGTATCAGAGGTGGCAACATGTAAAACTGCCATTTATATTAATGAGGAGGTATTAATCTGTATTATCTTCAAAACGCAAATTTGTATAGGGATAGTTCAGTATTTTTGAAGTGGGGTTGTATGAGGTAGGGGGAGAACGGGGTAATTTGTCACATGGGTTGGATGTCACATTCGTTATATCTCGCCACCAGAGCGCGCTAGCTCTGAAATGTTGATATAAAAAAGGTCCAGAATTGGGATCAGAGGTCACATACATAGACTTCCTTGGAGGAAGACAGCTGCATTTCAGGTGAGAGGATGTTTTGTGTTTTTCATGTCAAATTCAAAATATTTTGCTTCTCAGTATTTTTCTTCTAGGCTTTTACACAATGGGTTTATAACAAAACACTTGTTACCCTCAGAAAGTGTGAAGGGTAAGCTATAGTTTAGATTGTTGTTAGCAAGCTAATTAGTTGTCAGATGGTTGTTGGCCTTGATGCTAGCAAGAAATTCAGGTTGGGGTTGGTCGTCAAATTTTTTGGGGGGTTGGTTGTCACATGTTATCTCAAGGCTGCAGCCAGAAAAGGAACCCAATAACGAAATAAATTGTCAAGCTATATCCTCACTGACACCCCAGAGAAGGAAAGAATAGAGCAGGAAAAGGCAGCTAGCAAGCAAAAGAAAAAAGGGCAACAAAATCAAACCAACCCAGTGCATCCCAAACTAGACCAGCTGCCAAGGCTACAGTAAGTTATGTAGGCCTATTTATCAACTTGACAATGCAATTAAACTTTCAAATTTGGTTCTGCCTCATTGCCTTCTTTTTAAGATTTTTCCCATTAAGATAACATTGTGACAAACGACCCCATAGTGTGTGACAACCGACCCCTTGATGGGGTTGGTTGTCACAATGTGTCAGAGTGTCTTTGATGGTAAATTACTTCTTCATTACAATAAGTTGGAAAAAAAGAGAGACACACATTTCAAGCCAACACCTTAAGCTTCAATTTAATGTAGGAATGGCTATTGACAGATGTTTTGGTGATGAGCAATTCTCACTAGAGTAAAAAGTGTGCCTACTTACCCCGTTCTCCCCTACTTATTTTTATTACATATTTTAAAGATATTTTTTGGCATTTTTCATGCTTTATTGACAGTGTGTAGAGACAGAGGTGAAATGGGGCAGAGAGGGGAAGACATGCAGCGAACGCCCTTACACATTGCGCCACGGGCACCCCCCTGACTGAGGTACTTAGTCTGTTACCTTATGGAGATGGTGATCAGTGCAGTCACTATAGGGAGTTTAGTGGGGACGTAGCTGTAGCAGAAGTCAGCGCTGTACTGTTGTAGAGGGGCCTGGCTAAATATATGAATGCTTACAATTACAATTAAACGTCTATTTTTAAGAAAGCATTTAGGGGAGAGTAGCCTAAGTTGTGCATTTTGGAAGTTGCAAAACCCCTTGTTTCTAGAAAACCGTGTAAGAAATTGGAAATGTGACCACATATTTAAGAAGAGCCATCCATTTGACTCATCCTGTAAAGAAGGGAGACACAAGGAATAAGATATAAGCACATTTAAGCTCAAAAAACTGTGTTTTGCCTTTCAAAGTAAAATTTCCATGATCAAGGTTTTTTGATTATTGTGTCTGAACAATTATAGACACGTTTGAAAACATTTGACACATGTTTTAGCGCTTTGGTATGCTACACTTTGAGTCTATATAGTTAGCACGATGTCAGCCCTAAATTGCTGCATCATGCCTATTATCCACAATTTTGGGGATGGGGTGATTTGTGCCAAAGGGCCTAGGTGAGTTATAAGTAAGTAAGTAAGTAAAATGTATTTATAAAAGCACATTTATGACAGTTTGCACTGTCCAAAGTGCGGTACATAGTGCATTCAGTAGGTAAACAATGAAGGTAAAATAACAATAACCAAAATAAAAGACGTAAAGCCCATACATCCACATAAACACAGATAGTAGTGCAGAGGTAAGATAGTTAATGGGGAGGAAACACCAGGGTGTACATATGGGTTTTGAGCCTTGATTTAAAGGCAGAAATGTAGGGGGAATCACATTTGTCAGGTGGCAGTTGGTACCACAAGCACGGAGCAACTAGTGCAAAGTACATTTCTGAGAGTTGTGCCAGTGGCATGGCTGTATACGCTGGTCACCAAAAGAAAGTGATTGTCTACAGTAGCTCAGAAGAGAGTGACATCTCAATTCCACTTAACGACACCACTGATGAGAGTTCAGATGGCCAGAAAGATGATGATGGTAACTTTGTCATTGTGAGCTTTGCAGGCAAAACCACCTAGATCTGCTAGGCCTTGTTTAAGAAAATGTACCTTCAATCTTTGTCAACTATTTACTTTATTTACTTTAAATACACCTTAAATAAGTGATTGTCTAATGGATTTGTCTTGCATTACAGTTTTTGAGATATATATAAATTGGCACAATTCACCCCATCTTATTTTCTCCAAATGCACAAATCACCCCACGGTGTGGGGAGATTTGTGCGACAAGACAACTTTTTTTCCGAAAGCTATATTTCTTCAACAGTTTATTCCAGATCCAAAGTTTTTATTGCCAGGGATGCACAACATCCTGAAATATATGTACATATTTGAGTTGGAGACATAACTGTCAAGGCCTCACTTTAAAATCACTTTGAGTAAAAAGTTGCACAACTTAGGCCACTCTCCCCTATATATTTGGCGGAGAAAAAAAAAAAGTTTTTGGGCTGGCCCTCTCTGCGAATGTACAATGCTGCCTACTGCAACAGTGACGTTTCCCGCATTTTTAAAATGACTGCGCCCGCTGACCAAGCTTATCTTATAGATATCATGATGAAATTGTGATAGTTAATGACTTACATAAAAGCAACTCTATTTTGTATCACAATTTTTCAGAAATGTTTTAATATATATGCAAATGAAGCAATATCTTACTAATCGTGCATGCGTTTGCATCTCTTTAAAAATCTAGATATTGGATAAAGCCAGAGTTAGAGTCTTTATTTCATTTTTACAACATATTAGTGTCCAAAACTTTTACAGAACATATTTTGGACACAGCCTTTATTCAATTTCTAAATCAAAAATGGCTATGCAGGTCTTACAGGTCTTAAGGCCAGGACACACCGGTCAGATAATCGCCGTCGTAGTGTCGGTAGGGGGTCGGGACACGAATCTGTTTGGTGTGTGCCGTGACGTCGGCCGGCCGACCGTCTTTCATTTGGAGCAATTTGATTGGTGGAAGGCTAGCGAATCAGTGAAGCCCGGAAGTGAGGCGGGTAGCACAAACAGCTAACAACAGCTAGCCATCGTTTTAATGTGTTTGTTCGTTTCGTTTTGAGAGTACTCACATGCATCAACCCTTGTTGACTGCTCGACACCATGCTCGACACTCTCTGCTAAAAATTGTGCTCTTATGGTCCATAAATATAATTACGTATTTCTATCTATGTTTATGCTCTAGAGAGCTGTCCCATCATTTCCGGCTTTCGTATTTTTTCGGGCCACAATACAGATTAGCGCCGCCTGCTGTTATGGAGACATTACGTCCCGCGCAAGCAACAGAGCGTACGGAAAGTCAGCAGTCAGTTTGGTGTGTTCTCTGGCCGCGACGGGATGACTGGAGCTTCCTGAAACGGCCGACTCCATTTTTTGCGTAGTCGGAACAAGTCAGAACAAGTCGGACTGGTGTGTCCTGGCCTTTAACCCTCCAGTGTTTCACCTTAATAGGAGCTTTTTATGAATATTTTAATTTCTTCAATGGTACAGAATCACAGTGGCAAAGCTACCTTAAGTTTGTTCTCCTTGCGGTTGACAATGACAGCGCTTATCTGCTGGTCCATGAAGATGAGGATGGTGACCAGGAGAGCAGGGACAAAGCTGGCCACATACACCCACCACGGGTTCTTTCCAAAGGGCAGCACTATCCAGCCACGGCCCGGCCGAGTCGGCTAGTGGGACATGAGAGGCCACTTTATTACCACAACAAATGAGCAATTCATTTTCTACAGTTCTACATTTAGATGGAATGACATCATTACAAGACAGTAGATATAACCTAATTAATATTTGCTTTCATACAGAGAGTAAGATAAGATTATAGATGTCTCTCATATCTGTCCATTCAGTGAAGACGAGAAGCAGGGGAAAACCGCTACACAGCCTGGCTCTGTCGAAAGTCAAAATACATCTGCCTACCTGTAGGCCTACCTCTAAAGTAGGGCCCGACCGATATGGATTTTTGAGTGCCGATGCCGATTATTTTCAGAGAAAAAGTACGAAAATTATAAAATAGTCGATATATGGTCGGGCCCTTGTCTCGCAAATCCAGACCAAACTCAGCAAGTAGTATGGTCTCACGCCGTTTAAAGCCGTCTATCCGGGGGAAACTGGGCTGGCCTGATTTTATTTCTTTAAACCAATCACAATCATCTAGGGCGGGGCTGAGCTGGTGTACTGTAATAGGGAGAGGCAGGGCGCAGTGCATTCGACAAATGGTGACAGCAGTTCAGTGATAGTGTTGCACTTGCTTGCCCTACTCTAAAGCTCAATTACCGGGCTGTTTGCCCCTGTGTCTGTACTATGCTGAGATCAGCTAACTGTCTCCTGGTGCCATGTTCATATGTTATGAACAGACATCAGAGTCTATCAACACTCTCACATTTCTTGACGAATGAAATGCAAAGGTTTTTTTTATCCAAAAACTGTAACTATTCCTTTTAAACCACATATTTTCCAGTGTGAGAAAGCATTTCTTTGTCAACCAAAAAAGATATAAAATGACTCATACAGCTCTGGAAAAAATGCCAAAAATTTATAATTTTGAGTAAAATTAACATTTTGGTTTTATTCTAAAACCTACTGACAACATTTCTACCAAACCCCCCCCCCCCCAAAAAAAAAACATATTGTCATTAAGAGTATTTGCATTAAGTAATGTAGATATAAAGATTGAAGAAAAAATCCAGACTTGTCTCTTAATTTTTTCCAGAGCTGTACGTATAGTGACATGGGGAATTGAAAATGACTTGCTGTACCTTGAATTCAGTGGGGACGATCAGCTTAGGAGTTTTGAGTCCAACCAACATATCAAGGCCCACAAAGGTCATGATGGACATGAAGATGGAGAAGTCGCTGATGAGTTTCCTCAGCTGTTGCCACGGGGATGGAGAGAGACAGAGAGCAAAACAGTTCAAAAGAGAAAAACAAACAGTTCTTTGCCCAACTGAAAGCACATGCGCGGTCCCATAGGAGCCAGGTCATAAATAATGAAACA
Organism: Ammodytes dubius; assembly: GCA_026122265.1. Classification (NCBI taxonomy): domain Eukaryota; kingdom Metazoa; phylum Chordata; class Actinopteri; order Uranoscopiformes; family Ammodytidae; genus Ammodytes; species Ammodytes dubius. Next base: position 4,971,841 of record CM047507.1, read on the forward strand.
GCTTCACTTGAGTCCTTATGTTAGCAGTGCTGTGTTGGGCCTCAGGGGAATTGCAGCAACACAACGATACATCCAACTACAGGTCATTGTGCTGCTGAACAGTCCATTCAATATCATGTTTCTCAGAATGCAAAGTGAAATGTCATGGTGCTCAGTACTCGAGTTGTAAAAAAAAATCAGGGGGGATGGTGGATTGGACTTAACGTTAAGGGACAGATCTTTTGTGCTGATGACAGCGCATATGGTGGGAGACCAATTGTGTACCCTTTTGATTATTGTTTAAGCACAGAGAGATAATTATTATATTATATTCAGTGCTTGAAATGGGGGAGGGGGGGGAGTGCCAGAAATATGTGTAACAGGTGGACAGAGATACCTAAGATGCGAGCGTGCGCACCAGAAGCTTTCCACATCAGTATAACAACCATCTGCCACCTTTTATAAAAAGCAGAAGTGTTTAATTTTTAAATTTTCTTTTCTTTCTAAAATCAACTTGTGCTGTCAGAAACACTGATATTAAGGAATGTTCCAAACACAATAAGTATAATTGCAAGGGGGAAAAATCCAATTTATGTTCAGGAAATAAAAAAATAAAACCTGTAGTACACAATATCCGTTTTTGATTGTTCCTGTGGGACATTTATTCTTGCTGTTTTGTTTCCAAATTTTTCATGAATAAAAACAAAAACTTTTTATAAACATCACCCTTTTGTTTCTTTTTTTAAATCGCCCCTTGCATCAACCGGAAAACATATCTACAGTTAGCAGCCTGAGCCATAGAAGAGAAGGCTTTGGGGGAGCGCTTGCTGAGGGACAGTGACCACCCGATGTGCCAGCAGCACAGCAGCATTGCGAGAGGCGGAAGCAGCAATAGGCTTATTTACAGGCTTAAATAATCGATACGCTACACAAAAAGTTGTGTAAGTCGGTTTGGATAAAGTAGAAAGCCAATGAGCTTTTGCGCACAACATTTACTAACCGAAAGAACAAGTTAATGAGTGAAAAAAGTCGCCGAGTAGCAGTAGTGTTCTAACTGCCTTTGCAAAGGAGGGACTGCGCTCTGTGGATGTGATTGACTGTTGACCACAGAAAAGCAGATGATGGGTGATTTTGGAGGCGGGATTTCGCCGTGCCCACCCAATCAGAAGCTAGGAATGGTCCTGGTATATTATATACACATTTTTTTTATTGGCTGAAAATTTTATTGCCGGTGTTACTAAATGTTGAAATAGTGGTAATATTTCTCCATTCATTGATAAAATAACAGGGGATGGGAAGGGGGGATGGCCGATTTAGAAGGGGGATGATTTTACGATCTTAATTTCTAAGGGGGATGCCATCCCCCCTCAACTCGAGTACTGATTGTGCTCCCTAAAAACACGTTTTGAGTCTCATTTATAGTGTCCGGTACTCATATTATAAACTTTTGATTTGAGTTATTATGTGCATTTGACATTACATTGCTGCCATTACATTCACTGACTGATCCACGGTAAAGGAGCAGAGCAATGCTATACTACATTCTAGCAAACATCATTTTACCTTATTCTGAGAAGTATTTATTTGAGGTACAGTGTGAAATATAAGAGTATCTTGGCATCATCTAGTGATGAGTTCTCAAATTCACAGAAGCTACGGTGGCCTTCAAGGACAAGAAGCTAGTTACTAAAGATGACATCATCCACTACTGTCTCAAGTCTTTCCACAATATCAAGCCATGAGCTTAAGATGTATTGAGCTATTCACTCTAAAGTACAAATTATTTGTCTTCCAACAGGTGCAATTCGGGCGAACAACGACTATAAAAACGGAAAATGCTGTTTAGTTTGTCTGCTTGGTGCTACTGTAGAGACACGACATTGCAACATGGCAGCCTCAGTGCACCTTTGTAGATATAAAAGGCTCATTTTATGGTAATGTCTTCCCTTTTTAGATTTTCAAGCGATTATACACTAATTTAAAAAATGCTTGTGAATATGACATTCCATTTCTACTCAGTCTGTTCTGAAAAACACCAAATTCCCTTGTGCACACTGCACCTTCAAATATTTAGTTTGAATTGATATTGATTGATTGAATTGATATCCTGTGTGTCACCTTGGTGGGGAAGTAGCGGCTGAACTTGAACTTCTTGAGGGAGACGGTCATGGAGTAGGTGCCGAAGAAGAGGATGAAGGACATGAGGGCCAGGTCAGGCACGTACTTGCAGGAATTGCCCGACAGCGAGCCTCCGTACATCAGACACTCCTTCTTGCTCAGCTGGCTCCAGTCCAGAGCTGTCACATTCAACTGGTGGGTGGCAGTGTAGGGGAGAGACAGGAGAGGACCAACAAGAGTCAAGTGTTTTGACAAAAGTTGTGGAGGAAAAATGCATAAACACGTACAGAGTGAACATTTTGTGGACAACCAAGGTGAAGTTTGTTATTCATCCACGGAGGAGAGTGAGAGCACGATGGGAGAGATGGTGAGAAACAAACAAAGGAGACAGTCAGAAAGAGGAGAGCAAAGTGACTCCTCCGTCAAGACGGCATCGATATCTGGTTTTACTGTTCGCTAAAATCACTTTGGCTCTTTTCAAACAATGTTGTCATTTGGCCTTCAAACCTCCCCCTGTTATTCCTTTCTGGGAAAAGGTGAAATGTCGTTTTGGACATTTGTCTTTTTATACTTACTCTACACATTGCAATGCTCTTATATTGGACATTTTTCATTTCTTTAGTTTCCTGAATATTGAACAATATAATGTTCATTATGTCCTTGATATTGTACATTCTTTAATGTCTTAAGTTTTCGATACCGGTTGGTTTTGCATTACTTTTACCACTATTTATACTATATTCATTGTATACATTACTAATCTTTTTTTATATACTTTGAATGTATTGCACAGTGCAGACAAATTGACAATACGGTTGATTTGACATGACATTCTGCTTAAAAACACACACTGCACCAAAATAGAGGCAAACATGAAAATAAGAATGAAAACAAGCCACTTACCCCAGAGACACTAGAGCTGTTATCTGGCATTGGAGCTAAACCATTGAAGATCATTGCAGACACTGTTTGTGAACGGGAGAGAGACAGGCAGAGACAGGGAGGCAATGAGACAGAAAAATGAAGAGGGAGTGTGGAGGAGAACAGAAGGGAAAGAAAAAAAATTCAAAAACATATCGAGAATCCCGACCCTGGACATTGCAGAGAGCGCCACAAGGCCCGAGCAGACGAAAAACTAAAAGGTACTCACTTGCAAGAGATGACAGCCAAATTGTTTGTGCATGGCGAAAACAAACAAGAGACAAATCAGTTACAGAAATCAATGTCCGTACAATGAAGGAATCTAGTGAATGAAGGAAGCCATGCAAGCCCACCATTTCTGAAAAGGATCCTCTCTATTAAATGAATGAATGGATGAACATGTTTATCCAGGAACTCAAACATTTAGTAAGCATTTCTGTACCGGAATTTATTTTTACTTATCAGGGCAATGTCTTATACCTGGAAAAAGCTAATGTCAGCTGATACAGAAATTGTACTTCTCTCACAACCGCAATGAATAAAAAGTAAGAACTTGGTTGTACTTTTTTAAAGACAACTCATTTAAGTCTCATTTTTCCTCTGATGATCATGAATTACATGTGACAGCAAACAAGACCATCAATGCAAAGAATGCTACAGTACTACCATATACTAATGGTGCGTATTGGTGACGTGCGTATCTATAATAATTCTGGGCACCTGTTTGAGATTTGTGACTTTGAATCTGACTCCAAATCAGACCCCAGATTTAACATTAAAGGGTCCAACTTAAGCTGAAATAAGGTCTAACCACTGTGAGGCACAGCACTTCATTGCACTCCTAAAGGAGGTTTCCCCTGTTGTCTTCCATATTCCAATATACACCACTACCATACAGAAATCCACTTGCAGAGAGTGGCAACATTTTCAAAACTATTTAACCTTTGTCAAAGAACGGTGTGTTTATGTAGTGTTTGATCATTTATGATTGGTACGCTAATTAAGAAAATACATTTTTAGGGCCTTCAAGATCTACTTTATTTACTGTATTTTAAGAACAATTTTCAGCTAAATACTGACTGTGACAGATAACCTACTGTTACCGAACTGTTTCAAATGTCTCTCAGAGTTGATTTCAAAGCGGAGTTAATCGAGCCAAAACTAATGGCAAGAAATGAATCCATAACCTAAAAGTATGCTTGTAATGACCAGTTGCATTAACTTCAGTGCCTATGAAGTGTCTTGAAAAGATATTGTTAAACCACCTGCTAACTGAAGTTTCATCATGTCTTGATCCCCACCAGTTCGCTTACCAACCAAGCAGAGGGGTGGATGATGCACTGCTGACAATGACCAACAGTATATGGGAACATCTAGAAAGGCCGAGTACCTTTGTTAAAATTGTTTTTATTGATTTCAGCAGTGCTTTTAATACCATACAGCCCCACCTGTTGGTGGATAAACTGGCAGGGCTAGGGGTTAACCAAAAACTCATAATCTGGATTAACAGTTTTCTAACAAACAGAACTCAACAGGTTAGGTTTAACTCAGCAACCTCCACCTCTAGGCCCATTAATACCGGGGCCCCTCAAGGGTGTGTTTTGTCCCCTCTACTCTACACACTCTATACTAATGAGTGCCGAGCTAGCACATCCACACACACCTTCTTCAAATACGCAGATGATACTGCCATTGTGGGGTATTTGAAACCAGATAGCTCAGCGCTAACCAGCTTTGAGGAAGAGATGAGTAACTTCACCAAATGGTGTAAAGACAACTTCCTGGCAGTTAATGCAAATAAAACGAAAGAAATGGTAATAGATTTTAGACGTCATAAAAGTGAGATCCCTAACAGCACTGTAAATGACAAAACAATTGAGAGGGTTAGTAGTTATAAATACCTTGGTATTGAAATTGATGACCAACTCAAATTTGAGATATGCACTACGTCTAAGGTAAAAAAACTACAACAACGCATGTTTTTCCTACGTAAGCTGAACTGCTTTCAGGTGGACTGCATTATTTTGGAATTGTTTTACAAAACAGTCCTTCAGAGTGTGTTGTCCTTTGGCTTGGTTTGTGTGTTCGGCAACATGCGCAAAAAAGACCAAAATAAATTACAGCGTTTGGTAAAGACAGCAAGCAAAATCATTGGATGCAGTCAGACGTCAGTCACTCAGCTATGGTCAGATCTTGTTGTGAATAAAGCTGAGCAGATACTCAGTGATCCTTCCCACCCCTTATATAGGAGGTTCCAACGCAGCAACCGTGGCAGTAGCAGGCTGCTGCAAAGGTCAATCAGAACCAAAAGGTTTAGCTTGTCATTTGTCCCCTCTGCTATTAGACTTTTTAATGAAAGACACAGGTCAAGATCATGAACACTGTGTTTTTCTTTTACTGTTTTTAACTTAATCTTTGTGAATGTTGTTTTTAGGCCTGCTACTGATGAACTGAACTATTTATTTCTTAAATGTTGTTGTTGTTGTTGTTGTTGTTCTTGTTGTGTGTGTGGCATGCCCACTTGTATGCCTATGTGTCCTAAATGTGCTGCACTTTTGACCACACAAATTTCCCAATTCTGGGATAATAAAGTATACTTTGACTTTGACTTTGACTTTTCAGAAAAATGGTTGGTAGTGATATATATATATGCCATAAGGATCTAATTGGAGGCAGGATTTGATTTGGAAATAGTAAGTTAACAACACACATAGCTAATTGGAACTGGACTCCCTTTTTGTTTCCAGTGCTTCATAGTTACTTATAGGCTGATAAGATACATATTTTTTAACATGGAATGACCGTTAAGTGCAGCGTATGATGTTAGTAAAAATAGCAGAATAAAGGGTTTGGTTAACTGAAGACAGGTAGTTTTACTCTCCTTTATAACCTGCATAGGGAGTCAGTCTACCGAGCCCAAAAGGAGCCCTCCCTTGTGGCCACATTGCCTCCTTGTGGATTAACCGCCTGTATCTCCCTAAGCCAAGGGGGTGGTGAACTCACTCGGGACTGGGCCAGACATTCGCATTTGTAGGCGGTGACGTAGTCGGGCTTGAAGTCCGTGTTGATGGGGTAATACTTGAAGGAGCCCGCCATCTTCTTGATGGCGTCGGAGATGAAGATGAAGGAGATGAGACTGGAGAAGCCCTCCTCGGTGAAGCGCGTCATGTACTTGATGATGAAACTGGCGTCCGTGGCCACCAGGAGGAAACACTGCAGGCAGGAGTGCATGCCGATCCACAGACGCAGCTCCATGTAATCTATGCCGTTGTTCCTTTAGAAGAGAAGAAGTCAGAGAAGGAAATTCAGACATCCAGTAGCAAACATCAGTAATAACAAAAAAACAGACCAACATCAGACAACCTGTGGGTGAGCTCTACATTTTAGCCTAAAAGGAGTAAAAGCGGGGAAAAACTGACGAGTATAGACTTTGATAGTGGCTACATGGGCAGCATTTTAAATCCCTTAACTCTCACTAGAGCTGAATGCAAATCCTGCACAGTATGATGAAGATAGGGTCATAGGCCTACACTGTAGAGCAGGAGATTCAGTTGTGTTTTTGTTCTCTTATCAAATAATCCTCCAATTGACATTTAGAAGTGGGTGTCACTGTCAACAGTATTTCCACTACTATAAGAACATATAACTAGGTCTACTATAAGAACGTTTGGCTCTAAAGTGGCTCACTTGCTGAATTCAAACAGGAGCTTTTCAAAGATGAGGATGGGACCAGTGGAGCTGAGGATGATGAGGGGCTGTCCACTGAATAGACAGAAGACAGTACCAGCCAGAGCCGTGCCCAGGAAACTCTCCATCACGCCCTGTTGGAACACAGAGAAAAAGAAGATTATCATAACACAAAGAAACACAGTGAGCTGAAAGACAGAGCTGTGGTGTGGAATTGGGCTCCCAGGCCATTTGAGAATGCAGCTGAAAATAGCTGGCATAGTTTGGGCCTGGAAAATGGTTGGCGTTGTGGTGTTGATGTAGTCAGCTAATCAAGCCTTCCGATGAGAGGAGAGGAAGGAGAGATGGATAACAAGGAAACAAGTGTGACTGTGTGACAGACAGACACACACACACACACACACACACACACACACACACACACACACACACACACACACACACACACACACATACACACACACACTCACACACACACACACACACTCTTAAACTTCCTGAATTGACCCCAATTTGATTTTAATCTAATGATGCTACTTGCCTTTGTTTAGAATTGGCACGGCTGCAACCATAATTTAGGCATGCTTTGTTACTGGAAACATATGTACATCATGGAGACACCCAAATATAGCATCATGGATCATGCTTGAATACGTATTGAATATATTGTTAAATCGTTTTACACATATGAATTGTATTGCAACTAGCAAGGGCAATTAAACTGATGTTGCTGCAGTAGCTGTATTTACTTGTTTTCTGTTAAAGGAATAGTTCAACATATTCACAAATAGGCTGATGATTTTTTCTTGCTGAGAGTAAGATAAGAGACCAACACCACACTCTTAATATCTGTACAATTAATGTGATGCTAGAGCTCTGAGCCCATTAGCTTAGCTCGCTTAGCACAACAAATGGATGTGAGGGGAACTTTACCGGTAGTTTGCAGGATATTGTTTTCTATGAAGTGCAGTTTTTGCATATACAATTATTTTCCCCAAACAAAATCAGTCACCATGTTCGATTCAAAATTCTATCTTTAAAGAAGGTTGTTGTTATTTTAAACAACATATTCTTTCTCAAAGCCAGAACTAGGAGCTCAGTCATGGTTTAAGCATATTTCGGAAAAAAGGTTGTAATGAACTTACTTAATTATTTTGGCCGGTACTCCTTTAAAAGATTCCTTTAAAAAAATGCCATAAAACCTTATGCAATGTGTAACGCTAGATACATATACAGGGTGGCAGCATGAACCCTCTCTGGTAAAAGTGCATTTCTATTTGATACACTAAGTTTACATGCACTGACAGAAACTGTGAAACATGGCGACTGTGGCTCGGGTGGTAGAGCGGGTCGGCCACTGATCGAAGGGTTGGCGGTTCGATCCCCGCCCTGCCACTTGTGTCATGGTTGTTGTGTCCTTGGGCAAGACACTTCCCCCACCTTGCCTCGTATGAATTTCGATAGTTAGCCTGCTATAGGTGTATGAATGTGTGTGTGTGAATGGTAACGTGTAAATGGGAACAGGTCTTCCTTGAAAAAGAGTCTCTGGTCTCAATGGGATTTACCTGTATAAATAAAGGGTTAAAAAAAAAGGGAAAAAAAGACCTAGCCTTGTGCTGTTGATTGAATCACCTGGTAGTTGTCAGTAGCGTCTCCCAGCAGGCCGCCGAAGGTGATGGCGTTGGTGATGCAGCCCAGGTAGATGAAAAGCACAGCAGAGATGGACTGAATGTGGAAACCCTCATAGATATCGCTGCATACAAAGGGCAACTTCCGCTTTATGTCCAGGTACAGACCTCCGCAGAACCTGTGGTTAACACACACACACACACACACAACACACACGACACACACAAACACACACCACCACCACACACACACACACACACACACACACACACACACACACACACACACACACACACACACACACACACACACACACACACACACACACACACACACACACACACACACACACACACACACACACACACACACACACACAGTGGTTAGGATGTTTCACACATTTCACTACTCAGCAAAACTACTTCTCTAGAGAAGGCAAGTGGAGAGTATTAGGTTTTTGTTCAAATATTTCTTTATAGATAGCTATTATTCATGTCCCCAGTTCAACATATACTAACCAATAAAATAATAAATCAAGCTTACAGCGATGAAATCACATTTGATATCTGTTTTGTTCTGTTGAGCTGCAACTGGCACGTTAACACTGTCAATTTGATCATTGTATGCTTAGTTAACAGCATTTCGAATCTTTCGGGGGAGTTCAATTTGTACCCAAATAATCAGCCAAATTCTGATTGCATTCATATTGAAACGTCCATATCCATATCGTTAGCCTCATAGCATAATTGCCTAAATCATATTTACTCTACTCTACTCTACTCTACTCTACTCTACTCTACTCTACTCTACTCTACTCTACATCTACTCTACTCTACCTACTCTACTCTACTCTACTACTCTACTCTACTCTACTCTACTCTACATCTACTTTACCCTACTCAATATGACTTAGGCAATTATGCTATTAGGCGAAAAGTAGGTTTCGAGTAGAGTAGATTTAGAATAGAGTAGATGTAGATTAAAAGTTCTGCAGAGTAAATATGATTTAGGCAATTATGCTATGAGGCTAACGATATGCCTGAGTTAGGTCAGGTTTGATCCGCACCATGTGTCCTGGACTATACCCACCGTCCAGTGAATGCCAGCTCCTCTCCCAGCTCATGCTGCACTGGCATCTCCTCGTCCTCCCCCCCGCCTCCTCCTCCTCCGGCCGTACCGTTCGCTTGTCCCAACTCATTCACTGACTTCCTGCAAAAAAAAAAATAATAGTTGACAACGTGCAGAGATGGCTAGAACACATACAGGCAGTGGTCTGAAGAGTACCTGAAAACCATACTTGTGTTAGAGTGAAGACAACCTTAATAGATAAATGACTCCATTTCAAGACACGTATTACAATACCACTTACATAAAAGTACTTAAGTATCTGATTCTAAAAGTGTTTAAGTATCAAGAGTATATGTGGCTCGTATGGAATGTAAAAGAGGCAAACGTTTTTGAAATAATCTAATACTCAAGTAAAAGTCCAGCATTAATTGTTTGCTCGGTAAACATTTAAATCATTAAAAGGAAAATCAGCTGATTCTCAATTTGAGAAGCTGGAACCATGAGAGGTCTGGCATAATTCCAATAAAAATAACCATGGTCAATATAATCAATACATCAATTCAGTCATCGATTAATGGACTAATGTTTAATCTGTGCTTGTAGGCCTACATAGCTCTTCATGTTTTTCACGTGCAAAAATCTTAATTTGTTAAGTAACTAGTAACTGAGGTTTTCAGATAAATGTAGTGGAGTAAAAGGTAGAATATTTCCCCATTACCTGAAGTAGAATATAAAGTAGCATGAAAAGAAAACGATCAAGTAAATAACAAGTGCCTCAAACTTGCACTTAAATTCAGTACTTGAGTACACAACTGCACATGTGTATTAACTCATGTATATTTATCAAAGTGCTACTCCATGATAATGTAAATGCTGTTTCAGAGGCTGTTGCTTATTGCACCATAAAACTGCATAATACACTTATGTTTGTTTCAGTCTAAATATGTGATAGAACAGGTTGATTTTAGTGAATGTTTAATCTTCAATCTTCGTTGTGGGCGTTTTGCTTCACATTGTGCCCCAGACGCAGAAGCGTGAGAGGTTAAGGTGTATTCCTGAGGTGGATGGTAAAGCTCCTATACCTTTTGTCGGCGGAGGTGACTTTCTTGGGCGGCTCAATGCGGATTTTGGGATCCCATTCTCCAGGTGGGAGCACAATCACCTCATCCAAAAACTCATCTATGCCTGCGATGAGGTCCTCCCGATCCCTGGCCTTGTAGGCTACGTCGCTGAAGAGCTGGCAGGAGGAGAAAAGAGATAAGCATTTTCGATTGGCTTAAGACCATGGTGATAGTGATCAGTATGAACTGCTATGATGAATGGCATTTGGCTTGAGATTTTCTATCCTCTCCGATAGCCCATGGAGACTTGTTAAAGATGAATTGTGGAAGCTATATCGACTGCTTGATCCCAGTTGGATTGCATTGGAAAAAACACTGTCAGTCAGTTACAAATCATGCATGAAGAAAGGGGGGAAAAAATCATTGGATTGATTCTAATCGGCAATGACTGGGGGGTTGATGTAGTTTTATAAATAAGTGACTGCCTGATGACGGACAGCAGCTCCTCAGGAGTATCAACCAATAAAACAGAACACACTAAAATACCAGAGTGAAACAAATTTATAGCAACAGGTATTGGCAGCCTGGGGGGAGGTGGGGGAGGGGTACCACAGACACTTGTATGTGGTACCTTAATTGATTTATTCCCAGAACAGCTTGACAAGATTCTAGTCTGTAGAGCTACACAAACCACGGTATGTGTTGGATCCTTGTGTTTTATGTGGCCAAGATTCACTTAGATACTGCAAATAACTGCATATAGAATTTAAAAGGTGCCTGTGCGTAATGTATGTTAAATATTATAGTGAACACTATGGGCCACATCCACTAAGAATGGATTGCGCGCGGCTAATAGCTCCACGAATTGCGGCAAATAGCGCCCGTAATATGCTATTTGTAACAAGGCTTCTTTGCATAAGAATGAAGAAATTTTGAACTGGATTTTGAATATTTCCTCATTTCAATACATTCAAATGAGAGAGGCGCACCTTCGAAGGGGTCTATTTTTTCTGTCATTAGCACCGGTTTAGCGGCCGCAAGAGCGGTGCTATCCTTTAGTGCAGGGGTCCCCAAACTACGGCCCGCGGGCCGCTTTTTATTGGCCCGCGGCCGATTTTAAAAATATAATGTATGGCCCTTTGATTTTTTTTTTTTTTTTTTGCATTTCTTAGTTAACCCACTAGTGCAGGGGTGTCAAACACTGATTGATTGGCCCGTGGCACATTTTAAAAATATAATGTAATATGGCGCTTTTAATTTTTAAATGATTTAAATGCACTCATTATATTACAGAGAAATATGTCCCATAAAAGAAAATGAGCAACAAGCCCATCCCAGAGGACCCTGCATAATATTTTATTTTAAATTAATATTATTATGGAAATTCTATGCGTCCTTCTCCAATAGCTTCTAATTCATCTGACACAGTGTCTCCATTTTTTTTTCATACAAAATTCTTCAGATTTAGCCTCTTAATTTCCCTCTCAAAGTGCACCAGATTCATGCATTTCGCTTTAAAAACTTTAAAAAATCTCCCGGGGGTGTTGGGCATACCCCCGACCCCCCTAGGAGGGTCGGGACCTCGGCTGGATACTATTTTCACCCTGCTGGACATTGGACGCAAAGGCAGAAAACACTGGGTGTATCATTGGCATATAAACAAGAAGGGAAATGTGTCTGTTTAATGTGCAAGGAAAGTGTTGCCGTGAAGAAGGATTACAATTTACGAAGACACTATGAAACTAAACATCAGAGCAGCTACATGTCCTGATAAATGTGTTATTTTTGCAAAGTGGCCCGGCCCTTCGTAGATTTTTCTGTATGTGGCCCTCAGTGAAAACATTTTGGAGACCCCTGCTTTAGTGGATGTGGCCCTATGAATTTAATATACAAATTAAAGTCCTTTATGTTAAGGCTATATGTAATTTTAAGGGATTACCAAAAATTTAGCTGAAGTTATTATAATATATTGTTAGGGGGGACATTAATATCTGTAACAACCTTCATGGCAACTCCTTTGATAACTGTGATACATTTAACTCAAAACCACAGTGGTTAAGCGTATGGTGGTAAAAAAAGTCAGGGGATTACCAAACAAAACCTCTGGGCATATTGTATATCTGCACAACCTTTAATGGCAATAGCTGCTGATACATTTCTGTCCCTTGACCTCTGTCATTAAAACATAAAAACTGTAGTTGTCCATTGGTGCTACCTGTATTATTGCATACAGTATATCAGACCAAGTCTTTGAGATGGTATTTTAAAACTGAATACAAAGTTTCAAACTGTGTAATGCATCTCATTATGAGAATGTTCTGCTCTTGAATTTGACCTGACTTGGTAAGGGTCATGCTGCGGTGTAGGAAGGAAGATGGGACTGCCAGAAGATGCCATATTAAATGGAGGTCATCTTAAGATAAAATAACCAACAACCTTACTGTCAGTGATTGATTGTACCTGGGGACCATACTTGTGCTTCCTGTCTGGACTTCAACAAGTTTGATTTAAAACGGCCCTATTATTTCCTAAAATAGCATATTTTGCTTTGTGCTTAAGGGTATAGGAAGCAATTAAAACAACTAAAATTGAATTCAGGAGAAAGTAACAATCCCATCAGCATGGTATGGATGACTCATTATTCCAATAGGAAGGCTTCTCTTAAGTGCTGCTGCTAAAATGCAGCATCGCTTCCAGATGTAATTAAAACACAATATCAGAATGTCCCAGTGGTATGCGCAGGCTAAATGCTCACATACATGTCAGGCAAGGCAAGGCAGCTTTATTTATTTAGCAGACTTGAAACACAAATATTTTATAATATATTATATTATAAAGACAGTATATATAGTGATTTTAGCTTTAACTCTCTTGACAGGAAATGAGACTGTTTATTCCCACATGCTAATGTCAGTGTGTGGTTGTCTATTAAAGACGGCATGTCACTGAACATTTCTTTTAAAACACAATGTGAGACACTTACATCATCCACCATCAGGGTTGCTATGGCGCGGCCGATCTCATTATAGGACTTGGCCTTCCCTTGAGGTCCCAAGAGGATGAAAAGGAATCTACCAAGTGATAAGACAAATGTGAGCTTTGTATGTGGTGGGAGGATAATAATGATAATAATGATAATAATGATAATAATATAATAATAATATAATAATAATAATAATAATAATAATAATAATAATAATAATAATAATAATAATAATAATAATAATAATAATAATAATAATAATATATCCAATGTATTTAGCGATTTTCTCGCACTCAAAGCGCTTTACATAGGAGCACAACAGTAAACAAACAAAAGGAAGATGTGAATTTGATGGGGCTTGGGTTGGTGGGTGAACTAGGGGTAGGCAGAGGAGAAGAGATGGGTCTTGAGGAGGGACATTGGAAGACTCAGACCCTGTTTCCACCTGGCATTAATATGTGCTTCTGAGGAATCCGATCGTTATATGTAAATGTAATATGCTTGTTCACACCTGGCCTTAACAACGCGTCTTCTATGCGCGTTTGCGATTCGAATTCCCCGCGCTGTATGGAAATCAGCTCGTACATCATTTCCGCTTACACTGTTGTTTTTAACCGGCGGGGGCAGCAGTGCCCCGCCCTTGCCTAGTCTGCCGGAAATAATTGTTAATAAATAGATGCAATGTGTTGTGTGATTTTCGTCAGTAGCCTATAGTAGACCTAGATTCTGCGCTCCGAACGCCAAACTGTACACTATCGCGTCAGCTGCTTCAGCTTGTCTGTCTTTATTTCTAGCAAGTGACCCGTTCGCTATACTTTATCCCTTACGTATTTTTTTTCGTCATGCAGTTCGCTCTCTGTTCGATAGCACTGTATAACATCTTTATCTGCACTACTGATAGACTGTAAACGAGGGTTACTATAACTGCTAATAGGGATGCAAACGGGCACTAGAGCGGAGAGTTGTTTATCTCTTGCTCTGACTGCAGCTGGGAGGGGCTGCTGCGTGAGGACTCTGCCGCCTCTCAGTGCTCTGGGACGGGGGGAGTGGCCGCGGAGTCACCCGCTGCTCGTTTAGAAGTTAAGAGCGATACATGCTTCAGCGACAGCAAGGGTCTCCAAAAGTCACCATTAACACCAGAAGAAGCGGCTTTTTTTGAAAAAAGAGTCGCCAGAGGGGTCTGAAAAGTCGCTAAATATAGCGACAAAGTTGCTAAGTTAGCAACACTGCCATCTCACCATGGAGAAATTATTAAGCAACGGTGCGCTTTTATGACGTGAATTGTCGCGTGAATGAGTACGCATTTCCGCCCAGTCACTCGCCGCAGTTGAGTGGGCGGGGCCTAATGTGTAAAATCAATACGTGTTTCCACTGTTAATGGGTATGTGGATAAGTGGTCTCAAACCACCTCCGAATGTGGATAATTTCAATGCGCATTCAATGCGCATTGAGCGTGTTTCCACCTGTAGTTAGCGCGATCGGATCCTAAAAACCACATATTAATGCCAGGTGGAAACAGGGCTCAGAGTCACGGGTATTGGGGAGGGTGGTTCCAGAGCCTGGGGGGGGGGGGGGGGGGTGATAGGGGGAGAGGAGGTCAGTGAGATATGGGGAGGGGGGGCAAGATGGTGGAGGGCTTTGTAGGTGAGGACCAGATGGCAGTGTCTGTGAAAATGGCTGTGCGAGTGAGGGGCGAGAAGGGAAAGATATTCCAGATCATTTCACCTGGTGGGGACAGGCACCTCGGTCAGACCTCCCAGTGTGGTAGCCTGGGCCAGACGGACAAAGGCTACAAAGGGTTTGGTTAGGAAGTCCACTTCTCCCACCAACACGTTGGACGCCTCTGCATCTCTGGGGATCTTCTTCATGAATTTATTCTTTAGCTGAAAAAGTGGAGGAAAAAAAGAGGTTAAGATGAGCCATCCTCTATTAGTGTTTGCCATTCTTGTGGGATGTTTCCCCTTTCACAAATTTGCTAAATTTATATTTTATGTTTTTCTCTCTTATTTAATCCTTATTTCATACTTGAAGTCATATGAGCTCTAATTTACATGTTTTTAAATAATATGAAACAATTTGATTTAATTTGTATTGCAAACTATAAGCAATTAATCAATTGAGTAATTTTTAAGCAAAAATGACAAAAAAAAGCTGGTTCAAATATGAGGATTCGCTGCCGTTCTTGTTCATATGTAATAGCAGAGTGAATATAATGCAGTGGTAAAACAAGCCCTTTCATTCTGAAATCATAATCAGAGAAAATAACTGGCCAATTAGCCAATAGTGAAAATAATTGTTAGTTTTTGACCCTTCAGTATCCACAGCTACTCTACATGGATGGTTACAGTCTCATCTTTCCATCATTTGTCACTAACAGTGTCTCTAGACCTGCCAGAATTGTCTGGGAGGGCGTCTCTAAATGTGCTTTACAAGATAACCACCATGTGTTTTTCTATGAGCACTAAACATCCATAAACAGCCATGGCAGAGGCAAAACAAATGAAGGCAGACACAGCTGGGACTGAAATAAAGATGGGCAAGCTAACTTGACCTGTCTGATTGCATGCAAAGGTGTGGCAGGCAGGAAACTGGATGGCAGCATCATAATAGTGCTCAATAACCAAAGGACCTTGCCAATATCAAAGCCCCAATATGTGGCTCCATGTGAGGGCCAGGCACGTGGACCGGACAATGATTTACATGTTTTTTTCCTGGTGCCAGCTCAATACTGACACAGACAATGACACACACACACACACACACACACACACACACACACACACACACACACACACACACACACACACACACACACACACACACACACACACACACACACACACACACACACACACACACACACACACACACACACACACACACACAAAACACAGTAACAAATTGTCCATTGTCACATGTGACCCACTGTAGGCCTGTAAATACAAATTGACCGTCCAGCCAGCCACTCATAACTAGGCTATTTGGAAGTGGACAACCAGTACTTTGTCCTCATACTGTAGTTGCACTATCAATCAAATAAAGTTCATAGTCCCCATGGAACTAATTCTAATTATTATTTTTTTTTGTACAATAGTCATCGCTGTGAATGACACTTAATCCACATTGAACAAATACTTATCCCTTTATGTTTGTACAATATACATTGCTGTGTATGACACTTAATCCTGACCTGTCTGTTTCAGAGCCCAGTAGCCTAATCCAAACAACAACAGCACGCCCTTGCATCGGGGCGGGCATGCGTCACCGGGGTTTAAGCCACATTATGGAATAGGCCCCACCTATGGTTATGGTTATGTGTTAGCACGCTTCTTCTGTCGCGAGCCGTCACCTTTTGCATTGAAAGATTGATGACACTTAGAACAGACCTGGCTCTAGCCCGCTCCATTCAAACATCAGCTTCAATTCAATGCCTCGCTTTACTGAGAAATGAGATAGGTAATCCCCTCCAATAATGGGAAAAGCTACACAGTGAGTACACACTCCAGAGATGGTTTCCATGCAGATACATAGACATTTGGCTATTATAAATGATAGGAACATGTGTTTGGGCATTTTTATCACACTGGGGAATACAGACACAGCCCTGCAAATATAAAGCACGCTCACTTTGATGAATTTGAGGGGAATGATCTTTCATGGCTCGTTCAATATCGCTCTAAATTGCTTTGGGATGTAAACCGATGTGAAAAAAGATTAAAATGTATCACCTGGTCTGTGCTGGGAGTATCTGCAATATCATTCATACTCGCGCTCTGGGCATGACCTGGAGTTCAAAAACAACAACAAGAATAACAGTTATGATATTTTAATAACATGCTATATATTAATAATGTATCATGTATGACATTCTTTAGTGTAAAATAAGCTTATATGTAGAATACATTCAAACAAGGATGTACAGTTACAAAAAATAAATAACAGAGTAACCGTTAAGAACAGGTAAGGCAATCAAACAAAAAGTAGAGAGTCCTTTCTTGTACTAAACATCTCCCTTTCCTCATCTTGACCACATTGGGCATGATATGTAAGACAATGCACCACTAATATAAGCAGTTAGTGAGTAATGCTTCCATATGGAATCTTGGAAAACAATCAAAAAGCACAGAGCGTTACGGTATATTGCAATGCAAAACACAAGTCGATGCGAAAATCAATTGCTTGGTTTTGAGATGCAGGTATTGTATTGTTACATTTGTTCACAAGTTTTTACTTCATATACTTTACTCCTCAAGGAAGCGAGCACTATTTGAATTTTGCTAACTTTAATACTTTCTTGTTTGTTTGTGTTCGTATGAATGGTGAAAAGGAGCTTGGTCACCCATGCTCAGTCCAACATTCTCATGGCTCACTTTAACAGAGGCTTAATCTGGCTGATACTGGTCTTTGGGTGGTAAGTACAATTGATTTTGATAAGCCAGGTATGATTTGACTGAAACAGTATTAAAAAATCAAAGGAGTGACTGTGTGTATGATAATCTCTGTGTCAAACCTTTTTAGTGTCAATTGGTGTTAGAGTCCTCCTGTGATAATGAAACACTCGTACAAATTGTCAAAATGTAAGATATGTTTCTTAAAATTTATGTCAGTGGCTGCCTTCAAAGAACACTTCTCATGAAACTTAACTGTTAAACCCTAAAAGGAGAGAGAGAAGGAGAGAGCTTGCACACTCCCTTTGTACACACATAGGTTGCGTTCCGAATCGCATACTTTCTACTATATAGTATGTAGAAAAAAGATTTAGAATGTCCCGATTCTTGTGGCCAGATTTAGGATGGTTAGAAGTACCCGGATGTCCTACTTCATTTTTTCGCACAGCTGCACAGTGGAGGCACTAGCGGAAAACACTGGGTGTGTGAATGATATTTAACAAAGATCTATAGTTTCAGCAGCGCTAACATTGGAGAGGGGCCCCCTAATCATATTTCGCTTAGGGCCCCCTGAAGTGCAACCATAGACATACACAAGACACTCACGCAGGCGGCCATAGTTTGCAGGTGGCTGTTTGGCTCCGAGGTCCTCTGTGGATCTGTTAATGTTGGCCATGGACCCACCATGGACTGGGCCTCGGGGCCCTGCAGGCCGGCCTGGATAGGGGGAAGGGAAAGCCATGCACAGACACAGACAGTGACAGAGCAGTGGAGGGACGAGATGAGGGTTAGCTAGATGTATTTAACTCATCAAGCATTAATATGTCCCCTGTTGAGGATATGAGCCTTGTTCACTGCAGAAGTGCGTTCATTCATATGCCATAGGTGAGTCAAATATACAGAGGGGACCAGAATAGAGCAATCCTTGATTAGGGCTATTGTATTATTAGCACTATTATGAAGGTTATTAAAGAAGGGATTAGTTCATAATTAGTTAATTGTCTGATTTATGATACATTTTGTTCTAAAAAAACATGCCAGAAATGCATTCTTAAGATCTGTACATTGTATTTTTTTTATTTTTTATAAAATGAAATAAGGCGGTATCTAAAGTCTGTTCTGTAAAAACTTTGGACACTTATTTGATGTTTAAAAAACAAATGTACCCATAAATGAGTTATGCATATTTATTCAAACATTTCTGAATGATTTGTAATAAAAAAAATATAGTTTTAAACTTTAAATGTAAGTTGTCAACTGGCAAAGTTTCATGATGATATTAAAAAGGTTACCCTATTCACCTGCACTGTCTCGCCTTGTAAGCGGAATGGTTCTTTTAGCTAACTTCCTGTCAGTTACTGCAGTTAGCAGTCCCCTCGTTCGTCCTTCGTCACCACATTAATGCACTGTGGTCGTTCAAGCAGCGAGTTATCTAGCATCATCTCAGATAAGTAAGTGTGATAAAACATGATAAAAACCATCAAAACAGACATTGGGAAGGAGTTTTACCTGCTCCGCCATTGTAGGCGCATAAACATTCACCCATATGTTGCTCTGGCGTGCACCAGCAGTGAGACCATGAGTGAGACGGGTGTCGGTTTGTAGCGTTCTCTCCTTTGATTGGATAAAAATTTCGGGATCCTCCAATAAGTTTATTTGCCGATTACATGCAGAGCAGCTGACTGAGAGATCGGCTTTATGAAACGCGCACATTATGTAAGTGATCACTTATGTTAACATAAATAAACCGCTTACTTCACCTTTAAGTTTAGAAATGATAACTCTTCAAAGTGTTTGTCATGTCATAGTAGTACATGCTGCACAACATTGCTTGTGTTACATCAATTAATGTAATATTTTTTTCTAAAAGAAGAAAAGAAGAAGTGCAGCAGTGCCTGATAACTATTATTTTCCCAGTGCTGTAGCAGAGTAAGCTAGAAGAAATCATGGTCCCACACAATAGAAATAGTTTTTTGCTTAGACAGAGCTAGATGATCATTTGTGATCGCCACAGAACTGGACACTCACTGGGGGCGGAGCTGCCCTTGCCGATGTCGGCTAGCGAGCGGTGGATTGGCTTCTTGGTCTGGTGCCGATGCCTCCGCAGCAAGACGTAACTGATCTGCTCCCTCAGCTCCGGAGCCAACGCGCCCTCCATTATCTGTCTCTCAATGATTTCATCTGAAGAAGGACACATTCATAGTTGACACGAGGAAAAATGACATCCAGGGTTTTCCAATATACATACATTGTAATAGTAATAGTTTTCATAAGAGTCACAACGCAATAAAATTGCCACCAAATTGTATAGGCCTTTGCAAATGACCTTTAACTTTATATGTAAAACATCCTGTCATAGTGACAACAATATAAGACTTTAAGTAGCACTAAGAACGACTGAGCTGGTTGATTTCCATCCTCAGAGTGGCAAATTCAGATCCCCCAGGCTCCTTGAGAGCAATAGACAGTGTCTGTGCATTACATAAATGAACTCAGATTGTATGGGTGGTAGGCTACATTATCGTGATCACCATGGAGTCACAGCAAATTGATAAACAGTGATTTTAGCAAGAAACCAAAACAGATTATAGGCTGCTGCCACAATGGGTGACAATGGATGGACAAGTTCCCATTCAATTATGATCAGCTCAGAGTCAGCCAACATGTTGGAGACCAGAGCAGATTGAAGATCAAACTATAACACAAATAAATGTGTTCTCATCTTCCATACTGAAGGTAAGCCTAATAAGTTGAGAACACATTTGTTTTTGTAAAAAAATATATAAAAAAAGGGAAAAGAAAGAAAAGAAAAGAAAAGAAAAGAAAAGAAAAGAAAAGAAAAGAAAAGAAAAGAAAAGAAAAGAAAAGAAAAGAAGAAAGAAAAGAAAAGAAAGGATGCAGCGCAATGGAACATCATCGACTACCAAGACAAATCGAACCTATATTCCAGTAGAGGTTAGCCTGGCATTCCCAGACCTGCCACTAGACGCAGGCAAATTAAATTTGCTGCGCCTGTTGGTCTGGACACGCTCCGCTGAAGCTTTATCAAGAAGACCAGAAATCTGGGCTCACGTTTCAATTGGTTTTATCTAATATGGGCGCGCCAGAGCCCCTTATATGGTACTCTGGGGAGGACGTAACCGGATGACGACAGTGACGTGCATGCAACGTCGAAGCCGTGATAGTAAACATGAAAGATGGCTGCGGATATGTTGTGTGAGTTTGAGACTGCTTTGGCCTCGACCCTTAACGATTTGGAAGACGGCACTCAAATCTTTCATTAGCAAGTAAGTGGAATGTTCTGTTTTGCCGACCGACAACGGCAAACGTTTAATTTAACAGTTTAACAGCTGTTCGCTAAACGAACGGGGCTTAGTCACCTTGTGCATCGCTCTGATTGGTTGTAGTGCTATCCAACTGCATGCAGTGGCATTAAATGCACGAGTAGGAGCCGCCCCTTGAGTTGGAAATTACTATTGATCGTGGCCAGACCCTCTATCGTTCAAGATATCAGGGTATGGATTTCCAGGCTAAGTAGAGGTGGCATTTATCTACAATCAGCCAAGACCTTCTTTTATACAGTTTATGGTCAAGACAAGTAATGGGAAAGTGAGGTATAAGCTGTAGTTAACAACATAAAGGTAGGTTATCATACAACTGTAATGTAGCCCACATACAGTATGTGGAGCTTCCATCCAAACTACCAGCTGCTGTTTGATTTTCCTGCAAAATGGGAAACACTGTCTGTAACTGTTGCCATTGATTCTTTTTTCTAATGATTGTGTCATTGATTTAAACATGCTAATGCATTTGCGGCTTCCCTTTTCACCGTGTGGTGTAGAGTAGCCTATGGGGGAAATGGTAGAAGCACGAGTAGGAAGCTGTTTCACTCTTTGTGAATATGTCAGTATTACACAACAGAAGAGGTTGACGTGTTATACTCATATAGAATATTAAACTTTTACATTATACAGTATATTAGCTTGCTTATGTAGATACTGCGGAACAGAAGCCTGCCTTGCTGAAAATAGCTCAGTAAGTTGGCTAACTAGCTAGCTAGCAAATAAACTATGACATGTTTATATTCATGCTTACTATTATGTGTCTAATATCAAAAGTGTGAAATGTGGGTGTGCTTCAAAATTGGTCCCATGTTCAGTAAGTAGAAAATACAATAAAGCACATATAATATAGCATTCAGCAGCAGACACTACAGTTATTTTGATATACCCTGTCAGTAAGAACATGATTTAGCCATAGTGACACGACAAGTTAACATTTAGAATACGTATTTCATTCAACCAAAGTAAAGAACTGTTTGGATCGATTAATATGTGAAGCTATGCCATTCCTTACATTTGCTAATAAAGTTTGTTCTGTCATTTTCCAGGCTTTGCGCTTGTGGAATAGCTCATATAAAATGTTACAGAGAGAAGGGACAACACAGCTGCAGCTGATTAGATGAATTCATTTAAAGGTGTGTCATTTAGTAGGCACTGTCAATTGAGTCATACTCGCCTGCGGTCTGACCTTAGAGAGAAAAGACCTCAGTCAAGTCAATGTGTTTCTATCGCTAAATATCGAAAAATAACAATTTGACAGATTCTTTGACAATTTTTTTATATTGAAATGTTGGTGTTGAAAACTAGCATTTATGCTAATACACTGAAAACAATGCATCTGGTTCGTCCAGTGATATTTTCATGTCCATGTCAAATAAAATCTACAATACCATACAAAATACAAATGATGGGATCAGTGGCTGAAAGAAAAACACAACAGATATTTAGGAGGAACTAAAAATCTCGAACATCTCACCAACTATCTGGGGCAATGAGTAGCCTTCCAGGTCCAGGAGCACCGTCCCCGTCTGGAGACACGTCCTGAGCTCAAAAAGACTATGCAGGGACAGGGTGGAGACGTGGGGTTTACTCCACCTCTCTCCTCCCTCCTCCACCTTCTCCTCGAACTTCACCCACCTGAAGGCAACAATAAAGCACACACAGAGGTGAGGAATATTCATCATCTGTTTTAATTAGGCCGTATTGTACTTTTACCAATTTGATTTTATTTCTAGACACTCTGCACCTCTGTCTTAAATGTTTCTCTTTACCAGCTTGTTGTGTATTTGATCTATTTGCATTGTATATTGTGTATGTAGTGGTTTTTTTTGTTTCTTGACATCATTGCAAATGACCCCTCAATGATATCTCGAGTATAAATAAAGGTTAAATAAAAATAAATAAATCTCCAACTCTGCAACTGGTGTTCTGTGGCTTGAGCTGGCTGCTACCACGATGGCACTGTGTGATTGTGAAGAAGCACAGACCTCAGTTCACTCACAGTGGAACTGCTGTGTACTGCTCTGCTTTGTGTATCGGTGTATTGAGCTGCATCTAGTGGTGAGATCTTTGATCAAGCAACCCTACCTTGCTCATCCCACTAACTTTAGAGAATTTACAGAAGCTACGTGCCATTCAAGGACAAGGAGCTAGTTACTAAAGATGGCATCTTCCACCACTGCCTCAAGGCTTTCCACTATATAAAGTGATAAGGTGAAGATGTTATTAATTATTTATTCTACATCACTTCTTCTCAATTTTCTAACAGGTGCCTTTCCCCAGGACACCCATATAAAAACATGTAAAGCGTACATTTTTCCATTCTGTGCTAGCCTCCTGTAGAAACATGGCGATGGAATATCGCAGCGCGCTCTGATCCTATATAAAAAGCTCTACACTCTACAACACCTTTAATGCTACATTCATTTGAGACATATTTCATATAGGCCTGAGTAGCACCATTTCCTGATTTTCTTCCTTCTTCTCTTCACTAGATTTCAGCCTGATAAACATGGTAGCTACTCTGGACACAATCAAACTCATCCAAACTATAACTCAGCTCAGTAATCCATGTCAACACAACATTAAGAGTCAGTGCAATGCAGCCACTGTTACTATAGTCAGTTACATATGTGTCTGACAAGACAAAATGTCTGCTGTGAAAATGGAATGTGAATGCTAATTGTTGTACTTTTTTTTATCACAGAGACATTGAGCGTTGAACAACATCATTTTTCTTGACAGTCTGATACCGATAATACTTAAGACTGTCTAGAAAATGAGACAGTATGACTCATTTGTCGAGCAGGCAAACGGCAGAATTAAGATCTTGAAGCAAAAGCAAAGCAACAGTAAGGCCAGAACAACTGTGTTTTTTTTAACTGGTAGAAGCATGGCTGTTTCTTAAGTTCATGTGTGTTTGTGAGTGTGGTCATCCACCTGGCCGACTCCTTCCACTCCAGCTCGTCCCCCTCTCTCTGCAGAGTGTCCATCTCAGTGAAGAGTGTGGGTGTGGGCTGGTCGTCCTCCTCACTCAGGATGTAACGCAGCCGCTCTGCCGCCGGAGACACTGGATGGAATGACAAAATATTTCTTAAGACATTTTTATTATTTAATAAGTCGTAGATGACAAAACTGCCCTCATACATAATGTCAGACCAAAATAGGAATTACATGGATTTTATGCGAACCTGGTAATTGTGGACCTACGGCTTCTCTACCAGACAAACAGAAGAACTCCTTCTCTTTGGTCAAATGGAACTGACCTGTCATTTATTCATATAAATAATGATGTCTAAATATGAACCACTTTCTAACAATAGATCTTTTACTTTTTTACAACAAGCCTGATGCATGCTTTTCCATGCATTTCCTCTACTGCACCAGCAGTAATTATTTCTGTATTGAGACCTATAGTCCCACATTACGACCTGATCATAGGTTTTCAATCACGAGCCTACTGTATTTACAATTCATTTTATCGTCGTATGGAGGTTAAATTAAATTGGACCCTATGTTCATGAATGGTGCTGCAGGGTTAACTACGAGTTGTCAGCTGGCTATATAGTGCCGTTAACCTATGGAGTGAACTGTATGGTATTACTGTACTATGTATGTCGATGATATTGAAGCCCTTTATTGACAGCAACTGACAGCGATTTCCACTTTTTCTCAATGGCAAGTGACGGTGAAACCAATCAGGCACAGTGAGAAAAAAATTAAAATAAACAAAAGAGAACTAGTCATGACCATTTACACCCACAAACTTACATATTTGATGTTTAATGTTTGCAGAAAAGAAAAGACAAGAACCCGACTAACTTCATGCTTACTCTCAGAATGTGGATCATCATAGTCTACAGTATTTTGTATCCTGTGCTGTTTTGTTTGCTTCCCCCTTCAATTGGAAACTTTCCACCATTGATGTCCTGTATATCTTTACCTCCATTCTATACATTTCCAACTGGTAACAGCGCTCCATGCATAATTAATACTGATGTTCTATGGCCCCACTCACTCCAAAATTCTATAATTGTGTTTTACAAACAGTCCAGGCAAAGTGAACTTCTTTGCTTGCCTTGCCACTGATTGCACCACAGCCATTAAGCAAGGTGGACAACTTCTCCCAGCAAAAGTCGTGTGAATGCCAAAGCAGCAGTGTTGCTGCCAGGCTACTCATTTCTCCAACCTGAAACAGAAGCTACACGCTCCCCAGGCTGTGTCCTATAGACTCCTGCTGCTCACTGTTAACAACTGCTGGACGTGGGAGCATAATCAAATCAAAAGCATGAGGCAGGAGAGTGCAACAAAACAAATGGTAACACCTGTCACAGTCTGCTCCGTGTCAGTGACAATTTTTTTTAATGGGAAGTTGAAGGCGCCCTGGCAGCTCAGTGCAGTAAATGTTTTTCCGTGCACCAGACTTCACTTGAGCTATTCCTGAAAAGAGTGCAGCCTTACTATTCACACAGTACACCTATACCACGGGTGGCCAACCCGCGGCTCGCGAGCCGCATGCGGCTCTTTGCCCAGCTTCGTGCGGCTCTTCAGTTCATATCAAATTATGTGATTATAATTTTTTTTTTTTTTTTTTTTTTATACTTTTTTTTTGGTGTGGGCCTATGTGTGTGCAAATTCATGCGGCTCTTACGTTCGTTTTACATGTTGTCTATTATTTAATTTTTTATTTTATTAATGTGTATGCCTGTTCGCAAATCTTTAATTGAGGACGCAACATAACGTTCGCAAACGTTTGGTGCGGACGCAACATAAAACTGCCCGCTCAGCTTGGAGGGAGGTTTTCCGTGAGTAAACTATTTGTGTCAAGTTCGCTCCGAAACAGAGTGGGAGAGTTCATATTTTTTGTTGAACTTTATGGCAGGCCATTCTGCCTTATATGCCAGGTGTCATTTGCGCATTTCAAGGCTTCAAATCTTCAGCGCCACTTCAGCTCTCTCCATGCTAAAAGTAAGTCCCACTAAGCAACATGCATAGTAAGAGAAAAACGCTATTGTAAATTGTTATATATTTGTTTGTGGACTTGGTTGAACTGAGAGTTTGTGTGTGAGGCAGTGCACACAATGTTCATTGTTGAAAATGACTGCCCTGTCGTCTTTAGTCCAGTCCTGTCATTATCACAGGGGCGGCCTTAACGATCTGGGGGCCCGTTTCAAGTCCTAGTGTGGGGCCCCCTGTTTTTTTTTTTGTTTTTTTTTAAATAAATAATGCTTGTGCATGCAGTTGCAAGCTCCCCGCGAAAATAAAAACGCCCCCCCCCCCTGAAATCTTACTGGCCACCCCAGTGACCCCCCCCCCCCCAGTTCAAATGTTATTTTTTATTTTAATTGTATTTATTTTTAATTACATTTTTTTCCTGATATGTATCCTAG
Source organism: Ammodytes dubius (assembly GCA_026122265.1). Taxonomy (NCBI): domain Eukaryota; kingdom Metazoa; phylum Chordata; class Actinopteri; order Uranoscopiformes; family Ammodytidae; genus Ammodytes; species Ammodytes dubius. The sequence continues at coordinate 4,998,406 of CM047507.1, forward strand.
TTCAGAGATGATATGTATTTTTTTTTTTCTTAACTTTTTTTGATAGGTAGTTGCCAAGTTCATCACACAGACACTCCAATCCACTGATATGAGATCAGTTTGCAATTTTCAATTACTAAATTAATGGTAGGACTGTGGCCACTAGAACTGGTCTCTGGTCAGCAAAGGTCTTGAAAACAGCATAAGTGTGCTTGTGACATGCGTGCCACCCATGCATGTGTATAGGCACGTGTCCCAGCAGATTTTTGAAATCTGAATTAAAAAAATTAAGTTTGTAGTTAGCGAGTGTAACATGTTCTTGCAAGGGCAGACATTCATAAATAAAGGTTTATTTTTTTAGCAAGATATTTGGTCAGAAGCTAGTGGTCATCCCTCTGTCCAGTTGTTAGGCATCTGGCTGCTAGCAAGTTATGTTGTCTTGCTAATTTTACTATTCATCTGAGCTGAAATAAATATTGACTTTTTCCTTTATTATCTTCACCAGAATGCACCAGAATGCTTAGATTACATGTTAAAAACACAAAAAAATCTTCTGGGGGGATGCCCCCAGACCCCCCTTCAGGGGTTTAGTTTTCTGACAAACATTACAATGGATACTAACATGATTTGGACATTTGGGATTATAAATCATCTTTGAATTGGTTGTACAGCATATCACATGCTATTCATTCAGGGGTGCGATGGCCACCCCACTCTAACTCTGTGGCCCACCTTGGCCACCCCCAGTCAAAATTTCCTGGAATCGCCACTGTGTGTACCCGTGTGTACGATGTGGCTCTTTGCAGTAACACAGTAAAAAATGTGGCTCTTTGTCTCTGACTGGTTGGCCACCCCTGACCTATACCAATGAGAGGCATCTGAGGTTGTATTAGAGGTCAACTGTCAATAACATCAATATTTTTCTATATCCATATTTTTTTCTTTTCTACCCTTTTCACATGCTCTGTTTTCTTTGTGCCATTTTTTCCCTTCATTCTACAGTCCTCATTGTGTGTTATATAAGATAGGTGCATAGGAGCACACTAGAATCTATTAAAGATGCAATAACCATGGCTTTGACCAACATCTATCACAATCCCTTCAAAAGCTGTCATATACTGACTTTGAATTCCTATATTAAACCCCCAGAAACCCTGAATCCTACATTTCCCATATTGCATCTGAGTAATGTCTTTCATTGGACGTTCACTCCCCCTCTAATCAACCATATCTTCAAATTCCTCAAATATAACTCTACATGTCCACCAGTATGTGAAAGAGTTTTGTCTTTATCCTTGTGAATTGAGGTTCAGCCAATAAAATGTTAGTGCAGCAATCCATCACAATATACAGAGGAAGAGAGATACATCATTAGCCTCATAGCATAATTGCCTAAATCATATTTACTCTACTCTACTTTTACTCTACATCTACTTTTCGTTAGCCTTAATTAGAAGCATAATTGCCTAAGTCCTATTTTAAAGGTAATCGAGTAGGGTAAAGTAGATGTAGAATAGAGTAGGTGCAGAGTAAAAGTAGAGTTGAGTAAATATGATTTAGGCAATTATGCTATGAGACTAACGACATGTAGAGCTGTTTGAATGTGTTTCCTGGCTTGGCCTCTGACTTACTTGTGCGGTTGATGTCTTGTAGACTGGGCTCATGTGTCTCCATCAGTCCTCCCTCTATGTCGATGCTATCTCTGTAGCGCTCGTGCTCTGGGTGTCTGTTTTGGCTGAATCGTCTGTCCCGGTCCATGTCAGAGGACTCTCGACTGGAGCGCCTTCGTCTGCGTTTACGTCGATATCCTCGAGGCACTGGGACGCCTATGTAGATGGACTGCTGATGGTCTGGAGGGGGGGACACACACATATGGACGGTTGCTTCATGATGCACTACACTGTAACCAGTGGTTTATTGTACTATTTTAAAGGAATAGTTCTGCTTTTTTTTCTTTACTATAGCTTTTTGTCTCACTCTTGGTTTCAAGACACGGTGATCGAAACCATTCCTTTAGCAACAATCACACAAGGCTATTAAGTGATAGTGTTAAGTTTATTTTGTTATTCTGTCGCCTTGTCTTGAACCCGAGAGTGAGGCAAAACATTTTTATTTATTTTTTTGAAATAGAAATATTGAACTATTCCTTTAAATGCCAAACTGAAGCGCAAATATGGTTTCCTGTAGATTCTACAGGAAACCATATTAGCGCTTGAGGGTGGAACACCACAGAGATTCACTTTAAGAACAAGCTTTAATAACCCTTTGCAAAACAAGCAACTAAAACCCATTTTTAATGAAAGGCAGTTAAATACATTAGTTGACCGACAGCCAATGCCAGGGGCAGATTGTCTAATGAAGTCTTCCATTAATCTTTCAAACTCAGGTTTTTTTTTTTTTTTTTGTGAATGTTAAACCACTCAAACAACCTCTGAATAAATTAGGTTTCACACATAATGTCTGTTTATTAACAACAGAAGCACAGAAATGGTTCTACATTTGTGTTACATTGTTTGTACCTGTGACATGTGTTACTGTCTCTGTTGTATATTCAGAAGCAATCAGTCCTGTAGCTTGTCTGCAATGTAGCATTTAGCCCTGGATGATGTGGGTTTGATCATCTGCTGGCAATTAAGGTGACGCTTTAAAACTAATTGAACACATAACTCCATGTGGAATAACTAAACAACGGGGAGACACAAACCAATTCTGGATGTTTGGAGGTGGAAAATGAACCTGCTGCTCAGTGTGAAACACACATTACAGTTTTTGCCGAATGCTTACACACATGTTGCAGACTTTGGCCCACTGTGTCAAAACTTAACACACAGGCCGAATAGGACAAAGCACATGGAGATAAACTTCTAACTTATACGGCAAAACGAAACTCTTGAAACAAAACCTAACAATCCCATTTCAAAACTGTTTTTAGCATCAAAACAATACACACATGCACTTTTGAATTACTCTTTCCTAGCAGCAACAACACACAGATGTGCTTTATGCAAAACACAGCTGTATTCAGTACTTTGGATGGTTTTTGACTTTACAGTTTTTCACAATTGCTTAAACACATTTCCTGATAGACTACCTCACTTTTTCAAAACCCTAAACACAAATTTCAAAACTCAAACACAAAATGCAAAATCCTTCACTTCTCTTGCAAAAGCACACTTTACCCTCAAAACAATGTTGACTCTTCACTAAATGGTGTTTCCTTTTCAAATGACAAACACATACATCATATGACTAGACATTTCTAGCACTCATTGAACACTGGTGTGCAGAATGGAAAACACTATAGTATAAATGCAAACCACTATATGAATGCTTTATCAGTAGAATTATGCCTTTGCATGTTCATACACTTTCACCTACAGTAACAACAACTACTTTACGGTTTTTGCCAAATGCTAACACACATGTTGCAGAATAGTTTATTTTGCCATTTGAAACAAACACAATGAATAGGTAGGACTGCAGTTCAAGCAATCCAGTGTGTCAGTATAAACTACTGTACTGTACAGTAAAAAACAATTACAGTAAAATTAGGGAACAATGGTAAAAAAAACAGCGTTGTAAGGAATTGGGTGGTTGGATTATGAATCCTATTATGGATTCCGCCTCCTGTTTGCGTCTGGCCACATCGCCTCATCAACATCACACTCAATTTCATCTTTTGAGAAGCAACAGGGAAATGATCACCTGATATGGAGCGACTCAGGTTGGGCTGCACTCTCTGTCCAGGCTCCCTCATTGATAGGCCATGATCTATAACATGGTCCACTATAGTGTCCCTGTTGTATGTGTCTCTGTCTGTTGCCTTCTTTGTCCTCGTCCTCCTGTCGCTCTCTCTCCTCCTCTTCCCCTGACTCTTACCGTCTCAGAAAGGAGCTGAGCTCACCTGAGGTCTATTTGTAGTGCTAAGGTTTAGACTGATTGGTATTCAATTTTTTTTTTTCAAGAAGTGTGTTGGAGACTTTCAAGCACAGTGCAAAGCATAAATTGTGTTTGTAGGGTTGGTGCTTTGGTTTAGGGCATAGTTACAAAAGTTAGAGGTTGTGATGCTGTGGTCATAGCAGTCACTTTTAGTGTTTACAGTATTCGGCAAAAACTGTATTTGTACTAAAATGTGCAGTCTACTGTAAATCACAGCAAACAGGAGCTCATCTCTGACCCTTCTATAGCTAACTGCACAAAAGCCTTTTGAGTTTAGAAATTTGATTGGCAGTGTGTTCTGTGTGAATACCATGAGAGAGAATTCAGGAAGAGTGTGCAAGATATATAGAATTGTGTGTAGTGTTGTGAAAAATGTGTGTTTTGGAATGAAAATATGAGTCTAAGGCAGGAAATGTGTTTGGAGTTCAGCAGAATTGGTTAAGCAGTTGGTAAATTAGTTTCAGATTGTGCACATTGTGTCTGATGTTCCAAAAAATGTGTTTAAACAATTGTGAAAAACTGTAAAAGTCTCATACAGATTTTTTTTTGTGAAAGATTGATCCACTACAGTTGATCTAGACACATGAAAACAAAATGTAAACGACATCGACATCACATGCAATGTCATCCTTTCAGAAGCAACAGCAAAAATATTCCTGATATCCAGTCTAAATGTCCTAATTATGGAGCTATTGTGTTGTTGGGCTGGAATCTCAGACCAGCCTCCTATATTGTTAGGCCATGATCTATAACATGGTCCACTATAGTGACCCTGTCTCCGTCTGTTGTCTCCTTTGTCATCGTCCTCCTGCCGCTCTCTCTTGTCCTCTTCCCCTGACTCTTACTGTCTCACAAAGGAGCTGAGCTCACCTGAGGTCTATGTGTAATGCTAAGGCTCACACTGATTGGTATTACAGTTTTTTACGATCGCACAAACACTAAAATCAAAAGTATTACACAATTATCAAAACCTTAAACTCAAGAAGCAAACCATTGGCTATATGTGCACCACTATAAGCACAAAGTCAGCCTCACACTTTTTGCAAAACAATACACACAGTGATTTGCAAAACACTAAACACACTTAAACACATTAGACACAGGAGGATATCATGATGTCACCTCATTGCAATTCCAAAGCACTGACTGTCAAACTACCAAACACATGAGCCAGTCAGTAAACACAGCCATTAGGTGCGCAAACACATGATTGCTTTATTCTAAACACTCCAATCAGGTTCAAGCACTATACAAATGGAGCAGGTAAGTTCACCTGCCTTTACAGTAACCAAAATGGAAGGAGTCAGAAGAACAGTGAGAGTGAGGGTGAGAGGGGGAATCCACAGAGGTCCACAGATCCGTCATGCCAATATTAGCCCTTACAACACACCTCACATACTCACATTTTTAGACTGATTGCACAACATAGTCACAGCAGGAAACCAAATGCACCAGATGCAATACATTGTCATCTGGGACAATGTGTCATTCCATCGTGCTGCTCTGGTCCAAAACTGGTTTCAACACCATCCACAGTTCACAGTTCTATACTTTCCACCATACTCTCTGAAGGATGTGGATGAAATTATCTGGACAGATCCAGCTAGGCAAAGAGATACTACAATGTCTAGTATGTTCTATACTGTATTTTCTGTTTCCTTTATCAGATTTTTTTATTTATGTATTACAGTATCTGTAATTTGTAACCTGTACTGGATACAGTATGTTATGGGTGTTGTTGTTTCCTGGGATAACAGTGTTACTGTATGCAGACTACTGCACACATGTTTGGTTGTGATTTTCCATGTTGACTGATTTGGGTGTATGGAGAGAAATAAATGATATTTTCCTCAGTCTGCAGCATTGGTCTTGTCAAGTGTTTTGTGAACTTCTTGTATATTTGCACTTTCTCTGTGTACTTTATATACATTACTCAAATCACTGAGAAGTAGAATTACTAAAAGTGTTTAAGGTTAGCAACAGCAGTGTGTAACTGGTTCAGACAGAATTAAGTTATATGCAAAGTGTGTGTTTCATATGGCGACAAAATATGTTTTTTATAAAATAGTGTATAGTTTTGAAAAGAGTATTTCATTTTGCAAAGGGTCTGAGGTGTTTTGGTAATTGGGTGTTTAGTGTGCTAATTGTGTGTAGTGTTTTGAGAAATCGGGCCTTGTTTTCAAAATCGTGCTTAAGCAATCGAAAAAAACTGTATATTAGCTTTATTTTTTATTTTTCATGTGTGTGAATCTGTGTGCATTTCCAATTTTAGTTGTGTTTTGTATTTTAAATAGATGTGTTTTCCAAAGGATTGCAGGTGATTTCCTTTTTGACCATTGTGTCTTATGTAAAACACTGTGTGTAGTGTTTTGCAAAAAGTGTGTTGGAGAATTTCAAACACAGTGCAAAGCACTTATTGTGTTTGTAGGGTTGGTGCTTGTGTTTAGGGCATGGTCACCAAAGTTAGAGGTTGTGATGCTTTGGGCCTAGCAACCACTATTAGTGTGTAAGCATTAGGCAAAAACTGTAACATGCACTTGCAAATTAGTACAATCTAACATAGACATGAAACCCTACACATTTGAGTGCACACACACACACACACACTCACCTTCCTCCTCCCCATAGCGAGGGTGTGGGACTCGATCTCCATGTTCCATCCTGGTAGAGAAAGAAAGAGACACAATTATTGTGACTTTCTTTTCTTACAATGGACAAAATGAAAAAAACCTTCAGGAATGCGTTACAACACACGCACGTGAGTGGTGTGTTACATTGTTTGTATTTATGTATAATGCACAATATGTGTGTGTTTTTGTATGCGCCTAATATCAGTCATGTGCTTGTACATGTAATATATAAGTCATGTAATGCCTGCATACACATGTTTGGTGTGTTTTAGTGATTTATGGCTGTGTGTGTGTGTGACTGAGCCTCCAGCAGCAGAAGCTCTTGTTCACTGACCTGCTTGTTGGGTTACTGTACACAGATCAATGTGAAATAATTAAAAGCGTGGCCAAATCGATGGAGATGTGCATAATTAAAGCAAACGTGAGGATAACTTATCGCACGTTGTTCCAGTTCACACATTGAATGCAACTGACAAAGTTTAAGTCAACCCTGTTCGTTACATAAGGATTTACTGTATGTATTTGCAGGATAAATGTAATTTGGAATATGAATTTTCCTATTAAAATGTATGTCTATGAAAAGTGACTCTTGCTCTTACTTGGAATTTTAGCATTGATTTGGAGCATTTTGTTTTCGTTTGTTGGGCAGGTATTGTACAGGGGTTTGGGCGGGTATGGTACGGGGGGGTGGGTTTACCAGAAATGCCTGGCTGAAAATTCTGCTGCAGCTGCTGGAAATGGGACTGGGGAGAACAATGAGGCTGAAACAAATGAACAGACGTAAAACCAACCATTCCTATTACTCAGTCATTTAAAGGTGCTCCAAGGAACTTTCAGTTTGTGTTAAAGCTGGGGTACGTGATTTCTGATTGGTCAAAGTTAACATGAGCTGTACACTTTGACCAATCAGAGCGAGGCTCCGATTCTCTGTTCTTATTGGCTGTTGGGACTGTCCATTCACGTTGGCACAACTTTGTTGGTGTAGAGCAGTGGTTCTCAATTACTTTCTGTCATGCCCCCCTAGGGGACAGAAATGTTTTCGCGCCCCCCCCCCCCCCCCCCCCTAAATTGAAATACTGTTGAGAACCTGCTAATATTTATTTATTTATCTGTACAAAACCACTGTATGAGTTTCTGGCACGAGCATTCTGCATACAATCACCTTATTATCAAATTAGATAACAAAAATTAGCTGAGATAACTTCTGCAGCAAAAAAATTCAAAGTTCAGTTTATTAGCTCAATTTGTAACATTTAAACAACACTGCTCAGTCTGTGTGAATCTCAGGACAGAGAAACAAGAGCAAATGATTCACTGAGGTTTGCATTTCATTCAAAACATTTTTAAACTGTAAACACAGTTAAGGTGGTGTTTTTTTTATTATTATAGGCCAATAGGCCTTCTGTGATGCGATAACCAATCATTCATTAATGTTATTATTAGTCTACTAACTTGCTTGATTTATTTTTAAATAGCCTACAGAGACACTTGGAGAAACATGTGGACATTTATTTACTGAAAATCGCGGCCTTTCGCGCGGATATGACCATACACAAGCACACATCGCTAGCTAGCACACAAAAAAAAAAAAAAAGCCCCCACCATTTGAGAACCACTGGTGTAGAGCATGTCAGGGAGGGATCATAGGTGAGGGACCAAAGAGAACAAGTGGAGCGGTTGAGGTATTTGGATTCGAATCTCTATCCCAACTGCCATTTTCTCCCCAAATCCTCCACCCCAGCTTTAATTATTGCACCACCTTTGGACAAAAGCGGTAGTGTTTTCACTACTCCAGCTGTTATTCCTGGGTGAGCGTACCCGGACTAAAGCATTAAGAAAAACGTTATAAAAATAACATTATTTGCACTGATGGTCTAGTTTGCTAGCCTGGCACCGCCCACCTACATACTTCTGCTCAATTTTTCATTTTCATTCAGTAGTCAGTCTGGGTCTGCGGTTTATTAGTGGGTTTTCTCCGCCAGGTTTTTGGTGGTCCAATCAGCGAACAGAGGGAGTGGCTGAGAACAATGACGTGCGCCAGTTTCAGTTGTACTCAGAAGCCGGCGCATGACATACGTCACAACCAAACTTTATGCGATTGGTTGGCAGATCCAGAGTGGCACTGGGTAGATCCAATAGTTTTAAACTTCAACAGACACCCGCCTTCAAGTGAGTTTGTCAATTGAGCGATTAACGGACCCTCTGTTCAAATTAAATTAAGTACGATGGTCTGGTAGGACCAGGCTACTAGTTTGCTGTTACATGTCATTAATGAACATCAGAGGGAAAATGTGACTTTTCAGAAATATTTTAAAGTTCCTCATAGCACGTTTAAATATGTATTTAAGATCCAAATATTCATTTAAAAATATTGAATTATGGAGTTTAATGCCAATACCTGAGACTCTAAGCAGATAGTGGTGACACTTTACAATAAGAGTACATCAAAAAGCTAGTCAATGTTTTTGAATGGTTATTTCATGCTTAATAATCATTAACTAAGCATAAACATGTTATTTAGTTCATGCTTAAGCATTAAATAAGATGTTATTAATGGTTAGTTAATGTTTCATTAATGCTAATGAAGCATTAACTCACAGTTCATTGATGTATCCTTATTGTACATTGTTACCCAGGAGGGGTTATTTTATTGACCTAACAACAGCTTTTTCACACATGTGTTTTTGTCTTGTCACAACACACCTATAGGTCATTTGATAATGGCTCAGTTCTGTTGAGGGTTCAATGCCAGCGAAGTAGCATGCACATTATCAGGACACTGAAACTGGTTCCCCTACGTCTGTGCAGCATCCTAGTTATTCTAACGTGTCCCTGCTTTATTTTCAAAGTTGTTCTAGTTATTCACTCTGGAATACAGTCATTATAGAAAGTTGTGAATTTACACCTCTGCTATTTCCTGCTTCAATCTGTCAAAATGTCAGCTTTATCACATACTACATGTAGCTTAGCTGAGACACCGCGTGGGACGCCAGCAGAACTAAAGCTGAAAGTAAGATCATTATTTCTATAAATATACTGAAGGGTGACATTTGGACAAACCAAAGCTGCGCTAATCAATGTTTTAGAGTGAGAAACAACAGGTCGTGTACTGGGGAAAGTGTCATCATATTGACGAACACACACAGAATAGATACTCAGCTCTGCATTTCCCCTCAGCACTATGGAGCTTTAAAGCTTCTTTCAGCTCATTGTCACGGCCAGCAACTTTACCCATTTGGTTTAGTCTCATGCCATCATCAACCCTGTTAGTGTCTGACTGCCAGTGACTATTCAGATGTTCCAGAGTGCATGTGTGAATGTTAATCTGAGTGTCAGTGTGTTTGTGCATGTCTCTGTCGAGCAATGTTGAGGGGTTATTTGAGGCAAGCAAGCTGAATAATGCGTGGTTGCTCTGATACAGATCTATATCAGGCTTAAGTAGTGCAAAGTAAAGTGGTAGTTCTTGCTGTATTAAGTAAGATTTTTTTTTATTTAAAACTGTTTTTTTTTTAAAATGATTTTCACTAGCATTGTGTCCACAACAACCATTCCACTTAAATGTAACTGTAACTAGAATACGTCTTTCTCTAAATACTATATTTAGAGTCTATACTGTCTACCCCCTACATTCGCACCAGAATCAAGCAGGCACTCAGGAAGCAAAGTGAAATCAGAAATTTAATTTGGATAAATTTTCCGGCTTGTTATTAAGACATGGCAGAGCAGTCAATAAAGAGACCGCCAATTCCTGTTACATAGTTATGTAGTGCAGCCTTAACAATTAAGATGAACTAAAGTGACTTTATTAACCTATGGATTTAACATTCAAATTCATTGTTAATAATTATAACTGTCCAGTGTTAGAAGTCACACCTGAAAGTTAAATTAACTGACTGTGTATTTGGGTTGCTGTTTGTTGGAGGCAATTCATGTGTACTAAATTATTAAAATACTGTTTTAATATTTAGAGTTGCTGTCAGGCCTTCTTTTTTTTTATTCTTCTTCGCTCCTTATTTCCAGGATGTTCTTTTGAGTAATATTCATTTGGCACACCACTCTTGAACATAACCCCCCCCCCCCCCTCCAGAGGGATGCGAGGGTGTAAAGTGGCTGGTGGTGGAGGATAGGGTTTAGCCCACCAGAGCCTGGTTGAGCTGCTGCTCATGTTTGTAGTGCTGGCTTCCTGCCTCTGTAATTAGTGCTGTCACATCAGTGTCCTTCACACCCAGTGGGCAGCTGGAGCGAGAGCTGCAGGCTGCCCTCCCTCCCCAGGCCTGATCGATGGGCTCGCCCTGCCTCTAAAACCCCTTCTCACACACCGCTTGATAAAGACACACGCAAACCACACACACACACACACACACACACACACAACGCCAACACTCATAAACATTCACTTATGCACACAGGAAAAAATGTGAAACAAGTATTTTTGGGACTACAGGTGAAAATTAGCCTGCATGGCTAAATCTGGCACATTTACATGTTGAACTTTGGTGCTCATGTTTATTAATGTGTGCTGTCCCTTTTAAATAAAGAAATCAAATCAGAAATCAAATTTTGGCAGACACCAAAAGGCCAAAGTGTGCATAGGGTACACTAAAAAAAAACAGGTGATTTTGCTTAGTGAGCTGGCCTTTCACATGAAGACATCTGCAAGTGCTGGGAGATAATTGAACTTATTTGACATCGAAATCAACCTGTTCTTTTTATTTTTTTTGCAGTTTAAAAATCATCAATTCATGCACAGTTACACTGAACAAGCATTAATATATAAACCCCAAAAACAAGATCGCTTTTTAACTCGCACACCCTCAAAAATGTGAGGCCTGAGCAACTAGTTAAACATTAAAGTGGTATTTCTGATATATGTTCCAATATAAAAGTGGTTATGTTTGTGTGTGTGTGTGTGTGTGTACACTGTAAGTAGTTCTCATTAGTGCTGAGTCTATTTGAAGCGTTTACTGTATATGTCTCAAATTTGACTTGCCCACTAATGAGAATTGTTTCATAAAAGAGTTCACTGCTGGGTTTACAGTGAAGTACATTTTTACAGGACATTTACCATATGCATGGAACCAAACCCCCAAAACCCTGACATCTTTACTGCCTGACACTCAATCCACAAACTATAAACTACTACTCCCTCGCGAATATAATGACTAAATGGGTGTGTTCAGCTCATTACTAGATGAGATGAAAAAATACATACTAGTAATAGCTTTTCAAAGACTAATGTACATCGGTCTGCTGTCTATTTTTCATCAAAACACAGCCTTAAAATCCTCCAAAGTGCCTACACATCTATCAGTGTCAGAGTTGCATTTAAATCACTTTTGCGAGGCCTAAATACAGAAAAACAGAGCAACTAAATGCCAACGCTGACACAATAGGCTGAGAAATTGAAATTACACTGCTACCAAAACGGGATAAAACAATATGATTAAAAATAAGGATAAGACAACCTACCTGGATTAGTTGTCAGCTGGAATGACTAAAAGCAGAACAAGCTGTTGCTGCTCGCAGGGTCGCATCAATGGAAACATGCCAGTGGAACTCCAACAAACTATTGAGTGGTACAAACTCAGCAAACAGGAATGCTCCTTTCTGTGTCCGTCAGTCTGCCTGTCTGTCTGTCTGGCTGACTCGGTCTATCTCTCTCTCTCTCTGTCATGAGTGGTTCAATAATGTAAAAACTAGGACTCCGCAGAGAGCTGCAGGCATCAAGTTCTTTTTTTCAGAATATGGTTGACACCAACCACCGATAGAAAACATATATTGTACATACAATCAGTCGATATACCGCACCAGTAGGTCAATATATGTTTAGCATTGTGGAAAAAGTGATGAAGTATAGGAAGTTACAGGATGCTGCTCGTGCTGGTCTGTGGTTACAAAAGCCGATCTGATCGACAACGATCACCATTTCTAATATCCCTTTTTCATCAGGCATTGTTCAAAGGTTTTTCCGATCCATAGTTGAATGCTAACAAGGCATTGCTAGCCTCGCACGTTGTGTAGCGTATCAGTCCGCAAAATAAGCAGTGAAAAAATCTTAAATGTAGTGTACAAATTAACTGATATTTATTTTTGAGGTACGCATCTCTATACGTGGTGAAAAAGCCTTTTGTACAGCAAGCAGTACAATGCTGACCTCTGCTAAAGCGGTGTCTCGCCCAAACTCCTAATAATGACATCTCCATAAGGTTACAGACTAACTATGCCCAAGTTAATCATACAACCCCACTTATGCCCCACAATACTGAACTATCCCTTTAAGGAATGAATGCTAGCAATTTCCAAAGGGCAGAACACAGAAGTGGATTTATAATGGGACTGTAGCCTTTTACAGTGAGCCACAAAGTCTGATGGTGCATAATCATCATGTAATATGAAGTCCTTCTGCTATCTCCTATCACCCTTAATCCCTGAAGGAAAGGAATACAAGTCAATGAGAACTTGCTAAGGGGCCACTAGTTCACATGGATAAACATTTTTCCTGAATATTGAAAAATAATCAGAAGCAAACTTCCAGATTTCTGTTAAATTTCAGCAAAGAAACTTAAATTACAGTACAGACCAAAAGTTTGGACACACTTTTCATCAATGCGTTTTCTTTATTTCACGATTATTTACTTGTAGATTTCACTGAAGGCATCAAAACTTTGAGGGACATATGGAATTATGTACTTAACAAAAAGTGTGAAATGACTCTTAAATAGGTCTTATATTTTAGATTCCTCAAGTAGGCACCCTTTGCTTTTTTGACAGCGCTACAACCTGGTGCTTCTCAATGAACTTCATTAGGAGTCACTGAAATGTTTAGCAAGAATTCCACATGTGTTCATTCAAAGTTTTGATGCTTCAGTGAGAATCTACATTGTAACTAGTCATAAAAATAAGGAACGCATTGAGCGTGTCCAAATTTTGGCCTGTATGTACCTCCAAGGCATGTACACCAGGGAAGGTGAATCACCAAACTAGCGCATCAGAGTATCAAATTGACAGGCCGACTGAAGGCCACATGGTGCCGTCCTGCACTTAGGCAAAAGAAGGCATCACAGCTCAATGGATAGTCTGGCTACTAAACAAGACAAAGCTCACTGACGAATAGTAACGTCTGCAAGCAAACTAACAGTGGTATTTCTGAAATGAGTATAAGCACTGGGCCCTTGGTTTTTCATGAAGTAGAAGAACTTCTTTATTTTTAAGCTTTAGGTAGGATGGATGTATATTTTATTAGCTTTTCAGTTCCATTCTTAAATGATTGCTCTCGGGAGGAATTAAGTGTTACTCATTTATAACTCATTCACACAGTGTCCTTATTCATCAACCCTGCAGTTGTAAGTAAGCAAAGCTTATAAGAAAAGATATAAATGCATGTCTCTTTTTCTCAGTCTGGCAGCGTTTACAAACTGGTGTCACCTCCCCACACTGGCGCAGTAGCTCAGATAAATCCCAAGAAGCGCACAAAAATGTTTCAGTTGTTGATTGAACAGCAGAAGATACTAAATCCATGCATAATCACCAAAGGCCTACCTCATGTGGATGCACCGACAGTGTTGTTGTAATTACTCAGAATTTCTCATGGAGGGACAACAGAAGTTACGCACTACTTTTAAGACAAATGATGATGTTTATAGATTTTGACCAAGGGGTACTTCTACAATCACGGTATAAACAAGCTGATAGCATTAGATATATTCAAATATGCTCCTCTTAAAACAAAGCAGCATTTCCCCCAAAATCTCAGTGCTGTCAAAAGGACAATGTGGAGAAGATTTGTCAGTGTCATGGAGGTAGAGGGGGCACGTTGAGTCAAAATAGATAAAACTAGAAAGTAAATTACAGCATTTCATCACACAACAACTCTGAAATCTACCAAACACCATCAGCAGAGGATTTAAAGCAGTGAGAAAAGGGGGGGGGGGGGCTCTAACTTTCCACAGTGACAAATGACGGCAGCATCTTGCTGGTCTGTTAAAACCTAATTTGAAAGCTGGAAAGAGGTGAACGCTATGAAGAGAGGTGAAACTAGTGGGAGGATGAAACACAGGGGATAAGATGTCTCAGTGCAACCACGCAGTGCAGGAAAATCTAGTAGCCTTGATATCCTGAGGGGAAAGATGGTAAAAGTATCAGATCTGTCTTTTTTAACCCCAAAGCACATGGAGCGCTGAGTGTGAAATTGACTGCAGATTGAATGGCCGAGCTTTTCCATGTAACCGAAACGAAATGCGTGGGTAATTCAATCAATGGTGCATACAGGCGATGATACCAGTAATGTTGAGTTGGAGTTATCTTACTGACTTGCGAGGGACTGATGTTAGCAGTAACAGAAAATAAAATAACTTTGATTACCCTCGAAAAAGGCCCAACTTAAAGGACTATACGTCAAGGACTCCTCGCCGGCAACACCATCAATATGTTTCCATTTCATTCCAAAACTTAATTTTCATACTTTTATATACATATTATATACAGTACATATAATGAGTTGGTGAAGTAGGATTTTGAATGTGTAATTGCCAATAAGTGTGCGGCCATCTTCCCTTTAATAAATGTATTGCGGTGCAGCACTTGGTCTTTGGTTTGCATTCACCAGACATATTTTGCTGATCTAATACATTTTATATTTGTCATCAAAAGGTCCCTTGATAATGTTAAAGGAATAGTTCACCATTTTGAATTTTTAGCTTTTTGCCACCCTCTCCAGCTCAAGAAAAGACAATAGAAACCATTCCTGTAACATGTAGGCATCCAAGTTAGCTTATAGCTCTGGTTGTCAAGGGGAGCAGGTCAAAAGATAAACTTTATAACATTACTAAACGCTCCTGTGTGCTTGTTGAGACTTGTATATTCAACATATTATGTAGTGCTCTATATTTTTTACACGTTATTCTAGAATCAAATACATACCAGAAAGTTCCTGTGACGGTCAGTAATGCAATTGGTTTTAAAATGACCAAAACTGTAAAAATGATTGCTGTCAACATATTTTAAATACATTTACTAATGTTATAATACAAAGAGGAGGGAACTTACATAGACAACAGGATTTCTTTTTTTGACACCGGTGCTCCTCTCAGGTCTGACGACTACTTCCAATGATCAAATGAGTGATGAGGAGCACCATCTGGGCCCGTCACCCCTCTGTAGAACATCCCTGGGATTAGTCACAGGATTCCCATTAGACTATATGCATCTTCTCTGCCTTGGGGTAATGAAGAAAATGTTAATGTTGTGGATGAAGGGTCCTCTGACCTGCAGACTGTCCTCTCCAAATGTAGCCAGGCTGTCCCAAAGGTTAACCGATGTTGCTCCAGACCTAAACCCTATTGAGCATCGTTGGTCCATCCTCAAACGGAAGGTGGAGTAGCGCAAGGTCTCTAATATCCACCAGCTCTGTGATGTCGTCATGAATGAGTGGAAGAGGATCCCAGTGGCAACCTGTGAAACTCTGGTGAACTCCATGCCCAAGAGGGTTAAGGCAGTGCTGGAAAATAATGCTGGCCACTGGCCACACAAAAAATTTACACTTTGGGCCCAATTTGGACATTTTCACTTAGGGATGTACTCACTTTTGTTGCCAGCAGTTTAGACAAAAATGGCTGTGTGTTGATTTATTTTGAGGGGACAGTTCATTTACACTGTTATACAAGCTGTACACTGACTACTTTACATTGTATCAAAGTGTAATTTATTCAGTGGTGTCCCATCTCGGCGGCGGCACACCTGTAAAAATTTGCGGAACTAGTGTAGGGCCCTATGATTTCCACGATAACGAAAACGCGGACGGAATCAGGCAATAAAAACAGAATTTACTGTTAACATGGAATGTCGCGGAATTCGCCACTATTTTGGTGAAATTCAGTTTCCAAGGCAAAGGGATACAACACGGTTGAAATTAAAGCAGAACTAGGGAGGAATTTTGGTTTAGCGACATCTAAAGACCAAAATACTGCCGTGAAAAGTAGAGCCTGGCTGCAGTACCGGTAATGTAACACACGGCGCCAAACCCCTCAACAAATCTGTCTATTCAATGGTTACTTACTCATTTATCCATAAACGTAACTCTGGCATGTACATAACTTAATTTATTGTTAATAATATGGTCTGTTTATACATTCGGCATATGATTAAAGCATCTAAAGGCACGTAATCATGTTAAACGTTTACTGTTATTAAGTTATTAATGCCACTCGCTCCCACAGATACACAGCACAGGGAAGTCATATTCAGCCATTGCTAAAGGGAGTGTTGTTGTATTATGGAACGGCCACTGCAGTACGAAATTCCAGTCTCAACAATGTTTCCTTACACGCAATTATAACTCTAGCGTCTACAGCCCGTTGTTTTCATGTAGTGTAACTTGTGTTTATGTTTTACATTATTCAGCTGCTGCCGTGATGTCGGCTAACGTTGATGCTAATGTTAACTAGCTCTCCATCGCACAACAGACTGTAGGTTGGTGTTGCAGCCCGCTGTTGGGTGAAGCGCTGTCCCACATGTTAAAGCCATGGACCTATAAAGCTTGTCCAATATACACTCTAGTCTAGCTTCTTGAAAAGTTTACAAGGACTTTATTATTTATGCAAAAAAAATTATTTAATGTTTTACTTGAAGGACAAAATTAATGGCTTTATTTTCTGTTGTATACCTAACAAACCAGTTTTTTAGTTTTAAAGTCATGTAGCCTAGTTGTTTTTATTTGAAGCACTAAAAACAGTGCAATGTTGTGATGTATTTTAAATTTAGTCTTGTATCTGATTAAATTGTTAGAATATTATTTGTTTGCATTAATAAGACACTTGTTATGATGATTAAATGAGTGTTAATTGTCAAAAAACGGAAGTCATGAGATAAAAACGGAAAAAACAGAATTTGTGAAAAAATAAAACGGATTTCATAGGGCCCTACTAGTGGTGTGTAACGGCTGGATCAGGAGGACACAGGCGCGGAGACAGTATCAGTATTAAGAAGATTTATTTTGGAAGTAACCAGCAGGGGGGTTAGGACCGGGATCCGGCGGGGAGGCTGGCTGTCATGGGGGCTCCAGGGAGAGAGCACGGGGCAAGTCCAGGGGGGCTGAGTGGGAGCGGGCTAGAGCAGGCAGGCAGAGAGGTCCGGGGGGAAGTGCTGGCGGGCGAGGGCTGGAGCTGGTGGCTGGAGTCAGGCCGGGAGAGCTGTGGCATAAAAACAGGAGTTAGCCAGGAAAAATGCAATAAGCGGAGCTGCAAACAGGTTAGCTTAGAGAGAGAACTGACTGTGTGGAAACAGAATCTACAATCTGGCAGTGTCTGGAAGGAAGGGCCGGGTATATGAAGAGCAGTTGATGATGATTGATGGCAGCTGTGAATGCTGGTGATTGACTCCAGCACACCTGACTACAACCCTGCAATTAGACCAGCACACAGACAATGGTGAAAGGGAAAACACAACACAAGGGCTAGAGGCCCAAGCAGGATCATGACAAGGAGAAAGGCTGAAAGGAGCTGTAGTGAAACAAAGGTTATGTTTTGGCACAGCCTCCGGGCTCAGTGCTCTGTATTTATAACATTGCTAGTAGGCGTAACGTTTCTGTTAACATCTCGTGTCAAAGGTTTTTCCTTTTACTTAATATAACATGAATGACGTTGATGGTTGATTTAAGAACGTTGCTTCCTACCTAGCAGCACACACTGTCAATCAGCGCTAGCCCGCTAGCTTAAGCCTTTAGCTTACATTAGCTAGTTATGGCTGTTACATACTCCGCGAGAAGAAAGAACAAAGTTCTCGGTGATAGAGCTGCGAGAAGAAAATGACGTCATTTTCTTCTCGCAGCTCTTGTTCAGCTGTTCTCGCAGCTTGTTCTCGACACATCTGCCTGGCCGAACTTTCTTCTCGCAGCTTGTCCGAGACCTATTCTGTGATTGGTCAATCTGAAGTGGGCGGGTGCTTCATGTATGACTCATATCCGGTTCTCCACCGGCGCTGAACTTTAAAAAACATGGATTGTTTTGAAGAACAGCTGGCCGAGGCCGTGAGAAAATACGAACATTTATATAACACCTCAAGTAAGAGCTATAAGGACACCCAAATGGCTAACAACTCCTGGCGAGAAATAGCCCGTATCCTAGGGGTAGATGAGGGCATTTGCAGGAACAAATGGAGATACCTACACGATAAATTCGCAAAGGCTAAACGCCGGGTTTCATCCAAGAAGAGTGGGGATCCGGGTGGCACAAAACAAATGCCAGTACTGTTTACGTCGCTACAGTGGTTGGACGCCCTGTGAAACACCGTCAAACTACAGGAAACATCACATTTTCACAAGTCAAGGTAAGCAATAATGTGTGTGTGTGTGTTGTGTGAGTGAGTGAGTGTGAGAGAGAGAGAGAGAGAGAGAGAGAGAGAGAGAGACTAAAACATGTAGGCCTAAACAATGATTGTTATTCTATTATGATTGCTAGCTAGATTAATTATCAAGGTGAAGAAAACAATTATTTTAGTAGTCCGCTACGGATGAAACTTTCTCCATAGCAACGGTAACTATGTAACTGTCAGTGACGTGCGGTGAGGTCAGTGAGAGGTTTCCTTGTCATCCACAATCAATGCTGTTTTATTATTCAATTAACAGAAATGATTCACTGCTAAATGAATTCCTTTGTGCATTTCTTATAATATAAAAATACAAATAAAATTAGAGCACATTTTTAATGATGTATACTTGAATCATTAAACTCAAGAGTGACTTGAAGAATAGTTTTAACTGGGTTCTGTAAACATACACAGATATAGTACACATTTGTTTACGACACGTTCTGTCCGCCATGTTTCAATACTGCTCTACAACATGTGTAGATTTCACAAGACAGAAAGTGCACCGATAGGTCAAAGAAAGAACTGTATAACTGTGGTGTCGGAATAATTAACAGGCCACGTAACAGGCAAATTTATGCACGGCAGAAATAAACAGGGTAGCCTACATTCACAAAAAAATCAGAGGCAAAACTACTTTTCAGAACATGGTGCAAAACGTATTGACATAAATAACCCCTAATGTAAACATCCCCTTCGAATAATTTCTTGTTGCCATGTCAAAAGTCCTTGGGTTGTCAGAAAGAACTCACTGAGGTATTTTCTGACTGCATGGGCTGCCCAAGATGCTCTGGCTCCTGACAGTCTCCCTGGGTCCTGGAGGTTACTGTCTCCTTCCACCTGTCTCCTCCACTCTCCATGCTGCAGCTCTCCAGAAGCGCTTATGGAGTCTGTAAAGTTTGCAGGGATGTATCTTGTACCTGGAGCATTTGCAGCATCTACGTAGGCAAGGTAGTTGTGGAGGGCAACACAAGTTTTGACCATATCCCCGGCCTTATCTGGCATTTTGCTGCCAGGATACCAAAAGCATTTTCAATTATTCGCCGGGCTCGACAGTGGCGATAATTGTAGGTCATCTCATTCTCTGCAAGATTGCGATCTACAATAGACACAAACAAAAAAATTATGTACTATTTCACATCTGTTTTTTGGTCACAACATGATCCATCATGACAGAAGACAGTTGGACAGAAACTATTAACTAAAGGATAAAGTATACAGATTCATGATAATAGGTAGGCCTACATGTGACCCGTTAGTAGGCTATTGTCCCTTTAGTATGTTACATAATAAAATAACATAATGTGTGAGATATACACAATTACAGTCATACTAAGTATTGCTGTATACAGGACAGACACTTTTATTTTGTGTTATTGGCTTAATGCTGCTATGAAGCGAAATTACGTAGGAAAATAGTTAATACATTTTGGACAATAACATTTTCAATTTCCTATACTCATTACATTATTAGCAACATACCTGGAGAGGTTTACATGCAGGGGGAATGCAGCATCTCCCACAAATACATACAAGATGGTCGTACCAGGGAGATGTGTCGGTGGTGGCAAAGGAAGTTGCCCATTTTTTAGGGCAGACCCAAAGGCGCACTGCCCAAATACTCCTCCATCGCTCTCTTTGCCATAGGCCCCGACGTCAACCATGGTGAAACGATACAGTGTGTCACACACTGCCATCAACATGATGGAATGCTGACCCTTATAATTAAAAAAGTAACTTCCTGCTCTTGGTGGAGCTTTGATTTTGACGTGCTTTCCATCAAACACAATTGGGAAAGTTCCACATCCTCCAAAAGTCCTTAGCTATGTCACACATCTGTGCCGGTGATGGAAAGGCCACGAAATCGTCCTTCAGAGCCAGCCAGAGCGCCTTGGTCACCTCGGAGACAATTGTGCCAACGGTAGTCACTCCCATTTTGTAGCTAGCTGCCACACTGTTCTGTGAGCTCCCAGATGCTAATATTCTCAGTGTGACAGCTAATCTTTCAGCGATAGTGATTGGCATGCTGTGTGTGGTTGCGTGCTGAATAAACGGCGTGATCCGACGGACAAGGTCGTCAAAACGATTGGCCGACATCCGAAAATAATTAAAGTGCTTCTCGTCGTCCAACTCCCGCATCTGTTGTACCAACACACTGTACTCGCCCTGCTCAATTCTTGTCCTGTTGAGTGGACGAACATGCCACCTACGGCTATGTGTTGCTGTCTCCTCGGCGAGCGCGGATAATAGCAACAACTCTTCCTCCTCCTCCGCTTCCAACATGTTGTTTTCCTCTTCCTCTTCCTCCTCCATCAACGCTAAAATGTCCATGTTGGGAAGTTGTTGTGGAAAAGCCAGCTGTCTTTTCAGAAAATCAGCTGGCGCTACAGAGTCAGTTACCATGGTAACATCGCGTGATGTGTCGGAGTGGGCGGGGACTGTGAGAAACTCCCAGGAGTTCAGCACTTGAGTTCTCGTGAAGTATGCATTGTCCAGACCAGAAAGAACTTTGTTCTTGTTCTCGCAGCTCTGTCACCAAGAACATTGTTCTTTCTTCTCGCGGAGTATGTAACAGGCTTTATTGTTGCCCAGATGGCAGGAAGAATCTTCGTTTAGAACTTGTTACCATTATATTACTATACAACATATGTCAGAGGCTCCAACAACAAACTGCAAAGGTCTGCAGAGTGATGAGAGAAATGAAAATGTTTGTTAGCCCACAGGTTTTTTGGGCAGTTCGCAGTTCGCAGTTTAGCTTTGAACGCCCTGTTGACACCAATATCTAGCGGCTGGAGTTCTTTAGTTAATCTACCCGGAATGACGGCAAGCTCCGAATTAGTTTACTTCACTTGTTGTTTGACAGCATCGGTGATATGGGCGCGCATGGATTCGTAGATCAATAGGGACGGAGCTGTGTGGAAAAAGCCACCTGGTCTCTTGACGAAAAATGTTCTCAGCCACTCACTCATCTTTTCCTCATCCATCCATCCCTTCGGGTTAACTTTGATGACAACGCCGGCGGGCAAGTTTTCTTTTGGCAAGGTCTTCCTCTTGATAATAAGCATGGGTGGAAGTTTCTGGCCATTAGCCTGGCAGGCGAGAACTACAGTGAAGGATGACTTCTCATTCCCTGTGGTGCGTACAGAGACCGTATTGGTCCCCGTTCGCTCCACAGTGCGGTTCACGGGAATATCAAAGGTGAGTGGAACCTCGTCCATGTTGGTGATGTGCTCTGGCTGGATCTTCTTTTCAGTGATCTTCTTTTTGCAGTATGCGCGGAAAGTACCAGCTTTTCTTGGTAATCTTTTGGCAGTTGCTGCGAGACGGTTTGTGCGCGGATTGAGAGATTACGTCTTTTTATAAAACGAAAGCACCAAGAAGGACCGCCTCGAAATTCATCGATGTTCATGTCCCGTGCTAGCGATGTTGCCTTCATTCGAAAAGTGACTGTAGAGACGCTTCTACTTGCAGCTCTCTGTTCCAACAACCCACTGTTCGAGTTTGTCCTCTAACTGTGGCCATCTCGCTTTGTTCCCTCGGAAACTCTGTTTAGTCTTCTTTACTTGGCGCAGGTCATCTTCTTGCTTCCTCCACTTCCGTACCATTGTTTCATTAATGTTGAATTCTCTCGCTGCTGCTCTATTCCCATATTTTACTGCGTGACTGACAGCCTTTAACTTGAACTCGGCGTTGTAAGCGTGTCTCTTGAAAGGTGCCATTTTGTGTGGCTTGAATTCAGTGTTTGGGGGTCGTCTGACAAACTCTCTGCAGCCCCTATTCAAGCCAGAGTACACTTTGAAGACAGTGAAGCAAGGTGGCACAGACATCATGTTATGGGGATGTTTCTCATACTATGGTGTCGGGTCTATTTATCGCATACCATGGATCATGGATCAGTTTGGATACATTAGAATACTTGAAGAGGTCATGTTGCCTTATGCTGAAGAGGAAATGCCCTTGAAATGGGTGTTCCAACAAGTCAACGACCCCAAACACACCAGTAAGGGGCCTTTCACACCGCCGCAAAATCGGCGCTAGTTCTGGGCTAGTTCGGAGTTAGAGCCAGTGTTTTGGTTTCACACCGCCAGAAAGCCTGCTCCGGGCAGGCTCCGGGCCGTAAAAACTGGTTCTTATCAAACCCCAGGACTGAGCAGGGTTTGATAAGAACCGCTTGCGCCAGCGGCCGGGGGAGGGATTATCCTGACCAACCAGACCAACTCAAACCTCATGCCCGCCATATTTAAAAACACCGCTACTACGAGACGTAAACATAACATAATTACCGAACGTAGCGATCAAATTGACCGGCGAGAATACGCTGTATGGGTCCTGTTTGGTAAAGAAAGCAAAGCGAGAGCCAACACGTGTAAAAATAAGACGTATTCGCCGCTGTTGTTGTGCTAAAAGCTAGCGGTAGCTTTAGCGTTAGCCACAAGAGCAGCGGCGTCGGGCGACGTACACACGTTTACAGTGACGTCATGACGTTGCTCTCTTGCCGGCTCCATGGCTGTCTCCGGTCGATGTGAAACCAACCGGTTCATAACTGGGATAAGGCTGTAACCAGTTTTGAACTGACCCCAACACCAGCCTGGAACTGACTCTTGGTTCATTTTGGTGTGAAAGGCCTATAAGCGAACAAGATCTTGGTTCCAGACCAACAAGATTAACGTTATGGAGTGGCCAGCCCAATCCCTGGACCTTAATCCAATAGAAAACCTATGTGGTGACATCAAAAATGCTGTTTTTGAGGCAAAACCAAGAAATGCAGAGGAATTGTGGAATGTAGTCCAATCGTCCTGGGCTGAAACACCTGTTCACAGGTGCCATAAGTTGGTCGGCTCCCTGCAACACAGATGCTCAGAAACAGAGGTTATACAACTAAATAATAGTTCAGTGATTCATAGGAAAGCTAAATCTTCATGCATTTTTCAGTTGATACAGTAAATGTTTGAGTTGTAAAGAAAAATGCAGACACTGCTATTTTTTTGAACAGTCTAATATTCCTTTTTCTTCACTTTCTGTAAAGATATAGAAACATTTGACAAATGTTTCTTCATATTTGGAATTGGAATAGAATGTGCAATGTCCCCAATGCATTTGCGTATATGGAAATAAAAGCTATTATTAGGATTTTGATCTTTCCTCAATTTTTTAAACACACTGCTATTATTTTGAACACAACTTTATATGCTGAAGGTTAATACTGGATTTGTTCATATGTTGTTAATTGTCTGATTTATGATAGTTTTCTTCTTAAAAACAATGCCAATCGTGCATTTTCTTTATACCTGTACATCTGCTTTTTTTATATAAAAAAAAAAAGCTGTATCCAAAATCAGTTCTGTAAAAACTTTGGACACTAATATGTTTATCCGACATCTAGACATCATGTTTGAAAAGATGCAAATCAGTAAGTTATCAACTGTCAAAGTTTCATGTAAGTTAGAAATGTTCCCATATTCACCTTCACTGTCTTGCTCTAAGCAGCTAAGGCTTGTGACGATGGAATTACACGCCTTGATAGCGTTGTTCAACATCGTTTTACAAGCTACACAGCTCGAAAACTCTAGGCAGGTTACGGATGTCCCATCCAGTGATGCCTGAATCGTCTCGGATATGACCAAATTCACCTCATCGTATACAGATTTAACGACGGCCTCTGTGAATTCGGGAGATATTCTGACAGATCAGTCAGCCCTGACCACATCGGAGAAAGCCCTGCCAAAAGAGCCTTTCAGACTTTCCTCGATGTTCTCCTAAAAAAATTTCAAGTTCTCCCTCAGAAGCTGTGGGAGCGACTTGTGTCCGAACATCTCTGTTGTTCCGCACCCCTTGGAAGATTTGGGGATTTTCCTGGAGGTGAAGTGAGTTGACTTGCTCATAGTTGAAAGACTATCGGTTATTTTTCCGATAACCAGACTCAACACCTGGGTCATCATGTCAGCCATCTTGGAATTAACATCAATGTGGGAAATACCACAATTCATGTCCATGCGCTGCCTACATAAGAAACGAGGGAAACAAAAGGTGAAACACCAAAACACAAATGTACATACATGTCGCTGTTTACTGTCCGTTACCTTAACCCTTTAGGCGCCGGGTTTTATTTTTAAAAATACTAGATTTTGACACTTAAATTTCAGAAGGCTCTGGATTGAAAGTGGTTTGAGATCTTTTTTCTATTCTACATACTACATCCGACGATAAAGAGAATCTAGTTAGGATGCAGTAGGCATACTATTGGGACATACTTTACTCTCTTATTTCATCATAACATTGCGCCTTGATCTTGCCTTTTGCTTTTATATCCGTCACATCCCCGTTTGTTTTCATATGGAGGCTTCGTCGATGTGACGTCACTTCACGTGCGCACTGGATTGTGGGTCAGAATCGCCCAAATAGGATGCACTTTTCAACAATCTTGGCCGCATGAAGTAGGACATCCGGGTACTTCTAACCATCCTAAATCTGGCCACAAGAATCGGGACATCCTAAATCTTTTTTCTACATACTATATAGTAGAAAGTATGCGATTCGGAACGCAACCAAAGTGTAAATGAGACAACTATTGAGAATTACCTAAAGTTTATCTGGGGAGTACATTTTCCGATCTAATTAACATATTATGACATCATGTGGTGGCGACCATGTTGTATTCAACCCGGTATCACGCCGAGGCGTCTAATAGACGCGCATGGACCGGCGTGTAACTCACACGCCTTGCCTGACCAGGGCGTGTGAGTTACACGCGCACCTCCCGCCCGTCTAAATGAACGGAGGAATAGCACCAACAGGGGTTCTCCCAGCATTTCAATACTATCCAGCTGCAGCCCCGCAGACAAACACCCTGGCGTGGGTGGTTAGGGTTAGGGCAAGGGGACAGGTGGTTAGGGTTAGGGCAAGGGGACAGGGAGAGGTTACGGCCCCCACACACATCCTACCTCTACTGCGCGTCTACCTCGCGTCTGCGTCTGACTTTTTGTCACAGACTGTGAAATCAACGTAGAGCGAGCACACATCCAACCTCAGACGCACTGCTGAGGCACGTCGGAGGCACGTCTGCAGCGCCGCTCCCCTTCACCTCAGGAGGCTCGCCTATTTTTTTTCTGAGAGCAGCGCGTCTCTCTCGCGTCTCTGTGCTTTAACTGATAGAGAAATACTCTGCTGACAGTCATACCAGCAGCATTCACTCTAGTTACACGTTTACCCGGTGTGTTTATTTCAAAATAAAACATCCCTCAGTCGTATACGCAAATATTCCCTTTATTTCACGATTTAATTGTGCAATCAAAATCCGAGGGATTTAAAACCTAATTTTCAATTAGTTCTGGCATTTCATTTTTGGATAAATGACACATATAGAGATCCAATATAGTGAAGAAATAAAAAAGATCATGATGAGCGCAACAGTTTTCCGTTGCTCTATCTGTGTCTACGGCCTTCTTCTTCCCCGACCACACCCCCCTCTCTCTCTCCCGTATAAATCAGTAAAGTGTTTTTTGAAATACTCTGCTGAGAGTCATATTGACTTCATACTGGAAGCTTTCGCTGTAGTTTCACCATTTCCTGTTGTGTCCCCTTCAAAATAAAACTTCCAACAAGCGAAAATATGGCAAAAAAAAGAAAAAAATGGCAATGGGGCGCACGGATTACTGTCCAGACTCAATATAAATCATATGCATCATAGATGACATGAAAGAACTTCATTTTTAATGGGAATTATCTATGAAAACTCTATGTAGAAAGATAGGGCTTTTAGAAGCAGCAGCTGCTGAGACGTTGCATGTGTGGCCGAGAAAAGTCCGAGAGAGGCAGCAGTAAGGTAACGCGACGCGCTCCAGAGGTAGATGCAGGATGTGTGTGGGGGCCGTTAGAATATAGATAGAACATTGACGGAACACCGCGGTGGCCATCTTGACTACGGGAGGTGCGCGTGTAACTCACACGCCCTGGTCAGGCAAGGCGTGTGAGTTACACGCCGGTCCATGCGTGTCTATCTCACGCCTCAGCGTGAGATCGGGTTGTTGTATTATGTAACTTCCATGAAATACCTGATATTTTGAAAGAGAGCTGAACTTATTTCATCAGATTCACCCCCTCCATCCATTTGTAATGATGTCCACTTTGTTGTAAGCCAACAGTTGTAAACTAGAACTAGAACTAAACCACAAAACTCATGTAGTAGGCGTTATTTATAATTGTTTTAATTTTTTTACCCACCACCATTTTTATTTCCTATTTTCTTCTATTCTTCATTATTATTATGATTATTATCATTATAATATATATATATATATATATATATATATATATATATATATATATATATATATATATATATATATATATATATATATATAATGCTGCGTCGCATGGCCGCACCACTGCTGTGCATGGACACACTGTGACCGTAGAAAGAGTGAACACTAACTCCTTACTCGTCAACTTTTTGCTTGCCATATCTCTAAATAACTCCTAAATCCAGCAATACCGCTTCAGCATAAATAGCTTCGTGGCACACTATCTCCCGATTTCGCACCTATCAACAGCGCGATTCATTTGCAGCCTGGACGTGGAGGTATGTCTCCTCTCTGCTCTGACAGCAGGCTGGGACTCGCTCCGAGACTGACCGCCTCTTAGTGCTTTGAGAAGGGGAGGAGCTCGCGGCAGCACCCGCTGCTCGTTGATACGTGCTTTCATGTCAGAGTCTCCAAACACCACAAAAGTTTTCAATAAAACCAGAAAAAAATTGCTAGGAGGATATGACAAAAAAAGTAAAGTTTGAATGGTATTTTTTTTATGGGATTTCCGCGAATATTTTGCATTGAAGCATGACGTTTTTCTGAGCTAAGGTCTAGGTATGGGATGTCTGCCAACTAGTGGAGGGGAGTTTGAACAAAATATAACACTCTATTTAGAGAAAACAGCTGTTTGATTCAGTAAAGCGTCATGTCGCAATTTTGCGACTTTGTCGCCTAAAGGGTTAAATGGGCCTTGAGTCTCTTCAATTAAGCTGCTTGATTGATATTCCCAACATGTCAAATTCTTAGTTGGCCTCAAAACCCAAACAAACACCTTTTGCCTTTAAAATATCTCATTGTACAAAATGTTAAACTGTTAACATATTTTTCTTGTCTTTCACCTCAAACAAAGCTTCAGTATTTGACGAGTTGGGAATGTTATAACTTGACGATAACCTGCCAAACAGTCAGACGGCCAAAGAATCCCTGGATGATGGAGCAGAAGTTACTCTTCAGACCAGAGAACTGGGCTACTGCTCCTGCTCCATTGTTGTCCCTGAAACCGGCCCAGTGTGTGTCTCTGTACCGGGCCAGGTGGGTCTTGATGCCTGGGGACATTGGTGCTTCTTTGGTGGTGAAGTCCTCATCTCGAACATCCTCTAAAACCAGAGCTTTGGGGGTCAGGGCTTCTTCAGCTGCCTTGTTCTGGTCAGCTTCCATCTGGACCTCTGAATTTTCAATCTCTTCCTCGTCAAAGCTTTGTCTGCTTATGACATGGATTTGAATGACTCCAGTTTCGAACAGCGTCTGAATATAGTGGAAAGAGAATTAAAAACCATTCAGAAATTAAGGATGGGTATTGGCGAGGAGTTAAAGTCGCTGCAACAAAACTGAAATATTTCTGAAACAGTCTAATTCAGCCTCTGATTATCATGAATAACATGTAAAAGCAATGACATGAACATCAGTGCAAAGAATGCTATTTGTATGTATTGTTTTCTTAATGCCTTTGTCATGGGTACGCTCACCCAGGAAGAAAAGCTGGCATAGTAAAAACACATTTTTTCCAAAGCATCAACACAAACTGAAAGTTCCTCGGAGCACCATTAACAGTACGATACTAATCATATTGCGATATGTTATATATCATGCCTTCTTGTCCTCATTGGATCCAACATAAGCAGTCAGAGATGTCTCTTTTCCCATGTGCACCGCAGAAGAGTCAAGGTTATCTTCATTACCTTCTTCCAAGCTTTTCACATATATCTGGACGATTCCAGTTTGGAACAGCATCTGAAAGGGATTAAACACCATCAAGACATTAAGGAGGGGTATTGGCCAGGAGTTAAAGTTGCTACAAAAAATCCACCATTGATAGCAGCATGTCTCAGGTGTCTGCTGTAAAAGAAGCAGGTGAAATGAAGCACAGGGGATTAATGTTTCCTCGTAAAGAAGTCCGGTCAAATGGTGAGTTAAAAACAAATCACATTTTTATATTTAGTAGCTGTGTGTGGGCCTATATGTGTTGTTTTACTGTGTTTGCAGTGTGCTTTAATTTAGCTGGTATTATTTATTCAAACGTAGGCTATACCTTATATAGCCTATTTTGTGTGTGTGTGTGTGTTTTCGCGTGCGTGCATAAGCGTGTTTACCTCCGCTCTCTGTCCATGGTGCTAAAACACCGTCATTTTCACGTTTCTCTACTATATGCATTGTGAACGTGAGTTGCAGATCAAGGCCTATAGGTCGTATTTCGGTGCTTAAGGTGCGAACACACTAGGCATTTTACACGCGTAAGATTTACGTGCGTAACGCGGCTAAAATGTTGCTTGATCATTTTGTGTCAAAAATGGTTGTACGCGCGTAACGTGCCTAGTCTACCTACCGATATTGTATTTCCCCTAATCAACCATGGCTGCGATAAGACCCAAGAGTAGACCCGACCCAATAGCGTGCATGTCCGCACAAAAACAAAAACAACACGGCCAACAACTGTGCCAAAAGACAAACTGAACAGCACAAATAGCCTAGCATTAAAACAGCATTGCATATTCACGGCAGCTACATAACAAACACAGTTACAGCAGCATCGGTGCACGGCGGCACAAAATAAAGCCAAGTAGCCAACATTAGCCTACCTGGCGGTGACAGGGGACCGTGGCTGGCGTATCAACACCGGTGCTTCGCTGTACTCGTTGTGAGTGTCCCCCGGACATAGCCCTCATGTTTGGGTTCATAATATGAGGCGCTAGCCGCCCGCACACAACAGGGTGAGTTAACTAATGCTATACGGCGCTAACTTGTTTTATCGGCTTAAGCACAGCCGCACATGTTTACTGAATTAACCAGGAAGTCCATTCTCCTGGTTTACTCTCCCCACGTCTTCTATTCCCGAGCTGCTGTCATACAGCACCGGCTCGGCTGCCTGCAATACATTTTCCTCCTCGGTGTCTCATCAGCCTGTGTACAGTACACTGTCCGTCTCTCTGCCTGTGACGTCGGGTCAAGCTCAACGCTGATTGGCCAACGCGGCTAATCGTCTCGCGTAGGAGCAACAAAAGTTCAATTTTTTGAACTTTTGTTGCTCCTACGCGCGTAATATATACGCGCGTAAAATTTACGCACGTAAAATATACGCGGGTCATACGCGGCTAAAATGTTGCTTTAGCGCGAGTGACGCATTTACGCGACCTGTACGCGCGTAAACCAATGGTTCCCTATGGAAAAGGGGCGGGTTTCATACGCGTCTGTACGCGTGTAAAATGCCTAGTGTGTTCGCACCTTTAGTGTGAGAGAGGAGAGAAAGAGAGAGAGTGAAAGAGGAGAGAGAGAGTTAGAAACTCCAGGGATTGTGTAGCCTATAGTCGGAATATAGAACCGTCGGTCTAAAGGTGCGAACACACTACACGCGTTACCCGCGTAAGATTTACGTGCGTAACGCAGCTAAAATGTTGCTTGATAATTTTGTGTCAAATGGTTCTACGCGCGTAACGTGCCTAGTCTCCCTCCCGCTACTGTATTTCCCCTAATCAACCATGGCTGCGATCTGACCCGACACAACAGCGTGCATGTCCGCACAAATACAACAACAACACGGCCAACAACTGTGCCAAAAGACAAACTGAACAGCACAAATAGCCTAGCATTAAAACAGCATTGCATATTCACGGCAGCTACATAACAAACACAGTTACAGCAGCATCGGTGCACAGCGGCACAACATAAAGGCAAGTAGCCAACCTTACCCTACCTGGCTGTAACAGGGGACCGTGGCTGGCGTAGATCAACACCGGTGCTTCGCTGTACTTGTTGTGAAAGTCCCCCGGACATGACCGTCATTTGTTCATATATGACACTAGCCGCCCGCACACAACGGGAGTTAACTAATCTATACGCGCTAACTTGTTTTATCGGCTAATTCTCCTGGTTTATTCTCCCCACGTCTTCTATTCCCGAGCTGCTGTCCTCCTTGGTGTCTCTCATCAGCCTCTGTGTACAGTACACTGCTCTCCGACCGTGCAATGTATGTGACGTCGGGTCAAGCCCAACGCTGATTGGCCAACGCGGCATAAAAGTAAAAAAATTTGAACCCTGCGTGTAGGTATGTCGGAAAAATGTAGGCGTCGGAATTACGGCATGGCACCGATGTTGCGCTGCGCAAATGAGCAGCTTCTCATAGGAAAGCATGGGGCCATGTTTTAAATCCGCTATCCATTTCTTTAAGGTGCCAACACACTGCACCACGCGGCGGTTGGCCGCGCGAATCGCAGGTTCCGCGCCGCCTGATAATTTTGGCTAATTTGTGTCCGCCGCCGGCCGATGACTCATTGAATGTGCACGTGGTCCCGAAGTGAGTGACGTCGGGAGGAGCTCAACGCTGATTGGCTATCGCGGCGCGGCCGGCAGCGAAAAGTTCAATATTTTCAACTTCTGCGGCGGCCACGCCGCCCCATTCACGCCGCCCTGCCGCGCCGCGTGAACCCCTCGCCGCCGGCTGCCGATTCGCGCTGCGGCGCTCGAAATACATTTGACATTCTATGTAAACTCGCTGCGCGGCGATGTGCAGTGTGTTGGCACCTTTATAGGTCCATGGGTCGGAGGGGCCATTGGCGCGGAATGCCAGCCACGCTTTCGTCAGTTTGTCCCAGGGCAGCTGTGGCTACTACCGTGGTTTACCAACACTGGTATGACTAGCCGCATCACTAGGGTTGGGTATCGGTTGGGTTTTTACCGATACCGGTTACTACTTGGTACTTTTGAAACGGTTCCGGTGCTTAAACGGTACTTTAAAGCCTCAAATTGCACACACTTTGTCAAAAAATAATGCCCTTTTATATCCAGTGCCAAATTTAACACAATTAACTTTAACAATATAATTACGAGCTTACAAATAAACAATTTTAAAATTTAAATAAAATGAAATTCACACAATTTACATACTATCTAATACAACAATACTGTTTCAAACAATATAATAATGGAGATTAAAGAGGACCTATGATACTTTTTGACTTGTATGACCTATAAACGGTGTTATAATGATTTATAGTCATGTTTAACCATACTAGAGTATCAAATAATTACGTACATGCATTTCGACGTATTCCCTGCTGACCGTCTGGGGTGGCTATGCAGAGCACTAAACACTATGGCAGCCGGTCGAGCCGAACTTGTTCAAATTTCCGGGTAGTTTCTGTCACGCTCGGGTAGTTTCTGTCATGTTTCCATGTATGGTAATGCTGCTCAGGCAAGCTCCGGCTGCATGCCAACCCTACGCATTGCCATCCCCATTTAATGCCAATTTCGAAAGTATCGTATCAGTAAACAGTGATGGAAACACCAAAGTTTGCATTAAAATCCTCTACGTTTATATGCTCGCTTGAGGTGGTTTTTGACGTATACGAAACAGAGTATCGCATAACGACCGGCCATAGCAACTTATCCTAGCGTCAAAATATCTGTTAAGCGTTTGTATATCCTTTAGATAGCCTATCCTTTAAACACGTCCATGGAACAGATGGCTAATGTGAATAATAGATAAGTGTGGACCGATGAAGAGGTAAACTTTTTCTTGCTCTCATCAAAGAAAAAATCATTAGCCTACAGCTATTTTAGATGGAAAACAACAACGCAATTCCACTATCAGGACCTAAGAGAGAGCATGTTATCAAAAGGATATGACAAGCCCTGGAATGTGTTGAGGAGTAAGTGGAAAGCTTTAAAACAAAGATACATCTGCGAAAAAAGAGAAATGTGCCGAAGCAGGTGGATATACGAAGTTCCGGTTTTTCACCGAAATGGATAATATTCTTGGGTCCCATTGTCACATCTCTGGCATCCATAATCAACAGCACATGTTGGTATTAATTTGTTAAATTAAATTAAATTCCATTGTTTAAAATCAAAATTTGATTGATACTGTCCATGACTAATCATATGTTGTATGTTATTTTTTTTTAAAATCTGACTGTATTTCATATCAAACTGATAAAAACCATCCGACTGTATATAGTGTATCATGTAACTAGTACTTTTTAATCATATAACTGACTTGACAATCAACATTTCCTGAGTTGAAGGACATCAACTGTAAGCTAACCTTGCAAAACTTCCATACGGTTTCTCCGTAATCCACAGCACAAGTTTAATTATTTGAACGTATATTACAGACATACTGGACAGAAATATTATGGAGGGGTGGAGTTTCGGAGGCAAAACGGACATTACGGAGAATCACATAGGAATGAATGGACTTTCGGTCGGATCCGGTTGGATCGCCATAAGAGGCTACATCCTTTTAATTAATCTGATCATCAATGATCTAAAACTCTGCAGAGCAGACCTTAATTGATCTAAAGTCTAGTCATGGCGGTGACTACTGGCCTCTTCGGACTCCCGCAGAAACTGCATTATCCCGAGGAAGGTCGTCAATCTCATTATAAAATTGGAACCGCATGGTTCCCTTCCCGGTTCTGCGGTATTTGTCCTGCACCGTCTTATAGGCATCAACCAAAGTGTTCCATTTTCTGGCCACCTTGTCAGGGCAGAAGGTCTGGTGGAAATGGCCACCCAACTTCTCTGCTGCACAGACATTTTTTTTTTTGTTGTAAATACTGTTTTATTATATTAATTCTACAGCGGGTGTCAGATGAGCCAGCACTTTGGGCTCTGGATCAAATCCATTTATGCTTTTCACAAGGACATTGTTTGGCCACATCTGTCGTTTCTCAGTGAGGATTGACAAGACCATGTCGTCCCTCATGGAGCGGGAGAAAGCAGCCTGACATTCAGTGGTAAGAGCACTGCAGACGACGTTCATAACAGCCTTTGTAACACTAACGGACATTATACTGATGTCCTGGAAAGTGTGAGATTAATTTAAATGTTATACTCTTGTGCTTTTTACACTTATACACTTTTGTATGTTTATTAACTTCACATTCTTGAGCAGGCTCACCATCATATTGTTGCACATAAAAACACTGTATATACAGAGGCAGGCCGCTTCAGTAGATACTTTGCCCAAGGTCATGGGAGAACTATTTGTGTGGGATGTGCCAGTTCATGACAACCGGCCTAGCAACGACCCCGCACCCTCCCTTCACCTCTCTTATGAGCAGGGTAGTGTAAACCAGTAAATATATCTTATGAAGACCAGCAAGAAGGAGACATCGGGAAGCCAAGCCTAACATCTACGGCCAGCCTCCAACACATATTCTACCAATCAGAAATAATGTATTTGTTTCCATATAACACTATGTCCCACCCAAGCCCCAACCTCAGCGATTTTTACCAGCATCCAATAAGGAAGTGACCACAACTGTAGTAACCGGAAGTGCCACTAGGGGGGTGGTGCCAAGACCGAGCAGTTTTTCTTTGACTCACTTATAGGCCGTTTTCAAAGTCTTATTAAACCTATGTACAGCCTGGGCCACGAAACCATTTTAGTCTGTATGTTTAGTTATATCTCCATGACAACACTGAGGGGGGTGGGGGGGGGATTGAGTGACAGCTCTCCGCCCGTTGTCCCTCACTTTGCCTCGGAGGTATACGTCAGCTATCTCCCTCCCCCCTCACAAAATGGCGACGCGCACAAACCAGGATTATTGGAAAGTTTCATCAACCTAAATACAAATGTTATGAAGAAATAAAGGTATATAGGCGTTTTCCCCAAATTCCTCAAAGTTCTGTCAGCAATGACACCAAGGGTGCTGTATTTGGTATCTTTTGTTTCAGTAAAAGTACACCTACATTAACTGCCAATTTGTATTTGACTTTGATATAATATGTGAACATTATGTACCCAAAACAAAAAAATACAAAATAATAGCCTAATATTTTCACATTGTATTCATATAGGCCTATATATATATATATATATATATATATATATATATATAAAAAAAATATATATATATATATATATATATATATATATATATATATATATATAGGGGAGAACGGGGTAATTTGTCACATGGGTTGGATGTCACATTCGTTATATCTCGCCACCAGAGCGCGCTAGCTCTGAAATGTTGATATAAAAAAGGTCCAGAATTGGGATCAGAGGTCACATACATAGACTTCCTTGGAGGAAGACAGCTGCATTTCAGGTGAGATGATGTTTTGTGTTTTTCATGTCAAATTCAAAATATTTTTCTTCTCAGAATTTTTCTTCTAGGCTTTTACACAATGGGTTTATAACAAAACACTTGTTACCCTCAGAAAGTGTGAAGGGTAAGCTATAGTTTAGATTGTTGTTAGCAAGCTAATTAGTTGTCAGATGGTTGTTGGCCTTGATGCTAGCAAGAAATTCAGGTTGGGGTTGGTCGTCAAATTTTCTGGGGGGTTGGTTGTCACATGTTATCTCAAGGCTGCAGCCAGAAAAGGAACCCAATAACGAAAGAAATTGTCAAGCTGTATCCTCACTGACACCCCAGAGAAGGAAAGAATAGAGCAGGAAAAGGCAGCTAGCAAGCAAAAGAAAAAAGGGCAACAAAATCAAAACAACCCAGTGCATCCCAAACTAGACCAGCTGCCAAGGCTACAGTAAGTTATGTAGGCCTATTTGTCAACTTGACAATGCAATTAAACTTTCAAATTTGGTTCTGCCTCATTGCCTTCTTTTTAAGATTTTTCCCATTAAGATAACATTGTGACAAACAACCCCATAGTGTGTGACAACCGACCCCTTGATGGGGTTGGTTGTCACAATGTGTCAGAGTGTCTTTGATGGTAAATTACTTCTTCATTACAATAAGTTGGAAAAAAAGAGAGACACACATTTCAAGCCAACACCTTAAGCTTCAATTTAATGTAGGAATGGCTATTGACAGATGTTTTGGTGATGAGCAATTCTCACTAGAGTAAAAAGTGTGCTTACTTACCCCGTTCTCCCCTATATATATATAGGCCTAGTTAGACCTATAAAATAAAACATATACAGTATATGGAAATAAATTACATTTATAAAGTAAAGATTATTACTGTTTACTGTGCCACATGTTATGTAGGCTGGCTGCTGTGTGTAGCCTACAGTTCTTCAGGTAGACAACGGCTTTGTGTAGTCTACAGTCACTCTTTGACTCTAAGGATGAACTGTCCTCCCTCTTCATGTCAAAGAACAAGCTTATAGCTTGAGTCACGTTCAAAGTAAAAAAAATATTACTCAAATATTCTCAGTAGTCTATCTTCAAAACTCTGAGGACCTCTCAATCTTCCTCCGTGTCTGTCACTTTTGTTTGCTAGCAGCCTCGTCTCTCTTGCATTTGTCTGGCTTCCCTGGTTTTGCCAGCGTCCATCAGCGCGTCCGTTGGCTACCAACGGAACTCTCCCTCTTGCTGTTGCTGGCTTCCCCATATTGAGCTCCCACTCAAACTCGGAAACAATTCGCTCACATCCAACCTGTGTGTGTCTGACTGTCAGGGCAGTGCTGCTCCCCCCCCCCCCCCCCCCCCCACACACACACACACACACAAGTCACGTAACTGAAGACAGAAATAAAGTGTGGAGATACGCTGAGGATACTAATAGCGGCGGCGCAACCTATTAGCTTAGCCTAGCCACTTCATTGTACAACTTCCCCCGGGTAGAAATACCCTCAAACTCTGGAAAATGAAGCGCAGGGGTTGGGATTGAGCAGCGGACCTTATAACCAGCTAGCTTAAAGAGATCCTATTATACTACTTTACTGGTCTTAATTTCTTGTTAAAAACTGCTATTACCTAGGGGGCAAAACCCCTTTTTTTTGAAAAACAGACATGGAGCGTTGTAAAAGGTTGTTCACCAGAAATGATATCCAGGACCTTCCAGGATCCCAACCTGGTCAACAAGCTGCTGGAAAGCTACAGCGGGCCGACATAGAGCAAATCAGAACCACTGTTTAAGCGAATGGGGGTGGGCTAATAGGGAATTTTTTAAACTTATATATATCATTATGAAACTTTGCAAGTTGATTACTGACATTAAAACAACAACTTTTTGTATTACAGTATTTTCCAAAAGGTTTGAATAAATATGAAAAATCATCAATATCTTACTAATGATGCGTAAATTTGGATATCTCCAAAGCCCCAAAATCTAGATGTTGGTCAAAAACAAAGTCAATTTATTTTTAAATTTTGAAAACAAAACAATTGTCCAACTGCCTGAAGCCTTTCCTAATCACAGTTCAAATTTGATCAATAACCCATAGAAAATGAGTTTTTTACACTGTTTTTTCCAAGGGAATGTCTAGCCGTTTCCTAAAATACCAGCTGGAGACTCCAAAAGGACACTTTTGGTCCATGGCACATGAAATGTAACTGTGTAAAAAATTCATTTTCTATGGGTTATTGATCAAATTTGAACTGTGATTAGGAAAGGCTTCAGGCAGTTGGACACTTGTTTTGTTTTCAAAATTTAAAAACAAATTGACTTGGTTTTCTTCCAACATCTAGATTTTTGGGCTTTGCATATATGCAAATTTTCGCATCATTAGTAAGATATTGATAATTTTTCACATTTATTTAAACATTTTGGAAAATACTGTAATACAAAAAGTTTTTGTTTTAATGTCAGTAATCAACTGGCAAAGTCTCATAATGATATCTATAAGTTTAAAAAATTCCCCATTAGCCCATCCCCATTCACTTAAACAGTGGTTCTGATTTGCTATGTCGGCCCACTGTAGCTTACCAGCAGCTTGTTGACAAGGTTGTCCACCCAGGTTGTGATCGTGGAAGGTCCTAGATGTCATTTTTGGTGAACAACCTTTTACAACGCTCCATGTCCATAAAATCACTTTGCCCCCTGGGTATATAGAGCAACCTGACACGAATCACATCACAAAAAACTATGTAGATTTTTGGGACACTCTTCCTCTTACCCTAGCGAGCACAGCAGTCTCTCTCTACACACTGCTTTGAGCTTCTCCGCCCCTCCCCCCCTGCTGCAAACCCCACTACGTTGTGATTGGTTACCTTCCTTCCAGCAGCGGGAAACATGACAGAAACTACCCGAGCGTGACAGAAACTATCCGGAAATTTGAACAAGTTCGGCTCGACCGGCTGCCATAGTGTTTAGTGCTCTGCATAGCCCATGGACATATAAAGAAATGGACACCGTATTGAAACATGGCGCCCATTCATTCCTATGAAAGCTGCTCATTGGCGCTGGGAAGCCACAAGGAAGTGATATGCGGAAATTCATGCGGTCCATGGTTCATGGAGATAGGTCCATGAGCATGACGTAGCGACATTATGGACCTATCAAGAAAGAGGGCGGCAAGTGTAGCCATGACGTAGCGGACTGGTAGCGGATGTAGAATCATTCTCGTTCTGTAGCACCCGTACCATCTAGCATTGTAAGATAAAGGTTTTAGCGAGCACAGCTGTATTGCTAGAGGTGATTGTGAGGCTGGATGAGCAACTAGTTTTTGAACATGATCCCGTAATGCACCCATTCTTTGTCTTTGGATCTTTTGAACAAATGAATCAATAAATGGTGAATCGCAATGATCGCAAGCAGGGGGACGTGAGAGTTATTGAGCGCACACGTCAAACAGCTGAAGCAGTCTTACAAATCCCTCGGCGATTCTAAGTGTTAAAAAGTCACCCAAATGCCTGAAAACTATCAACGTCCTTCATGTTAAGTAAAAGGAAAAACCTCAGACACGAGAAGTTAATGGAGCCCTGCACTGAGCCCTCTCAGAGACCGGGCCGAAAACCGAAACATTTATTTCACTACGACTCTGTTCAGCTGCCCACGGCTGCCCACTCCCTCCTCCTCCCTCGAAAACAAACTGAAAGCCGTTAAAAGCCGTTGGGCTAATAAAACGCTTGAGGTGGCGTTTTGAAATGAAAAAACTTCAGTTTTAATAGTATATGGTCTAAAGATAAGTATGAGCCTATGATTGATATCTAGAAAAATTTTGCGGAGACGCAATCTTGTTCGCCGCTTGTAATGTGTGGACAGGGAAATCTACCTCAGGACCGCATGAAAATAAGCTCCACCCCCCAGCCCCATTCACAGCATGCAGTACTAATGGGTTGGCCACATGTCCATGCTGGCTGCTCGGAGAAGGCAGCATCCTGGGGGCCTGGCATAGCCACCCCAGACGGTCAGCAGGGAATACGTCGAAATGCATGTACGTAATTATTTGATACTCTAGTATGGTTAAACATGACTATAAATCATTATAACAACGTTTATAGGTCATAAAAGTATCATAGGTCCTCTTTAAGATCCGCCTGTCCTTTTCTTTGGTGATTACAGGACAACCGTTGATAATGTTACCAGAGAAAACACTGCGTGACAAGTTCATTCCCGTTAAATTATCCCGTGAGCTCCTCGGTGTTAAAGTGTATGGTGTCTTGACCATGGACATATAAAGAAAGGTCTTGACATGCTGGTGAGAAAGCAACACACTATGTTTATTCTAGGGCTGTCAAAATTATCGCGTTAATACAGGGTGATTAATTTCTGGAATTATCGGCGTTAATTTTTTTAACGCATGTCCAGAATGATCCGCCCCGTACATCCCACCGGCTCTGTCCTACAGTCACTCTATCTTTGTGGCTGACCCAGGATCAGTAGCTGCGCACG
Source organism: Ammodytes dubius (assembly GCA_026122265.1). NCBI lineage: Eukaryota > Metazoa > Chordata > Actinopteri > Uranoscopiformes > Ammodytidae > Ammodytes > Ammodytes dubius. The sequence goes on from CM047507.1 coordinate 5,038,139, forward strand.
GCCAAACATAGCAGCACGTTAGCCCATGCCGTGTTTTAAGGTTTTAAACTGTTAACGGTCACGTCTGTGTCCGGGGCATAGATAGTATATAAAATCAATTGCCGCGGGTGACAGTTGATGTCGGGAGCAACAGGACGAGAAACATTGTCCGCTTTGTTCAGAGCCCGTGAGGACACAAACGTCTGCAGTTTTCAGAGGTGTGTGTGATCAGACATCAACATAACGTCGGCTTCCTGGCACACATGAACAGTCCCCTAGGAAGCGGTCACGCGTACAAACGCACGCACTCACACACCGCGGACTGTAATCAAGTTGTATTCAAGAATGCACAACCTATAGATTCACCGATTAAATGCCATTCTATAGCCTATCCTATATTTGCCCAAAGACATAGTAAAGAGACAGACCAATTGAATTATGGTTTGGTAGGTAGGCCTATGTTTGATTTAAATTTACTTTCAGTATTAAAACCATCATTTGGATTTTTAATTAATAAAAATACTAATTTGAAATGTACATATCCACCTTCTGTCATTTATATTATCCGTTCATACAATAACATAAAGAGAAAATTCGAATTTTTCGGGCATATTTCGAATGGTAAAATTAATCGTGATTAATCCACAGAATCCTGTGATTAATCTGATTTAAAAAATGTAATCGTTTGACAGCCCTAGTTTATTCCAGTTGTCTTTAATAGTTTTTTTTGTGGCGTGTGCGGGTGGGATTTAGACATTTCTCTGACAGCCTCTGGACGTGAAGACGTTCCATCAAAATATTCCCCCCCATGGCACTATTTTGCGTGCTGCTGCTTCCCGGACTCAGCCCCGCCCGAGATTATTGTGATTGGTTTAAAGAAATAAAAACAGGCCAGCCCAGTTTCCCCCGGATAGACGGCTCTAAACGGCGTGATTCCAGACCATACTACTTGTAGTTTTGGTCTGGCTTTGCGAGACTAGTCTCGCATAGACGGACTCCTGCGGCGCGCCCATAGATAGTAAATAATATGGATGTAGCATCCGGGCTGACCTCAGTTATTCACACGGTATCCATTAATCCTGGTTTGTGCGCGTCGCCATTTTGTGAGGGGGAGGGAGATAGTGGACGAATACCTCCGAGGCAAAGTGAGGGACAACGGGCGGAGAGCTGTCACTCGAGATCGCGCCAATACAGTTTAACCTCCAAAAGAATAAAAACTAGGTTGTATGTACAGTCATATGAAAAAGTTTGGGGACCCCTCTCAGCCGGCATTATAATTGACTCTGCTTTCACAAAAAAAAATATAAAAGTGGTATATCTTTAATTTACCAGGAACAGCTAAGTACTGGGATGTTTTCCAAACAAAGATTTTTTGAAAAGCAGTATTTGGTTGTATGAAATAAAATAAAATGTGAAAAACTGAACTGGCTGTGCAAAAATATAGGAACCCTTGTGGTTTTGTTGATTTTAATGCCTGTAACAGCATGTAAAACTGATGACTTTAAACACAAAGTTGGTTTTATTATGTTGTTAAGCCTTGAACCTCATAGAAATGTCTGTTTAATCATGAAAAAAATGTATTTTAGGTGCCTAAATGCAAGTTGCACTTCTCTTTGACTCTCTGCTGAAGTGAGACAGAATGGGATCATCAAAACAGCTCCCAAAAGATCTGAAAAACAAAGATTGTTCATTGTCATGGTTTAGGGGAAGGCTACAAGAAGCTTTCCCAAAGATTTCAATTGTCAATTTCGACTGTAGGGAAAATTGTCAGGAAATGGAAGGACACGGGCATAGTGGCAGTTAAACCTTTGCATGGCAGACCAAGAAAAAAACAGGAGCGGCATAGGTGGAGGATTGTGAGAATGGTTGCACACAACCCACAGATCACCTCCAAAGACCTGCAAGAACATCTGGCTGCAGATTGTGTATCTGTACATCGTTCAACAATTCAGTGCAATTTGCACCAAAACATCTGCTTTTTATAAAGACCAAATAACTTAATTTTTGTCTCATCAGTCCAAAGCATTTTCTTCCAATATGAAGCTGGCTTGTCTAAATGAGCTTTTGCATACTCCATGCAACTGTATCTGTGGCGTGGGCGCAGAAAGGGCTTCCTTCTCATCACCCGGCCATACAGATGTTTTGGTGCAAATTGCACTGAATTGTAGAACCATGTACAGATACACAATCTGCAGCCAGATGTTCTTGCAGGTCTTTGGAGGTGATCTTTGGGTTGTGTGCAACCATTCTCACAATCCGCCGCATATGCTGCTCTTGTACTTTTCTTGGTCTGCTAGACCTGGGTTTAACTGCAACTGTGCCTGTGTCCTTCCATTCCCTGACAACGTTCCTTACAGTAGAAATTGACAATTGAAACCTTTGGAAGCTTCTTGTAGCCTTCCCCTAAACCATGACAATGAATAATCTTTGTTTTTAAGATCTTTTGGGAGCTGTTTTGATGATCGCATTCTGTCTCACTTCTGCAGAGAGTCAAAGAGAAGTGGAACTTGCATTTAGGCACCTAAAATACCTTGTATCATGATTAAACAGACCTTTATATGAGGTTCAAGGCTTAACAACATAATCCAACCAATTTTGTGTTTAAAGTCCTCAGTTTTACATGCTGTTACATGCATTAAAATCAGCAACACCACAAGGGTTCCCATATTTTTGCACAGCCAGTTTTTCACATTTAATTTAATTTCATAAAACTAAATACTGCTTTTCAAAAAATCTTTGTTTGGAAAACATCCCAGTACTTAGCTGTTCCTGGTAAATGAAAGACATACCACTTTTATCTTTTTTGTGTGAAAGCAGAGTCAATTATAATGCCGGCTGAGAGGGTTCCCAAACTTTTTCATATGATTGTAAATAGGTTTAATAATGCTGTGAAAACGGCATGTTTAACATTGGAGTCAACGAGAGATGGCTGTCTTCTGCTCCTAGCCCCCAGTGGCACTTCCGGTTACTACAGTTGTGGTCACTTCCTTATTGGATGCTGGTAAAAAATCGCTGAGGTTGGGGCTTGGGCGCGCCCTGTGTCACTCTTCTTCTTCGTCTCTTTTCGTCTAGCTTAGTATAAAAAAATTATTATTTCAAAATCCTACAGAATATCAGATATATTTAAAGAAAAAACGTAATTTAACAGCTAATAAATGTTCGTCAAATGTGACTCACTGAAAATTTGGAGGAAAGGCTTCTGGCGAGTTGATGAGCATCCGAGCTTGACACTTAACGTCCTTCATTTTAATCCTGACGTTGACTGCCCACACCTGAAAGATGAAATCAAACGATGATCAGTTTTTACATATTTAGAGGATAAAATCAGCATAATGTAACAATGTTCTCCAATCCACTCTTCGCATTTTTAGAGGTTTAGCCGCATCCTCGTGAAAACCCTGCATTTTAAAGTCCCAAAGAATATAAACAAAAATGAAACAGACATTTTATTTATACATTACTCGCACTATATCATTACAGTAATATTACTGTGACATAAGCAGCGTAAATGTGTAGTGGTGGAACGCTTGTATGTGTTTCAGAAACTCACCCTTCTCTCAGTGAACTTTTGCTCTCCTCAAAAAGAAGGCTGGCCATGTCTTCAGCTGTCACCTGAGATGAGATCAGGTTTTTCTTCTGAAGCCTAAGAAGTTCCATCACAAGTGCAATCTAAAAAACAAAGGAGATGAGTCATCTTTATGCACGACAAGACAGTCTCTATCAAAATGTATCGGGCCTTTTAAGTAATTGTCGGCTTGAAAAAGATAGGTCTTACCTGAGACTTGTAACTTTGAATATGCCAGCAGAGCTGCAGAGCCCGACGATATATGGGTGTGTCAAACAACATCTTTGAAGGAAACAGGATAATGTTCATGGTTTGGGTATTTTTTTTTAACACAACTGAAAAGGTTTTAAAACAATCAGACTTCAGGCTGTGGTCATAGAACTGACTGAACTCCTTCAGAACATCATCACAGGTTTTTTCATGGATGCTTCCAGCTTCCCCAAGAATCTGATGAATACAGGTGAGCTTCTTTGTGCTTTTTTCCTTATTTCTAATGAGCACCCAGCACCTACAGATGTCTCACACTGCTCGTGGCCTGGGAACGATTGCTCCTTCCCTACGTCACCGTGCACATTTGGGATTTGGAGCGTAGTCTACTTGTAGACAATACGACTGTTTGTGAATATTTTCATCCAGCCAAATTTGCATCAAATATTCCACTTACACATTAGACCAACGAGAATCCTTAAAGAGATCCTGTTATACTACTTTTCTGGTCTTCATTTCTTGTTAAAAACTGCTGTAGAGCAACCTGACACGAATCACATCACAAAAAACTATGTAGATTTTCGGGACACTCTTCCTCTTACCCTAGCGAGCACAGCAGTTTCTCTCTACACACTGCTTTGAGCTTCTCCGCTTTGAATTTCTCTTTATTTCATGAAAGAAGGTATGACTCTTCTGTCACAGAACAGTCATACTTTCATTCACAAATTCAACCTGTGCGCTGCCTCTGTCCGAGTCGCACTTTTCCTTGTCGGAAGTCGAAGAGTCCAGAGTTCCGAGCATGGACATATAAAAAGTCAGAGTACAATGGAACACAGCATTATAGCGCGAGAGGCTTCCGTCCATGGCCCGTGCCCAAGCCCCGACCTCAGCGATTTTTACCACACTCTAAATAAAGATGTGTTGTTTTTTTACACAATAAATGTGTACAACCCAAAATAACACATTTTGTGTCGTTTTATGCACATAATGTGTTGCAGTCGGCAACCCCTTCAACACACCGGAATGTGTTACATTATTGGCCAATCAGATTGCGTGAAATTTAAACGGCTCCCACCGGCAGCAGTTTGTCCCGCTTGGCAGTTGGCAGAGACGTCTTCTGAGATTATCAACCAAGTGCTCGCAGCAGAACTGATGAACAGGTAAAACTGATTATAAACTGTTATTTTTGTATTTAACGTTATCACTCGTAGCCGTATGATGTTTGGAAGTGAGGCAAATGCGATTATTAACCAACATTTCGACTTGGCCTGACTGATGTGTGCCCGTTTGCCACAAACGGCTAATGGCTGTGTAATGAACCGTTAAATACTTAGCTTTAGCTAGCAATGACTTGTTGTTTTAGACCGGGGGTCACTAACAGGCGGACCGCGGTCCGGGTCCGGACCCAGACGCCGTCCTATACGGACCCGGACCTTTAGTCAATACAATATTTAAGTATTTTAAATTTTGACGGAGCGCTTCTATTTTGACCGGCGCAGCTTTTCTAGACTTTACGGTACTGGTTTAGCGAATCAGGAAATCCACTGACCAATTGCATTCGAGTTAAGCCATCCCGCCTTTTGCTACTCAGCCAATCGAATCTGTGCATTCCCGGCCAGTGACGTGCGGTGAGGTCAGTGAGTGGGTAGGCACTGAGTTCTGAAAGCCAGATTTCTCTAAACCTATATATTGATAAATCAAAAATAATAAACAACAAACAGGCACGCACGGCCGATTTCAAATAAATTCCTCCCTTTCTTTCTCTCTCACTCACTCACTCACTCACTCACTCACTCACTCACTCACACACACACACAGACGGGACGTATATGAAATGTCACGACGGTGACTTCAGGTTTGCCCGTAGCCTACTGTAGTTTGGTCTAAAATGATTAAACATCGCATCCATCGACTTAACAGACCCGTCCCTCACACCGAGGGCCGAAAAAACGTAAGGCAACAAGTCAAACCTTCGCCGATTCAAACTACCGGTACTACTTCTATTCAACTTAAAAATAAAAGACAGCATTCATCATTATGTAGGACTACAGCATAACTGATGGCAACTCCACTCCATAAACTTTATTTTAATAGATAAAGTACCAGTAGCATATGCCCCATGGACCTGTCCAGCATCAGAATGTAACCATTTATCCACATTGCAGAGCTTAGGTTTGTCCGTCAGTAACAATGAAAACACAACTGCTCAATTGAATATAAAATGCAGAATGGATTACACTCGGTATCAATTCATCCAACTTTATTATTAAATAAACCCCAAAAAAGTTTCTGACTCACCAATCTGACTCCCTGGCTGTAGAAATAAGCAAGACGATAGTAATCCAGTGACAGTCTGACTGACAGCACAGCTAGCTAGCATCCTTCAGTTCATGTAGGCTACCTGTCCGTTTGAAATGCTCGAACATTGTTTGTCCCTGTTGCTGCTGTACACCGTCCAAGGCTGGCGCAGGCCTTTCTTTTGCTATTCATTCTGTTCCTTTTTAAATTATAATCCAATTTGTTAAAATTCCTCCAGTCTGAAATATCTGCGGGCACGGACACGGCAGCTGCAATGTTGACTTAAAAATCCGCGGGGGTAACGCGACGTGAATGAGCATAGCCAACGTAATGACGTTGGCCTAAGCTGCGTAAATGTCTAGTAATATCTCGATTTTAATTGGTCCATGAATGATATGTAACGTAAAGGCTTATGTGGCATACCATTTACGTAAAAAAGGCACAAAGAATTATGCTTATTTGCGTACATGTTAAATGATACAGAATCAAGTGCGCATGCGCGAAAACTTTTTTTTTCTTGCCGTCCACAATGAATAGGCGCAAAGGCACTGATTCTTTGCCGTACACAATGAATGGGAAACAGCAAAGGCACAATATTTTTTTGGCGTAACTTACTAACTGCCACGTTTCTAATCAAAACGTCTACACTTTTTTAAAGTAATCGCAGATTACATGTAAAGATCGAAATAATTAACAGTAATAGTACAAATATAAGTTTATTAAATAAAAAAAATATTTTATTTTATTTTTTTTGCACACGGCGCCAGGGTAGGCACTGCCTACCCTGCCTACCCTGACCGCACGTCACTGTTCCCGGCTCAGGCTGGCTCACTGACAAAGAGACAGTGAGCGATCATGCAAGAGATGACAGAGAGAATTACGAGAATTACAGCGTATTAAGTCAGATAAGAGAAAGCGAGAGGAGAGTGAGAGAGAGACAGACAGCGAGAGGAGAGACAGACAGCGAGAGGAGAGTGAGAGACAGCGACAGAAGAGTGAGAGACACTAGACAGCGACAGGAGAGAGAGACAGCGACGAGAGAGAGAGACAGCGACAGAAGAGAGAGAGAGACAGCGAGAGGAGAGAGAGACAGCGACAGGAGAGAGAGAGACAGCGACAGGAGAGAGAGAGAGACAGCGACAGAAGAGAGAGAGAGACAGCGACAGGAGAGAGAGACAGCGAGAGGAGAGAGACAGCGACAGGAGAGAGAGAGACAGCGACAGGAGAGAGAGAGAGACAGCGAGAGGAGAGAGAGACAGCGACAGGAGAGAGAGAGACAGCGACAGGAGAGAGAGAGAGACAGCGACAGAAGAGAGAGAGAGACAGCGACAGGAGAGAGAGACAGCGAGAGGAGAGAGAGACAGCGAGAGGAGAGTGAGAGAGACAGCGACAGGAGAGAGAGAGAGACAGCGAGAGGAGAGAGAGACAGCGACAGGAGAGAGAGAGACAGCGACAGGAGAGTGAGAGACAGCGAGAGACAGCGAGAGGAGAGAGAGACAGCGACAGGAGGAGAGAGACAGCGAGAGGAGAGAGAGAGACAGCGACAGGAGAGAGAGACAGCGAGAGGAGAGTGAGAGACAGCGAGAGGAGAGAGAGACAGCGACAGGAGAGAGAGAGACAGCGACAGGAGAGAGAGAGAGACAGCGACAGGAGAGAGAGAGAGGACAGCGACAGAAGAGTGAGAGACAGGGAGAGAGAAGGAGAGAGGACAGCGACAGGAGAGAGAGACAGCGACAGGAGAGAGAGACAGCGAGAGGAGAGTGAGAGACAGCGACAGGAGAGAGAGACAGCGACAGGAGAGTGAAGAGACAGCGAGAGGAGAGAGAGACAGCGACAGGAGAGTGAGAGACAGCGAGAGGAGAGAGAGACAGCGAGAGGAGAGTGAGAGACAGCGACAGGAGAGAGAGAGAGACAGCGACAGGAGAGAGAGACAGCGAGAGGAGAGTGAGAGACAGCGAGAGGAGAGAGAGACAGCGAGAGGAGAGTGAGAGAGACACGAGACAGCGACAGGAGAGAGAGAGACAGCGACAGGAGAGTGAGAGACAGCGAGAGGAGAGAGAGAGACAGCGACAGGAGAGTGAGAGAGACACGAGACAGCGAGAGGAGAGAGAGAGAGACAGCGAGAGGAGAGAGAGACAGCGACAGGAGAGAGAGAGACAGCGACAGGAGAGAGAGAGACAGCGACAGGAGAGAGAGAGAGACAGCGACAGGAGAGTGAGAGACAGCGACAGGAGAGTGAGAGAGACACGAGACAGCGACAGGAGAGAGAGAGACAGCGACAGGAGAGTGAGAGACAGCGAGAGGAGAGAGAGAGACAGCGACAGGAGAGTGAGAGAGACACGAGACAGCGAGAGGAGAGAGAGAGAGACAGCGAGAGGAGAGAGAGAGAGACAGCGAGAGGAGAGAGAGAGAGACAGCGACAGGAGAGTGAGAGACAGCGAGAGGAGAGAGAGAGACAGCGAGAGGAGAGAGAGAGAGACAGCGAGAGGAGAGTGAGTAGGGAAGGCAGAGAAGAGTGAGAAATATAGCGAGACAGAAAAATAACAAAAAATGGCGCCCTCTAAGAAGAGAAAAGTGGACAGCAAAAATAGAGCTTTCAACCCAGAATGGACAGACTCATTCATGTTCATTCTGCCAACTGGAAGCACAAAACCAGTCTGTCTCATATGCTCAGAGACCGTGGCACTCATTAAAAGTGGCAACGTGAAACGCCACTATGAGACATAGCACAAAGTGTTTGACCAAACATACCCACCCAAATCTGAACTGAGGTCACAGAAAATAAGCAGTCTCAGAGCCCAATATGAAAAATCCACCCGGATCCTGACCCATTCATTCACTGCCCAACAACGTGCTAATGAATGTTCCCTCAGAGTCACTTGGATTTTGGGGCAACACAAAAAGCCATTTACTGATGGAGGGGTTGTCAAGGAGTGCATGAGTGCAGTGGCAGAAACCTTATTTGAGGGGAAACAGAAAGAAGAGCTTTGTGACAAAATAAAACAAATACCCATGTCAGCATCATCAGCCACAAAGAAAAGCAAAATGTTAACCCAGGATGTGCTAGCCCAGCTGGATGAAGCCATTCATAAGGTACCATGTGTAGGCTTAGCTGTGGATGAGTCCACTGATGTGTCTGACAATGCTCAGCTGTTAATTTATGTTAGGTTCTTCAACAAAGACAAAAAAGAGTTCTGTGAAGACGTGTTAGGTGTAACTCCCCTTAAGACCAGTACAAGAGGAGAGGACATCTACCTGGCCATTAAGGAGTTATTAACAAAGCGAGGAATAGAGCCAAAACAAGTGGTTTCAATCACCACAGATGGAGCCCCTGCCATGATAGGGAGAGAGAATCTTGGCTGATGCAACACCAGCCCCTGGTGACTCATCTGCCAGTCCCCCCCTGCCCCTCCCCCTGCCCCCACACATAGAATACACAAATGTAGCAAAAAGCTCACAGGCAAGAAAGGCGCACAGGGCCAACATTCTAAAGCAGCAGCCTGACACTCTGTGGACGGACCTCAGTGGGACAGGAGGAAAGGCCTCTGTCAACAGCCTGCTCATGTTCACAGAGCACCCTGAGGCCTGGCACAAGGCCTTATGCTCCCACTACAGCCACCACAGGAAGAGGGGCATCTGTAGTGGGAGGCAAGTCGTCATCGAGGAGGACGACAGCGACAGCCCCCCTTTCACCGTGAACATTTATCACAATGGAACTATCATGTTCCAGGGCAGCCAGGCCAGCCTCAGCTCCATCAACCAACACTTTGAGATAATTAAAGACCTGACCGGGACCACGAACCAAAACCCCAGATATGAACAACAACACAGAGGAAGAGGAGAGCTGCCCCACAGTAGAGTCCACGGTGGCTCTGCTGAGACAGAGTCTGGCCCTACAGGAGCTGGAGCTGGTGGAACTGAAGCAGCTGCTGAACAGCAGCCAGCAGCTGGAGGAGCAGAGGAGCCTGCTGGGGGCTGAGCTCAGAGCCTCCCTGCTGGAGCTGAGAGGAGAGGTGAAGGAGCTGCAGCAGGACAGGGAGGAGATAAGGAGAGGCCTCACCGCCCTCAAAGAAGAGCTCCTCCTCAAGGACCATACAATCCACAACCTGACCAAGCAAATTGAAGAAATCAAAGATACAACAACCCCTCAACCATCTGAAATCCCCCCCCTCAACCTGAACCTTCCCACAACACCTCAACCAACACCAACAATCACCACCACAGCAACCCCTCCTGCCAACTAGAGCTGCAACGATTAATCGACGAATCGATTATTAATCGATTATCAAAATAATCGTTAGTTGCAGCCCTACTGCCAACACCAAGGCAAAGATCCCAACAGACGCTGACATTATAATCCTAATTGACTCAAACGGCAAATATATCAACGAAGAACAGCTGTTCCCGGGGAAGAAAGTCAGTAAGGTCTGGTGCCCAACAACCAACACCGCCCTGGAGCTGCTGAGTGAGCGCACCCTGGGTCAGCCCAGTCACATCATTGTCCACACAGGCAGCAACGACCTGCGGGCCCAGCAGGAGAGAGTGGCAGAGTGTGTGAGGAGAGTGGCAGAGAAAGCTACACACACCTTCCCCCTCTCCAGGATCACCATCTCCACCATCCTGCCCCGGAGAGACTTTCACCCTGCCACCATCCACAGGGTGAACGCGGATATCTCCTGAGGATGTGCCCCTCTGCCCAACGTCCACCTGGCCCACCACCCCACACTGGACATCAGCAGCCTCCACGACCATGTACACCTCCGCAGAGACACGGTGGGCGTCTTCGCCAGAGCCCTAAAGGATGCAGCCTTTGGACGACGCCAGGATGGAGCCACCCCCAACAAGAGAAGACCCACCCACACAATCCCCCCCCTCTTCCCCAGAGAGCATCGCAGCTACACCGGATCAGCCTACCAGCACCCTCCACCACCACCGCCTCCTCAACACAGAGCCCCACCCAGAGCCAGAGCCGCTCCAGCCAGACCTGCCAGACCAACGCACACTACTCCCACGCCCCACGCAGCAGCCCAGCCCTGCCCACCAACCCCCCCGGCCCAGCAGCTGAGACCAGGCAGCAGGAGCAGTGCAGACCTAGGGGAGATCACTCAGCTCCTCAGCCTCTTATGCACCAAACTAATGGGACAGGTGGTATGAGACCGCTGACAGACAAACTGCCACACTGAAACAGAAACACACACACACACGCAGACACACACTCACACACACGCAACCGGACACACACGCACAAACACAAACAGACACACAGCCACACGCATGCACGCATGCACACACACACCGACACAACACACACACACACACACACACTCACTCACATACACACGCACACACACACACACACACACACACACACAAACAGACACACAAGCAGACACACACACGCACACAAACACACACGCAACCGGACACACACGCACAAACACAAACAGACACACAGCCACACACATGCACGCATGCACACACACACTCTCACACACACACACACACTTTTAATTAACTTGTTCATTAAAGCTATTCTTACCTTTGTACAGTTTTTACACTTATTTTAAATGACTTTAAAATGGTATAAATAAGGTTTTTACACTCTAAAATGCATGGTAGACCCACCAGGAATAAAAAGAAACAATTATTTCAGTCTCATAATATTAGGTGAAAACTACAACCAATCAAATCGTTCGGACCGAACAATTTAATTGGCCGACAGACCTGTCTGTTTGCCGTCTGCTTGTGTACCGCGCATTCGTGCACGCGCGTCCTCAACGAAAGGGTTTGTTTTGATTCCACGGCAGACAGTAGCCTAGTGAGTAGCGACCATTGTAGAAAAGGTTACAGTGTTGTTATTTTTTACAGTGTGTTAAGCTGTGTTTTAGTGTTGGGCCGTGACGTCAGTCGGCCAGAGAGCCAGTTCATTAAGTTTCCTTTCGCTTCTCCCTCGGTGACATGTGTGTGAGCAAGTTGCCACAGTAAGCCATCATTCGTGTTTATCTGAGTGTAAATGTGAATCACCCGTGTGTGAGTATGTACATGTAGTCCCGATCGCTGTTATAAGTTATAGGCTAGTTTGTGCATGTTATTAGCGGCTGCGATTCGCGAGTCGCAACAGCTGTTCAAACGTCTCCTCACGAGCGGAGTTTAAGCCTTTGTTCTTTTTCCGCGATCTATATGCGGCTGTGCCTGTGAAAGAAGGAAAATAAAGAGCGGATAAAACCCTACTCCTCTCCTAGTCTCATTATAAGCATAAGTGGTGTTCTGGCCGACATATCTGAAGTGAAACCAGTGATACAAGCAGATCAGCGCGGTACCGGTAGCCTACTACAGCCACCAGTTTATTCAGCCACAATATAACTCACTTTGTGCACGGAGACAGTATTAAGCAAGTAAGTCTGCTTGTGTAGCCTAAATTAAGTTTCTTCAAAAACAAAACAAAAAAAACGGGGATAGGAATGAGGGGTGGGGCTGCATTGGAGGAAGGCGGGATATTATGATTGTGCTGAAATGCTCAAACTCAAATCCATCCGAACTGCTTTAATCTATTCTATTTTTTTGCTTATCTCAATTTAAAATGTTGATGTATTTGTATTTGTTTCTTTTCTTATAAACATGAAACCGCTTAAAATTTCTATGTGGAACATACAGGGAATACGTTCTTCCATGTATGGACCAAAATACAACTGCAAAGATTTTCTTGAGAACACATTTGATTTAGATTTTTTAATTCTACAAGAGACCTGGTGTAGAACCGACACAGATATTCACTGCCTCCCAAATTACACTGAAATATTCATCCCCTCAGTGAAGAACCCGGGGATTAAAAGAGGGAGAGACTCAGGAGGCATCATAATTTGGCACAAATCAGAAATTTCAAAACACACAACAATAATAAATTCGGACCACTCAACAATTTGGATCAAAATTTCAAAAAATATCACCGGCACAGACAGGGATCTGTTCCTATGTACAGTGTATATTCCCCCCACTGACTCTCCCTACTTCAGCGAGGAAACATTCCCCAACCTCCACACCCAGATCTGCAGATTTCAGGCCCAGGGAAATGTGCTGATCTGTGGTGACCTCAATGCCCGAACAGGAAGCCTGCCCGATTCAACCCCTGAGAACGGTAACATTCATATACTAGGACAAGACTTTCCCCAAAACGTGACTGACCTTCCCCGCAATAACTCTGACCCCCAGGTGAACAGGAACGGGAGAGAGCTGCTCCAGCTGTGCCAAAGCCTCGGTCTGTACATTGTCAACGGTAGGTTCAGAGGGGACTCCTTGGGAAGGACCACCTTCTGCTCACCTCTTGGCATTAGCACAGTGGATTACATGATAACAGATTTAGACCCTTTCTCTCTCAGTTCATTCACAGTCAAACCACTAACCCCTCTGTCTGATCACAGCCAAATTACTGTGTTCATTAAAAGGACAGAAACTAACACCTCACCATCACAGCCCAGCAAGCTGATTAGCATCACCAGAACCTTCAGATGGGCTCCAAACAGTGAACAACAGTTCCAGAAAGCAATCGGGCACCCACAAATTCAGACACAATTAGACAGCTTTCTGGACACCACACATGCTCACAGTAAAGAAGGCATAGACAATGCAGTAAGTAAAATTAACCAAATCTTTATGACCACAGCCCATAAAACACAATTGAAAAAATCCAGCCACAAACCCCAAAAACAAAAAGAGAACAATTGGTTTGATAGAGAGTGTCAAGAAAAAAGAAAAGAACTTAGAAAATTATCCAATCAAAAAACACAGAGACCCAAGCAACGCAGACATTCGCCTTCTTTACTGTGACATGCTCAAACAATATAAACGTACACTCAAGATCAAGAAGGCTCAGTACACACTCAAACAACTGGCAATAATTGAGGAGTCAATAAAGACAAACAAATTCTGGGAAAATTGGAAAAAGCTAAACAAAACAAAACCCAACGTACTAGCTATACAAGATGGAGAAATTTGGATCAATCACTTTAAAAACCTTTACAGCAACATTCCCATCAAATCAGACTCAGAGCAAACTCAAATTATAGAAAACTTTAACAAATTAGAATTGGCCATCAAAGACTCCCAGAACCCTTTAGATATACTCATCACAGAAAAAGAAGTGGAAGAAAAATGTAACAAACTCAAGCCAAATAAATCAAGTGGAATTGACGGCATCCTAAACGAGATGTTAAAACACAGCAGTAGAAAATTCAAATTGGCTATTCTAAAATTATTTAACTTGATCTTGAGTGTAGGTTACTTCCCAGTGTCATGTATGGTGGTAATTATGTGTGATAAAACTGTGTCATTCGTACAGTAGGCTATATGTCTAAGAAAAAAGAAATAGTTTATTGTGATAGGTAATGATTAAAAAGTTGGGTTCCGGTTTTATTGTGAAAAAAACCAACGGAAGAGGTGTTGTTTTTTGTTACCAGAGTGTATTGATTAGAAGTAATGTGTATACGCCTACTATGACGAGGTAGGCTCCGCCTAGGAGGTTTCTCAGGAAAGAGACGCCTTCTTGTCTTAAAAGAGGGAGCAGAGGAGTTTTTTGGTTGGGGGGTTTTTCACGACACGGTGATAGACGGACGGACATGCAACAAGCATAACCTCTAATCTTCTCTCTACTCTATTCACACGAAAATGACTTGACCAAGAATTTTTTAGACTTAGAAAAACGGACTGAGATGCAGGGGGTTAGACGGACACTAATGGTTATATGGAGCCTGTAGAAATTGGGACTTGTATGCACTAGCGTACCGCCATGTGTATAGTGTCTGTTTAACTTACTGTAATTTTTGCAAAGGGATAGACGGATATTGATGGTCATATGGAGCCTGTAGAAATTGGGACTTGTACGCACTAGCGTACCGCCATGTTGTACAGTATCTGTCTATCTCCTTGTAATTCATGAAGTTTCGTAACGCTGGGAATAATATGTACGGGCACGCAAGTGTTTGGGTATTGTTTCAAGAGTTACAACAAATTTAGACAATTGATCAAGGAACCAAATATAATGAGAAATAGGACTAAATAATATGTAAGCATATACTCTCTTTTGTCTTTTCTGTCTCTCTGTTATATGAAATTGTAATAATCATGTAAGTTTGAATAAAAATAAGTAAAACGTTCCGCGAGTCTTTGTCACAGTAGATTAAGTTGTGGAAAGCAGGACCTAGAATAAGGTTGTTTTTTATCCATCACGAGAGTCGCCCCGAGGAGAACACGGCGTAAGTATAAGACATCTTTGCATCGCCCACACGCTGACAACACAACAATACATAATCTCATACACCTAATCTTTAAACGTGAAAGAATAGGTTAAAAATGCCTTCTTATGTTTAGACAAAGATGTTTAAATCCTGAAAATTTTATAGATGTTATATTTTAAATAGAAGGGTGATTTACGGACTAAGTTACATACAACTTACGAACAATAAATTGTGAATTGAAATCTTTATTCTACTACAAAGAGAAGGTTTTAAGAAGCAATAGTTAAAAGGGTTAATAATTTAGCGGAGATCGACCTTATTATAAGCAGAGGTGGTTCCAATAAAATAGGAATTTAAAACACAGTGTTATATATTGAACATTGTTCCTTAAGTAGACGTAAAACTCAGGTTAGTCTAGAGGGTAAATGCCGCGCTTTTAAACAAGGAGGCCGGGGTTCGAGTCTTTATCAGGGGACTATGGTGAGCGGAGAGTTTTCTTTATAGAGGAATGATAGACAATTAAAGCATTGTGCCACAAGTTGGTTAATATGAGTTTGAGAGGACATAACTAATAAACTTTTGAGACTAGCTTTTCATTTAGATTAGACCTATATAGTCGAAATCGTAATACCAGACATCTGGAATCGTGGTCTCATCACACCAATTTTTAAAAGTGGAAATAAATCTGACCCTGATAATTACAGAGGCATTTGTGTGAACAGTAACCTGGGGAAGGTTTTCTGTAGCATTATTAATTCGAGACTCATAGACTTCCTTACGAAACACAATGTCCTGAGCAAAAGTCAAATTGGATTTATACCAAATCACCGCACATCAGATCATATTTACACCCTACACACCCTAGTAGACAAATATGTCAACCAAAACAAAACCAAAATATTTGCTTGTTTCATTGATTTCAGAAAAGCATTCGACTCAATCTGGCACATTGGATTACTTTATAAACTTCTTCAAAGCGGTGTAGGGGTAAAGCATATGACATTATAAAATCAATGTACACAAACAACATGTGCGGCATCAAGATTGGACACAAGAGAACAGATTTTATTTCTCAGGAGCGGGGAGTGAGACAAGGCTGCTGTCTATCACCTGCACTGTTCAACATTTACATCAATGAGCTGGCTTCCATTCTGGAGCAGTCCACAGTGCCTGGTCTCACTCTCCACAACACCGAGATCAAATTCCTGCTTTACGCAGATGATTTAATCCTGTTGAGTCCCACAAAAGAAGGACTTCAACAGAGTCTAGACCTACTAGACCGTTACTGTCAGACCTGGGCCCTGGCAGTTAACATTAAGAAAACAAAAACAATGATATTCCAGAAAAGATCCAGATGTCTGGGAAACACAATGCACTTCACAATAGGAACACATACAATAGAAAACTGTTTAGAATATAACTATTTAGGCCTGAAAATAAGTTCCACTGGAAGTTTCAACCCAGCAGTCAATGAACTGAGAGAGAAAGCACGCAGGGCTTTTTATGTAATCAAAAGACAAATTTACATTCAGATTCCAATTCTAATTTGGCTCAAACTACTCCAAGCAATTATTGAACCCATCCTGCTCTATGGAAGTGAAGTGTGGGGCCCACAAACAAACCAACTTTTTGACCAATGGGAAAAACATCCAATTGAAATTGCAAACACCGAATTTTGTAAAAGCATTCTGCAGGTACACAGGACAACTACCAACAATGCCTGCAGAGCTGAATTAGGCCAATATCCACTACTACTAAAAATCCAAAAAAGATCAATTAAATATTGGCTACACCTAAAACAAAGTGACCCCCACTCCTTCCAGCACAAAGCCCTGCAAAGCCAAGAGATGAACAGGAGTCCCCTCACTCAGCTGGTCCTGAGGCTCTGTCCACAGACAGGTTCCCCCTCTGCTCTGCCTCAGGACCAGCCTGAGAACATATCAATTAGACTCAACCAAATTATAACACATCAGAAACAAACCTACCTCACCCATTGGAACACAAAAACACAAACACAGAGCAAAATGCAGTGTTATCTGGCCCTAAACAGACAGTACACTGTGGCCCCCTACCTGACCACAGTGACTGATATTAGACACAGAGTGATGTTGACAAAGTACAGACTGAGCGCTCACAGCCTGGCCATCGAGACAGGCAGATACAGGAAAACATGTCTGCCCAAAGAGGAGCGCAGGCCCGGTTCCAGAACAGAATGCCTTAGGGTGCATCTGAGATTACAGGGGGTGCACCAGTACTACACTAAAACCAGCTACCCAGCTTCAGTTCAGACTTCGCTTTTCACACAGGCCTTTCTACAAGTAGATAGACAAGCACTTCTGGGCAGTGGCGGAGCCAGAACATTTTCATTGGGGTGGCCAGGATGGGGCCAGTGATAATTTTTGGGTGGCAAGCACAAGGGCTTAGGTTTCGCTTCAACATAAGTGGGGGTCTGGGGGTACTCCCCCAGAAAAAAATGTGCTTCGAACACACCATTTTGTGCATTCGGGTGAATTTTTATGTACTTATTTATGCCTTCTGCATTTAATTATTTATGGCGGACATGTCTAAATTTCTGTTAAAGGAAAAGACAACAGGCTCCCAGTGACGTTAATATAATGTTATAAAAAGCAGTAAGGCTCTCAGGCATTCTGTATTGCTTTCAAATATTTACTATATACGCTACTGTATTGTTCAAAACTATTTTTTTTAGGACTCACTATTCATGACACAGCAGCAGTGTGAACTATTATGACACTTTAAATTTTAAAATCATAGGGGAATATGTATTAACAATTAGGAGATATATCAATGTTTCAACGTCCTGAACTGTTATTTTTACCTCTTTTGGGGAGAATAGGGTTTCTTACTTTTTGAGAAAAAATGTAGGCTCTCTTCTGATTATTGGGGAGACATCCCCTGTGCCCCCTCCCCCCGCCACCTTCCCACCAAATCTACGCCTATGGGCAAGCATGAGTCTGTGAGTTGCAGAAAAAAACTGCACTACAGCTGCCACCGAAATGTTCAGACTTCAGAATTTGCATCAAAGCCCTAATGATCATAAAAACAAGAGGCTTTATTTAAACGATATCCAAGTTTAAGTGGTGATTGTATTTTTTTCGGCTGTAGACTGAAACTAACGGAGGGAAGCGGCTCACTCTATTTTCTCTCGTCGCGCTGTCAGTTTGCCGACATTGCTCTGTGTTTTCATGCTCGTGAAATGCAATCCGATCGCGGAAGCCTCCCCTGAACAACGTTAGCGGACATGATATCCCCGGCGGCCGGTTATCATTTTAGCCATTGAGCCACAGAGCTTTTCTCACCGGCAAGGTGATGACACCGTTACCCACAGTCACAGTCTCACCCCATGTTTCACCGGGTGAATCACTGCTTTGCTCGCGCAATGCTTTTGTGTTTCGGTTTATCATCAGTCTTGGGCGAGCGAGTGTTTTAACTTTATGCTGAATAACCATTGCACTGCAATCGCTGAAAGCGAAATAGTTCAGGCGGGGGCGGGGCAGAGCGGAGCGCACTAGTAGAGATGGGTTCGCTTAGCCACAGTTGCCAGTCGAATAATGATAACGTTCTTATCGGTTTAGTGAACAAAATAAATGCAGAAAACAGCGGTATTTAATGAAAATGGTCAAAGGTTAATTACAATTTGTTTTGTGAGCAAGTATTTTATTATTTTTATCATATTTATTTAAAAAAAATTCACCCCCTCCTTTTTTCATTTGAGGGTGCAAACAATTTTTTTGAGGGTGCAATGCATGCTCATGCACCCCCGTAGAACCGGGCCTGGAGGAGCGGCTGTGCCAGCAGTGTGGAGAAGCTGCCGTTGAGACTGAGCAGCATTTCCTCCTGCACTGCCCCAAATTTAAAAATGTTCGCGAAATATATTTTAACAGATTCGGCCAAAAACACCCAAATTTTAGAAGCTCCCCTGAAGAGCAATTTAGAATAGTAATGGGAGAGCGAAAAGAGAGCTCCGTCCTCGCAGGACAGTTTATTTCGGCTTGCCACAACATTAGGACATAATACACCAGGTCTTACTGTTTCATTTATTTTGTTGTAATCATCTGTATGTTATGTTGTTATATGTTGAATATTGTTACTTATTAATTTGATGATGTGCTTTGGCAATATTGTACAACACTGTAACTTTCATGCCAATAAAGCCAATTTGAATTGAATTGAATTGAATTGAATTGAATTGAGAAAGGAGCTGTGGCAAGAATGAAAGAGGATAATCCTGAGCTCATCTCTTATCACTGCATCATACATCAATCTGTCCTGTGCTCCAACCTGTCTGATGAGCATGCTGAAGTAATGAACACTATGATGAAGATGATCAATTTTCTCAGGGCATCCTCTTCCTATCAGCATCGAATGCTCAGGGAATTCCTTAGAGAAGTTGATGCAACCGCTGATGATCTGTTGCTGCACAACAACGTGAGATGGCTTAACAAGGGCAGGGTGTTAGAGCGCTTTTGGTCTATCAGAAGGGAAGTAGCAGCTTTCTTGGAAGAGCTGCCAAGTCAGAAGGTAAAAGAGTTTTCTCTCTTTTTAAAAGATGAGAAAAGGATGGATAACGTGGCCATTTTAGTTGACATCACTTCAAACCTCAATGAGCTTAATTTGAAGCTACAGGGCAAGGACAATACAATTTGTCAACTGATGACATCTGTCCGCTCCTTCCAGAGGAAACTTGAGGTGTTCAAGGTAGACCTGCAGGGAGACTGTGCACACTTCCCAGCAGTGCAGGAACAGGTTCAGGGACAGAGAGATGCGTCTTCTTTTGGTGACTTTGTCGATAAGCTGATGGTAAACTTCCGCAAACGTTTTGACAGCTTCCACTTTGGACATCAGCTCACCTTGTTCATTCAGAACCCATTTCTAATCACTGATGTCAGTGGTTTCTCAAAGGACACAGCACTTCAAGTGGGCAAATGCTGGGCCACTCCAGATGCAACTGATTGATCTTCAAGCAGATGTGGTGCTGAAAGGGCAGTTTGGAATAACTGACCCCGCCACTTTCTGGCTCCAAATGGTCCCTGAGACAGCTTTCCCAGGTCTGAGGAAAGTAGCCCTGTACACATTGACCATGTTTGGCTCCACATACAGCTGCGAGGCAGCATTCTCTGCAATGAACATAATCAAAAGTAAATATCGTTCCAGGCTCACCAATGAGCACCTGCACATGTGCATGAGAATGGCCCTGACATCCTTCCAGCCCAGATTTAAACTCCTGGCAGGACAAGCTAGAGCTCAGTTCTCTCACTGAACAACAGAAAGTGGGGGAGTGGGATAAAAGAGGGAAAGAAAGAGAAGCTAAAACTGTTCAATTGAAATGGTGTTAAATACATTTTTTTTTAAATTGGTTGAAACTGTTAATACATTCACAAAGAAAAAGGGGACACTCAAGTTGCTGCTATATTTTATTTTATTTTTCAAAAACAAATTATATATTTTATCTTTATTTTAAGATTATTATTATATTTATTTTCACCATTTTATTTTTAAATGCAGCCCTTCTTTTCTATGAAGAGATTAGTTTCAGTTGAGTCAGTTGAACCTCCCTAAATAATACATATATCTTCAGTATTGTATATCTGTATAATTGTTTAAAAGTGAGAATAAATATTGTCGAAATGTTTTTGAATTGTTCTTTCTATATTGATCTGACAGTCAGTTGTTGATTACATGCAGAAGTTGATACAACTACTGGCTACTTCACTATATATCACACTGAATCTTAACGCAAGTTAGACATTATGATGTTCCGGACCTTTGCTTGAGGACATTTTCTCTAACTGGACCTATTAGAATTTTAGTTGAATACCCCTGTTTTAGACAAACGGGAGACTTGTATTTCGGTTGGTATTTTTCGGCGGACATACTAAGTAACACGGCTGTCTAGCATACCTTAGGCGAGTCACTTTCGGCCCACAGAAAGCCGTAATGCTAACGTGACTGCCTCTATATTAATGAATTGGAAATGATACCGAGCAGGCTAAATAGCTTGAATGGCTGATGTCAGTTAGTGAATATAAAAAGGAAGGAAGGTTATGTCTGCTTTCTAGCAAATAGCAACGCCTTTGAAACGGTCAATATGAAAGTGAAAAACTGGTGATATAAAGTTGTCTTGAACTTTCATCCCTGTTCTATTTTGTCGGAGCAGTTAATATTGAAATTGACAATGGCGCCGTGCCGTTCTGGTTTCAACCGGTTTTTGCCTGTTCTTCTTGAATGCGCGTGAGTGTCCGTCATGGAGCAATGTTCAGCTTAAATGGCGATGTAAAATGTTTTTTTTTTTTTTTTTTCTACTCTTACCTGCTGTTGGATCGGATCATTGGTGTGGGAAATATATTTTGAGTAGGCCAGATTTACCTTTTGAAAATGGGTAATGATTTTTTATTTTATTTTGCAAATGTGAAGAAGGACCTGTCGAAATTATAGAAAATAACAGAATTCTAATACCTAGTTGTTAGGGGCTCATTTTATTATTAGTAACGTTTAATAACTGTTTTTATACATCTATATTTGCAAGATGTTGAAAATTATTATATAAGTCATCAATACAACATTGACGCTATTTTTTTTAAATCTCTTATTTCATGCAACCCTGATACACTCACTGTATATATTTTATAATTGAAATAGATGTGAATATTGTATGATAATAATTTAAAAGAAACAAATATGTGAACTACATTCCTGGCAGGCATTACAAGTCTTTATTTCCACACACAATGTAATTGTAGCTTTAATTTTCCATGCAGTTAAAAAATATGTAATAGTAATTGTAATACTTCAATACGATGAGATTACTACTCTGCATAATTAGATTGTATGTCATAATTTAGTTGTAGATAGACCTCCTGCCTCTATGGACATGCATGCATCAGACTAGACACAGCTTTCCCTCAGCAATATAGCAGCTGTTTTGACAGGTAGGCACACACAACAGCAACTAGTAAAACACATTGGGCCGGTTTCGCAGACATGGATTAAGCCTAGTTCTGGACTAAATTGTACTTTCAATGGACAATCTCCATTCAAAATTCCATTTAGTCCAGGACTAGGCTTAATCCATGTCTGTGAAACTGGCCCAATGTGTATTATTTATAAAGTACATGTTGGGAACCTAATGCAGTGACCTTCATGAAACAATCTTGTATTACCACCATCAACATTATTTTCGCAATTTTATTGTTAAAGTGACTTGTTGCTATGAAATTCTTCTGTATACATTTTTTGAAACATTTTTTTTTCTTTGCAGTTGCCAAAATGGAGTCCGCTGAAAAGGACACTTGTCCACCAACAGACCCTGGACCGCTGGTAGCAGTCTATAAAGATGGCCATGAAACATGCAGGCCTGCCCAGACAAATGACTGGGCCCCTGAAAAGGTCCAGTCATTGGGCCCCCTTTACTCATACTGAACTTGTATCAATGTGCATTGATGCGCTTATTCCTAAATAAACACATACCGGTACACAGGGCCGGTTCTAGCCAGTTAGGTTAGGGTGGGCTACTGAAAGAATAGTGGGCAGAGATACCGACGATGCGAGAGCGCGTGTAGCG
This sequence comes from Ammodytes dubius, assembly GCA_026122265.1. NCBI lineage: Eukaryota > Metazoa > Chordata > Actinopteri > Uranoscopiformes > Ammodytidae > Ammodytes > Ammodytes dubius. The sequence goes on from CM047507.1 coordinate 5,061,000, forward strand.
CGCGAGCGGAATTTTTTTTGCCCTTGCAAGATCTCTGTACCTGCTTTTTGGCACATTTACTGTAATGTAAGCTTTTAGACACACCAATGCTGTAGGGGGGGTATACTATGATAGCACTGCTACCAGAAGCTTTCCGCATCAGTATAACAACCATCTGCCACCTTCGTTTAAAGGCTAAATATGTCATTTTCAAGTTTTCTTAGAAAATAATAAATAAAATATACAGAATAATTTGCAGAACACCCTCACAAAGACACCTCAAAACTTGATGAAATATCACAGTATCTCCGAATTGAAAATCCACTTCTGCTGGCAGAAATACTGATATATTAAGGAATTTTCCGGGGGTCTAAAGCCCTTGAAAGTTCCCTCTTTTTTTCCTTTCTTTTCTGGTACCCTGATTTGTGTCCAGGTCCTGGCATCACTGAGCTTGCTAGGTTAGCTTGCTCATCATCAATACATAGCTAACGCTTGTTTGGTTGACCTACTGCATGCAACAGTTTTGAGGGGGGAAAAACGACCCATGATATTTTTCTTTTTTCAATATAAAATGTGATATATTTTACCCAAGTAACAATGAATAAAATGTTTTCTTTTATTATAGAAAGTTCTCTTGCGAATATAGCGCTCATAATAAAGGTTGGCTAAGTTAGTTCATCTGCAAAACAATTTTATTTTTATTTATTTTTTCTCTGGGCCCTAGAAAGCTTTCCCACTTTCTACCCCTTATGGGCGGCCCTGGAAACATGCAAGAAACTCCTAACTGTTGTAAATGCCTCAGAGGTTTTGCAGGCCTGTTATGCAGAGCATTCAGTGCAATTAGATAGGTTTCTGAAATATAACGATGAGTTCAAAGACTACATTGACTGTGACATAAGTACAGATGTTAATGACTATGACAAGTTCCAAGTGAAGGTCTCTACAGTGGTCCAGTTGGAGTTTGTGGAGTTTCAAGCTCCTGTTGAAAACGAAAAGGTGACCATTTTGAGAGATTTCCTTAAATTTCTTTTTTACACTAGCAGGCTCTAGCTGTGAAGTGTGCACCCGGTTTCAGGTCACTGAGGTATTTGTGTTTGAATGTTCTAGAATGACCTATCTGTACAGCTGAAGTCTGTTCTGGAAAAAAAAGCTCCAGACATACTGACTGAACATCACCTCACAGCCACAATGTCCACCAACAGCAGGAAGAAGCTGGTCAGACTTTGTGTCTGTGATCTTGTGGAGAAACATGGATTGTAAATTGAAGATTAATTTTTTAAATATAATTTCTAGATCAAAGTATCTCATATCATTATTCAGCACTGCTTTGCATAATATAATAAATGTTGTATTTAATTAATTCTAAACCCGCAATATAAATAAAAATATAAAGCAAAATATACACTGTAAATATTGTTGTATTAATTAGTAAAAGGGCTTAACATTTCATTTGTTTTGCTCTCCAGCTACCCCTCTACAGCAGAGAAACTAAATTTGGCTAAATCGATAACCACACTCTTCCCATCACTGAATGTGACAGTTTCTGGAGAGGGTGACGGACTTGTAAGTTTATATTAATCAAAATGTTTAAAGATCTCCTATTATACTACTTTTCTGGTCTTCATTTCTTGTTAAACACTGCTATAGAGCAACTTGACACGAATCACATCACAAAAAACTATGTAGATGTTCGGGACACTCTTCCTCTTACCCTAGCGAGCACAGCAGTCTCTCTACACACTGCTTTGAGCTTCTCCGCCCCTCCCCCCCTGCTGCAAACCCCACTCCGTTGTGATTGGTTACCTTCCTTCCAGCAGCGGTAGATTTTCAGGAAGGTGGGGGCATGCAGCCGGAGCTTGCCTGAGCAGCATTACCATACATGTAAACATCCGGGTACGTGACGACACGATACCCGGAAATTTGAACAAGTGAATTCTCGACCGGCTGCCATAGTGTTTAGTGCTCTGCATAGCAACCCCAGACGGACAGCAGGGAATATGTCGAAATGCATGTACGTAATTATTTGATAAGCTAGTATGGTTAAACATGACTATAAATCATTATAACAACGTTTATAGGTCATAAAAGTCGAAAAGTATCGTAGGCCCTCTTTAAATATAGTTATTATGTTACTTTTTTTTTTGTATTTTTCTTTTTTTAATCTTACTTTTTTTGTAGGAACATTTCTATGATGTTGGATCACATAGCGTCTTCATAGAAATGAAGTTACGAAATATCAGACGAAATCTGGAGGAGGGTCAAAGGCACTACCAGAAGAAAAGGAGGCCTTGCAGAGAAGCAGCAGCAGCTCAGCCTACAGAGGATGAAGACCTAAGCGAGTGGTTGACTGTCATTAAGAGAATGAAGCCATCACCTGAGAACATGGGCCCGATCAAGACGGCAATGGAAAAGACTTTCATCCTTCGAAGAACTTGGATCAGCACCCAGTCACCTACAGTTGTAGACATTGTCCAACAGTACCCTCGTTTCATAGACATTCCAAGCCTGGTAAGACTGAACTTGAAACATGAAAGTGGTCAATAATTTAAAGGCCTACTTCACCGGTTGGAATATGAAGGTTTTTTGAACTCGGAGATCCTATGAAGGATAAATGTGCAAAAACAATTGAAATCGGATCATCCTAGCCTGAGAAAAGGCAGAAAGAGTGTTTATGGTCTCACTGTCTAACCCTACATTTCTCTTTCTGTGATGTCACTTACTTAAACACATTTTTGCCTATACATTTGCATGTCCTTAAAGGCATACTAGGTAATTCTGGAGAATGTTCACAATAATTTTGTCAAAATCAGTGAATATCTCCTCACAATCTGCTACCTGTCAGTACTGTGTGTGCTAAAAAACAATTCTGGAGTTAATACAGAGACTAGGATCTGTAAACTGTTAGGTAAACAAAGCGGGTTCCTTTGTTTACATACCGGTTTACAGAGCCTATTCTCTTTATTAACTTCAGATTTTTTTAATTATTTACAGTACGGACAGTTAGCAGATTGTGAGAAGATATTCAATGATTTTGACAAAAGGAATTGTCAACCTTCTCCAGAATTACCTGTATGCCTTTAAGCATTTTTCTGTGACAACAAATTTACTGATACACGTGTGACTATTTTCTAAAACTACCAATTAATGATGCACCAATTTACCATCATATGTTAGTTCCTCGATTTTTTTCAGACTTAAAATGTGTTGAAGTGTGGTCTGTTTTCTTCTTTTTTTAAGCATGGGACCAGCATCCCCTCCCTTTGTGCAGTTGATGAAGGATCCTCGAGGTCCCCTCAGCCGACCGATCAGCCGCTGATAGTGCATTGGTGATCTTTCCAGCCAAGCACACCAGTTTGTCATTGTTGCCAGAAGTGACAAGGTTGCCATTCCACTGGAGGATGACAGCCTAACCTGTGCCCTGGATAAGCTCTTCAAGTTTTTCTGGGTATGCAATGTTGCTTATCCTTGTCAGCTTGCTTCAGTTTCCACCTTTCTCGAGCATATCTATGACTTGCCAGTGTCTTAGACAGCAAGACGATCCAAAGTGATGGAACTCATTGGCAAGCTTAAGGCTTTTGCCTAATCATCTCATCATGTATTGTTGCCCTATATGTAGAAAACCTGTTCCCAGTGGGATCAGGAAACTTCGCTGGCAGGTAGTGCACTCTTTATCTGACGGTCAGGACTATACTATCATCTGCAGTCAAAATGGCTGCCAACGGATTTACCATAATCTAAATTCCTACTCAAGGCATCTTTCCAGAGAACATTTGTCCGGCGACCCTTGTGCTAGCAGTTTATCAAACCAGACTTTAGACAATAAAACCATCAGTGCTGAAACCGGTATGACAGAACCTGCCATATCAGATGAGGATATTGATGAAGAGACAGACTTATCTTCATCTAAATCGAACGTTCCAGCACTAAGCAGCTACCTTTGTCGCACAAATGTACTCTGCTTCAAATGTAACTTTAAGTGATGTCCAAAGGAGTGTAACTTGCACTAAAGAAAATGTATATACATAAATGTTGCTGCTAATATCTCCCACACACTAGCCTGCAATAACCAAACCACAAATAGTCAAGTTTACATAACGTTTTTTGAAAATAAATCATATTTTGCATTTTTTTCTTTTCATGTCAATTAAAGGGTCAGGGCTGCCAAGTTTCACCAAAAGTTTGGAGTGAGATTTTTTGGCCGAGGGACCCAAAACCGTGTCTTCTCCCACCCAATCATTTTTGCTAGTGTCCTGCAAGTTTACATATTGTTCATAATAAATCAGAAATAAAAGACAATTAGAAAATGTGATAAAACATCAAAAATCTTATTAAAATAAACAAATTCATGAATTGCAAAGTCGTAAGACAGGTTTTAATTAAACATTGGGTGTGGACATATTATAAGTGGGGGCCTGGGGGTCCCCCCCAGAAAATTTTGAGCATTAAACACTTAATTTCCTGCATTCTGGTGAATTTTTATGAAGCAATGTGTGCCTTTTCTGCATTAATTTTTATGTAAAGTAAAAGAGAACATTCAAGGTTTTGCTGACACAAATTTAATTGAATAGCCTACAATGCATGTGTAGTGCTTTCAAATATCTCCTGTAGCCTATTGTTAAAACATTTGGTTAAACTGTAATAAAGGTAATTATTCTATATCATGTCTACTATTGAGTATGGTATTTTACTAGCAGCATTAGGCTTTATTCAAATAAGAAAAAAAATTAGGGAACAGTTCAACACCAATGCAAAATAAAACATCTGGGTTACTTGGTCCCTCCTCTTAGGCTACCTTGATTTGTGTTATGAAAAGTGCTATAAATGTGCAATACATAGGCTACAGTTCATTACACAGAAGAATAAAAGCATTTTTATTGGCGGATGAGCCATTTGTTACTTTGCAAACCTAATTTTCAAACTAAATTACCAAAAACAATATACAAAACGATCCAAAGATCTTCTGAATTTACTTGAGTGAGATTGAAGGGTTAATATGTTTGATGCATGCACGCTCACCGGCCGGCGGGGACACAATTCTTATCAGCTGTAACTTGGCCCGCTATCAACACACACCTCGGAAGAGAAGGTGCGGGTAGGGGGCTCGCCTCCCGCTTCGAATGCACAGTGCACATCAGAGCATAACGTTAACGCGCGTGCAGAAAGAGGATGTCACGGAACTCAGTCCGTTTAGCTTTTCAAAATAAGACTTTCAAAGTAAAAGTACCAAAAAAAATAAAAATATTACGGGGATTCATTTCTCTGCGTGAGAAATTGGAGGTGTGGCGTGTGAGCGTGTGAACTGGTTGATATGCGTGTGTCTCACGGCCAAAGCGTGAGACTTGGCAGCTATGTAAAGGGTTAATTTAAAAAAATTACATTAATATTTGATATGTATGTAAGTTCTGATGCTGGTCTAAAATAACATGTAATTTTTTTTATATAAAAACAATCATTTATTTCATTTTTATAGGCTTATTTCTTATGCGCACAAAAATGTGCTCAGGTGTGAATATTTTAAAGGAGCATGGAAGGGTTAATCAGAATGTGAAGCATGTTCACGATGAGTAAGGTGGCCGCATATGAACGGCACGAGGGCTGAGAACTATGCTAATGATCAGATAAATGATCGATCAAACGTAAAATCATCTGGAAATGATAAAAACGTCCCGATGGAGATTTCTATGGAGTGATTTTGCTTTAAATTGTACAGGGTTGCGTTGTGGCAGTGACACTCTTTCTTCAGTCGGAGCTGCAGGGTAAAGTGAAAACAAACCCAGGGTAGGTCTAACCACCTCCCGAGCAGGTTAGACCCACGGCGTATGTTGCCGCAGTAACTGACTCTGCGCTGAACCTGCTTCTTGAAACGGAAAACCGAGAGTTTCCACTAACTCAGAGCAAACAAACTCTGGATTGCCTCAAAACCAGCTACCTGAAACAGGCCTCAGGCTGACTGCAAGGTACCCTCACCTCTTCACATGGCACTGTATGAACCACCGTCTAGAACTGGCTGTAAATGATGCTGTGGATGAGGTTAAGGCAGTCAACCACTTCAAAGCTTTCATGGACAAACTCTACAGTCCGTCCAATAAAAATTCACGGGAACTTATGGAAGCAGCACAAGAAGTGGGCACACAAGTCCTGAAGATCGGCAGAGTTTTAAACACCCGATGGGTTGCCAGCAGGTTCCGTTCTGTAAAGGTTGTGTGGAGGTCATACGAAGCACTTACCAGACACTTTGAGAATGCTGCAGAAGATGAAACAAGAAACGGCAAAGAGAGGCAAACCTCTCTGAACTTTCAAACCTGTCCCAGCAATTGCAGGCCCATTCAATTACACTTTTGAGAGCAGAACAGCTGCTGAAGCGCACCATCCGAGTGCTGGCATCATTTAAAGATTCTCCAGGAGAGAAATTGGAGGAAGCATTGAAAGCACAGGCTATGGGGCAGTTTGGATCAGTGTCCCTGGAGTCAAATGCCGATCAATACAAAGGAGTTCCTACAGAGTCTGATCAAAAACATGGAGAAGCGGCTCTCATTCAAGGATGAAGTTCTTCATGATCTAAGCATTCTGGATTCCAGCACCTGGCCATCAACCCCTGGCATACGGCATGATGAGGCAAAGGTAAAGCGACTGCAGGCGGTTCAATCTGTGTGAAGAACAAGCTGTCATTGGAATGAGAGACTTCATTGAACACCCAAAGAGTGAACCTGAATGCCTCAAACCACTCATCCGCTGCACTGTAAACCCGAACAGTAGTACTAACTCATAACATTTAGGGTACAGAAATCAAAACCAGCCACTAAGTCAGGTGAAAATAAAACCATGAAGTTCTCTTTACTACTGAGGTTGTTTTAATTTTGTATTCATCAAAGTTTATGAGTGAAGGATTATCTCTAGTTTATAACTTTTGAGTGTACAGGGGGACGCAACGTCTGACGTCACGACGCTCAGGCTCCGTCTTTTAATTTTCTCGAGAATTCAAGATGGCTACCCGTGCGCGAGAGAGAAAGCACTGCATGTAAACGAGCAAAACTAGCGATTACTTAGCTAGTTTTACACAGACTAGTTTGTTTTTTGACTATCCTTGTCTTGTATACACTTTATACGTTTATTTCTTTTTTTGGAAAAGCCTATCATTTTGTCGACGCCTTTTTGCATTTTGGCGCGTTGACGTTAGCTAAGAGCTAACGTCACGTACACGCAATGCCAGCAGCCGACGCCGATTCAACGGTCATTGTGTGGTGCTGATGCTTCTGATGGTACAGTCTATTCTTCTGCTAAGCGCTCTTATCTGGTGAGTAAAAACCTCATACATTTTTTGTAATCTTGTCGGGTGCAGTGGCAATATGGCTAGTGTTAATTAGCTGGCTAATGCAGACACATAACGTTGTGCTGTTTGCTGTATTCTCAGAAGAAGGCCGAGCTCTGCCTTACTAAACACAAGCCATAGTATATTTTTTTATTAGATTTTAGTTATGACAATGAATTATTTAAAGTATTCATGTCCAGGAAGAATATAGCTTAGTTACACTGGCAGTGGCAGGTAAGTGTACTCAACTTGGGGGGCATTTTCAATAATTCAGATAAACTAGTGCAGTGCCCGTAGGAAGCAGTTAAACAAAGAAACATATTGGACAGAGCGGACTTCTGTGTGTGCGCGCGGTCGCGCTCGGGCTCTCAGTTTAGATTTTAAAATATTGCAGTGAAAATAGCGTGAAGTGCAGTCTTTACCACTAAAGCGGACAGGTGGAGCAGATAAGGAGTTGATGAGGAGTTGTTGAGGAAGTAAGGCTGTGTCGGTCTGCTGTGTGTGTGTGTGTGTGTGTGTGTCCCGCTCGTCAGAGGGAGGCGGGGTTTAGTCGGCTCTGTGCGCATGTAAGCTACTATTCGCCAGCATGATATAAGTATGATAACTTCTACAACTTCAAAATTAAGGATGAAGGATGAAGGATGCACACCTTCGTGCTGTGTTTAAGCAATATCCGGAAGCTCATGCCGATCTGACCAAAACTCAGAGAGATATGCGAGCCACAGACACACACACAGACAGACGTTTCTTGCTTTATAGATAGATGGGAATAGCCATGGCATTAAAGAATGGAAAAAACTATGGAATTAATTATGATTAAGGCTACATTGACAATGCAACCGTCTTGCTTAAAAGCGAAATATGTCCTTCATGTTTTTATAACTTCCACATTTAGACGACAGTGGTTTGGGTTTGAACATGGCTTTGAATATTCTTCAGATGCACACGGATCCGCTAAATGGACATACATGGTTGTAGTACGTATGTCAGGCCAGTAGTTTGGTGACTTAACTAGTCCTTCCGGTGCAATCCCTCTGCGCCGCACGTGGTGCAGCGGAGACACCGTCCAGCACATCTAAAGTTTGTTGGGACAGCGTAAACTAAGCACAGATAATGACACAAAGCCTGGTTCTCTCTACTCAGTTAATGAATTTATACAATGAAGAATATCTTACTTTAATCAGCAGAAAGGTATAATGAGGCAACGTATGAAACTAAGAATACAAGTATCCTAAATTATATGTGAGGAGAACTTGAATAAATACCACTAATTATTTTACATCTATAATATTTCAGACATTTGATTTGTTTTAACATCCAATGTAGATTTTTAAAAGTTAAAAATAAATGTGATGCTGCTTAAAGATATAATTAGCTTGACTTAAACTGTACTGTATAATTGTGTGAACATTTACAAGTACTTCATACATTTCACTTGAATTTACATATTTTATTATTGCTCTTTCTTTGTAGGCTCAAGTGGAAGGTGAATGCTGCTGTCCTTCCTTGAGCTTAAAGACATTGGTAAGTAAAGGAATTGCGTTGTACAAACTGGCCACCTTGATATAACACTGTGTAATGCAATCCAATTAAACACAAAGAACATCAGTTGAATCTACTCCTCCTTAAAGCAGTTTGAACTTTATATTATGACCAATTGATATATTGTAGATAGGGGTGTAACCGTTTAGTAAATCATAACCATTTAGGAAAAATCAATACATTATTTTAGTATGTTCTGGAGACACACATTCATTAATTCACAAATAACACAAACTATTTTGGGATGGTGTGTGTGTGTGTGTGTGTGTGTGTGTGTGTGTGTGTGTGTGTGTGTGTGTGTGTGTGTGTGTGTGTGTGTGAGAGAGAGAGAGAGAGAGCCAGGGAGCCTAATAAACTGCTAACTAAGTGTATATTTGAGGTTGAATATAAAACGTGTCCCTTATTTTACAAACTAATCAAAAGTGTATTTTCAAATATTATGTGCTTGTAGGACTACAGAGTGCTGCTCCGGACACAGCAGCATTTTCAAGATCAGTCATCAAAAAGCTGCAATTTTTTCGGTGAGTCGGACAAATCTTAAATAAATAAATAAACGCATTTCATGATGTCAGTCTTGTTGGACTGGAATAATAGCAATTAATTCATATCATTTGTAAAATCTGTTACCGCAGGATTAACCTGAATATACAGCGACTGCCGTTCGAACATCAATCCAAGGTATGCTTTCAATAAGCATATTTCTACTTCAGGAGTAGTGTGCTTTAGTTTTTCGAATGATTAAGTATTAACTGTGTAGAGTTTTCACTACAGACTAAAACAAGTGTTTTGTGAAATTACAGGGTGATTCAATGGAGTGGAAGTGCAAGTTGTGTTCAGTATCTGCAGACACCCGGGTAAAGTTATTTAGGCACTATCGTTTGCAGCATCAAAATTGAACAGATTCTCCTTGTTAACCACCATGTTGTCTTTCTTTGCCAAGAACACAAGTCATACTACATCGAACACTTGCGTTCCTATGAACTTTCGGTAGGGAATTTGGCTGTTAACACTGTATCAGAGCTTGTGACAAATCACCTCTCTGTGCATACAACATAGAAGGAAGACTGCTCTTAACACCTAAAAGGTTCATATTACTAGACTGAAAAGTAGTTCTTCCTGTGCCTGGAAAAAAAAGCAGTCTAGTTCAGCCCAAATTTTAAACATTGTTCAGTGTATGGTTTGGTGATATAGTACTACTAGTTATTCCAAAATAGTGCAATCAAACTAACTTCTTTTACTCGTTTGTGTGTGTACATCAGGGCTGTGAGAAATCAACACAGAAGATGGCTACTCCCCAGAGATTTGTGCTAGGTGTATATGTTGCAACAGATGTTGCCATGAAACTTACTCTAACGGAGCGACCAACCTCTGTAGAAGAGCTCATGGATGTAATGAAAGAGAGGTTCAGGCCAAGACTGGATGGTGACTTTACCTTGCAATATGAGGATCCTGACTTCGGCGGTCAACTTACTGTTCTTGCGGATATTCAGGAGTTGCCTGAGAAGGGCACATTGAGAATACTGAGATCTGAAAGTGATGCCACCTCAACCACAAGTTCCGATACAGACATACTCCCACATGTACCTTTAACACAGCGTCAGAAGAACTGGCCCGATTGTTTCCCTCTGCCTACTTTTTCATATGAAGTGCAGCATGTACTCGAAGAAGGAAATGGTGTTTTTGAGAGATCCGGAAAGACTGTGAATTTGACAAGGTCCCAAAAGCACAACATCCTGGAAAGCATGGCCGAAACCATGCACAGCTTCAAACCATATCCAAATGACAGTGAAGTGGGTAAGGCTGCTGTAGCTCTGATTAAAGCTCACCCGTGTCTCACAGAGTATGGCAGCAAAAGTGGATGGTATGGATGGAAGGTCTGCTTGAAGTTCAAGATGGGGAACTACCGTACCAAGCTTGCCAGAGCTGGGTGCGCTGAGGTGTCAGTTAACGCAGGCAGGAGGAGCGTAAACAACCCGGACAGAGAACATCCCCATTCAAACATAAGGAGAGCCAGGCGGGCTGAAGTAAACTTCCTACCCAACTTTCCAAGAGGAGAGAACGAGGCCACTCTGGAACAACTGAAACTTCAAATCCAACAAGAGGTTGAAAAGACCGAGATAAATCAGACATTGGTAGACCAGCTAATGCACACAACCTTTGCCCTTCGTCGGCAAGATATTGTTCAGGGTGATACATCTGTGCGGGACTTTTTGGAGAGCTGGCCAGCTCTGCGCATGAAGTCACAGGTAAAAACTATTCCTCTTTTTTTCCGCATAATAATTGTTGCCATCCCCCACCACCCTTTATCCATTTACACAGGCAAAGTGTCATTGTCACAACAAATATTTTAAACTTTCTCATATAGCCTTATAGCTTAAAACTAGTGATTGATTCCTCACATTTGCTGTTTAAACCCAAGTTAAAAGCTCTTAATTAATGTTTCCATGTTTGTGTGTATTTGTATGTCTGCAGGTGTTTGCCGAGTTCCATCGCATCACAAATGTGAACCTACAAAACCAATTCTACTGCGAGCTGGATCGGTACACACCAAAATTGATCGCCTTGTACAGGCAGAAGGCCTCACGGTCTGGCAAGACGGCAGAGACTCTGCTGCGGACCCTAGGGATTTATGATCTCCAGGTGAGTTAAGATTAACTTGGCCATGGGGACAACATGAACCACATTTGAGTTTGTAATTGTGTTGTAATGTCTAGGTTGATACTAGCCTGGTCCAACCAGACCATCGTACTTCATTTCATTTGTACAGAAGGTCTGGCAGTGCTGTAATTGGCAAACGTTCACTCACTTGGAGGCGGGTGTCTGTCGAAGTTTAAAACTATTGGATCTGCCCAGTGCCACTTTGGATTAGCCAACCAATCGCATCACGTTTGGTCGTCACGTGTGTCATGAGCCGGCTTTTGACGGTGCGTTCCAGTTGGACAGGAAACTCCGAAATTTCCGACTTCACTACATATTGTAGTCTATGAATCTAGCAACAGTAACTTGTTAGAGCCTAACGTTTAGTTATTTGGACGAGAAAGGTTTTAGGCGTCCATACTTTCGCGAGCAGATGCACTGGAACACAGACAGGTCGGAACTCGGAACTACCAAGTCGGAAATCTCCTTCTTCCGAGTATAAAGGAACGCAGCATTCAACTGAGCCACTAGCTTTGTTCGCTGATTGGACGCTCAGAAATCTGAGTCGAGCAGGATCCCACTGATACACCCCATCACCAGACTGACTACTGAAGGGAAAATGAAATTTGGGCAGAAGTAGGTAGGCGGGCGGAGCCAGGCTAGGTTGATACTGCTATCTAATTACTATTGCAATTTGTGATTTTTACTAATTGTTTTCTCACCTGTTCAAATGTTCCCATACATTACTACTTTAAAATGCCATTTACAAGCTCTATAATTTAAAATGTTTACTTAGGCTGCACTGAACAAATAATACAAAACAAAGACCTTCACTTTTTTTCTATAGTGTATTTTGAGGGCGTTCACTAGTAGCACAAGCACATGATGGACAGATGTTTCTAATTAGATGTTAAATGAACATCTGCAAGTAAACCCATTTTCTGTCACTGAGTCGTTCCAGAGTCAGTTGCTCTGCATCCAATCTGACGCCGAATCTGAAGCTTGAGCTATTTTGCAAAGAAGAATGGGCAAACATGTCAGTCTCTAGATGTGCAAAGCTGGTAGAGACATACCCCAAAAGACTTGCAGCTGTAATTGCAGCGATAAGTGGTTCTACAAAGTATTGACTCAGGGGGGCTGAATACATTTGCACCCCACAACACTACTGGTCACCACATCTTCAGCCCCAACAGCATTTGTGTTGTAGTAGAAGACGACGTTGTTGTGAGTGATCTTCCAAGGATGACTGATGCATTTGTATTGATCTATGCATTGCATTTAGACTATCCAAAGAAGCTTATTCACACATTCACCTTCATTCAGAAAATACTGATGTGTCTCGATGACAACAAACCACTGAAACCGTGCCTACTGACTTTGAAAAATGACTTGCTGAGAGAGTAAGCCAAGTATTAACATCCATGCGCTGCATGTGAAGCATCCAGGTTCATGTTCAAATATATGGATCCATTTAGCAAATGCTCAGTTTTATTGTTCCAGTGAGTACCTCAGCTCACAATTTGCATTGTTTGAGATCGCTTTTTTTAAACAATCCCAGTGGGGGATCTTAATTTTGATTATTTTAGGGGAATTTTAGTATGTATTTTTATTTGCACCTTTGAAAGCACTTGTTTTATTTACAATTAGGTTTTTTTGCTTATAAAGGGCTAACTTACAAATACAGTGCAAGTATTTCAGAAAGTTTGTCCAATTGTAAGGACATTAATGTTTATCTCTAAATAAAACAAAACTTGAATTGTATCAATGGAGTTGTTTTGATTTTTTGGTAAGTATTTTATTTACTTAATATGTTATTTAAAATAAATATTACCGCTACTCAAACATTTTTGGGTAATCAGTTACGACAAACATTTTAAGTAGTTGTACTTAAAATAGTAAGTTGACTAATTGTAATTCTGTTGAGTGGATTTCCATTGGTGTTTGAGTTTAGCACACTTTTATCTTTTGAGTAGATTTCTCCAAAGATTGTAAGTTGTTCTCAATAACTTTTTTGAGTTCATCATGACTATAATTAAATCAATTTAATTAAGTTTGCATTAATTAAACATATTAGAAATATAAATAAAGTATTTAAGTTATGTGGAATTTAAATTATTATATTTATAAATAAATGCATTAAAGCTGCAGTGGCTAATTTTTTCACTGTAATATTTGGCAAAACTGTCATAATAGCCATTCAGCTATATGTAGGTGAAGTAGTCTGAAAATATTTTTTCATCACTTTGCTCCCCCCTGCCTCTGTGTGCTGCCCCCCAAAATTGCCACCGCTCATGTTAATTTTGACCAATCAGAGCAGGCTCAGATACTCCGTTCTTATTGGCTGTGGGACTGTCCGTTCACTTGGCAACGACGTTGATGCGTCAGTTGCGTGAGCGTTCACGACCCTAGCAGTCTGAAACTACTGTTTGGTCCTACTACGGCAGACAGCGAATAGCAATCAGTGTTGCCAACTTAGCGATTTTGTCGCTAGATTTAGCGACTTTTCAGACCCCTTTGGCGACTTTTTTTTCCAAAAAAGCGACAAGCGACAAATCTAGCTTCTTTTCTGGAGTTATTGGTGACTTTTGGCGACTTTTTGAGGTGAAAACACGTATCGCTATGACTCTTCACAACGAGCAGCGGGTGCCTGCGCGGCCCGTCCCTTCCCCGTTTCCAAGCACTTACAGGCGGCCTCACTCCTCGCGCAGCAGTCCCTCCCAGCTGTCTCCTGTTAGCAGGTTAGCAGGAGCTAACAGGAGACGTTCATTAGCAATGTCTTCACCAACGAACTATCTATACTGTACTATCTATGCAACGAACCCTCAATTTACCATTCCCCGGATACCAACAACTAACACGGTGGGAGGACAGTGTGTACACAGAGACTGAGAAACACCGAGGAGGAAATGTCGGGCGGCTGTTGCTGTATGAAGCCGCTCGGGGAAGACGTGTGGAAAGTGAGCCAGGAGAATGGGCTTCCTTTGGCTGTGCTTTAGCTGATAAACCAAGTTAGCACCGGTCGGATAGCATTAGTTGACTCACCCGGTTGTGTGCAGCCACCACCTCCATATAATGAACCGAAACATAACTGCTAAGTCCGGGTAACATTCACGAAAAGTACAACGAAGCACCGGTGTTTATCTACGCCGCCTCCCTGCTACACCGCTACCCGACAGTGTTCACCTGCTGGCCGGCTAGACTGCTGCTAACCCCCGGCGCCGTCCAACTGGCTTCCCCGTCTCCAGCGAAGTTACAACCGGCACGCTCCACTCCGGTTGTGTGCAGCCACCACCTCCATAATGAACCGAAACATAACTGCTATGTCAGGGGAACTTTTACGAAAAGTACAACGAAGCACCGGTGTATCTACGCCAGCCACGGTCCCGTCACAGCCAGGTAGGGTAATGTAGGATAGGCTACTTGCCTTTATTTTGTACTGCCGTGCACACAATGGTGCTGTAAATGTGTTTGGTATGGTGCTCCCTTGCTGGTTGTGTGAATCTGCAATGCTGTTTTAAGGCTATGTGTTCCGTTTAGTTGCTGTTAATTTGTCTTTTGGCACAATTGTTGGCCGTGTTGTTGTTGTTTTTGTGCGGACATGATCACTGTTGTGTCGGGTCGGCCAAGGTTGATTAGGGGAATAAATATATCGGGGATGGGGGAGAGACACTAGGTGCGTTGGGTGCCACATGAACGCGCTTAGCTGTCGTTCGGAGGGAGGAGCTGCAGCAGGTAGAGCGTTGCGAAAACAGCCGTTGGGATCCCAACGGCTCCCAACGGCTGAAATTGAACACTGCAGCTTTAAGCTCAGCGTAAGTATTTTATTTACTTAATATGTTACTTAAAATAAATATTACCACTACTCAAACATTTTTGGGTAATCAGTTACGACAAACATTTTGAGTACTCTGAACTTGTTCGGTTTTACAGTGTGCATGCAGACCATGCCTTGCTGCACTGTGTGAAAAGGGCTCCAGTCTGATGAACATTGTGTACACAGACCAAAAAGCTAGAATGTTGTTGTCTAATGTCAGCAATTTGATGATGATCAGCCTCAATGGGCCCCCTGTAAGCCTTTTTGAGCCAGGCAAATATGTATCAACATGGTTACGGAGCCATCGCTCTGCCACGCAAGCAAGAAGGCAGAGCACACCTCAGATGCCTGAATACAAGAACATTTGGAGAGTTTTGTAAACTAGCAGGCCACTACATTAAAGGTGAAGATCAATTGTTGACAAAAAAGTGTTTGTATTCCACCAAATGGGTGATTCTCATGAAACTAACCAAAGCTATTTCTGTGACAATTTTAATGAAAGTGCTCGTAAAAACTTATAAGGCTACTTTCATTACCGTTGCACCGCCTTTGCGGCCCTGTCTGCGTCACAGTATTTTTTTTAATAAAGTTTTGTATACCCATAATGCATCACAAAGAAGAAGAAACAAAAGATGGCTACAAGGTAAGACTTTTTATCCTTATACTATGGTGTTAATTGAAAGTTTTATCCTTAGACATACCCATTTCCTCGCCATAGGCGATCATTACCGTAATGTTTAAAATGTCATATTGTCGAAAAGTCATAAACTATAGAATTTATATTAAAAGTAGGTAGGGGAGAGTGGGGTGAGTTGTGCAACTTTTTACTCAAAGTGATTTTAAAGTGAGGCCTTGACAGTTATGTCTCCAACTCAAATATGTACATATATTTCAGGATGTTGTGCATCCCTGGCAATAAAAACTTTGGATCTGGAATAAACTGTTTAAGAAATATAGCTTTCGGAAAAAAAGTTGTCTTGTCGAACAAATCACCCCACAACGTGGGGTGATTTGTGTATTTGGAGAAAATAAGATGGGGTGAATTGTGCCAATTTATATATATCTCAAAAACTGTAATGCAAGACAAATCCATTAGACAATCACTTATTTAAGGTGTATTTAAAGTAAATAAAGTAAATAGTTGACAAAGATTGAAGGTACATTTTCTTAAACAAGGCCTAGCAGATCTAGGTGGTTTTGCCTGCAAAGCTCACAATGACAAAGTCACCATCATCATCTTTCTGGCCATCTGAACTCTCATCAGTGGTGTCGTTAAGTGGAATTGAGATGTCACTCTCTTCTGAGCTACTGTAGACAATCACTTTCTTTTGGTGACCAGCGTATACAGCCATGCCACTGGCACAACTCTCAGAAATGTACTTTGCACTAGTTGCTCCGTGCTTGTGGAACCAACTGCCACCTGACAAATGTGATTCCCCCTACATTTCTGCCTTTAAATCAAGGCTCAAAACCCATATGTACACCCTGGTGTTTCCTCCCCATTAACTATCTTACCTCTGCACTACTATCTGTGTTTATGTGGATGTATGGGCTTTACGTCTTTTATTTTGGTTATTGTTATTTTACATTGTTTACCTACTGAATGCACTATGTACAGCACTTTGGACAGTGCAAACTGTCATAAATGTGCTTTTATAAATACATTTTACTTACTTACTTATAACTCACCTAGGCCCTTTGGCACAAATCACCCCATCCCCAGAATTTTGGATAACAGGCAGGATGCAGCAATTTAGGGTTGACATTGTGCTAACTATATAGACTCAAAGTGTAGCATACCAAAGCACTAAAACATGTGTCAAATGTTTTCAAACGTGTCTATAATTGTTCAGACACAATAATCAAAAAACCTTGATCATGGAAATTTTACTTTGAAAGGCAAAACACAGTTTTTTGAGCTTAAATGTGCTTATATCTTATTCCTTGTGTCTCCCTTCTTTACAGGATGAGTCAAATGGATGGCTCTTCTTAAATATGTGGTCACATTTCCAATTTCTTCCACGGTTTTCTAGAAACAAGGGGTTTTGCAACTTCCAAAATGCACAACTCTCCCCTATAAATAAGCCCAACTTCTGTTAAATATTTTTTTTAGCTTCGTCATCATGGCTAAAGCTAAATTATGCTAGTTTAGCTAAATGTCTTTCATTACCGAAATGCATAGCTTTCATTACCATGTAATACACAGCCTTGTTACGGTAATGAAATGTCATATTACGGTGATGTGAATTCCTTATTAGTATTTCATATATATTAAGAGGTATATATAAGTAATGAAAATGTATGTTACTTTATATAAAGAAGGAAGCAAGATGAACATAAGAGGGCTGCATCGAAAGCTAGGGTGGAGAAACATCGAGAGAAGATGTACAACAATCCAGAACTCCAAGATGAGTTTAGGAGAGAAAGGTAGGGTTGCATAAGGGAAGAGCAGATCATTTTACATAATATGACACACACACAAGTTACATTTGGGGACTAGACTTAAAATCATTTCCTGCTCCCAAATGAGACCCTGAAAGTGAGCTATAAACAGACACACACACACATTACTTTTGGGGACTATCGACTTAAAACCATTTTCTTGTCTAAAATGGTTTACTGAAGGGAGCAGTAGACCTGAAACCGAAACAGCTGCAGAAACAAAGAAAAACTAGAACTGCAAGCAGTTGTGAACGGGGCCAAGCCTCCCACGCGACTCGGGATCGGGCGTCGTCGTCCGCGGCGCCGACCCCTCGCTTCACGGAATCCGGGTAGTAAAGTTTTTGAATGTGCGATGTTCGGTGTGGGAGTTATAACCCCAAACGCGTTTTCTTTGCTTTTTGTGGTTTTGGTGCCCCCTATGGATGACATTCGCAAAACTGTGTTATATAGAAAGATGCAGCTCAATGTACCGAACAAGTTGATGTCAAGTTTTTGAATGTGTGAAGTTTGGTGTGGGAGTTATAGCCTTACACGCGTTTCCTTTGCTTTTTGTGGTTTTGGCGCCCCCTATGGATGACATCCGCAAAACTATGTTAGATGGAAAGATGCAGCTCAATGTACCGAACAAGTGGATGTCAAGTTTTTGAATGTGGGATGTTCGGTTTGGGAGTTATAGACCAAAAGGCAAAAAAATTGCAGAGAAAGATGCTCAAGTGGATAAGGAGATGTATACTTTTTGTGTTTTTGGCGAAATTTTCCAATTTTTTTTGACGATGTTCATTGGGACAGTACGACCATATTTCTAAAATATTGTCATGATACGATGTATAGTTAGGGGCCAAGCCCGAGAAGGGCAAGGGACCGCGGAATGCAGAGCAATCGCGGTTCCATGGCAATGCGGGGCATGGAACCCTATTGATCTTGCTGGGATTATTATTATTCCTTACGTAAAACTGGTGCTGCAGCCCAAACCGTAAAGGGTTGGGACATGCCACTTGCAGGGCTTATCCAGGTCCGTGCCTGGTACGCAGACAAAAAAATTCAGACATGCCAGCCACTAGGTGGCGCTACAGCATAGGAAAAACATGTTTTGGGCTATAACTTCCGCACCGAAAGTCCGACAGTCAAAAACTTTATAGCGGCGCCGGCCCCTCGCTTCACGGACTCCGGGGATGTAAAGTTTTGAATGTGGGATGTTTGGTTTGGGAGTTATAGACCAAAAGGCAAAAAAATCGCAGAGAAAGATGCTCAAGTGTGTTTTTGGCGCCCCCTTTTGGAGCAATTTAAGGAAAAAGTACAACCAACCTTAGAACCATAGGACAAACACATGTGTGAAGTTTGGTGTTAATAGGATGAATCGTTTTGGATTTAGGAGCAGTTTGGTACAAGGTAGCTAATGTGCAAATCTTTAAAGCGCTACCGCTTGGTCTTCTGATGGCCGTAGAAAAATTCTTTACACAACATTTGCTCGTGGGAGTCGGTAGAGCATAATGCTTTTGGTTTCGTCGAAATCGGGCGAAAACTGTAGGAGGAGTGTGTTTTGGTGACTGACACAGTTTTTGCGATGTAGCGAAAGAAAATCCCATACGCAAATGGGCGTGGCCTATCTCAAAAGATGCAGCTGACTTGTGGCCATATGTGGATATAAAGTGTTTGACTGTGGGATGTTCGGTGTGGAAGTTATAGCCCCAAACGTGTTTTCTTTGCTTTTTGTGGTTTTGGCGCCCCCTATGGATGACATTCGCAAAACTACGTTAGATAGAAAGATGCGGCTCAATGTACCGAACAAGTGGATGTCAAGTTTTTGAATGTGCGATGTTCGGTTGGGGAGTTATAGCAAAATGAAATTGTCAACCTCTCCATTGTAAAGACACTTTTTTGAATTTTCCCGCCTAAAGACTTAGAAAATGGCGAAAACAGGCAATAAAATTGAAAAACTCTTTTTTTTAATAAGTCCGGCCCACATAGGAATTTCTTGCCCATATTTTTGCCATAGGCTCAGGTATGCCCCATGATAGTCTCCCTTCAGTTTCAAGAAAATCCCCCTTTTTTTTTTTTAAGGAATTTTCGCGAATCTTTAAAGCGCTACCGTTTGGTCTTCCGATGGTCGTAGAAAAATTATTTGACCAACTTTTGCTCGTGGGAGTCAGTAGAGCATAATGCTTTTGGTTTCGTCCAAATCGGGCGAAAACTGTAGGAGGAGTGAATGTGGATGTTCGGTTTGGGAGTTATAGACCAAAAGGCAAACAAATTGCAGAGAAAGATGCTCAAGTGGATAAGGAGATCTATACTTTTTGTGTTTTTGGCGCCCCCTTTTAGCGAAATTTTCCAATTTTTTTTGAGGAAGCTCGTTCAGACAGTACAAACCATACTTCAAAAATTGTGTCATGACACGATATATAGTTTTGGATTTATGATCACTTACGTAGAAGGTATTACAAGAAGCTAATCGGCGAATCTTTAAAGCGCTACCGTTTGGTCTTCCGATGGTCGTAGAAAAATTCTTTATACAACTTTTGCTCGTGGAGTTGGTAGAGCATAATGCTTTTGGTTTCATCCAAATCGGGCAAAAACTGTAGGAGGTGTGTGTTTTTGTGACTGACACAGTTTTTGCGATGTAGCGAAAAATCTATATTGGCGCAAATGGGCGTGGCCTATCTCAAAAGATGCAACTGACTTGTGGGCATCTGTGGGTTTAAAGTTTTTGACTGTCGGATGTTCGGTGTGGGAGTTATAGCCCCAAACGCGTTTTCCTTTGTTGTAGCGCCACCTAGTGGTTGGCATGTCTGAATTTATTTGACTGTGTACCAGGCACGGACCTGGATCTAGTGATGCAAGTGGCATGTCCCAACCCTTTACGGTTTGGGCTGCAGTACCATTTTTAAAAAAAGAAGAAGAAATGTTCCAAATTGAAAAATGTAATCTTTAAATCGCTACCGTTTGGTCTTCCGATGGTCGTAGAAAAATGATTTATCCAACTTTTGCTCGTGGGAGTCGGTAGAGCATAATGCTTTTGGTTTCGTCCAAATCGGGCAAAAACTGTAGGAGGAGTATGTTTTAGTGACCGACACAGTTTTTGCGATGTAGCGAAAATGTATATATACGGAAATGGGCGTGACCTATCTCAAAAGATGCAGCTGACTTGTGGGCATCTGTGGATATAAAGTTTTTGACTGTCGGACTTTCGGTGTGGAAGTTATACACGTTTTCCTTTTTTTGTAGCGCCACCTAGTGGCCGGCATGTCTGAATTTTTTTGTCTGCGTACCAGGCACGGACCTGGATCTAGTCATGCAAGTGGCATGTCCCAACCCTTTACGGTTTGGGCTGCAGCACCACTTTTACGCGGAGAAAAATAATAATCCCAGCAAAAACAATAGGTTCCCTGCCAGCAGGGCTATGGAACCGCGTTGCTCTGCAAAACGCGGTCCCAGGCCCTTCTCCAGAGCAACGCGGTTCCATAGCCCTGCTGGGCAGGGAACCCTATTGTTTTTGCTGGGACTTTTATTCCGCTTATTTGGCGTCGTGTAAAAGTGGTGCTGCAGCCCAAACCGTAAAGGGTAGGGACCTGCCACTTGCATGGCTTATCCAGGTCCGTGCCTGGTACGCAGACAAAAAAATTCAGACATCCCGGCCACTAGGTGGCGCTACAACAAAGGAAAAGGCGTTTGGGGCTATAACTCCCACACCGAAAGTCTGACAGTCAAAAACCTTACATCCACAGATGCCCACAAGTCAGCTGCATCTTTTGAGATAGGCCACGCCCATTTGCGTATATATACATTTTTCGCTACATCGCAAAAACTGTGTCAGTCACCAAAACATACTCCTCCTACAGTTTTCGCCCGACTTGGACGAAACCAAAAGCATTATACTCTACTGACTCCCACGAGCAAAAGTTGGTCAAATAATTTTTCTACGACCATCGGAAGACCAAACGGTAGCGCTTTAAAGATTTGCGAAAATCCCTTAAAAAAAAAAAAAAAAGGGATTTTCTTGAAACTCAAGGGAGACTATCATGGGGCATACCTGAGTCTATAAAAACAATATGGCCAAAAAATTCCTATGTATGCCGGACTTATTAAACAAATTAGTTTTTCACTTTTACTTCCTGTTTCGAAGTGTTTAGGCGGGAAAATTCAAAAATGTGTCTTTACAATGGAGAGGTTGACAATTTGATTTTGCTATAACTCCCCAACCGAACATCGCACATTCAAAAACTTGACATCCACTTGTTTGGTACATTGAGCTGCATCTTTCTATTTAACGTATTTTTGCAAATGTCATCCATAGGGGGCGCCAAAACCACAAAAAGCAAAGAAAACGTGTTTGGGGCTATAACTTCCACACCGAACATCCCACAGTCAAACACTTTATATCCACAGATGCCCACAAGTCAGCTGCATCTTTTGAGATAGGCCACGCCCATTTGCGTATATATACATTTTTCGCTACAATCGCAAAAACTGTCAGTCACCAAAACACACTCCTCCTACAGTTTTTGCCCGATTTGGACGAAACCAAGAGCATTATGCTCTAACCCGACTCCCCCGAGCAAACTTGTATAAATAATTTTTCTATGATCACTTACGTACAAGGTATTACAAGGAAGCTAATCGGCGAATCTTTAAAGCGCTACCGTTTGGTATTCCGATGGTCGTAGAAAAATTATTTGACCAATTTTTGCTCGTGGGAGTCGGTAGAGCATAATGCTTTTGGTTTCGTCCAAATCGGACGAAAACTGTAGGAGGAGTATGTTTTGGTGACTGACACAGTTTTTGCGACGTAGCAAAAAATCTATCCCATCGCAAATGGGCGTGGCCTATCTCAAAAGATGCAGCTGACTTGTGGGCATCTGTGGATGTAAGGTTTTTGACTGTCGGACTTTCGGTGTGGAAGTTATAGGCCAAAACGCGTTTTACTTGTTGTAGCGCCACCTAGTGGCCGGCATGTCTGAATTTTTTTGTCTGCGTACCAGGCACGGACCTGGACAAGCCATGCAAGTGGCATGTCCCAACCCTTTACGGTTTGGGCTGCAGCACCACTTTTACGCGGAGAAGAATAGGAAGAACTAGAACTGCAAGCAGTTGTGAACGGGGGCCAAGCCTCCCCCGCGACTCGGGATCGGCGTCGTCGTCCGCGGCGGCGGCCCCTCGCTTCACGGAATCCGGGAGGTAAAGTTTTGAATGTGCGATGTTCGGTGTGGGAGTTATAGCCCCAAACACGTTTTCTTTGCTTTTTGTGGTTTTGGCGCCCCCTATGGATGACATTCGCAAAACTGTGTTATATAGAAAGATGCAGCTCAATATAGCTAACAAGTGGATGTCAAGTTTTTGAATGTGTGATGTTTGGTGTGGAGTTATGGCCCCACACGCTTTTCTTTGCTTTTTGTGGTTTTGGCGCCCCCTATGGATGATATTCGCAGAACTGTGTTATATAGAAAGATGCAGCTCAATGTACCGAACAAGTGGATGTCAAGTTTTTGAATGTGGGAGTTCGGTTGGGGAGTTATAGCAAAATCAAATTGTCAACCTCTCCATTGTAAAGACACTTTTTTTGAATTTTCCCGCCTAAACACTTAGAAACAGGAAGTAAAAGTGAAAAACTAATTTGTTCAATAAATCCGGCATACATAGGAATTTCTTGGCCATATTTTTTTTATAGACTCAGGTATGCCCCATGATAGTCTCCCTTGAGTTTCAAGAAAATCCCTTATTTTATTTTTTTTAAGGAATTTTCGCGAATCTTTAAAGCGCTACCATTTGGTCTTCCGATGGTCGTAGAAAAATTATTTATCCTACTTTTGCTCGTGGGAGTCGGTAGAGCATAATGCTTTTGGTTTCGTCCAAATCGGGCGAAAAATGTAGGAGGAGTATGTTTTGGTGACTGACACAGTTTTTGCGATGTAGCGAAACATTTATATATACGCAAATGGGCGTGGCCTATCTCAAAAGATGCAGCTGACTTGTGGGCATCTGTGGATATAAAGTTTTTGACTGTCGGACTTTCGGTGTGGAAGTTAACGCGTGTTTTTTGTTGTAGCGCCACCTAGTGACCGGCATGTCTGAATTTTTGTGTCTGCGTTCCTTGGATGGACCTGGATAAGCCATGCAAGTGGCATGTCCCAACCTTTTACGGTTTGGGCTGCAGCACCACTTTCTCGCGGAGAATAGGAATAATAATCCCTACAAAAACAATAGGGTTCCCTGCCCCGCAGGGCTTGGGAACCGCGTTGCTCTGCAAAACGCGGTCCCAGGCCCTTCTCGGGCTTGGCCCCCTAATAAAAAACGCGGTCCCAGGCCCTTCTCGGGCTTGGCCCCCTAATAATCCCTACAAAAACAATAGGGTTCCCTGCCCAGCAGGGCTATGGAACCACGTTGCTCTGCAAAACGCGGTCCCAGGCATAAAGTTTTTGACTGTCGGACTTACGGTGTGGAAGTTATTATCACGACTTCAGCCAGTATATAGTTTGTTTTCATATGTCTGTTTTCCTAGTTTACTTTCACTCATGTCACTTCAGACCCGGCCACTCCCTCCTGCTCTGCACTCCTGGTTAAATTACATTCACCTGGCCTGCCCCACACTCACCAGCTCCTAATTAGTCAATCAGCCTCAGTATTTATTCCACCCCATTCCCCTCAGTCATTGCCAGATTGTTAGATGTCCTATCATAGCGTCCTTACCAAGCTCTCCAGCTTCCGGACATTATCCTGCATATTGATCCTGCCTGCCTGTTCGTGTTTTGCTCTGCATTCTGGACTTTGGACTTCCCCCTTGCCTGCTCCTTCCGGTATTGTTACTGCATCATTTGTCTACCTGGTTTTGGCATCCAATTAAAAGTGTTTCTGATCCTGAAACGTTCATGTGTCTTGCATTTGGGTTCTTGTCTGTCATTTTCCTGAGACCCTGACAGTTATAGGCCAAAGCGCGTTTTTGTTGTTGTAGCGCCACCTAGTGGCCGGCATGTCTGAATTTTTTTGTCTGCGTACCAGGCACGGACCTGGATAAGCCATGCAAGTGGCATGTCCCAACCCTTTACGGTTTGGGCTGCAGCACCACTTTTACGCGGAGAAGAATAGGAAGAATAATCCCTACAAAAACAATAGGGTTCCCTACCCAGCAGGGCTATGGAACCGCGTTGCTCTGCAAAACGCGGTCCCAGGCCCTTCTCGGGCTTGGCCCCCTAAAAATGCAGAGACAATTCAAATCGATGTAACAGAAAGAAAAGAGCCCTTGAACAAATTATGAATAAAACCCCACCCTCAGATGATGTGTACGAAGAAAACCCTATCATCATTGATGATTAAGTACTTGCACAAATACAGTAAAAGAGACGCAGGAACTCCAGACATCAACACCTAGACGCAAGAAATCCCATAAACTGAGAGAAAAACTGAGGAAGACACAAAAGATGCTCTGTGAAAGAAAAAAGGAACTTGACTGTCTGAAAAAGAAAATTCAACGAATGGAGGAAAGCAGATCTACAATGCACCTTGCAAGCAAAGCGAAAAAGAGGAGAGAGAACCGTTTGAGACAGTGCGGAGAAAACAAAAGGAAGAGGATGGGTGATATTGTCAAAGCCCTCCATCTGTGCTTGGATCAAGAACTTCCTGACTGACCGCCCTCAAACGGTTAAGGTAGGCACCACCTGCTCCTCCACCCTGACCCTCAGCACAGGTTCCCCCCAGGGCTGTGTGCTGAGCCCTCTCCTGTACTCCCTGTACACGCATGACTGCACACCCATCCACCCCTCCAACACCATCATTAAATTTGCAGATGACACTACGGTCATCGGCCTCATCACCGGAGGGGATGAGACCGCGTACAGGGACGAGGTCAACAGGCTGGCAGGTTGGTGCTCAGAACACAACCTGCTGCTCAACACCAGTAAAACCAAGGAGATGGTCATAGACTTCAGGAAACAAAAGGGGGAACCAGCCCCACTGAGCATAAACGGGGACTGTGTTCAGCGGGTTTCCTCCTTCAAATTCCTCGGAACACACCTAGCCGAGGACCTTTCCTGGACTACCAACGCATCCGCGGTGGTGAAAAAGGCCCGACAGCGACTTCACTTCTAAGGATACTTAGACGCAACCATCTGGAGGAGAAACTGTTAGTGGCTTTTTACCGCAGCACCATCGAGAGCGTCCTGATGTACTGCATTACGGCTTGGTTCTCCAATTGCACTGTGGCGGACAGAAAGAACCTGCAGAGGGTCATTAACACAGCGCAACGCATCACTGGCAGTCCCCTACCCTCGCTTGAAGACATCGCCAGCAAGCGGTGTCTCAGGAGAGCTAGGGCAATCACTGCAGACCCCTCACACCCAGGACAGCACTTGTTCAATCTACTGCCCTCAGGCAGGAGGTAAAGGTGCCTCAACAGCAGGACAAATAGACTAAAAAACGTTTCTTTCCCTGGGCCATCAGGTCCTTGAATTCATAACGTGTGTGTGTGCTATGCTGGATAAACAAAGTATATATTGCTATGTTTCTCCTTTTATTCTTTGCTATTTAATTAATTAACTTATTACTGTTTTCCTTTTTTTTATATTTATTATGCACAGGCCGAAGAAGCACTGCAATTTCATTGTATACCTGTTGTGCAATGACAATAAAGAGAGACCTGTGCTTGTAAGATACATGAAAACTTTGGCAACAAAGTAAAAATGGCAGGTGTGCAACTTGCAAGGACCTTATATTCCCTGTGGCAATGGACCCTAGAACAACAAATAACACAGTGTCATGGAGTGAATGGGTCACTTGGACAACACCCATGACAAAAAAGCTACAGAACGGCACCGTTGGTGAAATAGAGGTTAAATCCACAAGCCTCGAAAAGAAAGCAGCGAGCATTGAAAAACTAGTTGAATTAACAAAGACAGACCTGCCCCGGTTTTGTACACACCTGTAGAACATTGGACACCTGTTCAAACATATAAGACAACTTAAAGATAGCCTACAAGAAAATAAGGTAGTGGTCCACATCGACTACAGTGAGAACTACACCTGTATATGGAACAAAGAGATCAAAGACACTCACTTTGGTGGATCCCACCAGCAAGTCACGCTACATACAGGGGTCATGTACTTTAGTGGTGGACAAACTGAATCAGTTGCAACGATATCCAGTTGCCTACGACACGATGCAGTCGCCACATGGGCCCATTTGGATCCAGTCCTTCATCACATAAAGGTCAGCCACCCACTGGCAAAAATTATCCATTTTCTATCTGATGGACCGACGTCCCAGTACAGAAATAAGGTAGCAAAGGGGTTTGCAGGAGGGGGGCGGAGAAGCACAAAGCAGAGTGTGGACAGAGAATGCTGAAAACACTGAGATGAGAGGAAGAGCTTCCCGAAAATCTACATGCTTTTTTGTGCTGTGATTCGTGTCAGGTTGCTCTATAGGAGTCATAAATGAGAAATTAAGACCAGAAAAGTAGTAGGGGAAAGTGGGGTGAGTTGTGCAACTTTTTACTCAAAGTGATTTTAAAGTGAGGCCTTGACAGTTATGTCTCCAACTCAAATATGTACATATATTTCAGGATGTTGTGCATCCCTGGCAATAAAAACTTTGGATCTGGAATAACGTTAGAAATATAGCTTTCGAAAAGTTCTGTCGCAATTCCACACGTGGTGATTGCATTTGGAGAAAATAAGATGGGGTGAATTGTGCCAATTTATATATATCTCAAAAACTGTAATGCAAGACAAATCCATTAGACAATCACTTATTTAAGGTGTATTTAAAGTAAATAAAGTAAATTGTTGACAAAGATTGAAGGTACATTTTCTTAAACAAGGCCTAGCAGATCTAGGTGGTTTTGCCTGCAAAGCTCACAATGACAAAGTCACCATCATCATCTTTCTGGCCATCTGAACTCTCATCAGTGGTGTCGTTAAGTGGAATTGAGATGTCACTCTCTTCTGAGCTACTGTAGACAATCACTTTCTTTTGGTGACCAGCGTATACAGCCATGCCACTGGCACAACTCTCAGAAATGTACTTTGCACTAGTTGCTCCGTGCTTGTGGAACCAACTGCCACCTGACAAATGTGATTCCCCCTACATTTCTGCCTTTAAATCAAGGCTCAAAACTAGGGGTGTAACGGTACACGTATTTGTACCGTACCGTGACGGTACAGGCACGTATTTGGTGTTACAGAGGTGGACCGCGGTCCGTATGTGGAGTACATAGCGTTATATGGCGAATGTACAGGCTTGTTTTGCGGTGTGGAACTTAAAACTTGTCGTCGGAGTTCCCCCCGGACCATTTAGCCTCCGGCTCGGCTCGCACGTGCGCAGTAGCAGCCAGCGATTGAGAGTCTCTTATCTCCATGGTGAGATGGCAGTGTTGCTAACTTAGCAACTTTGTCGCTATATTTAGCGACTTTTCAGACCCCTCTGGCGACTCTTTTTTCAAAAAGCGACCAATCTTGCCGCTTCTTCTGGTGTTAATGGTGACTTTTGGAGACCCTTGCTGTCACTAAAGCATGTATCGCTCTTAACTTCTAAACGAGCAGCGGGTGACTCCGCGGCCACTCCCCCCGTCCCAGAGCACTGAGATGCGGCAGAGTCCTCACGCAGCAGTCCCTCCCAGCTGCAGTCAGAGCAAGAGATAAACAACTCTCCGCTCTAGTGTCCCGTTTGCATCCCTATTAGCAGCTATAGTAACCCTCGTTTACAGTCTATCAGTAGTGCAAATAAAGATGTTATACAGTGCTATCGAACAGAGAGCGAACTGCATGACGAAAAAAAATACGTAAGGGATAAAGTAGGCCTATAGCGAACGGGTCACTTGCTAGAAATAAAGACGACAAGCTGAAGCAGCTGACGCGATAGCGTATTACAGAACAGTTTGTGGCGTTCGGAGCGCAGAATCTAGGTCTACTATAGGCTACTGACGAAAATCACACAACACATTGCATCTATTTATTAACAATATTTATGATTTTAGGCTATATTTTGCTGCTCCAACTCAAATTCAGCCCATTCAGGCGATAGTTAAGTTTCAGTTTCGTCTTCATCTCCGTGGTATACAGCCGTTTGATCGGCTCCCGACAGCAGGAGTCAGTCTGCGTTCCAGTTGTACTGGGAAGTCGGATTTATGGTGCCAGTGATAACTGAACTAATGATAAAATAAAGCGATCTTCTTCTCCTTCCTATATCTGTCTATCTTTATCCCTCAACTGCACACTCAGTCACTATCCATGCTAAAAGGAAGCAGGATTATAACCTCATTTAGCACATTATTTTTAAATATTTTATATTATTTATTTAATTTCTCCCCCATCTAATTTTGACGATTTTTAGAAAAATGTGTTGGTCTGTAAGCGCTAAGGGAGCATGTTTAAATAAAACTAGTGAACCTTAACTTTTAAATGTATTTTATTTCATGTTTTTATGTGCTACGCAGGCTTAGATATTAAGGTTTTGGTAGACTTGACAATTCGTACTATTTTTCAGAAAACCCTCAGGCATTAAGGACATGCATCCTAGATTGCAATAGTCATCAATGGGTTAAGAGAGCTGCATCAATATTTTTTTTTTTAAAGTCAAAAAGACCCATTAATAGCCAACTGTATATTTTTTCATTGCAATTTTAGTTTATACTGCACCTACACTAGTATTTAATAAGTATTTTATTTATTGGAGAATTGCAGCAGTATTTTTATATTTGTTATGCATTTTATTAGTATGTTACATACTGTCAGCTAGTTACTGACAGCTAAAGCTGTTCATTCTCCCTTAACTATGAACCGTACCGTGACTTCAGAACCGAGGTACGTACCGAACTGTGACTTTAGTGTACCGTTACATCCCTACTCAAAACCCATATGTACACCCTGGTGTTTCCTCCCCATTAACTATCTTACCTCTGCACTACTATCTGTGTTTATGTGGATGTATGGGCTTTACGTCTTTTATTTTGGTTATTGTTATTTTACCTTCATTGTTTACCTACTGAATGCACTATGTACAGCACTTTGGACGGTGCAAACTGTCATAAATGTGCTTTTATAAATACATTTTACTTACTTACTTATAACTCACCTAGGCACTTTCGCACAAATCACCCCATCCCCAGAATTTTGGATAATAGGCATGATGCAGCAATTTAGGGCTGACATCGTGCAAAGTGTGGCATACCAAAGCACTAAAACATGTGTCAAATGTTTTCAAACATGTCTATAATTGTTCAGACACAATAATCAAAAAACCTTGATCATGGAAATTTTACTTTGAAAGGCAAAACACAGTTTTTTGAGCTTAAATGTGCTTATATCTTATTCCTTGTGTCTCCCTTCTTTACAGGATGAGTCAAATGGATGGCTCTTCTTAAATATGTGGTCACATTTCCAATTTCTTCCACGGTTTTCTAGAAACAAGGGGTTTTGCAACTTCCAAAATGCACAACTCACCCCACTTTCCCCTATAATAGGAGATCTTTAATAAAATCATGTCAGGAACGCCGCCTGTGCGATTGCTTATGCGTGTCATCTCATTAGCATCTGTTCCGTGCCCATGCACACCTCTCCTAAGCGTTCTGTGGCCAAGGCTGTGTCCCGTGTTGGAATACGGATGGCGTGCTCACACGAGGCAAACGATCTAGACTTTAGGATGCAAATGAACTCGGGCACGGAACAGATGGCCCAGTGTGACTTCGCCCTAAAGGGGGCTGGCCACCATCTCCACACTATCGTCCGGAAGCCACTAATTGCTGCAGAGGACAAAGCTGAGCTGGCTGATTTGGTAAAGACCCTCGGGAAACGGGACTTCCTTCTAAGGATTGCTGACATCCAGAAACTAGCCTTCCAGTTTGCATCGTTGACAGAAACAAAACAGAAGGCTGGCTATCGCTGATTCTCGGGCTTCATGTGACAGAACCTTCACCTGGGCATCAGCACACCTGGAGCCCTGTCAGCAGAGAGGGCGGCAGGCTTCAACCCCACGGTTGTGATTGGCTGGTTCCAAAAATTTCAGGGAATCATCAAGACCCTGGGATTAGAAGATTTGGAACTGTGATGAAACAGGGCTCCAAGACCACTTCCTCTCCACCAAAATGGTCGCTGAGGTTGGAGCGCCATGCTACGAGGTCACTGGTGGGGAGAAAGGGGTAACAACCACCTGTCTTGCCAGCCTGAATGATGCTGGCGGCTTCAGGCCAACTATGGTCATTTCCAAGGGAAAAATAATGAAGCTTGACTGGCTTTTGGGGTCTCCCCCCAACACATTTGTTAAAATGTCCGACAACAGGTGGATCTACAGCGATCTATTTGTGGAGTGTGTGGGAAACTTTTCCTTTGTAGCCTTCCAAATAATGATCCTCAACTCCACTTGCTCCTTGTCGACGTGCATAGGTCCCATGTCTACAATTTAGAATTTTTAAAGATGATGAAGGACAACAATGTATTTGTTTTTAGCCTGCACCCCCCCAGCACCACTATCTGCAGCCTGCAGATAGGGCACTCTTCAAAAGCTTGTAGCACTTCTGGAGGCTGGAGGGGAGGACGATCACAAGGGAGAGTGGAGGAAAACGGCTAGACGGGTCAAGGCAGCCACAGCCTCAAATGCCATGGATGGCCTTCAAGGCTCCAGGATTTACCCTTTCAATCCAGCTAGGATACAGGCAAGTTTATTCACACTAGGTGAAACCACTGCGCGACCCCTGCAGGAGACCCTAGTGGACATGCCAGTAGTTGAAGCAAGCCCTGCGGCAACTCCAACCCATCACCAGCCTGGACCTGACGGTCCCTGCTATCACGATGTCCAACGGCATCTTATGGTGCAGACCCCATCCCATCCTCTGTATGATGCTGTCCAGCCAGTGACACAGCCAGAGACAAAGAGGTCTCCTTCATAAGCCTCACTCCTTTTCCAGTGAGAGAGAGCCAAACCTCTTTCCTGGAACTTGGCCAGTGGGGAACATTTTGCATACGTTGAAGGAAAGGGCGAAAATGACAAAGGCAAGGAGAATACGCAAAACAAAAAGAAAATCAACCAGCAGGATCAGGAACCATTGCTGTGTCTGAAATCGCGCACTTCTGTACTTACACTTACTTTTTTGAGTGCACTTTGCGCAAAACCGGAGAGTGTGCCAAAATGCAGTGCACTGTAAGTTCCTCGGTCGTGCACTCAAAACGGTCTAAAACTTGAGTGTGGAGCGATGGACACTTTCCACACACAACGGCCGCCATCTTGCCTACGTAGCGGAGAGCACGGGACATTAAAATCAAAATAGAGGAGCTTGAAGCAACGGTGGAGACGTACGCGCCCTACAAAAGTTAAATTACACATTTGTTTTGTTTTTCCGCAACTAACGTGTCTGTTTTGGCTATCAGTAACACAAGCAGAAAAAAATACCACCGAAGAAGAACCGTCAAAATGCAAAGTCATTTCCGGTAGGTGCGCAACGGCTGTTTGGACAGTGCACTGTAGAAATGAGAGCACTGTGTCTATAAGTAAGTGTACTGTTGGGATAATAAAGTGCACTCAATGTAAGTGCACTTACGTAAGTGCGCGATTTCAGACACAGCACATGCACGGTCTGCAGAAGTGCATACGGGGACAAACGACACCACAGGTGATAATGGCCTGATGATGTTACCACACCCAAAATCAAATGCTTAAAACAGGGGTGTCAAACTCTGGCCCGCGGGCCAAATCTGGCCTGTTTCAATATTTAATCTGGCCCGCGAACTAATTAGGCAATTCCATTAAATTCGGCCCGCGGAGCCTGTGCCATAAACGCATGTCGCACATGCTCCCAACCGTTAGGACACTCGTGTAGCTTACCACTAGGAATGTCTGCTGAAAGTTCCACAGCTCAGGATTTTAAGCCATGAATTGATGAACTTGCATTGAAGAAAAGATGTCAGTTTTCTAATGGCTGTAAATAGGCCAATCTATGTGGCTAAATAGCATGCTAATATTGATGATTGATTGTGTCAAGTGTCTAAGGATGAATGCTAACATTATTTGGTTTCTAATTTTTGCCTCATGTTACAATATAGCTCACTAGCTAACGTTAGATAGACGCTGATAGCCCACCCCTTTCGTTTCCAATGGTGGCTTTGCATTTCATTACCAATGTAAAGTGTCATAAATAGTTAACACTGGTGCTGCGTTATGATTCCAATAAAAAATTAAATAAAAAAACGTTATATGTTTTGAATGTGCAGAACGTTTTGAAAAATCCAAGAGAATTGTGGCTCAATCCAGGATGCCTGAGAACCTTACTGCATTATAGTCCTTTATAACTGTTTCACAAGGAACCTGAATGTTGTCTTTTCCTTTACAAAAATAGAGACATTTCCACAATAAATTGACACAGAAAAGGCACAGAAAACAGAAACAGAAAAATCCACCAGAATACAAATTAAGTGTTTGACGCACACAAATTTCTGGGGGAGCACCCCCATACCCCCCACCTATAATTTGTCCCTTAAAATATGAAAACAAATCCTACCTATGCCCCTGTATGTACGCAGGTTATATACCTAGATATGTTGTTTGATTTTTGGATTAAAAGAAGGCATGTCAGTAAGCGACATGTCTGGCCCTTAGTGTGATTATCATGTCGTAATTCGGCCCTTTGTGAAAATGAGTTTGACACCCCTGGCTTAAAAGGAAACAGTTATTTATCGTGCTATCAATCATTGGAATAATTGCCCACTGAATATACGTAAACTGAATAGCAAGATATCTTTCAAGTACCATCTGAGAATGCACTATTAAAATTTGTGAGTAGGGTTTGGACATATTTACTGTATGAATGTAATAATTAATGTAATTATAATGGCAACCTATTTGCCACTCTTGCAGGACGTAAAGTTTCTGTACTCTTGCTTTTCGTTAGGCAAAAAACTCCATGTAAAATCCAAGAAGGGAAACGAGTCCGATGTTGAAGGAAAAATTATTTATTTTTTATTTAAAAAAATTAAATTGACGTTTCCAAAGCAAAATCCTGTATTCAGTCTGTCATCTAAAACTAATTGACAGTAAAAAAAAAAAAAAAAAAGGGAAGTTTCTTATGGCTACACTACTATTCTAAGCTATGGTCAAAAAAGTAGCTCCCGTCCTGCTCCGATAACTCATAATGCTGTATTAACTATTTTCTGATGAAGTGTATAATGATGTCAGTGTGTACAATATTTTTAGTTTATCATTGTTAAGTGATTTGTTTTGTGGACAGCAGGAAGACTAGCTCTTCCCGTTTTGGTGACAGCTAGTAGGGATCCTTTAAACAATAAACAATCTGTCGCTGAAGAAGCTTTTCCTGTGGTGCTGAAGAAAGATTGTCCGCAAATACTTTGGTTTGGTTTGATGGGAGAGTTTCACACAGCTTGACCACAACATCACCTCCCATGCCAAGTACGTTTTTTTGTTTAGTGCCACCTTGATAGACTGAAAAATTGCTGAGAATTCCCGAGGATGAACAGCGGCCCAAAACTTTCAATCCCCAAGGGTGTGGCTTGCCCTTCACATACGTAGTGCTGAGGAGTTAACACTCAGACTAATTGACCTACTGATAGATTAATTGGTATCATCATTGGTATGTGTATGAATATACTACAAACAAATACAACTAACCTTTTTCAGCGATTCAAGATTTAAAATACAATGTATTTATTTCTTGGAAATATTTAAAGGAAGAGTTGAAACTGAAACTACTTATTTGATTTTTCTACAACCAGCACTGACTGACTATAATTTACCAAACATGCAGAGCCTGAGCCGGTTATCCCTGAAGTTGGGAAGTCTGCAGACAGCCTCCTCAAGCTGAGAGGGTTTTGAGGGGCAGTGAGATCGGGAGAACTGGAGGAGTAGCTGCATGGGACTGCCGTCTCATGCAGCTCTGGACCTCTTCTCCGAGGCAAAGTGAGGGACAACGGGCGGAGAGCTGTCACTCAAGAGATTGCGCCAATACATTTTAACCTCCAAAAGAATAAAAACTAGCGTGGTCCAAAAAAATTCACCCCACTCAGTGTTGTCATGGAGATATGACCTAAACATACAGACTAAAATGGTTTTGTGTACCAGGCTATAAATAGGTTTAATAAGACTTTGAAAACGACCTGTCTAACAAGTGAGTCAAAGAAAAATTGCTCAGTCTTGGTACCACCCCAGTGGCACTTCCGGGTTGCTACAGTTCTGGTCACTTCCTCATTGGATGCTGGTAAAAATCGCTGAGGTTGGGGCTTGGTTTCCTCTGAGCTCGGTTCGGCAGGGTTACCCTACTAGATATGCCATGCGTTTCCACCATGGACATATAAAGAAATGGACACCGTATTGAAACATGGCGCGCATTCATTCCTATGAAAGCTGCTCTTTGGCGCAGAGAAGCAACAAGGAAGCGGCCATACTGCTCTCATGTGGCCCTGGCACACCCCCAAAGCATGACGTGAACAGTGTAACGTTATAATATGTCCGTGCATTAAGCTAAGCGGGACGAGCACAGTTGCATTGTTTATCGACCATGGAAGTATAAGTTACTAATCCCGATGATTCTCTGTATGTAATCTTTAAATTACACCCCGTCGTTGTAAAGTAATATAGTGATAAACGAAGATTCCTCCCGCCATCGGAGGCCGGGCCGGCCGAAGCAACGGTTGTTTCACTACGGCTCCTTTTAGCGGCTACACGCCTAACGGCTAAAACTGAAAATAAAACGGCTATAAAACGCTTTCGGTGGCGTTTTGAAAAGCGAAAACTTCCATTCTATTAGTACATGGTCTAAAGAAAAGTATGAGCCTTTGATTGATATCCAGAAAAAATGTAGCGGAGATACATTCTTGTTTGACGAAATTGTATTGGGAATGAATGGGGCAGGGCCACTATGATCTCCATTTTGTTTTACGGACCCGTCCCAGAAAGTCAAATGCCTGTAATACCAGGCGTGGCCACCTGTCCATGCTGGCTGCTCGGAGAAGGCAGCGTCCTGCCTGGTTTGCACTACCGACAAGAGGCTTTAGCCTACTTAAAATACGGAGATAGCCACGGTCAGAAAACAGTCTATGGGTCAGAGCCATCACGGCGCTGGCCGCGCATAGCTCGTGTCATTGTGTCATTGATTAATATACATTTTCAAAAATGAAAATGATTTTTTTTTACATTTTCTGTTTGTCTCCTTTCCCATTTTCGTATGTAAAGGGCGACATGGAAAATAAGAAATAGCAATCAATTCATGTACAGGCATATTTTGAATAAAGGAGTCCGTTTTTAATTTTTTTAAATGAAAAAAATTATTAAAAAAATTAACTCTAACTGTTGTTTTAATTTTTCGTGTTTTAATTTCCAAACGGATATGGATTGAACGGAAGATACACGGATTAATCAATGACACAAACCTAGTATCTGTCTGCGGTCTGTTCGTATTCTTCGTATTCTGCATTACGGTAGTTACAATAGATGGACGTTCAGAGGGAAACACGTAAATCTATGTCAGCTTCACGTTTGCGCCACTGGCCTGCTTTACACTTTATGATTTTAAATTACACAATTTAGTTTTTATTCATTAATATTAATGTTGAGTTTACATATGACAGTGGAAAGAGATAGGCTACTGACTTTGTGGAGCTTAAAATAAAAAACAATTTTTTAAGTAGAGTAATAAGGTTTATGTTGGCTAACTTGCTAGCGCTGTAGTAACGCTAAACTGGCACAAACGTGTTTTTTGTTTTGTTTTTTTGAGTAGTAAGTAAACTGATGATGCAGAATTAAGGCTTATGTCAGCTAATTTGTTGTCGCTTGATTAGCTTGAATCAGCCATTGTAGCCGTTAACCAGCTTCCAGTTACATCAAGCAAGCTTGTAATTTAGATTAGCTAGGTCCGTGTCTTGTCTCATTGGCTGTTGATTCTCCTACTTCCTCATATTCTCACACATATAGATACATAATATATAGTGTCCAAGCTTTATATATGACCTTTATATATGACCTGTATATAAAATGGATGTAGCATCTGGGCTGACCTCAGTTGTTTCAACTGCATCCAATCGTCCTGGCTTATTTTAATCATTTTGGCGCTGGTGATTTTCTTTGGGGGAGGCATAACACCACTTTGGGGGGCGCAGAAAATATTTCTATGCAGGAAAGTCCCTGCTTGTCCGCTAAAAAATAAATAAATACATAAATCCAGCATAAAAACACTACCATAAGTATCTGGGGATAATGTTGACGATGATGAAAATGCCGTAACGATCCAAGTCAAAATGACATAATCCATCTATTGTTCTGCTTTTCTCTCCGTCATAAGGCTGAAGTGCGGGCTGTTGATAATGGGTGCTGCTGGGGGCTACAATGACTGCTCAG
Source organism: Ammodytes dubius (assembly GCA_026122265.1). Taxonomy (NCBI): domain Eukaryota; kingdom Metazoa; phylum Chordata; class Actinopteri; order Uranoscopiformes; family Ammodytidae; genus Ammodytes; species Ammodytes dubius. Next base: position 5,098,038 of record CM047507.1, read on the forward strand.
TAGTAATTTCAGCAATTTTCCAAGAATTCTGGAATATGTTGCCTATCATTATCCGAGCTCAACGTCTGTCTGTGTGTGTGTGTGTGTGTGTGTGTGTGTGTGCGCACGTTGCAACAAGTGGTATTGATAACTGAGCACCCGAATACTAGCCCTGTTCCCTGAGAGATCAGTGTGGAAACCTTGTGTGTGTGTGTGTGTGTGTGTGTGTGTGTGTGTGTGTGTGTGTGTGTGTGTGTGTGTGTGTGTGTGTTCCCCCTCCTGATCTCAACAACGACATCCATGTCCATTTTATCATAATCGCAGCCCGCCGGATGTGCGTACATCCTGCACTCAGGCCAACGAGTGTTCTTATTTTGGCTGACGCAATTCATCTCACCCGCCATTATTTTTCCCACTGGCTGTCTCTTTATCATCGTGATGAAGGGAGGAAGGCAGGTGAGAAGTGAATGAGGAGAGATGACCTACGGGAAGAGAAGGAGCTGAGTGCATTATGCTTAATTAATATGGCTGGTCTATCACATCAAGGCAGAGAGGCTTTTTAAGGAGGGGGTGTGAGAGACAGGGGAAGTGTAGGCTAGGGAGGAATCGGCTTTTGTGAAATGAAAAAAGGGGGCTTTAATTCTACCCTTAAAAACATTTAACTTTTCTTGTCACCCCCACACATATACATTTTATTTTAAAACTAAGAAACACTTCATTTCTGATGAATCCGACGCAAAATGATTAACTTTTTGTCCAAATCGGTGAATATCTGATGACGATCTGCTACTTGTCCATACTGTGCGTGCGTTGAAAATAAATCCAGTGTTAATAGTTATACACAGCCTATCCACGATATTCTGCAAATGGGCATGTTGTTATAGCTACAGTGGTCCCTCTTTGTTGACGCACCCTTTATTTACATGAAGGGATTTTGTAAACAAGCGTTCCTCAGAAATGCTGACTCCGCCTTTAATTACCGGGCAATAGTTCTGGTAAAGACATAGACATTTTGTGAAACAAGTTTTTTCGATTCCTCGCTGAAACGTTGATGAGAACAGTGATACCGTGACTCATGTCTGTACATTAAATATGAAGTAACTTCCAGGAGATAAGCATAGCATAAGGATTGAACAACAATGGATTAGCCGGCTCAGTCTAAAAAACTAAAACCTGCCTAACATAATCTTCACAATGTGTTATCTCATTTGTTGCATTTCAAACAAAAGCCAAATGGGAAGAAAAAAAAAATAAAAAATGTACAGGGAGTTATGTGCCGCACTATTATTGGGTTAGGACTAGGGTAACTCAAAATGGCAAACTCTTACCATTAACAGTTCAAGCCAAGGTTGGCTGAGAGTCAGACCATGCAGTGTGCCCTGAGGAGTGTGTGTGAGAGCTGCCTAAGCATACAGACAGACATGTGTTGAACCTGTTAAAGACATGTTCAATAGCGCTCTGGGCCTCCCGCTCGGTGAACCAAGTTGCATCTGTGGTTTGAATCCCTGTGTACGTGTCTTGTTTATTTTCTACATTATTATTATCTGTTGCAGTTGCATACTTCATTTTAGTAGGACAAGGCTTCTATGATTTGTGTTGTTCTGATTTTTTTTTATCCATTTATGAAAAAGGAATTTAAACAAGAAAATGCCAAATAATAGAAATTTGCTTTCTGCAAAACTTTTAATTCAGGTTCCCTATCGCTGTAAACATTGGTACAGGCAGGAACGAAAAGTTTAGTGTACTGGAGCCATTTTCTATGAGTTTACCACCATTTTAAATGCAGCTAATATGGTACACACTACTGCCCCATGGTTTCACACTTATCCTCACACTCAATTAACAAAAGGCAGAGAATGAGAAGAGTAGATGCAGGGTCACATGAATCAGTTTTAATGAGTAACATTGACTGTAAATATGACCCGTTTGTTGACTCCCCTGTTTAGCAGTTGAAATGTATGGCATCTCCATTTTTTTTAATGCAAAAGCAGCAACATAGCACGAAAATCAGTAGACAAATTCAGCTTTATTGACAAGAACTGTAGTGCTGATACAAGGCAGGAGCTAGGGGAAGCTCAAAACAGTGCATAACTCAGATACAAAAAACCTTGATAAAGTAGCTTTTCATTGAATTGGTTGTCTGGATAATCCCTTGTTTAGTTGATCCTTTAAAAGATGGAATAAAAAGTTTAGTTTAAAAATGGAATAGACTGAAGCCCCCCGATGAGAGCCCAACATGTAAACTGAGATTTTTTTTTTACTTACTTCATATACAGTACAAAACATGCATTCCATGTTATTTTACATCTATCAGTCTTACAATTTACACCAATTGCACAAAATCAAATTCAAACCATAAACAAATAGTAAATAATACACAAAACTGTACACATCCGTCACAGACGCTACACGCAAGACATACTTTGCTATTCCTACTGTATTCTCCAAAACTGAAAAACGTCTTTTCAAGATACCAATAATTTATACAACACAAAGTACCGTCCTCTGACTACGGGGCTGTTTTCAAAACAGCCTGAGGTAAGCTTTTAGCACATGAGACATCGCTCAATTTCAAATGCAAATTTTTTTTTTTAATGAAATGCGATATGCCATAAATAATTTTAAGATCAACCTTCACTAACAGGACAAAATATTTTATTTAAAAAAAAAAAAAATGTTGTACATTATTCCTCAAGCTTTGTTCTGAAAAAATTATTCCACAAAGTCCTAAAGATCCCTTTAAGCCATAGTACGTAACTTTCTCATATAAACGAATGTTGGTTACATTCGAGCCATTGCCAAATGAGTTGACACAAAGTTGATTAAGCCTACCAGCTCCACAAAACTCTCTTTGTATTTCTCAATGTGGCAGCCTTTAAAAACTGGTGTCACCCCGTGACATTGGCGAATGAGCTCAGAAAAATCCCAAGAAGCACCAAAGAAAAGTTTCAGCTTTTGATTATACGAAATAACCTGGACGTACAGCAGAAGGTATCAAATCCACTCACCTTCTCACTGAAGGCTTTACCTCATGTAGATACACTGACAGTGTTGTTGTAATTACTCAGAAGTCCTCACATGGGGGCGACAGAAGTTACGCACTATAGCTGATTAAGCTGACCATATTTTCTCTTGGTCCAATGACTGACACGTTCAACCAGTAATTAGTGCAAAACAAAAGTCCAACAATTGCAATGATTTACAATGACAGAAAAAAATGCTATAAATTAAATTTGAAAAAGAAAATATCACTCAGTGTTCCCTTTTCAGCTTGCGGCCGACGTCCACCTCGTCCAGCCCGGTGGCGGACATGGACTGCTGTAGTTCTCGTAGCTGGGCGTGTGTGCGCTTGGGCTGCTTCTTGAGCTTCCGCATGTGGAGGTCGATGGGGTCCAGCTCTGGCTCCTCGGGGGGGGGATGGGCAGGTAGCCACCGTCCCGGGGCAGACACATGCACCAGCCGGCCCCGGCCAGGTCCAGCTCACTGTAGGACACCTCCCACTTCTTCAGCTTGAAGTCCACCATGTCGGCCGACTCGCTCATGTCCACCAGCAGGTTCCAGAAGACGCAGCTCAGGATGATGCCCAGCAGCTATTAAAGAGGACACAGGACCAGGTTAATAGAAATACACTGATGTACTCGTTTGGTCTCAAACGTTTGTTAAGGAAATGTGAATGTACCAGTAGGAATAATATCTTACCGTTTATTATGTGCAAGTATTTATGCAATGTTGAATGTTTATGTTTTTTTTTTTGTGGACCCCAGGAAGTATACTGTGTTACTACGGTAATAACTAATGGGGATGCTAAATTAAGAAAATAAAAATAAAAATATTCATGTGTTTTAATAGCCTAATAAATAAATTAATTCCTTCTTTCATGAATGCAGTGTATTCCAATAATGTAAAAACATGTTTTAATTATTTATCAATCATAACAAATTGGCCTTAATTAATTTCCTGTTGCTGGCTAATTTATCATTTGAAGGTGGAGTCAGCGATTCTGGAGAACACTGGTCAAAATCAGTGAATATCATAATCCGTTTAAGTTTAAAAATCTGGTGTTAATAAAAACAGGGGCCCACCGTAGCTAGCAACTTGCTCGTTTACAGAGCCTAGGCTGTTTTTTTTCCAGCAAACACGGACAGGTAGCGAATGATCAGATATTCAATGATTTTGACAACAAGCGTTCTCCAGGATTGCCGACTTGACAACACGACAAGTATGTGCAGGGAAAACAAGTATGATCAGAAACTTTGGATCAAAAAGATGAATGTATAATCTTGTGTACGTTTAAAGATAAGGTGAGAAGTCAACTATGACACCCAGTGTGCATCCAATCACAAATTACGTTATATTTAAAGCTGTCTGGAAAGTAACCATGTGTAGAGAAATCTAAAAACACTATTTCCAGCTTGAATTATTTTAATTCTAAATGCATACATTGCTATAAACCTTGCCTGGCATCTTGACCCTCTATCACAGCCAACACAGTAATGGTGAATGATCTGACCAGAGTTATCTCTTCATTTAGGCAAGGGGTTTTCAAAGTGTGAGAGAGTGAGACCCCCCCACCCCCAGAAAAAAAATTCAGCGGAAGCCCCCCACCCCCCAATTTTCTTTTTTTTTTCAAAATCCCTGTGTGTTTTGAAAGATCTTTTCATTATTTTACACATTTTAAACAACTCTGTTCCTATTTTACACATTTTAAACATATTTTTGAAACATTCTAAACATCTTTGTGCGTTTTTAAACACATTTCTTTAAACATTTTAACATCTTTATCTAAGTATGTTTTTGTTTTGCTTTTTTTTTAAATACATTTGAACATCTTTATCCAGCGGTTTAACCCTGCTTCCTTTAAGCATGGATAGTAGTGACTGAGTGTGCAATGGAGTGAGAGAGATAGGCAGAAAAACTTGCCCAAATTATTGACTATTGTTAAATGTCATGCACCCTAGTCACTAGTGCCTCCAATGTCCTGCTGGGTGAAATTAGTAGCCAGCAGAGATCCTGACCCTCCTAGCGGGGTCCGGGGGTATGCCCCCCCGGGAGATTTTTTTTACCTTTTTAAAGTGAAATGCATGAATCTGGTGCACTTTGAGAGGAAGATTAAGAGGCTAAATCTGAGGAATTTTGTGTGAACAAACAATTTGGAGACACTGGGTTGAATGAATTAGAAGCTATTGAAGAAAGACACATGAATTTTCCATAAAAATATTAATTTAAAATAGAATATTATGCAGGGTCCTCTGGGTTGGGCTAGGAGCTCTTTTTCTGTTACGGGACATCTTTCTTTGCAATATAGTGAATGCATTTAAATGCAGTGAGAGGAACAAAGCAGAAGAACTCTTGTCCAGCTATCTTTACTTCCACAGACGAGGCTGAAATAGGCTATAGACTATACACAGTGCATGGGAAACTGAGGGCAGGCCCATTTCCAAATGTTTTTAAATAAACTCAATACACACTGTGCATGGATGTGAACGTGACGTGATCAGTTAACCTCGGATTATCTCCCAGATGATCTGATTCAATTATTAGGCTATTAAACTACCTAGACCAAAACATTGTATTCCTTTTTTTGTAAGATAACTTACATTTGCTTAATATGATGTTAATATCAAAAACACAAACTAAAAAAAAGAAAATTCACATATTCATCCGCGCCCCCCCACCCCGCCACAACTTCGCAATTGGACAAAATGTATTGTGGCTTGTATGAGTTACAATACATGTACCGGTAATGCTGGAAAGAACAAATGTTATTTATCCAGCTATTTTAGGAAAGTAATTGCTTCTGTCTGAGGGGGCTGCAGTAAGTCTGAATGCATTCATGGGAGGTTTGTGCACATAGTAATGTGTAGGAGACAGATTCACAATTATACTGGGAGGAATAATGTACTAAAAACTGTCAGCTACTGAATCATGTCTTGAATCAAAAATGTTGTCACACTAGAATCTAATTAGGTTTGAATAACTTTGTTGAGTAGTCTGGCAGTGCTGAATCTGGGTTTTCTTTGCAGTGTAGGAACTGTTAACCATTTGCCAAGCAGTCTGGTGGAAATTAAAATATGAAATGGCTTTTTCTGAAACTTTCAGAAACAGTAGAGGAGTTACAGTTCAAATATCAAGAAAATTACCTGAGGAAGCCCGATGGCGCAGCAGAGTGCGATGGTTTTTCCAACGTTGTCACTAAACCAGAGGTTGACGGCGTGGATGCAGCCTCGCACATGGATCAGCTCATGCAGGGTTTCACGCTGATGCACAGAGCACAGGAAAACAAACAAGGACAAAGTCTACATTTTTCAAGTCAAATTGAAGTATCAGAAAAACAGAAAACTACTTGAGGTGACCCAACAATAACTTATAATGCTCCAAGGTTACTGCTGCACACAGTACAATAGTTTTCAATTTCAGCTGTCCATTGTCAAGAAAAACAAATTTATAAAGTTAACCTTTTAATGTTAACCTTTTCTTTCATATGATAAGTAATAGTCATTTATATAATAAACTTTTAAGCAAATGATATAAATAATCAATTATTTCATATTTTGACGGTCAGCTTTTACAAGACCAGGACAGAGAGGATATGGGTACATGATAAGGCATGTGAGAAAAGTACAGCCTTGGAAGAAATCAACTTTCTCAGCACATAGAACGTATTGACGTAACTATTCACAATAGAAGGTCAGATGAAACATGAACATGATGCTAGCTACAACCAGCAGACAATAGCACCTTTCTCTCTGCATAGGAAAGGGCGATGTCTCTTCGTATTGGACCGAAAACATGGGCCCACCTAATGCGGGAACCAAGAACAACTACAGATTGTACTGCAGCAAATATTGACCAATCAGAGATTTAAATCATTCATATATTAACTCTGTATTATGAAAAATGACTCACTTCTGTTCATACATGTTCATGTCACACCTGCTTATTCAATTATTTTAATAAATCTACAAGCTCTGAAATACAAGCTTGCAATAAGAACAACTGTTTTTGTTTTTTCCTTCAACAACTTGAATCAAAGATCACGTTTGTTTCCATCCAATCATAGTTGTTCATTTAAAAAAAGAAAATCTGCAGGACTTCACTACCCGCCCTCTATCACTCTCCTTTTTAGCTTTTCTTCATTGAATTGAATTTTTTTCTTTGATGGTTCAGCCCGTTATCAGTCATTATGACGACAAATAGCTGTCTCAAACAAGGCTCCTGCTCCCCTTCCCTCACCTGGAGGGATAGGCTTCTCACATCGCGTTGCTGTGCTACACTGAAATCTGCGACCATAGAGCATGCATGCGCAAGCCGAAAATCGGACTGGGTGTGCGACCAGACCAAATGCAGTAATAAAAACTATATAAAAACGTCTTTCTTTGCACTGATGGTCTTGTTTGCTGTTAAAGGTAATTTATGACTATCAGAGGAAAAATTAGGCTGTTTAAAAGATATTTAAATGTTACTTGTAGTGGCTTTAATGTTCATAAATTAAAAGTCAGTCGATTAACCATTAGACTTAGATAAGTATATAAACTTAATAGATCTATTGGTGAGTTTTTTCCATCCATTAAAAAGTTCCTCAGTCTGCATTTTTTTCATGAGCAATTACTGGTATTCTTAATAGTCTGTATACTAATTTGTTAGTTTTAAAAACAGGTTACTTACTTGTTTTATTTCCGAAAAACTAATCAGACATCTACTGAGGAATAACATAATATCTGAAACTACTGTACTGTCATCAAAGTAAGACAATAAGAGTAAGACATATTTTAATTTTTGCATTATGGGTTGCATGCAACATTACCATTGCTAGGCTAGTGAGCTTCCTTAAAGTTGGATTAGAGCAGGGGTGTCAAACTCTGGCCCGCGGGCCAAATCTGGCCCGTTTCAATATTTAATCTGGCCCGCGAACTAATTAGGCAATTCCATTACATTCGGCCCGCGGAGCCTGTGCCATATACGCATGTCGCACATGCTCCCAACCGTTAGGACACTCGTGTAGCTTACCACTAGGAATGTCTGCTGAAAGTTCCACAGCTCAGGATTTTAAGCCATGAATTGATGAACTTGCATTGAAGAAAAGATGTCAGTTTTCTAATGGCTGTAAATAGGCCAATCTATGTGGCTAAATAGCATGCTAATATTGATGATTGATTGTGTCAAGTGTCTAAGGATGAATGCTAACATTATTTGGTTTCTAATTTTTGCCTCATGTTACAATATAGCTCACTAGCTAACGTTAGATAGACGCTGATAGCCCACCCCTTTCGTTTCCAATGGTGGCTTTGCATTTCATTACCAATGTAAAGTGTCATAAATAGTTAACACTGGTGCTGGGTCATGATTCCAATAAAAAATTAAATAAAAAAACTAGAGGTGGCCATAGATTAATTTTTTTAATCTAGATTAATCTAGATTAATTTTGAAATTAATCTAGATTAATCTAGATTAAAATGGCTCATTTGAATTCATTCATAATATGTGTGTGCTCCCTAAATAATGACTCAAAGTAAGTCTTTGAGAACGTGTTTCTCAAGCCAGGTGGCGCATCAGACCAGGGGCTCATCTCCTGTTTCCAACATGCATCACAAACTGCTTGAGGAAGCTGTTCTACTATGATAATTGGTGATGAAAATAAATAATGTTCAACAAGATGTACTTGTGTTTACAAACTGTTTATTCAGTTAAACATGAACTTTGAACTGTAGGCCATAAGAGGTAACGATGAATTGTTTAGGGCTGCAACTAACGATTATTTCAATAATCGATTAATCGGTCGATTATTTTTTCGATTAATCGATGAATCGGATAAAAAAAATAAACATTTGTAAATGCTGCATCTTTATTCAAAAACTGAACATTACTTCAAATTCACAGTGCAGACTGAAGTGTCAAAACACCAGGTTATTGCTCCAACGTCCCGGAACTATTAAAAGTAATATTAAATGATAAAAAATTAATAATAAACTTAACTGGGATAACACAAAAAAAAACATACAATGTATGATATACATGTATACAGTATAAGGGATGTCCATGGTAAACCAGTCAACCGATAATATTTTTAACCGGTAAATACTAACGGTTAAAAAAATTAAATCATCTTAATTTCTCTCAGATGACAGGAGAGTTAATTTGTATTGATATTGATACCATTTTCAAGACTCCTTAACGATCCAAGTCTTTATTGATATCAAAATTGATAATTTTCTATTATTTTGTTGAAATAGAACTTGTATTATTGCTTTAATTGCTGATATGATCATAGCTCTAGATAGGACATTAAACAGGTCATAATTCCATTCCATCTTTACTATCTATTTTATCTTGCTGGGAAAACAAGTTTCGCCAAAATCTCAAATTTCTTTTTTTTTGTGTTGCTTTTGAACACATCAATCATATTACTGAGCCGGCCTGAACACATCACAGTTGACATGTTTGCTACTTTTTTTAAGCTAACTAGCTTTATAGCCTTCCGATTTTAACATGGATTTAAAATCTGGATCACTATTTTTAACTGACGGGACTTTCTACACCGTTCGGTTGTATGATTACTGCCGCTGCATTGAATGACTGTTGATGCGCCGATGCCGATTCTCCGAGCACGTCTGCACACCGTCTGCAGCAGCAGCAGCAGCTGACAGAGTTTTTTTGGACTAGACGGATACTGAGTTGATGGAGTTTTTTTTAACCCAAAGAAAGCAAAGGTACAACACTTTTATATAGGCCTGCAGTCCAGTGTTAGATATGACCAAAATACAAGCTGTGGCCGCTCACACTATAGCTTTCCCGCACGTGAAGCGAGCCTTCACGTGCGGAAGGGGGTTCACCCCGACGGCGAACAGCATCTCCCCTGAGCCGAACAGGAGGTGGAATTAAGAGATTAACGGCGATATTTTTTTTATCGCCCGATAAGAGTCTGGCGTTAACGCAGCCGTTAACGCCGTTATCGGCCCACCACTAAAAAAAAACGTTATATGTTTTGAATGTGCAGAAAGTTTTGAAAAATCCAAGAGAATTGTGGCTCAATCCAGGATGCCTGAGAACCTTACTGCATTATAGTCCTTTATAACTGTTTCACAAGGAACCTGAATGTTGTCTTTTCCTTTACAAAAATAGAGACATTTCCACAATACATTGACACAGAAAAGGCACAGAAAACCGAAACAGAAAAATCCACCAGAATACAAATTAAGTGTTTGACGCACACAAATTTCTGGGGGAGCACCCCCATACCCCCCACCTATAATTTGTCCCTTAAAATATGTAAACAAATCCTAGCCTATGCCCCTGTATGTACGCAGGTTATATACCTAGATATGTTGTTTGATTTTTGGATTAAAAGAAGGCATGTCAGTAAGCGACATGTCTGGCCCTTAGTGTGATTATCATGTCGTAATTCGGCCCTTTGTGAAAATGAGTTTGACACCCCTGGATTAGAGTGTCTCTAAAATCTCTTGGTGAATGAAAATGGGCCAACGTCGCTGTAAATACAGTCACTGGGACCGAAAAATCATAAGTATGTGTTGGCCATTAAGTGTCTCCAGTGTTTTTGTGCAGGTTGTCTTTCTAATGGAGCCTGCTTATATTTGGCCTGAAATGGTAAGTGAATTCCTTTTTCCTACGTTTTAACCAGGTTTCTTTTTTTTTTTTCCATGAAAGAAGGTTCTATCCACGTCCCTATAAGGCATACTCACCATAATAACAACTTAAGATGAGTCACAGCAGTTTCAACCATTTTGAACAGCCATTAGTTTTATAACTACTCTGAACCAAGAATCTCAACTTCTAAAGCACTGAACTAAACGTTCCATAATCATTCTTAGCACTTTTCTGAAGGTTATTACAGAAGGATTTGTTCATAAACATGCTGGAAATGCATTTACCAATTCATTGTGGCAGCTCTAATATGATGAAATAATTAGATACAAACTTAATTCTTTGTGATAACGGACATTATTTCAGTGGATAAAACATGTTAATAAATGAAAAGGCTTAAAATGTTGATCAAAAATGTGGTCATATCCCTCATTGTGTGCTGCATATGTGCTATGTTCAGAGCCATAGAAACAAAAACCCAATGGACACAGTGTGTGTTTTGTTCCTCTTACCTGTTTATCCAGAGTCTGGTAACCACATAGAGTGTTGATGACCTCTCCAACCTGTGCAAAGAGTCAACATTTACACAGTCAGAGAAAGGATTGAGACTGCGCTGAGGTGACAACTCCGTGGGGACATGTGTGAGAGCACTGCTCCTCGCATGGTGGAGCTCCTGACCAGAGCATGAAGTTAAATGTTTGCTAAATGTCTACAGCCCTGACGGGTTAGAACTGATAGCAGCGGAGGACCATATCAAATGTTCAGTATTTTTTTTTAATCAACTCCTCCTATCTCTGGAGTGGGTGTGTGTACGGGGACGAGTGTCATTAAATTCTCCAGCACAGCTCCAGCGCTCCCAGAGACGGTATCAGTGTGTTGAGCTCACCGACCCCCTGGTGTACGGAGGGTTGAGTCGGCCACATTTCATTTAAAGAAAGAAATCCCCAAACAAGGCCACATGGCTTTAACGATAAAAAGAATATGATCGTCACTCAGTGCGTTTACATGCAGACTCATAATCGGATAACTAAACGAATAAGACCTCAACAGGACTTTTAAACTGCATGTAAACACCTTTATCCGATCTACTTCGGACACAAATCGGCACAATAACGGACAAGAGAAGTCGGATAAGAACACCTAGATAATTCGTTCATTGTCGGCTTTCTCTCTGCATGTATACAGGGATCGGATATCGCATATCGGACTTCTCGTTCTGTGCTTGTGTGCCTGCGCGTGATAGGCTACACACCATGGGTTATTGACGGAAGTGAACCGGACGTGGCTCTAAAACCACTTGTTGAAAGCATGGTTGAAAGGGCTACAGCGCCACTAGCATAGTGGAGAACAGCCATGCATCAGACATTTATCCGATTTCTGAAAGGCCATGTATAATCAGACAAGTGACACGGTCCGTTCAGTGTCTAGTTCGATATATGTGATAATCCAATCTAGTTGTGCCATGTAACCGCACTGACTGACAGCTCACCATACTGTCTGGGAATCAAAAAAGTGCATTGGAGTTCGATATATAGGGGAGAACGGGGTAAGTAGGCACACTTTTTACTCTAGTGAGAATTGCTTATCACCTAAACATCTTTCAATAGTCATTCCTACATTGAATTGAAGCTTAAGGTGTTGCTTGAAATATGTACCCTCACTTTTCTATCTTATTGTAATAAGAAGAAATTAATCATCAAAGACACCCTTACACATTGTGACAACCAACCCCATCAAGGGGTCGGTTGTCAAACACTATGGGGTTGTTTGTCACAATGTTATCTTAATGGGAATAATCTTAAAAGAAGGAAAGAAGGTAGAACTAAATTTGAAAGTTTAATTGCATTGTCAAGTTGACAAATAGGCCTACATAACTTACTGTAGTCTGCAGCTGGTCTAGTTTGGGATGCACTGGGTTGTTTTGATTTTGTTGCCCTTTTTATTTTGCATGCTAGCTGCCTTTTCTGCTCTATTCTTTCCTTCTCTGGGGTGTCAGTGAGGATACAGCTTGACAATTTCTTTCGTCATTGGTTCCTTTTCTGGCTGCAGCCTTGAGATAACATGTGACAACCAACCCCCAAAAAATGTGACGACCAACCCCAACTTGAATTTCTTGCTAGCATCAAGGCAACAACCATTTGACAACTAATTAACTTGCTAACCACAATCTAAAATATAGTTTACCCTTCACACTTTGTATGGGTAACAAGTGTTTTGTTATAAACCCATTGTGTTAAAAGCCTAGAAGAAAAATACTGAGGAGCTAAATATTTTCAATTTGACATGAAAAACACAAACAGTCCTCTCACCTCAAATTCAGCAGTCTAACTCCAAGGAAGACTATGTAGGTGACCTCTGATCCCAATTCTGGATATTTACATACCAAAATTTCATAGACAGCACCTTCTGGTTCCGAGATATAACGATTGTGACAACCAACCCGTGTGGACAAATTACCCGTTCTCCCTATGGCAGATATATCAGTATACACGAAGGTGTAGGAAAACGGAGTTCAAATCACTGAAAACTAAGCTTTTATTAAACGCTATTTTGCCTGTATTTGTGGAAAGAGACAATAGTAGAGTCTGAATTTGAGTCTGACAATGGCTTTTCAAGTAACCAAACATGCACACATTATAATGTGATAGTGATTCCAGATGATACGTGGCAAGCCACCTGTCTGTATCCACACTTGAATTCTTGCGGCTGGTTCCACACCTCACCCGTTTACCTTGTCCCATTTGGTTCAGTTCAATTAAAGCTGGGGTGAAATCTGTCACTCAAACATGGTTGCAGAACACACATACCGACCTAGAGTTCCTGAAAAGGAGGGTTGGCATCTTAACTCACTCACTTAAATTAATTGGCAAAGATGAGATCCACTTTTAAAAGGATCTGCGTATTCTGAATGTGTCAAAAAGCGATCACCCGGTCTGTACCGCCTATAATTATGCCAGAATATATGGAAACCATGGAACATAAATGTGTGTCATCACATGAGTGCCGGAATTTTCCCTGATAAATCGTACAGAAAAAGGAGTTAAAATACATATATGCTGAGTGTGTGTGTAATAAATGTGACTGAAATGATAACTACTTCCCCACACAAAAATGTTTTTTATGATATACAAAGTCTGGGTAATACACATAATCCATAATTCATTGGTTTGTGCTTTATGACATCAGAGGATTCGATCTTACCGTGTCCGGTCATGTAGTGATAACTATACACGCTGACAGTGGCTAAATGCATCTGATCAATAAGTCACCCATCGGTCCATATGACTTTATGTGCATTCCTCACATGCATTATTTTTTGCCCTGATCCAACTGAACTACAGTTGGTAGTAAGACCGAGCGTTTGACACTGTCAACCATGAGATACTATTGGCAAAATTGTCTGCTTTTAATATTTCTTCACATACTGCACAATGGATGAGATCATATCTTGAGGAGCGAAAGCAGTGTGTCAGATTGCAAAATACAATATCTGATACCTGTGAGAACAACTTAGGTGTGCCTCAAGGATCAATATTAGGGCCACTGTTATTTAGTATTTATATAAATGATATGCCAAACATCTGTCCATCTAATGTGCAATGCCAACTGTATGCTGATGACGCAGTTATCTATGTTCATGCAACAAATACAGAGCAAGCCGCTCACAAACTGACAGCTGCAATGGACAGTGTTTCAGAATATCTAGAGCGCTCCCAACTGGTTCTTAACCTAACTAAAACAGTCTGCATGTTTTTCTCAAAGAAGGCCTGTGACAAAAATACAGATTCCATGGTATCAATACAGGGCCAAAAACTTACAGTGGTCCAGGAATTCAAGTATTTAGGTGTTGTTATCGATTCACAATTAAATTTTAAGCAACAAGTAAAAAAAACAGTAAACAGAATGAAATTTAATTTATCCAACTTCAGATACATTATGAGAAAATATGCCATTTGATTCAGCAAAACTATATTTTTATTCAATGATTATACCTCATATGACATACTGCATGACAAGCTGGGCATTGGCATGCAAGACCACATTAACATCTGTGGAAACAGTATACAAACAAGCCATTAAGATTTTAGATAAAAAACCGAAAAACCTATCACCACTGCAATATCTTAAAGAAGCACGATTTACTGAGTTGGCAAAACATGATTAAGTATGCAGACTGCACCATGGTTTTTAAAATTCTCAACAGACTCGCCCCAGCGCCATTGCAAATGTTTATACAAAAAATAAAGTAGATCCACCAGGGCAACTTCTCGAGGTGACTGTATTGTTCCTTTTAGAAAAAGTGCCTATGGACAGGCTGTGTTTTCATACCGTGCAACTCATACCTGGAACACACTACCCGCTTCTGTACGTGAGCTTCCCACTCTTGGCTCTTTTAAAAAACGTCTTAAAGTATGGCTGCTGGAATCTCAAAACTGTTCACACAATTTATCATAGATTTTTATTTTTTTTTATTTATTTTATTTTTAATATTTTTTAACATTATTTGAATAATTGTTTTTACTCACTTGTTCTGTCGGTTGCATGTTTTTTATTTTTCTCCTTTTAGATTGTCTGTTTTTATTTATGAGTACACGCGTATGTTTGTTTTATGTGATTGGTGTCGACCAATCAAGGGACAAAGGATGCAAATTAGCACTTGCTACAATCCTGTATATTTAAATGTAAATGTCTATTAATATGCAACGTCCCTTTTAAATAAATAAACTTAAGACATCCCATGTGTGTTTTTATGTGTGGACGTGTGTTGCCCGCACTCACCTTCTCGCGAACACAACAGGTGTATGGAACCCCACAGGCCAGTGGACCAGTCCCATTACAGAAGTGGTACTGGTTTACCCCCCAGTCCTTAAACTCGTCCCCTCCACAACATGAAAACTGTAAAAAAACAAAAGAAGAAAAGCGATCAGGAAAACATCCACACACACCTGTTTTCTTTTCTCATACCTTTGACCTATGATCTCTAGCCTGGCAGCGCCCACCTACCTACTTCTACTCAATTTTCATTTCCTTCCAGTAGTCAGTCTGGGTCTGCTGGTATATTAGCAGGCTTTCTCAGGATAGATTTTTACATGACCAATCAGCGAACAGAGCCCCTCTGGCTGAGAACAATGACGTGCTGCAGTTTCATTTGCAGAAGCCGGCGCATGATATACAACGCTATGCGATTGGTTGGCAGATCCAGAGTGGCACTGGGCAGATCCAATTGTTTTAAACTTCAACAGACACCCGCCTTCAAGTTTGTTTACGTTGGTCAATTAAGTGATTCCAGACCTTCTGTACAAATGAAATGAAGTACGATGGTCTGGTAGGACCAGGCTAATGTTCTACTTATTTCCTCGTGATTATGTCTTTTATAACTGATCATTTCAGCCCTTTTTCTCATAATTATGATTAACCATGGGGATATTTTATTGATTATCAATGCAAAGTTTTCAATCTTATTTTATTTTTTTTTTACTGGCAAAAAAGGACTTCCATATGAAATCAAAACTGTGACCCAGTTTAAATCGATTATTAACTTTTCTGAATCGATTTGGAATAGTTCGAGAGAGAATTGCGACGCATCGGAGAATCGATTATTTTTCCCACCCCTAACAGATACCGTAGAAGTTCATAATAGAACTCTTCACTGGCCTAGGTTTTCTCCTTTAAGATATCATGCTATACCTTTAGTTGCACGTAGTCCAAGATGTTTTTGAAGTCCAGATCGTCGTAGTAATGTTTAATTCCTTCTCGTATACTGCTCTGAAACAAGGCCGACGTCTAGTTGAAAAGGAGAGAGGTAGAAACACACAGAGGACATGGGGTCATTGTTATGAGTAGGGACCTTACTGTGGTGTGTGTGTGTGTGTATGTAGTACCTTCTTTTCAAAGATGAGAGCGGTGGTGAGCGCGATCATCTGGAGCAGCAGCAGCACACAGAGAACACAGAGGAACTGTTGGGAGGGAGAACACATTCATATACAGTATTCCCCTTGTACATGTATTAGCAGTGGTGCAGTAATATACACGCCAAAAATATCATTGCATTGCCACCAAATACAAATCAACTCTGCAGACATTTTCTCTTCAATACATGGAAAACAGAAAACATAACATGATGAACTTAGATGTCCTGGGCCGATTGAGGAACTTTAGTATCTTGGTCAGTTTAACATGTCCCCTTCAATGAAGAGCAGACTGCTTCTATGGGAACCAACCATACAATTCAATGGGGCTTATTTGGCATGAAAGTTTCAGAAAAAGTATTGCCAAAGCATCCAAATATAATTTGTCCAAATATTCGGAGAGTACACAGTAAACAGAAATGCGTACATTAACACAACATTAAGATTGATATTTATTCTATTAACAATATATCTCATCACAACATGTTAAGTGAAGGACTGAGTCCTGAACATTGCCAGCCAATTTAATTATGGTCATTTCAAGAGTAACAGTCAATTCATGAGAGACACACCAGAAACTCTAGCACTTACATGCAGACCCTTGTGGCAAATACGTCTTACCAAAGGATTCCACTGTGTCAGACAGTATTAATACATATTTAATCAACACTGCATCTCTTCTGCTACTATGGGGTTGATCTACTTAACTATGAACTAAGAATAAAAACTAGCCTGCTAGAAAAAAATTCACCCTCCTCAGAGTTGTCATGGAGATATGAACTAAACATACAGACTAGAATGGTTTTTTGAACCAGGCCTTAAATAGGTTAAATAATGCTGTGAAAACGGCATACTTAACATGGGAGTCAAAGAAAAATTGCTCTGTTCTGCAACCTGCCCTTAGTTGCCACCCGGTGCTACTGTAATGTTTGTCACTTCCGCATTGGACGCTGGTAGAACTCGCTGTGGTTGGGGCTTTGGCTGTGCACAGCCACCCCAGACAGTAAGCAGGGAATTTGTCTAAAATGCATGTATGTCATTATCTGACACGTTGGTATCATTTAGCTTGACTGTATAACATTATAACAGCATCTATAGGTCAGAAAAGATGAAAAAGCATAATAGGTGCAAGGCAAGGCAAGTTTATTTATATAGCACAATTCAGACACAAGGCCACTCAAAGTGCTTTACAGGGGCAAGATTAAAATACATAAAACACATTATAAAACATTTAAAAGCGAATAAAAGAAGCAAATAAAATAAAAATTGCAGGTTAAAATGGAAACAAAAAAGTCTTCAGACTCGATTTAAAAGAACTGAGAGTTGCAGCAGACCTCAAGTTCTCTGGGAGTTTGTTCCAGATTCTTGGTGCATAATAACTAAAAGCTGCTTCTCCTTGTCTAGTCCTAACTCTAGGGACTGTAAGTAGACCTGTCCCAGACGACCTAAGGGCTCTGGACGGTTCATAACGTATCAGCAGATCAGTAATGTATTTTGGCCCTAAACCATTTAGTGCTTTATAAACCAACATCAGTATTTTGAAATCAATTCTTTGAGTGACTGAGAGCCAGTGTAAAGACCTCAGAACTGGGGTAATGTGATCCACTTTTTTGGTCCTAGTGAGGACTCGAGCAGCAGCGTTCTGAATTAGCTGAAGCTGCCTGATAGATTTTTTTGGAAGGCCTGCAAATACACTATTACAGTAGTCAAGTCTACTAAAGATAAATGCATGGACAAGTTTTTCTAAATCATGCTGTGACATAAGCCCTTTAATTCTTGATATGTTTTTAGGTGGTAGTAGGCTGATTCATTAATTGATTTAATGTGTTTCCTGAAATTCAAGTCGGAGTCTACGACAACACCAAGATTTCTGGCTTGGGGTGTGGTTTCTAACATAACGGATGTAAGCTGTGCGCTGACTTTTAATTGTTCATCTTTGGCACCAAAGACAATTACTTCAGTTTTGTCGTTGTTCAATTGAAGGAAATTTTGGCACATCCAATCATTGATTTGTTCAATGCACTTACTCAGTGCCTGTATCGGACTGTAGTCTCCTGGTGATATGGTTATGTAAATTTGTGTGTCGTCTGCATAATTATGGTAGCATAATTTGTTCTTATTCATAAATCTGAGATAGTGGGAGCATGTAGATGTTAAACAGAAGAGGCCCAAGAATGGAACCTTGGGGGACTCCGCATTCAATATTTGTTCGCTCGGATGTGAAATTGCCTATTGACACATAGTAGTCTCTATCCTTTAAGTAGGATTCAAACCAGCTCAGTACAGTTCCAGAAAGTCCAACCCAGTTTGCTAGTCGATCTAGTAATATGCTGTGGTCAACTGTGTCAAAAGCGGCACTTAGATCCAGTAAAACTAAGACAGAACTTTTGCCACTGTCTGTGTTTAAATGGATGTCATTGAGGACCCTAACCAGAGCAGTCTCAGTGCTGTGGTGTTGTCGGAATCCTGACTGGAAAACATCAAAGCAGTTGTTCTTTGCCAAGTAGTTATTTAGCTGTTGATAAACAGCTTTTTCAATGATTTTACTTAAAAATGGTAGGTTAGATAAGGGCCTATAGTTTTTCATAGTGATGTATCTAGATTGTTCTTTTTTAGGAGTGGCTTGATGACTGCTGTTTTCATGGCCTGTGGGAATACACCTGTCTGAAGGGACATGTTGACAATTTATAGAATATCTGAGGCCATACAGCTAAAAACAGTTTTAAAGAAGCCTGTGGGCAGAATGTCAAGGCAGCAGGATGAGGAGTTCAGGGGCCTCATTTATAAAGCTTTCTACGCACAAAAACCTTGCGTAGACGGCAGAAATGTGCGGTGAAATGTGCGTTGGCAAACCGGTGGTATTTATAAAAGAATTCTTTGCGGAGAAGTGTGCGTATTCCCACGCAAACTTTTGACCATGCGTAGAGCTCACGCAAGGTTTTGCTGACTCGGGGAATCAGCGACACTCAATGGCAACACCACGAAATAAAGCTCTGTCATCGTAAAAACACACATATCCTTGGCACCCAATATATTTCATCAATTATATGTGTGTACCTATTGTTGCGAATATAGGCTACTGTTGTCTATGGCATGCAGTAATGATGTAGGTTGATTTACTTATCAAGTAGGTCTATACATATTTTGGTTATATTTTTTAATTGAATCTTAATACTCTATAATAATATCATATACGTCGGGAGGTGTGTCCCTGAGTGGCCAGCGGGAGAGCAAATAGTCTATATTTTAGGCTGTGTGTAAAAAGTAGTTTTGTACAAAGTTAAGGCCAACCATATTAATTAAAACTATATATTTCGTTAGATAAAATCATGTTATGAATTTAGCAAATTATTTTATGCATCTCTTTCCCATAACAACTAACCCTCGAAGTTTAAACTATAATCTGACGTTGTTGGAAATGTGTTGATCTCATGGAAGGGAAACAATGCTTTGGAATATACTATAGGCTAATGCATTATTTCACTTCTCACAACACATTTTATATAGGCCTACATATAGGCTAGTCCTACAGGTTCGCTAATACGTGATATTTCATACAGTACAAAATTGGGCAAAACAGCTTAACAAAGACTATAACGACTGTGCCAATCATGATATGTGATCAGCGCGCGTGTGTGTTTGTGTTTGTGAGGCAGTTACAGCGACGCATGGCACGGGCTTTCTTCCTTCCCAGTCGCTTTCTTTGTGGCCGGTTGCCTCCCTTTTTTCCTCATGTCAGTCAAAATGCAGTGCTTATTAAGTGCGTTATCATATTCAGGAGCTATTTAGCATTCGCGCCATGTATGGTAGATTGTGGGATGAAACTGGGAGGTGTAGTGGGATGACACCGGGCGGAGATCGTCCGCGCACAATTCACCGCAGGTGGGTATTTATAAAGGGAAGATTGCGTGCAACTGTGCGCAGCACAGTTTTATAAATCTCAACTTTTTTTTGCGCAGCACATTCTTGGCTTTGTGCGAACGCAATGTTTTGGGAAGGTTTCTATGCACACCGTTATAAATGAGGCCCCTGGTGTTGTATAATGTCCTCCAGGTTTTTGTGGTTATGTCACAGTGGGTTGGACAGGTGCGCACTCGGGACGCACAGAATGAAGCCTAACAGGTTTTTATGCATTGCTGTTCTCAACAGGAGAGACAAGTGCAACCTGTTTTATTTGCAGAGCTTTAAAAATAAAAATTCTTCTTATTTCCTGTCATATTCTCTTCATTGCATCAGTCGTTGTTATTTTACCCACAGCATTTATTTTCTCACAGACAATCTCCAATATCCTGTTTGAGTAATATAAATAGGCTGTTGCTCAACATGTGTGTGTGTTTTCCTCTTGCAATAACACATCTAATACCATGGCATTACATTTCTCATGCTGTCACTCTGCTCTTCGTCGCAAACCGGTAAAACACGCTAAAGCCTCATTTAGATCTACTTCCCCTCACTTGGTTGTACCCATTGTCATGTGCGCATTTACTCTTAGTTGATCACACGCAGACGCCCACAAACCAAAAAGTGCAGATTTTATTATTGAGCACTGTATATTTGATGATCTTAACCCATTGATGACTATGGCAATCTAGGATGCATGTCCTTAATGCCTGAGGGTTTTCTGAAAAAATAGTATGAATTGTAAAGTCTACCAAAACCTTAATATCTAAGCCTGTGTAGCACATAGAAACATGAAATAAAATACATTTAAAAGTTAAGGTTCACAGGTTTTATTTAAACATGCTCCCTTAGCGCTTACAAACCAACACATTTTTCTAAAAATCGTCAAAATTAGATGGGGAGAAAAAAAAGAATAAATAATATAAAATATTTAAAAATAATGTGCTAAACGAGGTTATAATCCTGCTTCCTTTTAGCATGGATAGTAGTGACTGAGTGTGCAGTGGAGGGATAAAGATAGACAGATATAGGAAGGAGAAGATAGCTTTATTTTATTATTTA
Source organism: Ammodytes dubius (assembly GCA_026122265.1). Taxonomy (NCBI): domain Eukaryota; kingdom Metazoa; phylum Chordata; class Actinopteri; order Uranoscopiformes; family Ammodytidae; genus Ammodytes; species Ammodytes dubius. The sequence goes on from CM047507.1 coordinate 5,119,487, forward strand.
GTTCAGTTATCACTGGCACCATAAATCCGACTTCCCAGTACAACTGGAACGCAGACTGACTCCTGCTGTCGGGAGCCGATCAGCTGGTCCAAACGGCTGTATACCACGGAGATGAAAACGAAACTGAAACTTAACTATCGCCTGGCTGGGCTGAATTTGAGTTGGAGCAGCAAAATATAGCCTAAATTCATAAATATTGTTAATAAATAGATGCAATGTGTTGTGTGATTTTCGTCAGTAGCCTATAGTAGACCTAGATTCTGCGAACGCCACTAACTGTTCTGTAATACACTATCGCCGACACAGCTGGCGTATTTTTTTTATTATTATTTATTTATTAATTTTTTGATTGGCGTGATTTTCGGCAAACCACACATTTTTTAGGTGGTCACGTGGTCTTAAAAAAATCAACAAAACCCACCTCATGTGTATTTGAACCAATGACGGTGCATTCTATGTTGCGCACGCCATGAAAATTAGATAAAGTAACAATGCTGCGTGACGCAGAATCAGGCAGGAGATACAATGTGGCATCGCGCAGCAGCCGTCATCAATGGGTTAATAGATCAACCCCTAAGAAAGCAATAGTTTTAATTTTTTTTAAGATGTTTTTGTTTTTTTCGCCATTATTGAATAGTGTTAAGCACAGAGTTGGAATGGGGAGAGACATTTATACTAAAAAATATTACTACTTTATAAATAGGGGGGTTTTATCTTGTCAAAAAAAAAGAGGATTGTGACATCCCTAAATTAAACTGCTATCATTAATAGATGATAATAGTTAATCTGATATCAAAGCTTGATTTAACCAATGTCCGAGTGCTAAGAGAAGCTAACCTGGACTCAAAAAGGAACAGAATGTATGTATCCCCAGTGGGTAACAGAATGAAAGAGATCCTCATCCTCATCACAGACTTCATTTGTATTGTTAACTTTTTTAATCCCCTTTTTCAGTTCAGGTTACTTAGCTAAGGCTAAGTAGATAGTTGCATAGCAACCGCAGTATTTTATCCCTACTCCCCTTTGGGCTTTTTTTCTGTTGTTGACAAAACCAACAGCTGTGCTTATGCGGTAATCCAAATTGATAACTGGTTTCAATATTTTAGGAACTGCTACTGTTCTGCAAACTATGTACACACTTTAAATTCGCCAGTTTTGATGTGTGTATATTTACATCCAATCCCACACACACACACGAACAGGCCTGGAGTTGCACCTTCGCATGCATGCATTTATGTTTTCGATTTCGTAACTTAAATACTAACCTAATCAAAACTGTTGCACCAACACACAGTATATGATGTCCAATATACTTTTAAAACAACCCATTGTATCAGACATTCTATCATGCGTACCATGTGCAGCAGTGTCTTGTTGTCCCTGAGAGATCCCACCATGCCCACCACGGACACAGTGAACATGACCAGGCCCAGCAGGATGAGCACCACAGCAGGAGCCAGGAACAGGCCCTCCAGGGTACGGTTCTTCTGCCTCTCCACCTCAGCATACAGGCCCACACACAGCACACACAGCCCCATCAGCTGGACAGAGACACAGAGAGAGAAGGGGCTTCATCAGACACAAAGCCAGACAATCCTTAAGTGTTTTGAGATTTTAGAGCACACACAGCACGGTCATGTGGCAGATGGTGAGGCGATATATTCACTGAACAAGCATTCTCCAGAACTGACTGACTCCACATCTTGTATTTATCCCTCCATTTTTTTCTTTAATTCTGAGAATTATCACATTGTTTTTTTTAATCACTTGTTTGAAAAACTTGTTCAATCTCAAAAGACCATTCTGTGTTAATGAATGCCAAATTAAAACACAACAGTTGGTTACAGGTGGACATGAAGCAATCTTAAAAAAGGTGTTGAATGAAGCTGTTGAGCTTCCCTACTCTACCATCTGTTCTAGCAGCCAAACAATGGGTTGACCTAGTTTAAGTTGAAAGGCTGATATTGAACGTTACCTCTTTTTTTAATTGACAAATATATACTCCTTTGTTCAATTTTTTCACAAACTAGTATTGGACATTGGAATGCTCCATTAACATCCAGACGGGTACATTTATTTTAAGTGGATTTGTTGTTTTTCTTGAGACTGCAGTCCACAAAAAACTGCAACCATCCTTACTTAATGGAATTATGCAGTGGATAAATAGGATAGGACATGCCCTCCCCTCGTGCTAGGATAAGATGCCTGATTGGTTGTGCATCAAGCCTGTGATGACATCATCAAAGTATGCAACAAGACAACAACAAATGGTGGCATATACAGTCTATGGGTGGCACCAGAGAATATGGTTTAATGAGAGTGAGGTGATAAGATTAGTAGTGACTGGCTGTCTTTAATTGTTGATTTTGGTTTTTACTGCGTTTGGCTGAACACCAGTAATCCCATGGGGAAGACAATGATAGTGTGTCAATGACTTTGAATTGTTTACATGTAACTCATTACAGGAAATGTTCTGTTCAAAAATGTGGGGTCTGCATCATTGCATACTGATGACCATGCCCTGATGTGACAGCCAATACTATCCTGTCTTGTTCAAGCGTTGATTGGGGGAGTGATCATTCGTATACCAGGGCTCAACAACACTGCCTGAAATAAGTGATGTGAAGGCATTACAAATGTATATTTATTTAGATAGAACAATAAGACCGCACTGCATCATCAGAAACAAGATCGTTTCCACCCAATTGCAGAGCCTTCTTTACACTTAGACATGATCTACTGGGATCAATTTGAGAGACGATAGTATTATCAGTGCAATATATTTTCAAGCATCAAATGTAAAAGTAGAACATTGTCAGTTGTGAGTGTTTCATCACTATACATTATTAGTTTGATACAGACAGATGCACCTTTACTGAAGCAACACTTTACTTCTGGTAGCTGCTCGAGGTGGAGCCAGTTTTAACCGATTTGAATGAAGTTATGTCCGTGGTTATTATGTCTAGAGGTTTCCAACCATATCGGGCCCTGCAGAGGGTCACCAGATTAATCTGCAAGGGTTGGAAGATTATTCATGGTGCAGAAAAGAAGAAAAATCACAGTTCTGTCTGTGGCACTGATGTCTATTGTGTTTGTTTTTACACTTTTATCTGTGGTTTAATCTTTAATGATGTAGTGGTTTTTCATAAGCTCTTTGTATACATTTATTGTATTGTATGTTTTTAAATGGACATATTTAAATTGGTAGGGTTGCTTGCTACTAATTATTGGCTATATATTAGCTGCTGTCGAACTAATGATGTGGAATAAGAAGAACAATATCCCTCTCTGACATGAGTGGAGTAAAAGAGCAGGACTGCATCTAGCTGCTCAGTGTGCGGGGTCACAGTCAATCACACTCAAAGTGTATTACATTAAAATGATAAGCCAGTCTAACCAAGCCAGTAACCCCTTAGTGTGTGGCGCTGGAAACTCTACAATATCTTCAGAGCACAAGTTGACGAAATTGGAGAAAGAATCCAATGGAGAGTGTTGCCTCCCTGTTTCTATCCAACAAATGCAAGTTCTGCAAAAAAGGAGAAGTAATAAACAATGTTTGCTTCCCTGCTATTGATTTTCAATTAGAAAACAGAGGCAATCTGCCTTAAGAGTGGGGTCCATCTATACTTCAACTCCATTTACTGCTCTCAAGTCTCCGTAAAGCACTGGCTAGATAAATTTGGCTTGGTTCCCACAATCCAATGTCAGCCCTCCTACATTAACTGCTGCAGTCATCAACATGAGGATGACTAACTTACTAACAGACAGTGTGCAAAGGGTGCTGCTCACATCATTCACAGTGACTATGTTGAGTTAAAAACAAAATAAAGCAGACCTATTCATATTTCCCTGGATGAGGGAGAGTAATTCCCATTGGCACCTGCTGCATTACACCTGTCCTAAGAATCCCACATCAATTACACTATGACCAAACTAAACCATACAACAGCAAAGATAGCTTTAATTAAGTCTAGTCCTCACTGTTAGCTTGGGGCTAAAGGAGCTTGTGTCTCCTGAGCTGAGTTGGGCCACTGTCCTCCTGAATCACATCAGTAAGAGAGGGAAACAGTAGACAGGGGAGAGGGAGCTGGCTTTTTGAGTGCTAATGGACTGAGCCTACTAACGTTTGAGTAATATTCAATAATTTGCTTTAGGGTGTGTATATTTACCAGACAGACAGCACATTGGTGCTGGGGCAAATTGAACATTATTTTGAAAATGTTCCTATAGAGTCTATAGACCCCGGGTAGGGTCAGACAGAAGCACGGACAATACATTTGCTTATTTAGATACAATATTATTTAAATTGTTCATCGGCCACAGTATAAATCTACAAACCAGTTAAAAACAGTATGGGCTAGGGGGCGCCCTTAGCTCAGTTGGTAGGGCGTCTCCCCCCCCCCCCACCCACCCCCCGGGCCGGGCCCAGCAGCAGACCCGGGTTCGATTCCCGCCTGCGGTCGTTCTCTGCATGTCACTCCCCTATCTGCCCCATTTCAACTCTGTCTCTCTGCACTGTCAATAAAGCATAAAACATGCCAACAAAATATCTTTAAAAAAAAACAGTATGAAGCTGAAGCTAAAATAACAGGTTGTTGACTCAAATTATTCCAAATAAACAATAGCAGATTTTTTTTTTAAATCTGTAAGGAATAAATGAAAACTGTTCAAATTAAAAGGCCTATATTAGGCCTAGATTATAAATATAAGGCCTATACATTGTGATAACATAGTAATTAATAATATAGCCTCATGTATACCATATGTTATCAATGTATAATTTACTGTAATTATATGATTAATTTTTATAATATTATGAACCTGAAATGGTTGAATGACCAATAAAAGCACCTTTCAACCTGTTCCTATTTTCTGTCGGCAAAACTGTTTGCTCACATCATGGTCCCTTTAACTGGATCCAACGCCCTGCACCACCGTGCTGTTTGCAAGCCGGTGATCGCTGTGCATTGTTTCAATCCCATATGCAAACATTAATATATTTGTATGTTGTTTAATTATTAAATTGCCCACAATTCGAATGTTAACTGATTTACCTTCAGGAAGATGCATGGTTTCCGAAATGATCATTTCTATCTTACAAGCTAACCATTCACCTGCTAGCTAGAAGCCAGCGAATTACAAACCAAACCACGTTAGAAAATATCACAACTTAACATTTATTTGCTCAAAAAACAAAAGATAAGGTTATAATCGTGATTTATAACTTAGATGTTGATCTTCATAGTCTTGTGGAAAGTACGGGGTGTGTCCTATCCAAGACATGGACATTATTTCAATAAAATATCTGGTTTACCACGTCTACAGCTGTAACGCTATTTAGGTGTTACTTAGCTAAGGTTAAAGGTGATTGTATTTTTAAATTGAAATTCTGACCCATGGAGGCATGTTGATTGTTTGTGATACTTGCCGAATCGTACAATAGGTCTTGTATATTCCCAGTATGCCTGATGTTCTGTATCAAAGCTTGTATATGCGTCTGTAGAAGATAATACATTTAAACACCAATGTTATGGATGAAGTTAGGAGCGATGACTCACTGATGAGATTGGGTGGTTCGCGTCTACTACAATTACCACTGTTGCAGCCCCAACTGACTTTCTATGGCGCATAGGATGCTGATGTCAGTGAAAGGAACATCAACTTACCGAGAAGAGCATTGAGTAGATGTTTAAGGTAAATTTGATGAAGTAGTAGAAGTGGTTGGTTTTCTTCAGTTCAGAGTAGGGCGGCATGGCTGCTTGTAATAGTAAAGCTAGCTAACTAGCTAACCAGCTATCCTCCGTTCAGTTCGGGCGATAACTAAATAATATTTGTGAAGAATAAAATAGTGTTAATGAAATGAGAGAGCTAACTGAATTTTAAAGGTGTAGCAGCCCTCATTTCTCACATAGTACGGTGAGTAGCCACCGCAACAAAACGAAACAAATCCACTTCCGTGCAGCCGAGCAGTCCACGCTTTGTTTTGACTACATCCTTAAAGGGGCAGTGCACACATCCTAAAGTGAATTTGTTGTGTATAGTTTCAAGAATTACAAGTGTTATATACATTTGTAATAATGTTTATTCTTTATTAAACAATAGAAAAACCATATACCAACAATATAAGACAATTTAAACATTAAACAGTGGCCCATATATTTCACATTGACATCAGAAGGGCTAAGTCTGTCCCAGCAGTAATAAAACCGGCAGGCAATATTCTGTATTTTGAAAAAAGAATTTAAAAACAAGTGCAGGGACCCCTTTGCTTATAGAGGTCAAACAAAAAACTAATTTAGATTACAGAAATATTATAAATAAACTATACATAATTGTGGGGCTTGTGAATTTCTTGTTGCATTATTTTCTCTTTAAAATAACTGCCTGTGAAAAGAAAAAATATATATTTATGTAGGGGAAAGTGGGGTGAGTTGTGCAACTTTTTACTCAAAGTGATTTTAAAGTGAGGCCTTGACAGTTATGTCTCCAACTCAAATATGTACATATATTTCAGGATGTTGTGCATCCCTGGCAATAAAAACTTTGGATCTGGAATAAACTGTTTAAGAAATATAGCTTTCGGAAAAAAAGTTGTCTTGTCTCTACGTGGGGTGATTTGTGCATTTGGAGAAAATAAGGTGGGGTGAATTGTGCCAATTTATCTCAAAAACTGTAATGCAAGACAAATCCATTAGACAATCACTTATTTAAGGTGTATTTAAAGTAAATAAAGTAAATAGTTGACAAAGATTGAAGGTACATTTTCTTAAACAAGGCCTAGCAGATCTAGGTGGTTTTGCCGGCAAAGCTCACAATGACAAAGTCACCATCATCATCTTTCTGGCCATCTGAACTCTCATCAGTGGTGTCGTTAAGTGGAATTGAGATGTCACTCTCTTCTGAGCTACTGTAGACAATCACTTTCTTTTGGTGACCAGCGTATACAGCCATGCCACTGGCACGACTCTCAGAAATGTACTTTGCACTAGTTGCTCCGTGCTTGTGGAACCAACTGCCACCTGACAAATGTGATTCCCCCTACATTTCTGCCTTTAAATCAAGGCTCAAAACCCATATGTACACCCTGGTGTTTCCTCCCCATTAACCTCTGCACTACTTACTTACCTCTGCACTACTATATGTGTTTATGTGGATGTATGGGATTTACGTCTTTTATTTTGGTTATTGTTATTTTACCTTCATTGTTTACCTACTGAATGCACTATGTACAGCACTTTGGACAGTGCAAACTGTCATAAATGTGCTTTTCTAAATACATTTTACTTACTTACTTACTTATAACTCACCCAGGCACTTTCGCACAAATCACCCCATCCCCAGAATTTTGGATAATAGGCATGATGCAGCAATTTAGGGCTGACATCGTGCTAACTATATAGACTCAAAGTGTAGCATACCAAAGCACTAAAACATGTGTCAAATGTTTTCAAACGTGTCTATAATTGTTCAGACACAATAATCAAAAAACCTTGATCATGGAAATTTTACTTTGAAAGGCAAAACACAGTTTTTTTAGCTTAAATGTGCTTATATCTTATTCCTTGTGTCTCCCTTCTTTACAGGATGAGTCAAATGGATGGCTCTTCTTAAATATGTGGTCACATTTCCAATTTCTTCCACGGTTTTCTAGAAACAAGGGGTTTTGCAACTTCCAAAATGCACAACTCACCCCACTTTCCCCTACATGAATCAAAACACATATATAATATATTTTGTATTTTAAAAAACAGACTTCTAAAAAGTAAATATATAGTCTTCCAGGAGTCTTTGTGATGCAGTACTTGCAGACCCAGTGCACTACTAATCCTTCTTGCTGCATGTTGCGTTAGGTGTTGCCACCCCTTGTTCGATATATTTGGCCTGCTGATGACATTACTGATGCATTAACAAATGGGTTTACACACTAGCAAGGCCATGTGGCCATAGGTTTCCACCAAGCAGTTATTAGGAGAGGTGTTGTGGGATTTATCTTTTTTCTTCATTTGTGTGACGTTTTCTATGTTTGTCTATGTGCTTACACTCCTTTGTGTCTGTGTTGTACTGCCTTTGTCTGACCAGGTCTCTCTTGATAATGAAACCCTGAGTCTCAATGAGATTACTACCAGAGAGTATTCGGGCCAAAGGAGGGGAAAAAATTAGACAACCTTGTTTTAATTTTCTTGTCCAAAAAATACAGACTGCAGGTTTTGTATTTAGGCTATCTAATGTATTCGTATGTGTTGCAAATTAGAGATGCAAATAAAAGGCTATTAGCCTAAGTCAAACTTGTCTTCATTTTGATGAGGCCCAAAACTAAAGTGATTTTCCACATAGGCTATTCATTAGGGGACTGTCAGACTTAAATGAAATTCTTGAGTGTGGGACTATAGGCATAGTGCTATAAATATAGCAAAGTGACCTATTTACAGTCATAGTGCAAATCAATTAAATGGTACAGTGTTTGAATAGGGAATAAGAAGTTGATAACCGCCTTCGTGATACCAGTTAGCTCTGAGCGAGGGTTTAGATTGTGTTGAACCAGCTCAGTAAAATAGAGCCAGGGTCTGGGTACTACTGGATAATTAATTGAAATCAAAATAGAAAAAACTGAAAACTTCTGTTGGTTTCAAACTAATAACGGACTGAATTCCATGATGAGTGTTGCTGAGCAAAACACAAGCTAGCTATAGGCCGGAAATCAGGAAACATTTAAGCAATACTTTAAGTCTTTCAGATAAAGTTATCTTCAGTCTGTATGAAAAATCATAATATATTATGTCACCTTGAGCAAGACATGGATGTTTTGTAGCTGACCCTGGACTCTGAGCTTACAATGGAGCGGGCCAATCAAAATGGATATTTCGTGTGATCATGCATCCCGATTCAATGAAAGGACAGTGTAATCCTACTGCATGTTGGGATCCCATCTAGTCCCGTATGCAGGGGCGTAGCACCAAATTCTGGGCCCCTATACAAAAAGTCCTGATGGGCCCCCTGAAAAGCGGTCTTACAATACACATGGCTCTCTGAGCCAGACAACTCCACACTATTTCATCTGATGAATGACCAAATCATTACTTTTACCGGTGTTTCCCCCATAATATGTCTTAGTCAAGGTGGTCACTGGCCAGGGTCACAGGAGGCGGCGAACATTTTGGGGGTATTTTGCTCAAAGATGCCAATGCGCACTATAGAAATAAACAACTGTTTATTTGAATACAGTTGTGCAATTCTGTTTGCTATGTGCAGGTATAATTTTACAGACAGTACAAAACACAATTAAAGAAAACTTCTACTGTTTTGGTGCAATAATATGCAGACACACTAAATACAAATAATAGACCATACACTTGTGTAGGCACATCAAGTGCAAATTCAACTTTTTAAAGTTCCTTTATGGATGGGGGGCTGTGATTATTGTGGACAATAGGCCTACTGTGATGCGATAGCCTATAATTCATTAATGGTTATTATTAGCCTACTTGCTTGATTTCTTTTTAAATACAGGTCGTTTTGGAACATGTCTTTCCCAATTTAAAACATAAAAATAAAGCAGCATTGAAAATTCAGAAAAAAAATCTTGTTGGCCTACACTAGCATGCTGTTCTACAAATACAGTCCCCTCCATAAGTATCGGAACAGTGAGGCCAATTCCTTTATTTTTGCTGTACACTGGAAACATTTGGGTTTTACACCAAAAGATGAATACGAGACAATAGCTCGACATTTCAGCTTTCATTTCCAGGTATTCACATCTGGATCCGATACACAACTGAGAAGATATCATTATTTGTAAAGGAACACCACATTTTTAGGCGAGCAGAAGTATTGGAACAGATAGACTTTGAATAAATTTAAGTGAATAAAACATACTATTTTGTCGCAAATCCTTTGCTTGCAATAACCGCATCAAGCCTGTGACCCATTGACATCACAAAACTTTTGCATTCTTCTTTTGTGATGCTTTTCCAGGCTTTCAACGCAGCCTCATTCAGTTGTTGTTTGTGTTAGGGGGTTATTCTCTTAAGTCTCCTCTTTAGCAGGTAAAATGCATGCTCTATAGCGTTTAAGTCTGGAGATTGACTTAGCCAGTCTAAAACCTTCCACTTCTTGCCCCTGATTAACTCTTTTGTTGTGTTTTGGGTCATTATCTTGCTGCATGATGGAGGATCTTCCAATCAGTTTGGTTGCATCTTTCTTTAAATTGGCAGACAAAATGTTTCTGTAAACTTCTGAGTTCATTTTGCTGTTGCCATCATGTGTTACATTATCAATGAAGAATAATGAGCCCGTCCCAGAAGAAGCCATGCAAGCCCAAGCCATGACATTGCCTCCACGTGTTTCACAGATGAGCCTGTATGTTTGGGATCATGAGCAGATCCTTTCTTTCTCCAAACTTAAGCCTTTCCATCACTTTGGTAAAGGTTCATCTTGACAACAACACAGTAACACATGATGGCAACAGCAAAATGAACTTAGAAGTCTACAGAAACATTCGGTCTGCCAATTTAAAGAAAGATGCAACCAAACTGATTGGAAGATGCCCCATCATGCAGCAAGATAATGATCCAAAAAAACTGCAAAAACAACAAAGGAGTTCATCAGGGGCAAGAAATGGAAGGTTTTAGACTGGCCAAGTCAATCTCCAGACTTAAACGCTATAGAGCATGCATTTTACCTGCTAAAGAGGAGACCGAAGGGAGTAACCCCCCAAAACAAACAGCAACTGAATGAGGCTGCGGTGAAAGCCTGGAAAAGCATCACAAAAGAAGAATGCAAACGTTTTGTGATGTCAATGGGTCACAGGCTTGATGCAGTTATTGCAAGCAAAGTATTTGCGACAAACTATTACGGTTTATTCACTTTAATGTATTTAAAGTCTATCTGTTCCAATACTTTTGCTTGCCTAAAAATGTGGTGTTCCTTTTCAAATAATGATATCTTCTCAGTTGTGTATCAGATTCAGATGTGAATACCTGGAAATGAAAGCTGAAATGTTGAGCTATTGTCTCATATTCATCTTTTGGTGTCAAACCCAAATATTTCCAGTCTACAGCAAAAATAAAGGAATTGGCCTCACTGTTCTGATACTTTTGGAGGGGACTGTAACTCAATAGTTGAAATAATAAATACAATGTGTTTTCCCCTTAAAATGCATTTCAAAGACAGTAACAGTGTGGCACTTCTTTAAACTTACTGAAACTTGCAGGGGCCATCACTCTCATGCATTTATCAGACTTTTCTCTGCGCTGTCTGAGCTGATAGATAGGTTGTGTTGACACAGTGATGTGGAGTCTTAAACTGTCCTAGCTTTGCCAGCACTTATTTCTGTACAGCTAAATATCCCCATAGAAACATCGCTGCGTTTATTTTCGCCACCAGTTCAATTCAATGTTGGCTTGTTGCTCCTGCTTACTCTCCCACATACATGCCTTAGTCATGCGTAGGCCCCTGATCTCCTTGCAAGTGTCAGGGGCCTATCACGAGCCAGTCAATTATTTCTTTTTTTGGAATGGCATTGTTCAGGGCCTTCAAAGATCGGGGCCCCACATTTAGCTTGTTAAAAAAAAAAAAAAATAATAATAATAATAATAATAATAATGGCCCCCCCTCCTGCCTTCGCCCCCCCCCCCCCCCCCCCCCCCCCCACGACTGTATCACTTTCCCCCCAGTCCGTCGGCCCTGCCCGTATGTGACAATGAACTATAATAATTCTGGCAAAGAAAGGCAGGGATGATCATGCACTGCTCAGTGAGATCCAAACACTAAAGCCAAAGCTCATCTTTCAAAAAGGCTTCTGTAATTCATCAGCATTCTGCATGTTCATCCATTTTGGTCAAAAAGACTTCAATCTTCCACCACTGTGCACATTCTGATTGTCATCGGCATGGCAGCAGCTCACCAGCTCCAAGGCAAAACACACAGACACTGACACATCTTTCACAAATAATTAAGTTTATACTTTCAGTGTGAGGTAGGGGAACAAGCTGAGCCAATCAAGCTATAGGTCAGAAATAACATTCGGAAATGAGAAATGTTTTTCATGTCCTCGGGTCCCCTTGAGGCATCCCTCGACCAGAGTGGGAGACAGTTTGCATGGACTGAACTGAGTTAAAATTCAGAAACCCAGCTCAATTCCTCTGTTTAGCCATGTGGATCCAGCACTTCCTCTGCCAGACTCCTCTCCACACTCCAAATCACACAGACGCACATACATGCACACAGAGCTACTGCCTTTTTCTGATCATATGCCGTAAGGGACATTACTTTCACTAGAATTTGAATAAATAAATGGACATGCATATAAATTACAATATACGCAGCTCCGTGGCTGGTGTATTCTTTATATTTACAGTTTGTAGTGGATCCCTTTATTCCTGTTGCTGCATAACGTGTTCATATAAAGCTACTTCTGGATTGTTCTATCATTCTGATGAGGCCTTTCTGTCAGGACATTAGGCGCTGTGCCGTGGTGTGGTGTGGACTCCTCTGACCAAAGATGAGAGAAAATGCCAAAAAATCGGTCAAAAATGGTGAAATTTTCATCTTCCATCTGTCGTCATTAGCAGACTACAGGCCAGGTACTCCTGATGTAGTGAATAGGATCAAATGAATCTCTTTCCAGACATTAAAGTAGAGGCATCATCAGTAGAGATGATGTGTCCCAGCAGTACTGCTTCACAGAACCATTCCTGTTCTGATCCATGACCATCTGGAGGCTCTAGCTGTATCCCATTACAGAGACCACATCCTTGGAAGGAAGAAAAAAAGAAAGGAAGATAAAAGTTAAGAAGATGGAGCAACACGTTGCTGTTTTGTTATTTTTTATTTTATTTTATGCCATCTCTGAAAAAAACGCAATGAATCTTGGGATATGTTGGGCCGCGAAGGATACATCTGATGCAGCCTTCAAAACCGTGAAACGAAGGCTGCATTTCTCGGCCGCATATGAGGAGCCTTGCAAGGAGCCTTGCAAATGGAACAACCTTTGCGCGCCGCTATGACGCAATCGGTCTTCAAATGCAGCCTTCATAGACCGCAACCCTGTATTGAGATTCACCCTCTGTCAGCAAGCCTCCAAAGTGGACTTCAAAATGGAAAAAATACCACCTCAAAAATAAGTTTGAAGCAATATAAAATGTTTTTCATATCTTCCAATGGAACAAGTCAAAATTTACCTGGTAAGATGTCTTTGAAATAAAATGCACAAATCAAGCCTTACAAGTTAGAAGAGATCTTGAAATAGTGGGGGAAACTACTTTTTCCAGTATATTTTAGTAGTATAATAAGCCTGTAATGCTCAAAAGCATTTAAAATAATGCTTGGGTGATATTTAGGCATTTTAAGATGAGATGGTATCTTGAAGTTGGCTATAAATACTTTTTATAATTTTTTTTTATCATTTGTTACTTTTTATCATTTGTTACTATAGCTTTTGTGCCAGCCTTGTAATACATATCCATAGCAGCCAGCCAAGTCTCACCTTTATACACCAGTATGCATTGACCTCTCCCTCCCTCACTCTGATGCTGCTCTCACACCTCCTGATATCTGGCCCTCTTCATCTTTGATCACCTGTTTTGGGGCTTCTGACAGCAGGACATGATGTGTTGTAACGATGTCAGGGGACTAGAGTATAGCTGCCTACTCAGGGCCACACTCAGCTGCCATGTTTTTTTTTGCTGAATAGCAGTCTTTAACCTGAACTGGTAAAGCATACCACCACCTCACTACAATCTCCCCTGACACTTCCTTCAGCCCCTTGTCGTGGCCAAGTGCTAATAGTGCTAATAGCCTTTTCCCTGCCATCAAGCTGTTTTTTAAAGAGGGGCGGAGAGGGCCTGCGCTGGTACTTCATTATAGCCCCATTATTGCACGGTGGTGGGTGTTGCATGTCATGCACAAATTAAATCATAAAGCATTTCATATTCTTACTGCCACATGTCATATACCGCAAGGGCTTCAACTCAAGCAAACTTCCCCAACTCCTGGGACACCTTGGATTCCTTGGACTGCATAAAGTGGGATACCATGAACTCTATTTTCAGGGTGCTAATGGGAAACTGGAGTATGTTCCTTTGGATGGATGTTGTACTGACTGACTAACTGTGAAGTGTGTGTGTGTGTGTGTGTGTGTGTGTGTGTGTGTGTGTGTGTGTGTGTGTGTGTGTGTGTGTGTGTGTGTGTGTGTGTGTGTGTGTGTGTGTGTGTGTGTGTGTGTGTGTGTGTGTGTGTGTGTGTGTGTGTGTGTGTGTGTGTGTGTGTGTGTGTGTGTGTGTGTGTGTGTGTGTGTGTGTGTGTGTGTGCAAGCAAGCATATAAGTTTTAAGACTTACTTCCGTGCCCCCTCCCTCCCTGAGGCAACCTGAGCTAATGGCAATTATTTTAGCTGGTGATAGCGATATTCGATTTGTCGAATGCATATATAAGTCAGTATGAAACTTCAACCTTTAAAATAATAATTATAAAGAGGAATAGAGCTGGTGCCATCAGTATATTCATAGCTGTATTTCACGCATGGTGAGTAGAGTGGGGTTTAGAATTTCTGTAGCAGAGATGTTTTGAATATCGATATCAGACATTATGCTCGCTGACACTCTTTGTTGAAGGCCTCTGTCACAGTATGTCTGGAGATGATTGCTCTTACACAGTAAACTTATTGAAGATTGCAACTGTACATTCCAACTGTGTGTGTCTATAACAGAACAAACTCCCAGGCTCCAACATTGGAAGGGTCTTCAAAGTTTGATATGAAAAGTTTGTTCTATCTGCAATTTTACAATTTTTCTCATTACCTCATCAGTAATAATTAGCCGGTAAATGAACAGATGAATGTAGAATACTATTCCCTTCTCTCAGGGCCCAAATCCCCTCTATTAGAGCTGCAGATGGTTTAGTCCTCTACTGCAGTTAAGGGGAGACATGCACAGGTTGTCAGTAGCTCGCTGATGCTTCTGCTGGTAATTCAAATACTTTTAGCTGGTAGTGTCTTTAAAAAAAACTCCAAAAGAACATTAAAACAGCTGTTAAAAAATCCTTCAAAATGACAGCCAAGTCAACACACTGCTTTTACCTGTTTTAGATAGTAAATACTGCTATACAGACGGAACCAGATCACTAGCAGCTTAGCTTAGCTTGGTGATTGGATGGATGGATGGAGGATGGAGGGATGGTGGATGGATGGATGGATGGATGGATGGATGATGGATGGATGATAGATGGATGGATAGATAGATAGTAGATAGATAGATAGATAGATAGATAGATAGATAGATAGATAGATAGATTAGATAGATAGATAGATAGATAGATAGATAGAAGATGATAGATAGATAGATAGATAGTAGATAGATAGATAGATAGATAGTAGATAGTGAGGCTGCCTCTGATAACAGACGGCTTAAAAAACAACAAAAATACATCTTTGTTGTATGGTAGTTTAAGCTACCCAACCAATCAAGTATTTCTAGTAAAATGCCTTGTATCTTGGCTCCTTTTTCTTCTTCATTTTCCATAGTGGCCCTGATACGACATATTATCAAAATTGGTGAGGGGGGGGGGGGGGTGGCTAGTGGGAGCAGGGCCTAAGCTGCACTAGTTGGCTTAAGGGAGGGCCGATCTGCCTGTTGCTGATCATGCAAGGCCTTTCATCTCAATAGTAGGTGGCGAGAAACTGCCAGAAGCTATAAAAGATTCTCTGTCCCGTCACAGAAGTGATGACAGCTTTCGGAAGCTGAAGACTTTACCCTTGAATAGAGATGAGTCATATCTAGACTATGTTTGTCCTAATAGTTTGGAAATATATTCAATTACCTGATGAGGAAGAACAGTTTATCAGCCTGTGTACATGCTGATTAGATGGATTATATCATCAGAAGTGCATGGTTCTCATTGGATCACCTCAAATGATTGTTTTTCCTGTTAGCTGTGATCAAGCAAACCCTTAAATGTTTTGAATCGTAACTTTTCCAGCAATTATACGCTCAAACTGATTGAAACTGATTTGGTCATTTGTTGCACGTTATGATTAGAATTTTGTCTTTGCATGTTTGAATAACCGTCTTCACCATTTAATGTATTTCCATGCATTTTAAAGCTATAGTGCGTACTTATGTCGTCCTTATGAGAATTTTTCTAAGTTATTACAACAACACTCTCTGTGAGTCTACATGTGGTAAGCCTTTGTGATGATTGGGCATGGATTGTATTCCTCTTGCTGTATACGTCCACGTTTATCTTTTGCAGTAGAATCAACAACTGAAAGATTTTGTGGGAGTTTCTTGAGCTCCTGCGCCAGTGTCAGGGGTGACGGTTTGAGAATGCTACAGAGAGAGTTGGTCAAACAGCAACTCCTATTTTTAACAGAGATGACTCAGGGCGGGCTAAACAAGACTCTTCACTCTGCAGAGGTGATACACACGGCGGTTATTCGCAAAAAAATTCTGTGGCCCAATCAACAGACTGCAATGCATGGCTCCACCTTTCGGCACCTTCAACCGTCATATGAGCAGCATGCTCGTGGAACGAGGCTATAGATCAGGCCCACATGAATGACCAAGTCAATTGATTTAGGCTGTTTAAATGAAATACTGACGCAATCTGTCAAGAGCCAGGAACCAGGAAGATGTTGAATTGATTTGACGTCAGTGTAATTTGGATGCACTCATGCTGACCTTGTTGTAAAGATGGCTATGTTAGCAGTTATGTGTGAACAGGTGAGGTGTTTTAAGTGGCATGTTGAAAGTGCCAAGAAATATGTGTGCATTGCATGGATGTTAAAAACCAAAAACCATCTATTCTACAGGACACATCACAACTTTGACTTGTGCCGTGTCTCAGATCTGGTACTTACACACTTGCACGTATAAGGCCTATTTGTACTTATTACGTAGTGCAGTAATTCCTACGGAGTAATGTTCTCAAATCAAACATGACTGTTGTGTTATGGTAGCTGGGGGTTGGACCCAATGCACGATGCTCAACTCAGGTAAGGCAGTTAAAGGTTACTATTTATTTGTATGCTGGGACTGGCGACAGGTGCAGGAATATAGTTAGGCTGGGCAATGTAGTGAGCATGGGCATGCGGAAGACGGAACAGCAGGCAGCAAGCAGGCAGGTGTAATGGCTGAGGCAAACTGCAACGAAAGCAACAGAGACCAGCACTCATAAAGTATCTTGAATTTTCTTTTGTTTATTTACAAGTTATCATCTATGTTGTTCACAGCCTATTTATATTCGCTTAGTATGTGATACTGTGTTGAAAATTACTCATATCGGTGAATTAATGCCTCTTGACATGGTGCATGGAGGGCATAGACATACAGGATATTGCCACTGACCTGGTAATTGCTATTATGTAGAGCTGTGTAGTGCAGCTGGTTTGCATCTAAAGTGGGGTGAAATGAGGAGAGAACTCTTATCAGTGTGGGGTGTGTGTGTGTGTGTGTGTGCGTGCATGCGCGTGCATGTGTGTGTGCTAGACACTTGTGTCATTCCCCTCTTATTTTCCACTCCTTACAGCATTTTGGACTCCATCATGGGATGTGACAGGTTGATGGAAAGGACAGCTACACTGGATCGAAGCGTCTCCTAGAGAAAAGCAATGTCCTTGGAACTATGATGGACACCGTGTATGATTTAATTATCTCTGGAGGGGACATTCTTGGTTAACTGTGTGGGCCTGGGGTCACTGAGGAGCTGTTGACTGCAGGACACAGTTTACTGACTTTATGTGGAAAGCAGATATTTTCGAAATGATGGAGTGAGGGAACAACCACCAGCCTCTGTCACAAGCAGCGCACTCATAGACCTATACTATTTTCACTATAACAGTAAATACGTTTTTTCTTTCACTGTTGCTGCTTGCTTTCTCAGAAGATTTGATCTGCAACAGGGATTGTAGTTCCATTGCACTAGGCTGAAATTGTAGCAGTCACCAAGCGTTGCATGAATTCCAGAAAGTGCGATGGAAATTTAGCGTAATAATGGACCAGAGCCTTTTTTTTAAATGGGTAATTTAGACTTAATAACTGCAGAAATGACTAAATTATATGAAATTGCATTGCAATCTGTCTGTAGTTGCGCAGATATCTTTTATATGGAGCACAGTTTTGGACAGATGGAAAGGTAATTGCCTATCTTCCTTAATGTCCTTCATTTAATCACAGTACTCACTTAAAGTGCTATCTATCTGCAGGTGAGGCTCAGTCAAGATGGCAACCCACAAAAGGTTATTCTTCAAGACTTACAGAACAGTCGCGGACAACAGTGCTCAGTGGTACAGGGTCGGCCAATGGTCAAACACTTTTTATGATTTATGTTATTTAGTGAGGGACAGTGACTAGTATACCACAGGGAGGGGGTTAGCCTTTCTCCTCTGAAAATGTTTAAGTATAGTTCAGCCCTAATACCTTAAGATGTCTAATGTAATGTGGTTTATATTTTTCAACAACTACTAATTATTAAACGTTTCTTTTTATAGTGTTTTTTTCTCATGGGTCAAGCTATTATTATTATTGAATAACTAAATCACTCACAGGACACATGACTGCTGAGATGTGTAAAGAAGCCTTCTGAATTATGTTCAATTAAAGCAATTTCTTTTTCACATCAGCGATTTTCACATCCCATGAATCAGCTGATCTCCAAATACACAAACCAGACTGTGAGTCCACGAGAGGGGGCAGTAAAGGTAAAGACAGGGACAGTCAAATGGTGGCACCTCACCTCACCACACTACACAAAAACCTTCGGCTGATTTTTGGAGACTGAATGTATTCAAGATGAATGGCATGCCAATGCTGCTACCACCACCCAACTGAAACAATTATTATCACAACTTGTATATTATTATTATATATTATATTATTATTTATTATTATTATTATTATTATTTATTATTATTATTAAATTTATTCAAACGTTTTATTCGTGTGATTGGTATTATCATATGCATTTCTGAATACATTCATTCACTCTCCTGCTTGTGACGTTACTACCTATAAAGGAATTATGGGCAAATTCAATTAGATAATGGGTATTCAGCCATGAAAATCCTCTTGGCTCACTCGTGCAGTCTGTTTCGCATGGAATGAATAACGTACCTGGGCTGATCCATAATCATAATTACAGAGACTGCCTATTGGACGGGTGCGCAGCGACTCGCTCCATAAACTGCGAGTATAGCTGTGATGCCGCTCAGTGAGAGCGGAGAGGAGCAGGGAGAGAGAAGACCGCGGCTAAGAGAGCAGAGAGCAGAGGGAGACGAGAGCGCAGAGACGTGTGACCAGTTAGAGTTAACACAGCCGTGATCTGGTGCTGCGTAAAAGGCGCGTTTTTGTTTTTACGCACAGCGAATAGTCCTAAAGACTAATAGATAGTGATAGATGCTTGTGGAAATGTCCACGTAGAAAACCTATACTGTAATCCTGAATTTATAATTTCCAAGATAGCAGAGTATTTAAGTTAACATTCCTCAAGACTATAGGCTTCACTTTTCTGAGACTTTTCAGTTGTTCATTTTGCATTTGACACTGCGATCTTTAACTGTGTTGTGTAAATGATTTAAGTCTACCCAGTGTTTTTTGAGTGACTTTTTGGTCTTACACCAGCAAAATGGATTCTTTATTTAATATTACCGAAAATTGGACCAGCAGCCCCAACGACACACATAACGGGACCGAGTATGTGAACCAGTTTGTGCAGCCTGTCTGGAGAATTGTGCTTTGGGCCATTGCGTACAGTTGTATAGTGATCGTGTCGGTGGTGGGCAACCTTACCGTGATCTGGATTATCATGGCGCATAAACGCATGAGGACCGTCACCAACTATTTTCTGTTGAACCTGGCGTTCGCCGAAGCCTCCATGTCCGCCTTCAACACGGTGATCAACTTCACTTACGCCGTGCACAACGAGTGGTACTTCGGACTGGTCTACTGCCGCTTCCACAACTTCTTTCCGATCGCAGCTGTCTTTGCCAGCATCTACTCAATGACTGCAATCGCTCTGGACAGGTAAACTGTGGGGTTCATTTTTCTTTTAATTACAGAAGAAATGGCAAATAATTGTAAAGTAATTCTGTATTGAAAATGTTCTTAATACTTTGGAACGTATGGTCTAATCCATCACATTCAAAGTGCAATTACCTGAAGGAATTTGAATATTTAGTCAAAGCGCACACACTATCCCCCCCCCCTCCCAACCCTTATGAGGTGTGCTGATCAAATCGACCCGTTATATCATTTTCTTTCAGTCTAAGCCTTTTTTCTGTGAAGAATGTGTGAAAGAAAAATGTGTGTATGTGCTACATTACCACCACACATTTATGTCCCTCATAAGGTGTTCAGTCAGTACACACACATAAACATGCACACACTCACTCACAGAACCCCAACAACCAACACCAGAACCAACAACTTGTTCCTAAATCTATTCCACCAAAGTCTCAATTATAGTGCATTTTGATACACATATTCTTACATTATTACAAAAACAAATGACACTTCCATTATTAAATGTGATCTATCAGAGATTAAATGCAAATATTAATCACAAATTGTATCTTTATTGTTTGGAATTAAGTATAAAGGTCATATACATATGTAAAAGGATTTAATGTTTTTAATTTTATTTATGCAGTGCCTTTAAGACCCCAATAATGTCCCGGGTCAATTTGAGCCGAACAGTACCAGAGGGTCTAAAAAGTGAACATAATACAAGGGTTAATCATGAATGGCAAAACACATGAATATTACAAATATATGTCCATGGTTCAGAATAATAAGTGATATTTTAGAAGAAGGAAAATACTGACACATGAGAGGATGTTGGTGTGTCTTTCACTACAATTGATTATAGCATTAGCAACAGTAAGCAATACAATCAAGCATATCCCTTATGTCTTCAAAGTATATTCTACATGTTTATTTTACAGAATGTCATTGAACGCATCTTGTAGTAATCCACTCTTCAGTCCAAATTGGCTTGTGTGGTACTGACTGTAAAGCGTTCTCAAAAGGTGGACTATTTTTTAAAGAAATATGTGTTAAGAATTGTATAAACTGTCATGTAAACGTCCCTCTTTTCTCAATCAGAAGAGCCATGTTATTTCATATGTGCATTCTGTTGGCTGTGGTCGGTGCATTCGGCCCTTCAGAGACTATATACTGCATAGGGCTGGGGAGATTTATTATGTCTTTATGTGGAAGCTTCTCTTCCTTTCAGTGAACATCCATGATGTGTGAAGGAACCCTATTTATCAATGGGACAGCGACAGCCTCTATAGTGACAATAAGGCTGAATGGAAATCAGAGGCTGCTGGTGTGAGTGACTGAGTGAATGTGCTTGAGTGTGTGCACCTTAGTATGTGTGTGTATGTGTGTGTGTGTGTGTGTGTGTGTGTGTGTGTGTGTGTGTGTGTGTGTTGTGTGTGTGTGCGCGTGCGTGTGCATGCTTGTGTGTCAGAGTATGTGGTGTGTTTGTGCACCTGTGAAAATGTGTATTTCTCATAGTCTTTGTTTTTCTCTCTCTCTGCACCTGTGTATCTGCATATTATTTTACTACACAGGCAAACATGTGTTGTGTGTGTATCTCTCGCCATTATTCTTTCTGTGTGTGTGTGTGTGTGTGTGTGTGTGTGTGTGTGTGTGTGTGTGTGTGTGTGTGTGTGTGTGTTTGCTTGCTTGTGCATGTGTGTAAAGGTGCATCTGTGACAACCACTTTCTACTGTGACCACCATAGACATAGATAGTATATAAAAGGTTACCACACATAACTCTGTTCCCATCCTGCCTGCTGAGGCTCATCCCATCAGTATGTGTCTTTTATACCCCTGTCCCAGGAGATAATGGCCTGTGGTTTGTCTGCACATCTATTTTTCAGCTAGAAAGCCCTGAACCTTTTCCAAAATGAAGTTAACACTTGAGGGCCAGAGGAAGTCAAAACGAAAAGGTGACAGGCCACTCATACTGTACATATCAAGCTAGATTTCAATTCAGGCAAACTTGTCTTACAATAGCTGTCTCTTTTCAATTTAAAATTAATCTGGATGTACTTCCCCCTGACTTTTGTCGCTGCAACACAGAGATGTCATTACAAACCCAGTAGAGAAGCACTTCATTCACACTTACAGCATCATTCTATTTGTGTCTGAGGACAGAAAAAGGTGTTTCAGAATTTCTGAAAATGTAGAGGATGACGTCGGTGGAGGTGAGGGACCCACTGAGACAGTCCCTCGCAGCCCTCTCTCACCGTTCTTTAAAGAAGACAGCTATTTTTCATTCACCACTTACATGCATGTGTTCATCTGATAATTCCCTCTTTTTTCATTGCTGTAATCATTCCTGTGGTGTTCTTGTACTGCAGATTGATCAGCATTAACGTAGCTGATGCCAGTGTGCTGAGGCCTAGATGCTCGCTCCAAAGAAGAGGAACAGAGAAGTTCCTCTTCTTTGTCGTAATGCGCATATCCATGTCGTAAAACCTCTGGGCGAGGCCTCTAAACTGAGAAAATATAAGGGCGTGATATTCAAATTACGATTGTTTTCAGCTGCCGTACTTATCATTAATGGTCTGGCACAGTGGCGGACTCAGACTGTTTGAAGGGCAGGGGCGGAAAAATAAAAAGGGCACATTCTGGACAACATGGGGCCCCACCAGCGCACACAGTGGCTTTTCTAACTTGATGGTGTTTTGTTCCCCCAAAGGAGCCTTTAAGGGGCTACTCACACTAGGGCCGCGGCCCCGTGCCAAAGCTCATTAGCATACTAAAGTCTAGAACGTTTGGCCTAGTGTGACCACGCCAACCGTATTCCAGCACGGAACAGCCCCTTGGCCACGGCACACCTGGGAGAGGTGTGCCGTGGCCAAAGTACAGATGCTAATGAGATGACACGCGCACAAGCAAGCGCACAGGCGACGTTCCTGACGTGAATTTATTAAGGATGCATAGTCCGTTAACGTCCGCTGCCTTACTAGTCGGCACCAGAATTGCCCACCACTTGGACTTGTAGTTAAAATGTGTGAGAATTATTAACGTGTGTGTAGGCCTAGGTGTGGGCTAATAAAAGAGGGAGAGAGCTAAATAGGTGAGCGCAGAAAGCAAAGAAAAAAGGTTTTCGTGTTTACTCACGTTCGTCAGATGATTTTTTTCTTTTTCCTCCCGCAGCTGTCATAATAATGCCTTTACGCATGGCGGTTGAGACGAACCCAACACAACACACAGCGGGACTCCGCGGCCCGGTGATAAGGAAACAGTAGCTACTTTATAAAGACACTTAAAATAACGATCTCTGCCCATACAAAAAGTTCTGACTTTGATTACTTGATAGAGCGATCGATGTGTATAAAACCATCCGGTATGGTCTGATGACGGGCCGTTATATTAATAATAAACAGCGTGCTGCACAAATATGAGACTGTCCACCTATTAGGCTACGTCAAGGCTACATTTTAAAAAAACAATAGCTTAAGGATTCTCGTTGCTCTAATGTGGAAGTGGAATATATGATTCAAATTTGGCCGGATGAAAATATTCACAAACAGTCGTATAGCCTACAAGTAGACTATACGCTCCAAATCCTAAACGCGCACGGTGACGTAGGCAAGGTGCAAATGTGCCCAGGCCACGAGCAGTGTGAGCACGGGCCTGCGGGGGGGAGTAGGGAGGGGGGGAATCGTGCTGAATCTTCCTGCAGCACGGAACAGGCCAACGGCACTAGTGTGAGTGGGCCCTAAGGCAGCGCTGCCTGGAAGGCCCTATCCCCTAACCTTAGCAAGCGCTGCCTTGACGTTCCCATTCGGGGCACTTGTTACATCTCCATGTAGCAATTGTTGGGCTCATTCAATTAAACGGAGGGTCTGGGGGGCCAAATTAGCTTCAAAGACACTGTTTCCCCTTATTCTAGCGACTTTATAAACACCAAAATTAGTTGTTCACATCATTGTGCACTTTCACATTTTAGCCAAAGAAAGGAGGATGCCTTGCTGCTTTCATCTTTACTAACATTTAAGTAAAAATTAGACTGGAGAAAATTCAATGTGCCGCTACCATACAGTCTTTGACCGCTGACAGCCAGCTACGGAAAAATTTAAGGAAGTTTTCCTTCATCTTGAGGTGATAGCTGACTATTATCGTCTCTCTTGCATGAAATGACCTACACTTGAATGATCTTGAATGCTCAAAAAATGTACATACATTTTAAACGGATTATGCAAAAAGTTTTTCTAACTTGGCATCTAATTGCGCTTTTCCACTATAGGTACTGACATACTCTTAATCCGTTTTTTTTGCGTCGTTATCCAGTGGAGATTTAGATACCACTCGATGTAGCTGTTTGTCATAGCCACATGAAAGCAACGCCTCTTTCGCATTCCCCGTTCGTTAGCTACCAAAGAGAAGAAAACGTCTGCTAACCACAACATGTTTTTTTCGGTTTACCATATTCTTGCTCCAGAGGGCACATCATCATCATTTAGGCCTATTGTATGGAGGGGCAACCTAAGGCACTCAATCACTTTTGTTCACATGTAAAGGGCAGCCAATAAGGCACTTTCTCTCATTTTCACCACTATAGAGGGCACTTTAGCAACACTTTTTCAACCATGGGGGCACCAGACGGGCAGAAGGGCACTAGAAGGGCACCAGAAGGGCACTAGAAGGACCAGACGGGCAGAAGGGCATCAGAAGGACCAGACGGGCAGAAGGGCACTATCAGGGCACTAGAAGGACCAGACGGGCAGATGGGGACTATCAGGGTACTAGAAGGACCAGACGGGCAGAAGGGGACTATCAGGGTACTATAGGGGGCACTAAAAGGGCACCAGACGGGCAGAAGGGGACTATAAGGGCACTCATCACGGAACCTCATCGAATTTTCTTGTTCTAGAGGGCACATCATCATAATTTATTGTATGAAGGGGCACCCAGAGGGCACCTAATCATGTTTTGCACGTGAAAAGGGCAGCCAATAAGGCATTTCCTCTCGTTTTCACCACTCTTGAGGGCACCGTAGCGTGCTTTTTCAACCATTGAGCCCCCCCCCCCCCCTGAGTCCGCCACAGGTCTGGCACACGCTGAGATTGGCGAGGAACAACTGTTTGATAAATCCCACGTGATACCTGGCATAGGGTGATATTTGCGCCAGAATAAGTTGTTTGGTGCAGTGGGGAGAGTATGACTGAATGAATTACCCTCATCCATTTTGTTCTGGTCTTCTGTGTGGCTGACAGTGATTGCTCCTCTTGTCCGAGTGGTTGAGTCACTGATGATCACTTTCCCTATAGTTCAATCTTGATTCATTTCCTGAAATTATAGATTCCTGCATACCTCAGAAAAGACTGTTTGAAATTACAGACACTGAACATCCAAAATGACCAGGCATGGAGAGGCATAAGTGTGCATCTTCAACGGCCCCTTTGAGTAAAGCATCTCTTGATTGGACATGAGAGACGTGAAGATTAGCATATGTACTGCGTGTGAAGTGCAGGCATCGTAGCATAATGATGTGAAATCTAACAGCTACATTTGGACCTGCTAAAAGTTATTTAGTGAAAATAAAAAGGGCAGCAACAATCTTGGAGAAGACTTGATGTGCAAGAATACGATGTTTGTGGCCATAAAGGAGACCCAGATCCTTCTATTACTCTGCAGATAGGTGAAACTGCAGCTGGTCCCTATACAGTATAAAAACCAATGAGGTAAAATAAGACAAAAAATACATATACATCAGATTGTCTCTTCTCTTTAAAATGATTTTACTAAAATTTCAGACGTGCTTTTGTGGAACTAAATTGTGCAATTCTGACAGTTATTGCACATCATACAACAATTGACACCTGGTTGGTCGGGGTTTACAGCCTGCTATAAAGACGTCTTCTTAGTATGAACGTTGTTGTTGTTACTACTACGGTAACCACAGTTGTCTCCAAATCAATGATAACACAACACATCATTTAGCTGGCACTTTCATCTAAAGCAACATACAGAGTGCATTCGACCATGTGGGTACAACTTATAGTTGCAAGAATCCTGCAAGTACCTCAAATAAGCAAATTATTCAAATGCTACATTTAGAAACAGTAGAGATACACTTTTTTTTATGTTGCTGCGGATTTTAGTATGCGACGGAAGATGTGGAAAGTTTCTGCTGTCCATAAATCAATAGGCAGTTAGGACAGAAAACTGTCAGTGTCAGCGTCAAATTCCAGCAGCCAGCAGTATGTAGTGCAGAATGCATAAGAGTGGTGAAGTGTAGGAGAACTTAGGTAGGTTGTTGAAGGCTAGCCAGACTGACACATTCTGGATGAGCTGCAGAGGTTGGTTAGTGTCGTGGAAGTTTTTAATCAGTTAAACCTTGTGGGAATAAATGAACTAAATATAAACAATTTAATAAAAGTAGATAAAACAACAGAGTTACAGAGTAAAGTTTCCAACCTGCATGGTCAGCCCCCGACGGGACTGACCCTATCTTTTGGTCAGACAGGGATTTTAAAGGCCCCCTTCAACAACGGGGGTGTCAACTAACAGATGGTCAAACAGGTCTCAGGGGTTTATTGTGGTCATTGTGGTTTATTGTGGTCAGCCACAATAAACCTTAAATTAGTTTAAGCAACTGTTGTCAGCACATTTCTTAGAGGAAATGCACGTGTTAAACTGATGTGATATACATATAGAAAAACAGATCAATACGATGGTTACAAATAAATTTGCCCTCACAGTTAGCACATGTGTGATGGGCACACCTACCAAGAGCTAGCTGCAATTGTTTTCTTCCACCAGTTTTCCATTCGCGCCATCAAATGACATCTTTCCGTCAAACACTTATCAGCACAGCGCTCGTGGTCTAACATCCTAGAGAAACACAGAGCACTGCTGTTTCTCTTGCTGCTGTATGAGTGTTTGTAGAACAATCAGTCAAGGACAGGTTTGATAACGGGTGAGAAAAGTAAGGAGGTCAAAAGCAGAAGTTCTACCTTCTTCTACAAAGTTGTTAAGAAAGTTTCTCAGCAGAAGGAGGATAGGGAAGTGCAGGGATCAAAGAGGCAGGAGAAAATATAAAATGATTTTCTTTATTTTTTTATTTTGTGAATTGAAAAGGAGGGGTGAACTTTGAATTGAAAGAGAGAGTTTCCAACCGCAGATATGGAGGCGGAGGAAAATAAGAAAAGAAATTGATAGGTGAGGAGTTCTTCAGGGGGCCTGGATTTCCACCATTTGGTTTCAGCTGCCCTTAGGCTGGCGGAGGGAGGCAGACTGAGGCAGACAAATCTTGAGCTGCAGGGCCGAGGTGAGATGACAGAGAAGAGGAACAATAGAGGAGAGAAGAGTGGAATAGAAAGAGAATAGTGTCTGGGGGAGAGTCGGGTAGCAGGAGTGAGAAGGAGTCAGGACAGGGCAGGGATATTAGGAAAGATGAGGCAAGACACCAGGGAGACAGTTAGCAAAGGTTGTGTCGGACAGGGACAGCATGTCTAGAATAGAGAGAGAAGGAGAGAGACAGAGAGAGAGAGAGAGAGGAGGAGAGAGATGGAGAGAGAGAGAGAGTGGTATATGAAGACGTGATCAGATATGAGGGGTTGCATAGAGGTCAGTGGTAGAGCAGTTTCCTGGTGACTGTAAGGTTGAGTTGGTTACAAGCTTTGTGAGATGATGGGGAGGGAAAGAGTGAACAAACAAAAGAGGATGTTAAGAAATAATGCAACATGTTTACTTCTTTGTCTGAATGCCAACGTAACTGAGAAGCACAAACTGAGAGCATATTGGATGAGGGACCTCTAATGCCTTGTTTCCACTGTATGGTTCGGCACGGTTTGGCAGGGAACGCTAAACCTAGATCTGGCTTTCACCAATAAATTCAATGAAGGAACAACGCCAAACAATAAATCAAGAGCTGCATGCCAACGTTCTATCTCTTAACACAAGACTCTTCACTCGTACTGAGGTGACTACACTCGGCAAATTAT
This sequence comes from Ammodytes dubius, assembly GCA_026122265.1. NCBI lineage: Eukaryota > Metazoa > Chordata > Actinopteri > Uranoscopiformes > Ammodytidae > Ammodytes > Ammodytes dubius. The sequence goes on from CM047507.1 coordinate 5,147,446, forward strand.
CACAGGGAAATGATTCTGTCGACCGATCAACAGACTGCAGTGTATCTCCACCCTTTTGGGACCCTTTGGAACGGCTTGGTACCTCAACGAAAGGTTGACAAAGAGTAGGTGCGGCATGTTCGCATTATTTATGTACTCCAGTGATTTTCAAACTGGGGTTATGACAGGGGCGCACGGATGAATATGTGAGAAAAATAAAAAATAAAACGGGCTGTGTGTTCATGTGATCGGCGATAGTGTATTACAGAACAGTTGCGTTCGGAGCGCAGAATCTAGGTTTATTGTATGCTCCTGATGAAAATCACACAACACATTAATTGTGTTTAGTAACAATATTCATTAATTTAGGCTGTATTTGGCTGTGACACAAAAAACATGACACGATCTGAACCGTGAGTTTTGTGATCCATTGAACCCCTACTAGCAAGCAAATCATGGAAACAGTTTGTGAAAGTACTGCCAGGTAAACGTAAAGCAGAAGATGAATCCACAACAAATGCAACAACTACCAAAACAAAGACAGTAACAGATAACAGTTAACAGATAACAGTGGCAGTCTCACAGCTGCAGCCCCCAATTTGAGAAGATCTGCAGAAAAGAGCAAGCCCTCACCAGACACTGAACAGGAAATACACTGAAAAGAAGTGTTATTCTTGCAGAGAAAATGTCCATGTTTTTGTTTATTCTCGGGGGTTCGTAAACTTGCCAGTTTTGTGTCGAATTTTGAGAAAAGCTGTTAAATGTTGACTTTTAATACTTCACTCTGGAAGTGCCTTATTCTTATTTCAAATTTTCAATAACATTTCACACCCTGAAGTGGTAGTTCTTTACTAATTACAGACAATGTTTTATATCAATTATATATGAGTGTGCAAGAAAAAGGACGTGTCTAAGATTGTGTTTATGTTGGGGGGAGGGGGGAAATTATTATTATTTTTGTACGAAAAGGGGGGGCCCTGCAGAAAAAATTGGGCCTGACGACCAGAGTATAACTAACAGAGCTCGACAAATTGAACATTGTCGATAGGTATTGGTACATTTCAGTGGGAGTTGTGAAGAGAATAAAGAGCCCCTCTTTCACCAAAGGGAATCACAACTTGCCTCCACTTGCCTGTACCTCTCTGAGCGAGTACATGTTGGCCCTCACACTGCAGACGAGCTATTACAGTAACACATGATAGAGTGATCGGCTGAGCAGGCTGGAGCAGGCCAGCTGAAATTAGCCAAAGCACAGAGGCAGCTTGTAGCAGTCAGACCAGGTCAGAGATGACAGATGACTTACTGCACAGCGCGTGTCAACAACAGCTTATGGTGGCCTCCTCTCCAGCTCTCTCACCTCCTTCCTCTAATTTCCACTTCCTCCTCTCCCTCCTTTATCTGCTGTCCCCAGAGGGATCATCATGGCAAGTTATTCTGGCTGGCCTCTGCCACCGTTCACATTCTGCTTTCTGCATGAAAGTGTGAAGAATGAGTTTTTGCAGTACACAATAGAATATGTGATGTGTGGACACGGGAACTTTTTTTAAATAGACGTATGAATTTTTTTTTTTAAAATCTTACCATGACCGTTTCGGGGCTGCTTCTTCTCATCTAATCAGAACCCTTCCCTAAGCACATCCTTAACACACCAAACCAATAGATATGGATGGGTGATGGATGGATGGATGGATGGATGGAGGACGGACGGACGGACGGACGGACGGATAGACAGATAGATAGATAGATAGATAGATAGATAGATAGATAGATAGATAGATAGATAGATAGATAGATAGATAGATAGATAGTAGATAGATAGATAGATAGATAGATAGATAGATAGATAGATAGATAGATAGATAGATAGATAGATAGATAGATGGATGTATAGGCAAGAGAGTGATCGCACTGATCTTCCTCAGAGGCATGTAGTTGTTTGGGTATCCCTGGTCTGATGTCCTTCCTATTGCTGAACATGTTAGGTGTATGAGCAGGTCCGGTCACTGCACATACAGGACAATGTGCATGAGGAGTTCTTGCCCCTACGTGAGCACCAACACATTTCCACCGTTCATTTCACTAGGAGGATTTTAGGAAAAAAAGTCAGAGCTGCTGCCTCTGTCTATCCACATCCATCAGTGTCAATGTCACGCACGCATTTAGATAATTCTATACAGCTGCCTCAGAGCCATGTCACCATCGGAGCGGATAAACAACACTCCAATCAACACCTGTCATCTCTCCTGTCACAATACAAGCGGGCTAGAGACATGGCTGTTAAGCTGGTGGTGCTTTGCCTATAAGGGCACTTGGCCAACTGGTTGATGTTAATATTGATGTGATGCTATCTTTCACCCAATGTTGCTTTATTGATCTTGCTGAGCAGTTGTTGTTTTAATTGTTTATCATGAATTGAAGAAAAATATGTATCTTCAAACTTCTCCAGCAACTTGGGCTTAGGCTAAAGTCTAAATATTGATTAAATATACATCCAACACATTGGTGTAACAGCTATAGTCTTTTAATTTGACACACCTTACTTTTGAAGGGCTACTTAATCCAAATCTGAGGGTCTTGCTTCAAACTTTGAATTTGATACATTTAAATTACTGATATGATCTGGTTTTAATACACAGATATAGGCTCTGCAACAGGTGTGTAAACAAAGGGTATGTACACAAAGGGGGGGGGGGGTCATCGTAGCCGTTTACAGAGCCTAGGATGTGTATTTACACTGGATTTTACTTCCAGTGCACACACACTATGGTGGGTCGTGAGGAGGTATTCACTGATTTTGTCAAAAAGTGATTGTAAAACATGCATTCTCCAGAATCGCTGACTCCACCTTTAATTGTTGGCCTACCACAATAAAAAATATATTAGACAATTAGACAATGTTTGTTTATGTAATGCCGATACATCTAATATCCCCTGAACAGCCACAATACTGATCCTTGCTATTGGCTGGGGATATCTCTTTGAGCGATTTTAATATGTTATATGTTTCAAGCAGCACATACTGTATTTACCACAGGATTAGACAGAACTCATCATCTTTTACATCAGTGGACACATAAGAGCATGTCTTTGTGCAAACACACTATCAGGGAAGAGGTGAGACTGTGGAGTGAGTGTAGAGACGGATATTGGTTTTGTGCCGGACATGGGAGTGTCTGCTGGTTATTGATGAGGCTGAAGGACTTCTATTTTTGCATGTGGACAATAACGGATACAACAGTGACAATCCCTTAAATTACCCACCACCGAGGACACACACACACACACACACACACACACACACACACACACACACACACACACACACACACACACACACACACACACACACACACACACACACACACACACACACACACACACACACACACACACACACACACACACACACACACACACACACACACAGTGGCACTCCCCAGGCTATGCCATCTTCGTCCAGCTTATCTCCTCGGTGTTGATGCGACTTTTATGCAATCAACTGCAAAACGACAACAGCAACAACAACAACAACAACCCCTGAGAGACCAATAAACCAGAAGAAACACTTTCGTGATCAAATTTCCACAAGCTCCTTTTGCAAAAGCAATTTGTGAACAAAAAAAAAGCAGGAAGGAAATAAAATCATTAGCAGGCTTGAGGCAGGTAATTTTATCTGCTGTCACTTTAGTCGCTTCATTCTTAATCAACATCGTCTCTTTAGGAAAGTAGTGTATATTGCAGCCTCATGGTGATTATATATCGAACCGCCACACTGCCATGTGTTAGTTGAGCTGCTCTTTGTGGGTATACTGTCTTTGAAGGTGTGTGTCACCCATGCAATACAGTGGTGGTGCCTGCCGCTTTGTGAGACACTCTCCTATTGAGAGGAATCAGATCGCCCACAGACTTTATAGATTTCCGAAATCTTACAGGTGAGCTGTCCAAGATGTGACATGAAAGGACAAGCACAAGCAGAGCTCCCCCACAACAAATCCATACAATTGAAACACCTCTCAGCAGCAGTCATGTGTGTTGGGACGAAGAAGGCAGGGACGACAGACTGTTTTTTTAAAGGTGAATTAAACCAGTGTTCTGGAGAAGCTGGAGTATATACATTATTCTCTTATTCACAAGCAAAAGAGTTTATCAAATAGAACTAATATAATGGGCTTGATGTCAAAACACACTGATACTGGATACAAGGTGGAAGCTTTTAATATGCTCAAGCAGACGTCGACCATAATAGAGAGATCTTGCATATAATTCTTATTCTTTCTTAAAGCGGCTACGAGGAACTTTTAAATATATTTTAAACAGCCTCATTTTCCCTCTGATAATCATAAATTATACCTTTAACAGCAAACGAGACCATCAGTTCAAAGAAAGACGTTTTTATGTAGTTTTTATTACTGCATTTGGTCTGGTTGCACACGCAGTCCGATTTTCGGCTTGCACATGCAGGCTCTATGGTCACATATTGGTATTGGTCGCAGAGTTCAGTGTGGCGCAGCAACGCGATTGGAGAAACCTATCCCTCCAGGTGAGAGAAGGGGAGCCTTGTTTGAGACAGTTATTTGTCATCATAATGGCTGGTAACGGGGCAGAACCATCACAGACAAAAAGAAAATTCAATGAAGAACAACTAAAAGCTAGAGGGTGATAGACGGGGGGAGGAGGGCGTTGCCAAGCAATGTGTAAACAACTTAATGGGAGTGAACTAGTCCTGCAGTGTTTACTCCTAAGTGAATGAACGGTACTAAAACAAAGTTTACTTTGCTACATCATCATCAGAGGCCTGTTTCAGGTAGCTGGTTTTGAGGCAACCCAGAGTTTGTTCGCTCTGAGTTAGTGGAAACTCTGGTTTTCCGTTTCAGGTAGCAGGTTCAGCGCAACCGAGAGTCAGTTACTGCGGCAACATACGCCATGGGTCTAACCTGCTCGGGAGGTGGTTAGACCTACCCTGAGTTTATTTTCACTTTACGCTGCAGCTCCGACTGAAGAAAGAGTGTCACTGTCACACGCGTCCCTGTACAGTTTGAAGCAAAATCACTCCATAGAAATTTCCATCGGGATGTCTTTATCATGTACTGATGATTTTACGTTTGACCGATCATTTATCTGATCAGTAGCCTTGTTCTCAGCCCTCGGTCCGTTCATACAGGCGGCCACCTTACACATCGTGACATGCTCTACATTCAGATTAATAAACCTATTTGTATTGTATGTTATTTAACGTCTGTGCCACTGAACAGATTTATGTCAGGTGGATTCATGTAACGCTGCGGCTGCACGCGATCGTTAGTGTTCACTTGTGCGATCCTAAAGTCACAGACTAGCCTCGTTAAATAGCCTAATAGGGATATAAAAATTATATAATAATTTAAACTGTTATCACTTGAGGAAAATGGATCTGGTAATAATTCAGGCTCTTAAATGGAAACTGTCACCTAATGTGTCTGTTTACTGCACAGTATTAGGCTATAGCTTGCCAACATATTATACAGCGATAAAACACTGTCAGCAATGCTGTGCTGCGCCAGCTTAATACTTTACTGCTGATATGCGTAACTTTTAAAAATAGACTATGGCTTCTCATACGGAAGCGAAATGATTCTCTTGAGAAAAAATGTTTGCTCTGTTTTTTTTCTGAATTGCAGAGGAGATTAGATCATGTTATGATTAGATCATGTTATGCGACAATATCCCCATTAATTCTGAAACCGAAAACCCGGAGTTGCTTGTCAACCCTGCGCTCTGAGTTGACCAACTCAGAGCGCAGGATTCAACTCAGAGTATGTATAACCAGCTACCTGAAACAGGCCTCAGATGACCATTATTCATCTGAAATAGTCATTATTTACAACAACATAAACACATTACCATCGTGATCCATACTGCCGTCTCTCGTTCATCCGCTTTCTGTGAGGACACGTAATCTTTCAGCTCTGTGCGAGTGGTTAGTGACACTGCATCAACTCATTGCAATCAGATGTGTGTAGCACTGACTGGCATTAGTTGATGCTGTGTCACTCACTAACCACTCTCACAGAGCCGAAAAGAGTCTGTGCCCTCACACTTTCAACACGGACATGCACTATATTGCGTCCTAATCATTTGACACTCGCACCGGCCAGCACACGCTAGAAAACAGCTTTACGACAGCTGGCGTCGTAAAAATCCTACCGTTTTTGTCCTAAGGGGCCGCCAGCCGCCAAAGTTCCTCGTAGCCACTATAAGGAAAATGTAATGTTTAATTATGTTCATCTGTTGACCGAGCCATTTTCATGAAGAATTTCCACTCTTCTATTTGTTTTCCATGGATTCTAGTTTTGGCCTATATTAGGGAGAACAATGTCAATGCCCCCCTTGTCTCATATTATGAACAAATCATTTGAAACATTCAGTACCAGTGCAGGAAGTGTGACATTCATTTAGTGTGTAAAATGTACGTCATGGTGATGGAAAGCATTAGCTCCTGTAATCTTGGGTCTTTATTTACTCCATGCATGACAGTGGTATCAATCTCCTCCTCCTCTATCTTTTGAAATCGGTAGTGTGTGTGTGACTTCTCAGACAACAGAAGTTGATTGCACATCTAAATCCCATCCTTAAGAATAAGTTATTTCTAACTTTAGTGACATGTAAATGTTAAAAACCTAATTAGATTCAATAAGAGATTTATAAGGATTTGGATTCCATAAACAGATTACCACTAAAGGTGCGAACACACTAGGCATTTTACACGCGTAAGATTTACGTGCGTAACGCGGCTAAAATGTTGCTTGATCATTTTGTGTCAAAAATGGTTGTACGCGCGTAATGTGCCTAGTCTACCTACCGATATTGTATTTCCCCTAATCAACCATGGCTGCGATCAGATTCGACCCGACACAATAGCGTGCATGTCCGCACACAAACAAAAACAACACGGCCAACAACTGTGCCAAAAGACAAACTGAACAGCACAAATAGCCTAGCATTAAAACAGCATTGCATATTCACGGCAGCTACATAACAAACACAGTTACAGCAGCATCGGTGCACGGCGGCACAACATAAAGCCAAGTAGCCAACATTAGCCTACCTGGCTGTGACAGGGGACCGTGGCTGGCGTAGATCAACGGACATAGCTGTCATGTTTGGGTTCATAATATGAGGCGCTAGCCGCCCGCACACAACAGGGTGAGTTAACTAATGCTATACGGCGCTAACTTGTTTTATCGGCTTAAGCACAGCCGCACATGTTTACTGAATTAACCAGGAAGTCCATTCTCCTGGTTTACTCTCCCCACGTTTTCTATTCCCGAGCTGCTGTCATACAGCACCGGCTCGGCTGCCTGCAATACATTTTCCTCCTCGGTGTCTCATCAGCCTCTGTGTACAGTACACTGTCCGTCTCTCTGCCTGTGACGTCGGGTCAAGCTCAACGCTGATTGGCCAACGCGGCTAATCGTCTCGCGTAGGAGCAACAAAAGTTCAATTTTTTGAACTCCTCGCGTAGCATACGCGCGTAATATATACGCGCGTAAAATATACGCACGTAAAATATACGCGGCTAACGCGGCTAAAATGTTGCTTTAGCGCGAGTGACGCATTTACGCGCCCTGTACGCGCGTAAACCAATGGTTCCCTATGGAAAAGGGGCGGATTTCATACGCGTCTGTACGCGTGTAAAGTGCCTAGTGTGTTCGCACCTTAATAGCTGCTTCGATAAAACGCCTTAAAACCCCCCAATTTAATCCCCAAAACCGATAAAAGGTAGAGTCAGTGATTCTGGAGAACGCTTGCTGTCAAAATCCCTTTCTGTCAAAATCAGTATTTTACTGTGCGCGCTGTTTTTGTCTCTGAACAAAAATGTACTTTTGATATAGCCTAGACTCTGTAAACGGGCAAGTTGCTAGCTACGGTGAGCCTCCTTAATTTACATACCAGTTTACAAAGCCTAGGCTGCGTACCCTAACACCAGATATTTCTTTCAGCCAGACACATTATGGAGAGGTAGCAGATGTTGAGGTGATATTCACTGATATAGACAAAAAAGGATTTTGACAAAAATTAATTACTGACTCCACCTTTAAGTGCGATTTTCATGACTAAACCTCTCCTGTTCTCTGGTCTCTGGTTCTATGATTCTTAGCACAGTGCTTGCATGCCAGCATAGCAGGGGTTCTGATGATTTGGGCTTTGGCGCGCGCTGGGTCGCTGCCCTCTGCAGGTGCCTGTTTGATTCAGACATCAACGGCCCAACTATGACTCGCATGATGAAAGGCTACAAGACTGCTAGCGCTGTGTTGAGCAAATGCTGTTATCTCCCTTTCTCAGCAGACCGCTGGCAGCGTTTGATTTCAAAGGCCTCCTCCTGTGTCAATTTAGCACCTTCAATTGGGTTATTAGTGGGATTAAGCCTTTAATTAGACCTCTTTAACAAAGGTGAGCATTTCACTGGAGAGCTTTGCCTAAAATGGAGCCAACAAAAATAATATAAACGCTGATATTAAGGCTCTGAAGACAGTGTGCAGTACAGTACATACTATACAGGTAAGCATATCAATATTTGAGTTCATTAACACGTCCCTGAGAAATGTTTATCTGCACAAACCCTGAAGTGTTGTATGTGCTGCAGAAAACATTAGCCTGTGCCAAATATGATGCCATATACAGTCCCCTCCAATAGTATTGGAACAGTGAGGCCAATTCCTTTATTTTTGCTGTAGACTGGAAACATTTGGGTTTGACACCAAAATATGAATATGAGACAAAAGATCAACATTTCAGCTTTCATTTCCAGGTATTCACATCTGGATCTGATACACAACTGAGAAGATAGCATTATTTGTAAAGGAACACCACAATTTTAGGTGAGCATAAATATTGGAACAGATAAACTTAAAATCAATTTAAGTGAATAAGACTTAATATTTTGTTGCAAATCCTTCGCTTGCAATAACTGCATCAAGCCTGTGACCCATTGACATCACAAAACTTTTGCATTCTTCTTTTGTGATGCTTTTCCAGGCTTTCACCGCAGCCTCATTCAGTTGCTGTTTGTTTTGGGGGGTTACTCCCTTCGGTCTCCTCTTTAGCAGGTAAAATGCATGCTCTATAGCGTTTAAGTCTGGAGATTGACTTGGCCAGTCTAAAACTTTCCATTTCTTGCCCCTGATGACCTCCTTTGTTGTTTTTGCAGTTTTCTTGGATCATTATCTTGCTGCATTATGAAGGATCTTCCAATCAGTTTGGTTGCACCTTTCTTTAAATAGTCAGACAACATGTTTCTGTAGACTTCTAAGTTAATTTAGCTGTTGCCATCATGTGTTACTGTGTTGTTGTCAAGATGAACCTTTACCAAAGTGATGGAAAGGCTAAAGTTTGAAGAAAGAAAGGATCTTCTCATGATCCCAACATACAAGCTAGTCTGTGAAACACGGTGGAGGCAATGCCATGGCTTGGGCTTGCATGGCTTCTTCTGGGATGGGCTCATTAATCTTCATTGATGATGTAACACATGATGGCAACAGCTAAATGAACTCTGAGGTCTACAGAAACATTTTGTCTGCCAATTTAAGGAAAGATGCAACCAAACTGATTGGAAGGTCCTTCATCATGCAGCAACATAATGACCCAAAACACAACAAAGGAGTTAATCAGGGGCACAAAGTGGAAGGTTTTAGACTGGCCAAGTCAATCTCCAGACTTAAACGCTATAGAGCATGCATTTTACCTGCTAAAGAGGAGACTGAAGAGAGTAACCCCCTAACACAAACAGCAACTGAAAGAGGCTGCGGTGAAAGCCTGGAAAAGGTATCACAAAAGAAGAATGCAAAAGTTTGGTGATGTCAATGGGTCACAGGTTTGATGCAGTTATTGCAAGCATAGGATTTGCGAGAAAATATTACATTTTATTCACTTACATTTATTTTAATTCTATCTGTTCCAATACTTTTGCTCACCTAAAAATGGGGTGTTCCTTTACAAACAATGATATCTTCTCAGTTGTGTATCAGATCCAGATGTGAATACCTGGAAATGAAAGCTGAAATGTTGATCTATTGTCTCATATTCATATTTTGGTGTCAAACCCAAATGTTTCCAGTCTACAGCAAAAATAAAGGAATTGCCCTCACCGTTCCAATACTATTGGAGGGGACTGTATATGCATGAGGACAGCCTCCACAGTTGGAAGTTGCCAGCTAGTGTTTTAAAACTAAATTCCTGTTAATGTTTACAAGGTCATTTGAAGTTATTCATGCACTCCATCGCCCATCTCTCTAATCAGGAGCGTGATTATGACAATATTAAATGATTACCCAAATGCACAGGGGAATAATTTAAACAGATTTCTGCTTCATTACAGGCACTATTTATTATGTGACTAGTTTTGGTTTTGCTCCAGAGGGCATACAATCCCACCCCATTAAAAGTTTTACCCATAAAAAGTATTTTGGCAAATCATAGCTTACTGTATAAGTTAATGTTTCAGATGAAAGTGTGCGGCAATTCTTGCATCCTTGTTCAGTGTGTACTTTGCGTTACCCTTGAGGAACTCTATTTTAAGTTTATGACTCAGTCTATCACACAAGGCAATTTCTTACACTTTGCTTATGGGGCCTAAACAACGTTTGATAGCACACTGGACAATGAATCCTCCATATGTAACTCTTCATCCTCCCCTCCAGTCTCCCTTAAAGTATTAAATAAATACAATTCTAAACACAAGCGCAATGTAATAGTGTTATGTAGATGACTTACAGTGCTGAAGATTGTGTTTGAAGCAACCTTTTAAATTTAATAGATTTGACTGATTTGAAATCAGACGAATATAATCCTTGTCCTTTTTTTTATAATATTTTTTTTTGACATTTTCAAGCTTTATTAGATAGTGCAGAGTTGAAATGGGGAGAGAGAGAGAGAGACAGAGAGAGAGAGAGAGAGAGAGAGAGAGAGAGAGAGAGAGAGAGAGGGGGGGGGGGGATGACCTGCAGTAAAGGTCCACGGGTCAGACTTCAACCCACGAGCACTGCAACGAAAGCCTGAGCCAACATGGTGACTCCACCTTTAATAGGTAGTCCTCCGGTTCTATAGTCTCATCACTGTGTCTCTCCCCCCCCACCCCCTCACCCCCTTGACCCTCTCTCTCCCTGCAGGTACATGGCCATCATCCACCCCTGCAGCAGCGCATGTCGTCCACAGAGACCAAGGTGGTGACAGGGGTGATCTGGATACTGGCTCTGCTCCTGGCCTTCCCCCAGTACTACTACTCCACCACGGACCAGCTCCCCGGCCGAGTGGTGTGCTACATCGACTGGCCCGAATACAACGTGTGCGACTTCAAAAAGATGTGAGTCTCTCTCTGGGAGGGGGGGAGGGAGGGATCAGCTATTCAAACAAGTCAACAAGCGCTGTTAATTGCTTTGGAATCGAAAGCAAATGTGGGCCGATGCTGTGTGTATGCAGTGTAAATGAGAGAGCGGAAGTCTTTTTAATGGTTTGTAGTGAATAAATAGAGAGAGAATCTGATTTCTTTTTCAACCCAAAGGCAAACAGATTAAAGTGAGACGGACGACAACACATACTCATGCTGAATAATAAATCAGAGGTATTTATTCATGAGTTCAAGCACATCTTATATTATAAACAATTTTTGTTTTTTTAAGTAGTTTATAAAAAATCTTAGGTTTCAGTATAAAACGATTGGCATTTAAAGTAGAAAAATATGCTGCTAGCACTGGAGAAAACCTTGGCCCATTCAGTTCCATACGATTCCTTGTCTGTTCAGTTCTTTTATAAATGGGTGCACTTCAAGTCAAAGCTGTGAACTACGATTCCCACTTACTGCTTTTCACACTCAGGTTTAGCTCAATAACATGTGTCCACACCTCCTACCCTCACTTCTATCAAAGCACATGAAAAAAACCTGAGTCTGAGAGCACTGAGGTCAACTCCTCTTTAAATGCCAGAGCACAATCTGATTTATATGAAAAACCTAATGGCAACAAAGACCTGTGTTTCCTTTTGACCAATTTAAGTTTTATATCGAACTATATAACAGATTTAAAAAGTTGGCACTGGGTTGATCTGCGCCGCTGGTTCCAAATTTGCTCAAAGAGCAAGCCCAATATGCAATTTCGTCTCGAATTTTCTTAATGAAATAAACTGTTCACTTGCTCCCCTGGGTAGCCAAATGAAGACCTGATTTTTATTCTGTTAGATTTTGAATCACAGCAGATTCAGAGAGCTAGGCCAGAGGGCTGCACAGAATGCTAATTTCAAAAGATCAAGGAAGATTCGGGGGATTTCTCTCCTGAGGCAAACTGAGGGAGGCATGCAGGGTCAAAGTCAGATCTTCCTCTATAGATTAAATACATGCCTTTCTCCTTTAGTTCTACAAAACTGTCTTTTGCTTTTGATTTGATTGTGTTTTTTTATAGTTTGGCCATACATATAGTTGTAACATTTCAGAAAGCTAACAGGAATGTAGCACAGTAGCACACCAACATGATATGCTCATGAATTATGAGAGGTCTGTCTTACCAGACCCCATGATTTACTGTGACGTTTAAAGAAGGTTTAAAACAAGCAGTGCAGCAGCTCAGGGACAGAAAGGGGTTGACTGGTCACCCTTGCTCCAGATATCATCTTTCTTCGGGGAGCAGCTAAAATAGAACCAAAGGGCTAAAAATCGACGTCCATCATTTGAACACTGTATTTATGAATTGCTTGTGCAAAGGAAATACCAAAAGCAATACTTGTAGTAGTTGCTGCAGAAGCGCACTGATTTCATCTCCTGTTGTCCTGTGATAAAAGAGAAGGCGTGTATTGTTGCACATACAATATGCCGGTGGTAATCTGTCCCTTGCACTCACTGAAACCTGGCTGTGCTAAAACAAACTTCTGAAGCTGCTTAAGAAACACAGAATAAAGGCAGCACGCCTGGAAGTGATTTAGTCAGGCATTGTGCCACCCCAGCTACCTCAGATTTCTTCTATGTCTTTGTATAATACCACTGGCATACCTAACCAACTACACACACAACACACAAAGGCACAAACACAGGTAAAACTTGCCCACGAGAGTGTCTTTCTGTGGAAAGACACTCTCTCAACACACACAAAACACACCCACACACACACACACACAACACAACACACACCACACACACACACACACACACACACACACACACACACACACACCACACACACACACACACCACACACACACACCACAACACAACACAACCACCACACACAACACACACACACACACACCCTGCTGATGGCAACCTCTAAGCTCATCAGCAACAGTGTTTACCCAGATCTGCTGCCAACCTGCTTTTGCCCCCTCCCCCCTCTCTACTGTCACATTTCTCCATGGAAATATAGTCTGTTATGAGCAGCGCAACAGCAATTTCATTGTCCATGATGGGAGGCCTGCTGTACTTATTACTGTTTTAATGAAACTGTAATCAGAGACACATAGAAGTAATTCACACTCTGCTGCTAAAGCTGTAAATGACACATCTGATTAAGGCTGATCTCAGGTCAGGTCCCATATGCCTTTCTTATACCAGACGGTCTCCCACTGCAACAGCCACAGTCTGCAAGTGGTGTGAAGGCCTGTCCGCTGCCTTCACAGTCAGTGGGAATTGGTAAGTAAGGTCTCAGTGGAAAGTCTCAAAGGATGATGCTGTGTGAATGCACACTTTAGTAGATAACTGTATGCCATCACACAAAACCCTTAATAATCACACTTATGCAGAGAGATGTTAGATTTATATGAAACCTGTGAAGGTGTCCCGACCCGCATAAGAGGCTTGTTACAACAAGTAATCGCCAGTCCATCATACCAAATAACAGTCCAGTTGTGAAGTACAGTCACTCGTCTAAAATGGGCAGATAAAGAGTTTACATGATGATCATTGTATAAAATATGATGCATCGTTATGGATCAAAGTACCCAACTTAAAAATGTTCTCCCTTTGACAATTTCAAATTATACATGTTATTGCCAAGCCCCAACCTCAGCGATTTCTACCAGCATCCAATAAGGAAGTGACCACAACTGTAGTAACCAGAAGTGCCACTGGGGGGTGGTGCCAAGACCGAGCAGTTTTTCTTTGACTCACTTGTTAGACAGGCCGTTTTCAAAGTCTTATTAAACCTATTTACAGCCTGGGCCACGAAACCATTTTAGTCTGTATGTTTAGGTCATATCTCCATGACAACACTGAGGGGGGTGAATTTTTTCGGACCACGCTAGTTTTTATTCTTTTGGAGGTTAAAATGTATTGGCGCGATCTCGAGTGACAGCTCTCCACCCGTTGTCCCTCACTTTGTCTCGGAGGCCCATACGTCAGCTATCTCCCTCCCCTCACAAAATGGCGACGCGCACAAACCAGGATTATTGGATGCCGTGTGAATAACTGAGGTCAGCCCGGATGCTACATCCATATTATTTACATCTATGGTTATTGCACACTCACAAATATTTAAAATATCAGCAGAATAACACTGAACGGTGTGATTTTCTTTTGATACTTTGGTAATTCAATTCTTACCCAAGATCTGAATATTTATTCCATTGTTGGTATGGCTTATAACTGCAGACATCCACAAAGTATAACAGATCCCAAAATCTCATGTGGAAAAGGGTTCCAACTTCAACAGCACAATGGTAGCATCTAAACCATAAGATACTATGCTCATTTTGCACTGGTATAGCTGCACAGTTGAAGAGGTTGTAATGGTTTGTGTGCCATCCCAAAACGCTCAATACTACTGTTGGGGATACACAACTTCAGAATGCTTGTCTTGTCCTATGGAGGTGTTGCAACGGGTGATCCTGTTTGAGCCAAGCTGGAGAAGTTCTGCTTTGTTTTGAAGGGAAAGCAGTCCTGCTGTGTGGTATCCTGTCTCTGTAGTCGCTCCAGGAACTAGTCCTTCTCTTTTAAAGAGTTATTGGTTGTGTCCCTTATTTTATATGTGGCCTGTGTTCCTCTATATAGGCTCAGCTGGCATATCTTGTGTCTTCACCGCTGAGCAGTAAATACACTTGATGAGTTGCTTCTAATGCGGGCGGGTGTCTCGCTGCCGTGAGGGCGAGCTCCGTGTGTTTTGCTCTAAGCAGGCCGCACGTCTGGGTGACACGGTGGAGAGAAACTCCACAGGGAGGGGGCCAGAGTGGAGAGCAAGATAGCAGACAATAGGATGCACTTGCATACAAACACAGTCATGGGCCATAAAGGTGGGGGTCGCAAGTAGTGAATTGTGACAGTCACTATGGTGGTGTGACACTTCAAAAGTCCCCAATGAACGAACCTTTGAGTTGACTGTTCCCAACACTGTACGTGGATCAACAGCAGAGCCAGGCTAAACATGAGACCAGACCACATTTTTCCAGTCATGGCGTCAGGATTTGCTGCTATTAATACTTGCTGTCATAATGCAAGAGTCATGCATTAAATGGATGAAGGGTGATGGATTGCAAATGGTCTGGCGAAACTTGATTTGGACATTCCACTGACAGACCGTCTCTAAAGAAAGGATGATTGAAGCTTTAGCAGCAGAGCCCGTATTGAGACACTCAATGCCGTCGTGTGTGGCAGCTGTTTCAGCGGGGTTAAGCCCTATAACCTAACCTATGTTCTCCTCCCTAACCTCTTACCTTTAAAATAAACCTTGATCTGAGCTCTAATTCAACCAGAAAAGAAAAACATCATATCACCCTAAGAACACGGAGTTGAGTGGAGGGATTATCAATTTGGCTTACTTCATCATTAAATCCTTGTGAGAATATTTTATTCTCATAAGAAATATAAGTACAAGATCACCTCATAGAAAAGAGTGACTTTATGCTGAAGAAAATTAAACATAGTTTGTGGATAGGCATACACACACACACACACACACACACTGTCAAAATGGGATGTTACACACACGCATACACACACTCACACCAACAAAACACACACACAAACACACACACACAACACACACACACACACACGCACGGCACGAGCACACCTCGTCCTCTGTGATGTCTCTCCACTAAATGAGGCTTCACACAACACGAGCCTGTGATTACTGGTGGTGAGGCAGCATGGAGCAAGGTGTCCTGTTACCTCTAGTATTCTTTCGACTGTGCTGGCAGGCAAAGTCAAGAGAACAGCTGCCCTTCCTCCTCAACACACACACACACACACACACACACACACACACACACACACACACAACACAACACACACGCATGCATTCATTAATTATGCATACCGATACAAAAAGCCTTGTGTTAAATAAGAGGGCTCATGCAAAATCAAATTATGCATATGAACATGCATTTCCTTTTTACATTATCTACCCTTTCATGTGCTGTAGAATAGTAAATTATATCTATTCTATTATATACCACTTTGAGCTCGGCCACTCGATCGTTGCCTTGCATTAAAATATTTGCCTGGCATGTTTGCATTTGTATTTATATACACACTTGCAGGCACGCCCACACCACCACACCACACACACACAACACACACACACACACACACACACACACACACACGTATCATTTGTCTGTGACCATGGCCTTTGTTCAGTGAGGATTCATTGATTTGGCTTGTATGACAGCGAGGTGACATAGTACAGCTACTATTCCCTAAAGCATCATCCATCAAGGGAGCTCTGGGTCTGCTGGGGCCCTCTATGGATCCAGGCTCTGCCAAGGAGTCCCTCTGCTCTTACAAGGTAACTCTTCAGCCACGGTTAGCTCATTCTTAATGACGAAACTATGAAAAAAGCAAAGAAAGATCTTTGCAATTTAGTAAAAAAAAATCAAAGAGCATAAACAATATCAACAATTTTCTAAGACAGATTTATGTATTTAGTTAGTTGAGTTTACAGCGAGTCAGCGAGTCCTCCTTGAAGAAAAATCTAACTATAGGTTACAAGAATGTATTCATTGGAAGTATACCAGTTTATTACTGTCTCAACTTCTTTTAGAACGGCTGCCAAATTTCATTTTACTTCCAGGAAGTGTAGATGAACATACAGTTATCTTCATAATTTCTCTCCTGGGAAATGACAGAAAGCTTTGGGAACTATAAATTAATTCAAACTACCGAATTAACTCAACCTTGAAGAACATTAAAATGCTGCCAACATAATGATGCACTAGCAGGAATATTAAAACTGTATATGACAGTGTAACACTCTTAGCGTACATTTGTCTTTAATGGGTCATTTTATATATATTTAGTCGATAATGCTAACTTTTACTTGAGACACATCTTCAATGCAGGAGTTTTACTTTTTAAAGGTGGTACTGCATTTGCTACTTTTCTTAGATTAAAATATGAATCTTATCATTCAAATGTTAATCATGTTGTCAACTGTATTAGGGAATAATGTTGAATCATGCCTACAAATGTATCGATTATTTTAAAAGAAAGATCATTCCATAGTATCTGTGAAGTAGAGTACACCTTCAGTGTTGGGATGCTGCTGCTGAGCATGTTTGGATCTTCAGAATACTTTATTGCATTTGGACTGCGGCCATTAAAAGAGCAATCTGAGGGGGATATTCTACAAAAGCCAGGTTTATTTTAGAAACATTTTCAGAATATTTAGTTTCCCATTTGGTTGCAGTTGGAAATTCCCTCTGAAAGCATTTCTTACTTTCCACTGCATTGCTTACAGCGGTGTCTGTTAGCATGCAGTCTTTTTCTTCCTTATCTATGCTGGCACATTGCTACATTCCATGGCACAAAACCACCACCATAGTGGCACTGGCACAGCAGCAGGAGGGCTGTGTGTGTGGGGTTGCTGTGTGCATGAGAGAACCAGTGGGCCTGTGATGACATACAAGGCAGGGTCACATGACTGATTGAGACAGCTGAAGGAGTCAGGGGACTACTTTTCCTTGGCCTTGCCAGCTTGTCTACTCGTACTTTAGGCACAATAGTTTTAAACTTTACTAAATGTTGACTCTCAAGTTGTAATTCAAACTATTAAATGTTCCAATGGTAAAATGTCTATTATAATGAGGAACACAAACTGAAGACTTGTAGCAAGCCAAGTTCCCTCAAAAATATCTCTCTCAAGTTCTTTTGCAGGAGGAACTTCTCTGCTTCTTCACATGTTTTCCTGGGCGCAGGTGTTGGGAGTACTGCAGCATATAACAAAGTGTCAGGGTTTCAGGGAAAGACAGACAAGAACCCAATTGCAGGACACAGGAAACAGTTCAGATTCAAAAATTGATTTTAATGAAGTGGATGACAAACCAGGTAGTAAGACAGCGTGGCAAACAAGTCCAGTTGGGGCAGGCAAAAGGGAAAGTCCAAAGACAGGTCGAAACACAAACAGGCAAGCAGGATCGGAACACAGGATGAAATCCGAAAGCTGGGTGAACACACTAGGACATCTGGCAACTGACTGAGGGAACTGAACTGAGATATATACTGGGGCTGATTAACTGATGAGGAGCAGGTGAGTGTGGGGCAGACCAGGTGAATGTAATTAACAGGGAGTGCAGAGCAGGAGGGAGTGGCCGGGTCTGAAATGACATGAGAGTTAGAAAGGAAACCAGAGGGGTATACTACGAAGCGAGATTAAGGGCTGAGCGAGGTCTGTTGAGTCTAAAGCCTTAGGCCGTTTCTCAATACCAAGTACACAAAGTACGGACTTGCGGACTTGGAAGTTCGAACTTGCAAGTCCGGACTTCTAAGTACAAACTTCCGAGAACGGGAGCACGCACCTGCAATTGGAACGGCAGCGGACTCGATGGCGTCATCACCTCGGCTCGTTAACTGTGCTACAGAGCTGGGATGCGGTGAAGACGAGCCCTCCTCAGTTGTCTATCTCACGTCGTCTGTGTTTTATTGTTATGGCTTGTTTTTAACCTTTCAATTTATCGTTTAATATTGATAAATACACTTCACTGTAATGAGTGAATTATCATTTTACCACATGGTGGAAAGTTGAAGCCCCTTAAAGCTACACACAACATATATAACAGGCTAAAATGTTTTAAAAAAACCTAGGCATGTAATAATTCATAGGCCCTTTACTGATCAAACAAGTAAAATGTTTAAAATGATTTTTTAATTCTGATAGACTTTAACACTTCTTAGCAGACAATACATATTAAATACATAATTGCAATTGATTGTACTTAAAATAAACAAATACACATGGCATATACTGGTATATCTATCTATCAATAGTAAATATATATAGCGCCGGAAAAAATTAAGAGACCAGTCCGGATTTTTCTTAAAATTTCTTATCTCTAAATTACTTGTTGTTGAAATGTTGTCAGTACTTTATAGTATAAAATCAAAATGTTCATTTTAAGCCAAACATATGCCTCTTAAAAATAAAACAAGAGACACTGAACATTTGGAGTGGTCTCTTAATTTTTTTCCAGGGCTATATATACACACACACACACACACACACACACAATAAAGATAAATAATATAAATAGTAAATAACTGAATCAACGATGTTAAAAATATATTTATTATTATTTTTAGAAGCAGCTCACAGCTGTACACAAAGCTCAACACCCCAGTGCCTATCCTGGCTGTCTGCTTTTCTGGAGGGGGACCTGAAGCCAGCCTTCAGGCTCTCCAGGGATAGCTTCGACAGGCTACCCCCATCAGCACCTCGACCTCATGGCTCCATCCATGGGCTTTCTTCCGGCCGGGGCAGCAAGGCCAGCAGCTTCCCAAATTCAAGCTGGCCTGTGGTGCGTCATGCAGGGTGACGGTCCATGGCGTGGTGGAGGCCATCCTCCATCGGGTCATCCATTTCCCCAAGCCAGAGGAGATGGAGGAGGTGGGGGCAGGCTTTGCTCGGCCTTCAGATCTGCTGCCGGGGCATTGATGGGTGCCATGAGTTCTGCCACCTGCAGAACAGAAGAAAAGCTACTTTAACAGGAAGCTCTTCACTTCCATCATCCTGCAGAGTATCTGTGATGCTAAGAGCAAATGTATAGACATTTACATCGGGAACCCGGGGTCGGTGCATGATGCTCTCGTGCTCCGGCGTTCCCCGTTCTACAATTAGGCCCTGTACCCACCTACTTCTTGCTGGGTGATGGAGGGTACTCCTGCCTGCAGCGTCCCGTGGCCATCATTAGGCTCTACCGCCACCCATCCATGTGAATTTTGATTACCAGGTCATATTGAAGCCCGGTACAAAAGGCCAGAGGGCGCAACATTGTGGAGAGGTCGTTTGGGATCATCAGAACATGCTGGTGGGCCATCTTCCTTAGGTCTCTGGAGATAATAATAAGAACATGGTTTGTAAATATTCCTAGCTTTGTAAATAAATGTACATATTTGTAATGACATGTTTTATTCTCCTCTGTGTACAGTTTTTAATATTTAAATTAGCTGATTTTAACTTGCTTGGCATGTTGAGTTTAACCATGTTTGAAGTCTATAAAAGACTTGATGCTGAATGAGTCAACTTTCAGCAGACATCTTCTGTTTTTTATGCTAAATAAAGTAGCGATTTTCTTCTTGAAACTCTTGCCTCCTGAAGTCCATTTGTAACTGAATTTGCCAGTATACATGTGAATGTAAAATATAAAAAAGACTGTTGCTATCAAAACAATTTGCTCAAAAAACATAGCTAGTATAATAAAGTATACATAAAAAACATAGGGTGAGGACAGTATTTGCAATTACAACTTATGTAATATATTAACATATCAAGCCAATACATTTGACCAATACATGATACCATTCAAATGTAGAGCCTTAGCATTGATTTGTGAATTCATGTGATTTCAATCACAGGGAACCCCTGCTTTGATTTGACAACAATATTATCTATTAACATGTGTCAGAAATAGGAGATAAATGCGATGGACCTTAGGTATCCCAGGTTAAGCAGTGTCCCACATTAGGGCAATTCACCATACGGTTATGAACCACAACTTTGCACCCCCAAACGGGACTAGCTGTCCCTGTCCCAGGGGGAAGCTAGAAGTCCCCCGGGGCAAGCTAGCTGTACCGCGGGGGAAGCTAGAAATCCCCCGGGGCAAGCTAGCTGTCCCGCGGGGGAAGCTAGAAATCCCGTGGGACAGCTGGGCAAGCAAGCAGTCGGACATTTACGGAGCTAAGTAGGATTTGACAGGTTGGAGAATTAAATGATCATCTAATAAAAACTTGAAAACAACATACCGGTATTCTGAAACAAAAGTAGTATTTATAAAACAGTAATAATAATTATGCTTACAGTTGTGGGTTTCTCCGCCTTGTCCGCCTCTGCCGACTCTGCCTCCTTGCTCTGCTACTACGCTGCGAAATGCATTCTGGGATATCTAACAGCCCCAAGTCCGCACAAGTCACCACCGATGCATCCTCGATAGAATGGCCAGTTGAAGAACACATCAGGAACACTTCCGGGTACTTGACTTGATGCGAACTTTGAATTGGAACAGTACTTGGGCTACGGTTGATGACGTTTTACGAGAACGCAAGTTCACAAGTACAGAAAAGAACGCGATTTGAGAAACGGCCGTAGTTTTCAGTATCACGAAATGTGACTCTCTTCCTACCTGGCTAGATCACCGTGGTAACAGAGGCTGCACGGCTAACCTGCCCAGACCAGTTTTTGTTCCACTGCGAGAACGATCTGTAAAATAAATAAATTAATTCAGTAGCCCAATATTCTGACAACATTCCACTCTCTCCTTATTTGCAGTATGAGTTTTTTTCGGCTCTCTGTTTTCTGCTGTTCTGTGATCATTCAGACTGACAAACTCTTGTGAAGTCAGCGAAGTCAGCTGCTCGCAATCAGTCCGTTAGTGTAAAGTTAGCGGCACAAGATCAGTCCAGTCTGTGCTGAAGCAGAGTCAAATGACGGCCAAACGCCCCCTCTTATGGGGACGCGCACAGAGCCTGAAGCTGAAACCCTCGTTCAACATAAGAGGTTGATAACTGCCTTCGTGATACCGGTTAGCTCTGAGCGAGGGTATGTGTTATGTTGAACCAGATCAAAAAAAGAGAGCCGGGCTCCGTTGAGTTTGCTTTGTAGTATACCCCTCAGGAAAACAGACATATGAAAACAAACTAAATACTGGCTGAAGTTGTGACACAAAGAGTATATTTGTGAGTCCAGGGGGACAGTGTGGAGTCTCTTCAGCATCAGTTGGGGCTGAAAACAACAAGTTTGAAAATAAATCCAAGAAATGTGTTTGTGTGGAGTTAGAAATAGAGATCCTATACCAGACCTACTGTATGTAGACTGCTCAACAACACACCAGAATCTTTGGCCAAGCATACATACTAGTTTACAGGGTCTAGGCTGTGTATTAATACCAGATTTCTTTTTTCAGACACAACATAATTAATAAATGTAGCGATCAAATCGACCGGCGAAAATACGCTGTAGGGGTCTTGTTTGGTTAACAAAGCAAAGCGTGAGGCAACTCATGTATAAATAAGAAGTATCCGCCGCTGCTGTTGTGCTTAAAGCTAGCGCTTACTTTAGCGTTAGCCAGGAGGGCAGCAACTTCGGCAGTCTTTTGTAGTGAAGTCATGACGTTGCTCTATTTCCAGCTCTGGCCGGTGGGAAACAAACCGGTTTGCAACTAGTGCCAGACAGTGTGTAACCAGTTGCGAACTGGCCCCAGCACCAGCCCGGAGCTGACACTTGGTTCTCGTTGGTGGGAAAGGGGTAACAACACAATACACACATGTCGTGGATTGTGAGGAGATTAACGCCAATTTTGACAAAAAAAAAATATTTTGACCACACGCGTTCTCGAGAATGGCCGACTACACCTTTGATGTCTGTCGTATCTCTAGTGGCTTGATAAAATCACCAGCCACTATGTGTAAGAAGAGAGTCACAAACTGGGACTGCTATGTTAGCCCGCATTCTGATATTAATAATCCCTTGTAATGGAGCCATTACTCGCATAGCACTCACCAGGGTACACGACCCTGTCTGGACACCCCCTCAACCCTTTTCCACTCCCATCTGGCTGCAGATACTGCACAATGTGATGGAAAATCCTGTTCTAGTTCAAGTTTCGTGTCCTTCTGCCATAGCAATTATAAATTCCATAGCTGCAAAACATAATATTGCTCTATGTCTACTGTATGTGTTTTGTACAAATGTATTTATGTTGTGGCCTATCTTGTACGTGTCGTATATGTCATCATCTTGTGAAGTAAGTCATGGTAAGGGAGGGCGGAGTTTGGCTGGAACGTAAACACAAGCACAGGCATAAATGTGATGATGAAAAATTTAAAAAAAAATCTACAAGCCTCTACAGTACATCAATAAACCACCAGTTTTCATGAAAACATAACTACGGTAAATTTTTTCTGTGTTTTCATGACGCATATTATGATGAGTTTTTTTTATTGCGAAAAACACCATAGGCCTCAAACCACACAACAGTTTAATTACTGTACAACAATAAACCCTTGGATTTAAATTCAATATATAATTGCATACATAGTGCTTTGGTTAAGTTGTCACGTTGACATAGCATTCACTCCTGTGCGTAGTGTTAGATAAGCCCAAATGCATTGTTATTCACTGCAGCAGAATGTACATGTCTAATAACACCGTGGTTCCTGGGACGTGATTCTGAAACTGCTTCCATAATAATAGATCAATAATACTGCAGTATGTAGCAGCATGTTTGTACTGTTGATTCTAGATTCTGTTCAAGTAGCTGCTGGGTGGTGTGTGTGTGAGCAGCACTAGTACATCTTTCAAGATGTCTTTGTGTGTCAAGAAATGTTGCCACAAACACTTTATTTCAAACTTTGAACATTTAAAGCCACGGAAAAGTTTCAATCTCAGAAACATGTCACATTGGCTTCAATTCTAAAAATATACCTAACCATTTGAGGTCTGCAAATAATTGGTTCCACACCATTATTAACTACTACTGATTGCTTTGCAGGACATATCTTCCAGAAGACTATAAAAGAAAGTCTCATTACACAACCACATTTTCAGCTTCGCTATACTTGGCTTGGCAAGGCAATTGAGGTGTGTGATCGCAGAACGGTAGAACTTTTGAATTAAAATGGACAACTGCACACATTACAGTCCATGTGAACCCATTGATATGAGAATAAATGATACAGCGCCTTTTAAAAAGGCCCTCTTGGAAGTTTTTGTTTTTTGTAGTCATACAACAGCCAATCAAAGTTTTTGGAATGAGGATACACTCTGAGTTCCAATCCCCATACTTCCATACTATTTAGTATGCCAGAAAAAGATTTAGGATGTCCCAATACATGCATGTCAATTATAGTATGCTGAAAATACATAAATGCCCCACTAACTCCAATAGCATTTCGCAGTATTAATCTTTATTCTTGACATTTCTTGAGGTAGTGAAAACAAATCTTCCTCATCTGATGTTTTTTTTTTATCTCCTGTGGCCCTAAAACGCTTCTGTACTTTAGTATGTAGTGTAGTAAAAAGAAAGAGTATGTGATTTGGAACGCAGGGATAATGTTGCTTTTTGAAACTGATCAAGTGAAAAACCCTTTTAATCTGAAAAAGAGAACACTTTGGACAACAGGACTGTCTTTCCTTGTGGTATTTTACTGCAAATCCTGTCCCACGTTGCAGTTTTCTTGCAAAAGGCTTTTACTCTCCGACCCTATGTTTTTGCTGCATTTATTTTACCCATAAACCCCAGGGGCCTGCTGCAGAGACGTCTCTTCACCGCCATGCTTCACTGTGGGGATGGGCTGTTTATTATGATGTTTTCACATTGAAGTAAATGATGGTCATTAAGATTTGGCCTTTTTTCAAATAAGTATAGCAATTACTTCCATCAAACACAGCCTTTAGTCTGATGGACAAAGGGCTGTGTTTTGTTTTCTTTCGACCATATACTCTTATTCAATCTGTCCTCTATGACAGACCTCCTCTTTTTATTTGTTTTGAATTCAAAAGGTTTGCTCCGATACTGGCCTTGCAGGTACATCTGTATTTTAAAAAAGTCAAGTGAAACCCATATGTCTACACTTCTTGTGAACTTTTCAAACTTTTTGGCTACAACCAGTGAGGATTTAGGTCTGTTCTGTTAGAGATTGTGAAGATAAAACTATTTTTTTTGTTG
This sequence comes from Ammodytes dubius, assembly GCA_026122265.1. Classification (NCBI taxonomy): domain Eukaryota; kingdom Metazoa; phylum Chordata; class Actinopteri; order Uranoscopiformes; family Ammodytidae; genus Ammodytes; species Ammodytes dubius. Next base: position 5,172,532 of record CM047507.1, read on the forward strand.
TAATTCAGTCACACATTTTGGCTACTAGATACTTTTTTCTTTTAAGTACTGTTATTTTCTGTGATGCTGCCGCTATCAACCCTCATACCAGCTTACAAATGCACTTTAATCATGGAAATCAGCATGATCAGGAGCACTTCCGAGAGTCCCGGCAGTGTATTTTCACTTTCAGCATTCATTATGTTGTGTTTGGTTCAGGCGGTACAGCACTTGTCGGTAAATTGTCTTTACCCACACGCCAAGTCACACTGAAAAAGGCTGACTTTTTTTTTTTAAAGAAAGGAAGTATAAGGTCGCTCATGAAAGCAGATTTGCCAGGAACAAGAAACCCGATAGCTGAGCAATAACACACATGCTTTATCTCAACGTTAGCTACAAATGGAAATATGAAGTCTGTTGCTGTTTTTTTGTGCTTTAACATTTCCTTGTTTGGAGAGTCATCACATTCCATGGCTTTTAGAAGGCCGAGATATGTTAACCAGCCCTCCACGTACCACTTTTTTCTGGGCTTTTGATTAAACTTAAGACATTTGTCTTTGGCAATGCAGTTCAATGAAGAATGTTGACCGTTTTGTATTACACTCTTCCTCTCCCTGCATTTCTCTTCTCCACTGAGAGAAGAAGGTGAAGAAAGCACAGGTGCCACTAATAACATAAGCTGCATGTTCCAATAAGCGTTTCCCAGTTACATACTTACTTTTAGCACCTCCTTAGTATGTAGTGGGAACGTGATAAAACTAAGAAAACTCAAAAAGGCGAAGTGTGCATGTTGAGAATGCTGGATTGTATGAGTGCGCTGTTGGCGTACAATATTGTCCCACAATTCAATGCACAAGGAAATGGAGGTGCTGCCTACACAGCTGCAAAACATTCAAATGAACAACAGATGGTTTTGAGACAGCTCAGGAAATATGACGTAAAACAAAAGCGTGACATTAGACCTTTTTAGGGTTACGTTTATAAGGAAGTGGAACTCCAAAGCCACACTTAAAATGAATTACCAAACTTGGGCGAATTTCGAAATTTCAAAATAACTTTCGAAGAGCAAATATTGGGAACATCAGTTCCCTTTTGAAAACCTTTGCACGACAGAGCAGCAAAGTTCAGCGGTGCATCCTCTTCAAATGATTTCTGTTTGTTTGGTGTCATAGTGACCACTTACTGCGCTAGTTGGTGAAACAATTGGGCTAGTGTCATGATCTGTATGTTCTTGTCCTGTTTTGGTGGTGTCCCTGTGTTTCCTGTTTTATTTTGGTATGTCTGTCTTGTTTCCCCCCATGTCCTGTCAAGTTTCCCTCCTGTGTGATTACTGGCCCCTCCCTAATGTGTTTCATCTGTTCCTGGTTGCGTACTTGTTGCTTCTCCTTCAGTTATTTAAATGCAGCCATCTGTAGGCAGCAGGATACATATGTTAATAATACACCTGCAGCCTCCTATTTGAGAGACGCCGTGTCAGGGTGCAGAGCCATTCAAAGGAACATTTACTGTGTTTACCTTCAGTAAATCACATGTAGGCACCACCAGGCTGACACATTCATAACCACACACACACACACACATGCACGCACACACACACACACACACACACACACACACACACACACACACACACACACACACACACACACACACACACACACACACACACACACACACACACACACACACACACACACACACACACACACACACACACACAAAAGCATGCACACACACGCACACCGGAGTGATTGGTCACTCTGCTGGGGCTCGTTGATCTCATGCATCATGACTTTCTTTCCAATATTTCTATAACATTTTGCAATATAATGCAAACATTCAGATAGGGTAGAATTTGGCATGATTTACTAGAACCATTATTCCGAACATGTGAGAAAACATAAGTAAAAAGAAAATTGTAAGGTGAAAACAAAAGACAATTTAGTTTTTTGTGAATAAATCAATATATCAAAGTAAATTAACCAATAAAATACATAAATAAACAAAATGTTTAACCAATTTAACATGTCTGAAAAGGAGTAGTAGGAAGTATATACTTGTGTAATACAACCCCTTCTCCATACTCAATCATTAATAATCATGTGATGACTTGCTATTGACTATTCATTATCATTAAAATTTAAATTATACATTCACCCACACAACCATTCACTGAAAGTTTGCTAACTCTTTAGCGTAGTCGCTGATGGGACGATAAGTGGTTCACACTCAATAAATGTATTTGTCATCTCAAGTTCTGACTAACCAACATGAAAACTCTCAACAAACCATTCCTTATTTGTGGAGGATTGAAAAAAGGTGGATGGTGCAAGCAACAAGTCTACTGCAGTATGCTATGCTATGATGGCTTCCCTGTCTGCTGCACTCTGGCTCTCTGCTCTCTCAAAGGACAGCACACAACAGACTTAATGATGAACTTCAAAAATCTTGGTCTCACAGTTTTAGCTCAAGATTTTTGCAGATTTAGATTTCATTGTCAGAGAATCAACTGAAATGAATGAATTATTCCGCTAAATCTTGCTGATGTGACTAACCTTCCCACTGTGCCATTTTGAGCTGTCTGAGACGAGGGAGAAATATAATAATATTCATTCATCCAAAACAGGCCTCATTTATCAAACTTGCGTGGAAACTGGTGCAGATCCTGGCGCAAATATCACCCTACGCCAGGTATCGCGTGGGATTTATCAAACTGTCGTACCTCGCCAATCTCAGCGTATGCCACATCACCATTGTTTTCAACCGCCGCATTTATCAATCATAATTTGAATATCACGCCCCTATATTTTCTCAGTTTAGAGGCCTCACCCAGAGGTTTTACGACATGGATATGCGCATTACGACAAAGAAGAGGAACCTCTCTGAAGTAGAAAATTGACAGCATAACAGCGAAAGTAGAAAAAAAAGGGGGGTTCATTTTGGAGCAATAAAAGTGGCATCAAAGAACGTCAGAAGACAGCAGTGTGGAAGGAAGTAAATGCTGCGGTCAACAGCGATTTCCAAACGATCTCCTAAAAGTGGTCTGACTTAAAAATCGGCACTAAAAATAAGCTGCACATTTTAAGTGATTTATTTGTTTATCCTGGTCTGAACAAACACGGCATTAGTATGATCTACTCACAATTGTCCAACAAAGTCATAGGCTACACCGCACAGCCAGTCCATGCTGTTCCCAAACTTGATTTGATCGTACCCTATACTCACGTCCAAATTGATAAATGTTGGAGGTTTGCGTGGAAATGTGCATACATCCATTATTCTGGTCTGAGCACGGTTGATAAATGAGGCCCAGTGTGACTTCTCCCATGAGCCACGTCTACAAACCAACCAAATAGAAGTGAAAGGAAAAAGAGGTTTGTGGGAACTAGAACTGCTCTATCGTTTTGTTTCATTATCAAGAGCGGAGCTAAATGGATGAGGCGTGCAGATGATGTGCCACTGCTTTCATGCACTTTCTTTCTAATGACATGGTAGCGCTACGATTCACCAGACATTCTGACATGCCTGAAATTCATATCAAACAATTGATCTATACAATCTGACACAGATAGCTACTGCTATTTTGGTGGATCCATCTTGCAAATACATTTACAGGATCATTATTGTTGCACAGTCAAAAGGCCTCTTAAGCCTTCAGGGCAGGGCAGCTTATCATTCTTATTAGTATAGGTTTTGTAACTGTATAATCCACTGCACAGCTTTGCCCGACCTCAAACAGAGCACATACAGTATCTCATCACTAGGACTAATAGAAAACACATTGAGGTCAGGTAGGTCTGCTGTCCTTATTAATATATTGTCAAAGATTTGTTTGGACTGTGCCAAAAGTCATCTCTCAAAGACATGCCTTTAGAATTCACTGAATGAAGGTTGCAAATAGAAAGCTTTACTTAATCTTACAAACAACGCCCTCCTAGAGTCAAATCTATAATTGCCACTTTGGAGTACATCCAATCGACTTAACTGATTTTCATTATTCAACATTCACTTTATGTTAAGACAGTCCAACAGTAATTAGGAATTGGATTAAAATATGAGAAGAAAAAGACTGAGTGGAACAGTGGACGTGATACAGTTTTTTTCCCCCGATTGCTTAAGCACGATTTTCAAAACAGGGCCCGATTTCTCAAAACACTACACACAATTAGCACACCAAACACCCAATTATCAAAACACCTCAGACCCTTTGCAAAATGAAACACTCTTTTCAAAACTATACACTATTTTATAAAAAAAAACATCTGTTACACACTGCTGTTGCTAACCTTAAACACTTTTAGTAATTCTACTACAACACTTAACAAGACCAATGCTGCAGACTGAGGAAAATATAATTTATTTCTCTCCATACACCCACATCAGTCAACATGGAAAATCACAACAAAACATGTCTGCAGAGGTCTGCATAACACTGTTATCCCAGCAACAACACACATTAAATACTGTATCCAGTACAGGTTACAAATTACAGAAATAATAAATAAAATACAGTATAGAAAATACTAGACATTATCTCTTCGTCTAGCTGGATCTGTCCAGAGAATTTCATCCACATCCTTCCACCGCCATGCCGAGAAAAACTGGATAAGGAGAGTATGGTGGAAGGTATAGAACTGTGAACTGTGGATGGTGTTGAAACCAGTTCTGGACCAGAGCAGCATGGTGGAATGACACATTGTCCCAAATAACAATGTATTGCGTCTGGTGCATTTGGTTACCTGCTGTGACTATGTTGCGCAATCAGTCTAAAAATGTGAGTATGTGAGGTGTGTTGTAAGGGCTAATATTGGCATGACAGAGGAGGATCCCATCTCCTCTGTGGATTCCCCCTCTCACCATCACTCTTCTTCTGACTCCTTCCATTTTGGTTAAAGGCAAGTGAACTGACCTGCTGCATTTTTATAGTGCTTACAGTTTTTGCCGACACACATGTTGCAGACTTTGGCCCACTGTGTCAAAACATAACACACAGGCCGAATAGGACAAAGCACATGAAGATAAACTTCTAACTTATACGACAAATGAAACTCTTGAAACAAAACCTAACAATCCCATTTCAAAACAGTTTTTAGCATCAAAGCAATACACACATGCACCTTTGAATGACTTTTTCCTAACAGCAACAACACACAGATGTGCTTTATGCAAACCACAGCTGTATTCAGTACTTTGGATGGTTTTTGACTTCAAAAGTCTCATACAGATTTTTTTTGTGAAATATTGATTCACTACAGTTGATCTAGACACATGAAAACAAAATGTAAACGCTTCAGATTTTTATTTTTATTTTGCCATTTCAGGTTTTTGCAAAAGTAAAAAAAAACACAAAGACACACAAAACATTTTTACCTCTAGAATGTTCTACAGCCTCTAGGCTATGGATCCTGTCTCCTGTTGGCATCTGGCCACATCACCTCATCCACGTCACAGGCAATGTCCTCCCTTGCCAAGAAACGAGGGAAATATCACCTTGTATCCAACCTCTTCATTTTCATTTTTAGGAAAGATTGATCCGCTATATTCCTGTTTGCGTCTGGCCACATCGCCTCATCGACATCACATGCAATGTCATCCTTTGAGAAGCAACAGCGAAAATATTCCTGATATCCAGTCTAAATGTCTTACAGTAATTATGGAGCTATTGTGTAGTTGGGCTGGACTCTCTGCCCAGGCTCCTATATTGTTAGGCCATGATCTATAACATAGTCCACTATTGACCCTGTCTCTGTCTGTTGCCTTCTTTGTCCTCGTCCTCCTGCCTCTCTCTCTCCTCCTCTTCCCCTGACTCTTACTGTCTCACAAAGGAGCTGAGCTCACCTGAAGTCTATTTGTAATGCTAAGGCTGACACTGATTGGTATTCAATTAGCTTTATTATATGTGTCTTATGTAAAAAAAAAACAGTGTGTAGTGTTTTGCAAGAAGTGTGTTGGAGAAATTTCAAACACAGTGCAAAGCACATATTGTGTTTGTGGGGTTGGTGCTTGTGTTTAGGTCATGGTCACCAAAGTTAGAGGTTGTGATGCTTTGGGCCTAGCAACCACTATTAGTGTTTTACAGTTTTTCACAATTGCTTAAACACATTTCCTGATAGACTACCTCACTTTTTCAAAACCCTAAATACAAATCTCAAAACTCAAACACAAAATGCAAAATCCTTCACTTCTCTTGCAAAAGCACACTTTACCCTCAAAACAATGTTAACTTTTCACTTACAGTTTTTCACAGTTGTTTAAACACGTTTTTTGGAACATCAGACACAATGTGCACAATCTGTAACTAATTTACCAACTGCTTAACCAATTCTGCTGAACTCCAAACACATTTCCTGCCTTAAACTCATATTTTCATTCCAGAACACACATTTTTCACAACATTACACACAATTCTCTATACCTTGCACACTCTTCCTGAATTCTCTCTCTTGGTGATCATACAGAACACACTGGCAATCAAATTTCTAAACTCAAAAGGCTTTTGTGCAGTTAGCTATAGAAGGGTCAGAGATGAGCTCCTGTTTGCTGTGATTTACAGTAGACTGCACATTTTGGTACAAATACAGTTTTTGCCGAATACTGTAAACACTAAAAGTGACTGCTATGACCACAGCATCACAACCTCTAACTCTTGTAACAATGCCCTAAACCAAAGCACCAACCCTACAAACACGATATATGCTTTGCACTGTGTTTGAAATTCTCCAACATACTTCTTGAAAAAAATTAAACTAATTGAAAACCAGACTAAACCTTAGCACTACAAATAGACCCCAGGTGAGCTCAGCTCTTTTCTGAAACAGTAAGAGTCAGGGGAAGAGGAGGAGAGAGAGCGACAGGAGGACGAGGACAAAGAAGGCAACATGGTAAATGGACTTATATAGCGTTTATCTCCGCAACAGATGGAGACACATACACCAGGGACACTATAGTGGACCATGTTATAGATCTTGGCCTATAAATGAGGGAGCCTGGACAGAGAGTGCAGCCCAACCTGAGTCGCTCCATAATTAGGAGATTTGGACTGGATATCAGGTGATCATTTCCCTGTTGCTTCTCAAAGGAAGACATTGAGTGTGATGTTGATGAGGCGATGTGGCCAGATGCAAACAGGAGGCGGTATCCATAAAAGGATTCATAATCCAACCACCCAATTCCAATCCTTACAACTCTGTTTTTTTACAGTAATTCTACTGTAATTGTTTCTTAGTTTATGATGACACACTGAATTGCTTGAACTGCAGTCCTACCTATTCATTGTGTTTGTTTGAAATGGCAAAATAAACTATTCTGCAACATGTGTGTTAGCATTTGGCAAAAACCGTAAAGTATTTCTTGTTACTGTAGGTGAAAGTGTATGAACATGCAAAGGCATAATTCTACTGATAAAGCATTCATATAGTGGTTTGCATTTATACTATAGTGTTTTCCATTCTGCAACACAATGAATAGGTAGGACTGCAGTTCAAGCATTTCAGTGTGTCAGTATAAACTACTGTACTGTACAGTAAAAAAAACAATTACAGTAAAATTAGGGAACAATGGTAAAAAAAAAACAGCGTTGTAAGGAATTGGGTGGTTGGATTATGAATCCTATTATGGATACCGCCTCCTGTTTGCGTCTGGCCATGTCGTCTCATCAACATCACACTCAATCCTTTGAGAAGCAACAGGGAAATGATCACCTGATATCCAGTCTAAATCTCCTAATTATGGAGCGACTCAGGTTGGGCTGCACTCTCTGTCCAGGCTCCCTCATTTATAGGCCATGATCTATAACATGGTCCACTATAGTGTCCCTGTTGTATGTGTCTCTGTCTGTTGCCTTCTTTGTCCTCGTCCTCCTGTCGCTCTCTCTCCTCCTCTTTCCTTGACTCTTACCGTCTCAGAAAGGAGCTGAGCTCACCTGGGGTCTATTTGAAGTACCAAGGTTTAGACTGATTGGTATTCAATTATTTTTTTTTTTTCAAGAAGTGTGTTAGAGAATTTCAAACACAGTGCAAAGCATAAATCGTGTTTGTAGGGTTGGTGCTTTGGTTTAGGGCATAGTTACAAAAGTTAGAGGTTGTGATGCTGTGGTCATAGCAGTCACTTTTAGTGTTTACAGTATTCGGCAAAAACTGTATTTGTACTAAAATGTGCAGTCTACTGTAAATCACAGTAAACAGGAGCTCATCTCTGACCCTTCTATAGCTAACTGCACAAAAGCCTTTTGAGTTTAGAAATTTGATTGGCAGTGTTTTCTGTGTGAATACCATGAGAGATAATTCAGAAAGAGTGTGCAAGATATAGAGAATTGTGTGTAGTGTTGTGAAAAATGTGTGTTTTGGAATGAAAATATGAGTCTAAGGCAGGAAATGTGTTTGGAGTTCAGCTGAATTGGTTAAGCAGTTGGTAAATTAGTTTCAGATTGTGCACATTGTGTCTGATGTTCCAAAAAATGTGTTTAAACAATTGTGAAAAACTGTAAAAAAAAATTCAAGAAGTGTGTTGGAGAATTTCAAACACAGTGCAAAGCATATACAGTGTCGTGCAAAAGTTTGTGAACCCCTTGAGCCTTTTGGAATTTTATTTATTTTAACCATTATTAATTCATTTTTTTCAATACCAGTATTTTTTATATGAAATAACAGATGTTTGTTTATCAATTCAACATGTTTCTTTTCCAGAAATCAATTGTTAAAATAGATAAAACAAATGATTTGACAAATGTTGTATGTGCAAAAGTTTGTGAACCCTAAGCTGCATTGCTTAAATCGAGCAAGGTAAACACAATCAGGTGGGCCAAACTGATTGATGAAATAGACCAATGTAATGAGAGATCTTGAGGGAAGAAATTGGGCGCCACTAGATAAAACAAAGATAAAACCAGGTCAGTTTAGGCCCACCAAACTGAACCCATACAGGTCAGACATGCTCAAAGGGGAAAAAATCTCAGAGGATCGCAGGAATAGAGTTTTGATGTTGCACATTTGTCTGGGGACAGCTATACATTCGTATAAAAAAGTTTGAGCTCCATCTGCCCACCGTGAGGCAAATCATCTACAAATGGAGAGCTTTAAGAGTGACTTAACATCTGCCTAGAAGTGGACTTCCTTCAAAAATATCCTCAAGCACCACAAGAAAAGGGATTTTTCAGGTAAAAGCCAACCCACACATTACATCTGGAGATTTGCAGACCATTTGCCACCACCATTCTTCACTTGGGAGAAGGTTCTCTTGGTGGTAGGCAGAGTTGCGTTTTTGCCCAAACATGGCGGTTTTGGTTATGACCAAACAGATCAATTTTGGACTAATCTGACCACAGAATAAGACTTCAGGTATCTCCAGGTGCTCTCTGGCAAAGTTGTGACAAGCAGTTTTGTTCTTTTTTGAGAGCAGAGGCTTCTTCAGCAACCCTCCCTTGAAAGCCATGTTGACTGAGTTTTCTTCTTATTGTGGAACCATGCACATCTGTCCCAGATGTTGCAAGAGAGGTCTGCAAATCACTAGATGTAATGTGTGGGTTGGCTTTTAACTAAAAAAATACTTTTCTTGTGGCGCTTGAAGATATTTTTGAAGGAAGTCCACTTCTAGGCAGATGTTTAGTCACTCGTAAAGCTCTCCATTTGTAGATGATTTGCCTCACGGTGGACCGATAGAGCTCAAACTTTTTTTGAATTAATTTATAGCTGTCCCCAGACAAATGTGCAGCATCACAACTCTATTCCTGAGATCTTCTGAGATTTCTTTCCCTTTTAGCATGTCTGACCTGTATGGGTTCAGTTTGGTGGGCCTAAACTGACCTGGTTTTATCTTTGTTTTAGCTAGTAGCCCCCAATTTCTTCCCTAAAGATCTCTCATTACATTGGTCTATTTCATCAATCAATTTGGCCCACCTGATTGTGTTTACCTTGCTCGATTTAAGCAATGCAGCTTAGGGTTCACAAACTTTTGCACATACAACATTTGTCAAATAATTTGTTTTAACTGTTTTAACAATTGATTTCTGGAAAAGAAAAATGTTGAATTGATAAACAAACATCTGTTATTTCATATAAAAAATACTGGTATTGAAAAAAATGAATTAATAATGGTTAAATAAAATAAAATTCCAAAAGGCTCAAGGGGTTCACAAACTTTCGCACAACACTGTATCGTGTTTGTAGGGTTGGTGCTTTGGTTTAGGGCATAGTTACAAAAGTAAGAGGTTGTGATGCTGTGGTCATAGCAGTCACTTTTAGTGTTTACAGTATTCGGCAAACACTGTATTTGTACCAAAATGTGCAGTCTACTGTGAATCACAGCTCATCTCTGACCCTTCTATAGCTAACTGCACAAAATTTGATTGGCAGTGTGTTCTGTGTGAATACCATGAGAGAGAATTCAGGAAGAGTGTGCAAGATATAGAGAATTGTGTGTAGTGTTGTGAAAAATGTGTGTTTTGGAATGAGAATATGAGTCTAAGGCAGGAAATGTGTTTGGAGTTCAGCAGAATTGGTTAAGCAGTTGGTCAATTAGTTTCAGATTGTGCACATTGTGTCTGATGTTCCAAAAAATGTGTTTAAACAATTGTGAAAAACTGTAAGCATTAGGCAAAAACTGTAAACCTGATTGGTGTCTAGAATAAAGCAATCATGTGTTTGAGCACCTGATGGCTGTGTTTACTGACTGGCTCATGTGTTTGGTCATTTGACAGTCAGTGCTTTGGAATTGCAATAAGGTGACATCATGATAACTTCTGTCTAATGTCTTCAAGTGTGTTTAGTGTTTTGCAAATCACTGTGTGTATTGTTTTGCAAAAAGTGTGAGGCTGACTTTGTGCTTATAGTGGTGCACATATGGGCCAGTGGTTTGCTTCTTGAGTTTAAGGTTTTGATGATTGTGTAATACTTTTGATTTTAGTGTTCGTGCAATCGAAAAAAACTGTAATACTCATTTCCCCCAAGGAAGGGCTTTAGAGGAATATTTATTGTTTAATTTATTCTAAAATTAAAATCCATTGTTTCATTTTGTCACACTGTGTTTATTGTAACCAGCATACAACAATCTACAGATAGTCATCTAAAAATATTGCTGACAGACTTTGCAGACTTGTTTAGCTTGGCAGTCCCTGCAGGGAAGGATTTATTTTAGAAGTGTACTGGTCAGTTAGGCCTATAAGGCAGACTGGAGTCTATCTATGTCTCTTATGTTTTTAACTGTAATCCCTTCAGGCTAAAGACTAAACTGGGAGCCGCAGCCCCTATTGATTGGGTGCTGTGTCTCATTTGGAGTGTGTTTGTGAATAGGTTTGTTTGAGTCGGTTTCTAAAGCTCAGACTCAATAGGATAGACATTGTGTGTGTGTGTGTGTGTGTCTGGGGGGGGGGGGGGGGGATTCTGTTTACACAGTGATACACTGATATTGTGGGGACGTGCCTTTCTTTTGGGGACAAAATGGAAGTCCCCATAATGTAAATAATTACATTTAAGGTAAAGACTTGCTTTAAGGTAAGGGTAGACTTAGGTCGGTTAAGGTTAAGGTTAGAGGTAAGCAAGTAGTGGTTATGGTTAGGGCAAGTCACCAGGAAATGAATGTAACTCTATGTAATGTCCTTCGGAAGTGATCAAAAAACTGTGTGTGTGTGTGTGTGTGTGTGTGTGGCGAGTGTGTGTGTGTGTGTGTGTGTGTGTGTGTGTGCGCGTTCTCAGTGTCTGGTCATTTTTGCTCTGATGTGCGCTCCTGTGCTCCTGGGTATTGAGGGGGATTAACATAATTGTAGCTAATTGCCAAGGAAATGGCCTGCTAGGCTCATCTGCAGCGTACACAGAGGAGGAAAACAGATTGTGGCTCTGTGAGATGTTGGAGTCAAGGGGTCTGTGCTGTCTGAACGCGGTAACACACGTTAAACAGTACACACTCGCTCTACACAGCTCACAAGGGAATAGAATTTCCCACATGTTAATTTACATTACATTACTGCACACACACACACACATACACACACACACACACACACACACACACACACACACACACACACACACACACACACACACACACACACGACACATACATACACACGTAATGACGTGTTACATATTAACCAGGACACACACTTATTAACATGATCAAACACTGTGTCTGTGAGATATTACCAAATCATTAGCTAAACTGCTGACACTGTCATATTGAATTATTTCACAGAGGGATGAAATTCCTTGGACAGTTACTGGGGCAGAGGTCTAACTGCCGCCCCTTACATCTTAATGTAAGGGCCAACTGTCCTGTTAGGAGGCCACACTATATCTCAGTCCTCTTGAAAACACTAATGATGATTGATTCCTCCCTTGACTCTTTATATTGCTTGCTGCATGAGTGCTGTACAGTCGTTTTTTTCCACCATATCACCATGCTATTACTTTATGCTTCTTGCTATAAGCAGTATTTGATTTAACAGGGGCTAAAACAGAGTGAATACTGGACTTTCTACTGAAGTTCACGGGCTAGCCAAACACACAACGAGTGCGATAATATTGGTTGATTTTTCGATTTGAGATGTGTAAACAGGCAATTGTTTGTTAACATAATATTTCAACTCAATAAGGTGATGTCTTGTGATGCCTCAAAGTAGAAAAATCAATGAAAGTATAGGTTTAGATATGTTCTACAGTTAAACAAACATCGATTTACGTTATTGTCTCCTGTTATTGTTGTTATAGCCTACAAAGCACTTATTTGCTCTTTCATAACTAGACTACTTCTCAGACACAGAGATGACATTTAGCAAGGCGCCTGGTGGCTTGCTAATTGAGAATCAATTGTATTGATCTGAAGAGCATGGGTTCTGTGCCATAATGTGCTCTCTGTACCTTCCCTCTGTGCCTTAGATATTAATTGAACTTTTTCATGAGATGTTTACACAGAGCTGATCAGGCCAAGGTATGGCAAGCCTCTAGCTTTAAATCTTAAAGAGCCCTGAACAAATACACGGTCAAGCTTTTATGTGATCAATATAAAAAACATAACATAGCACAACTGTAAAAATGAATGATTAAACTGTGCGCTGATGGGACTTCAACACTTAACCTTAGGTCATACAAGGCGCATTGCAGTAACTCAGATGGCCTTTTGGTTTGACTTTAGGGCAAATATTTAAACAACTTTTTTCTACCATAGGGCACCATAGTAACACATAAGCCCTGGTGACACTTCCACACTCTTTTTTTACCCTCTTTGCTGACATCAGTGGGGCATTTGAGTGTATGTGTGTGTGTGTGCGTGGTGTGTGTCTGTGTGTGTCATTGGTTAAAGTCCTGAAGGACAATGTGATTGCTGCTCAACAATCTTGTCATCTTTACGTGAATAGTGGATATCACTGCTTTACAAAACTGGGAAATAATCTTTTAATCATCTATTGATTCATTCATAGCTCTCTATTGAAACTGGAATTGAAAAAAAAATCATGATGTTAAGTAGTAGTATTCAAAGTTCAGATATCACCATCAACAACAGCATGCATAACAACCATCAGTTTATACCGATGATACAATATCAACACTCTGGCCATTCACCAATTCATTTAGTTATTCTTCTACCCCACATTAAAAGCCTTTGCACAACTCTTCTAAAGTACACCAAGCTTTAATCACAGCACACTCTTGTCTATCTATCAGTGTGGTGTCTGACGCCCCTCTAACGTGTAGACTGATGCAAGTCTGAAGTAATTCAATTCAACACATAACTTGACAGTGCAAGACGGGTAACGCACTGTAAGTTCTTAATTTCCACCTTTCGAAAGGCATTTTCAAAAATAGACTGAAAGTAACTAGCCATGGTGGAGGAGCAGAGTTGTGGGCTGTGTTTGACTTTTTATGAACTTGTGTGTGTGTGTGTGTGTGTGTGTGTGTATTGTCGCCTGCCATAGCCCCATTATTTCGTGGGGTGTGCAGTTGTGTTTGGTATGTGTACGGTACAATTTTTGTGTTGTAGCGGTCAAAAGTGGAAAGAGTACAATATAGATACCATGGCTGTACCTATTTTTGTCACACTTTTGCTCTGGTATCAAGCCAGTCCACAAGGGGTCCGAGGAGGGATGGAGAGCTAATCAACCAGTCATGACATGTAACCACCCACAGATAACTGAAGTGGCTGATATGGGGCAATCATACCAGTGGCTGAAATAGGCTGGTATGAAAGAGAAAGCACAGAGGCACTTATCATGGTAGCACAACAAAAGGCACTGAGCACAAGATCAATCACAGGCTGGGGTCTACCATAGCAGACAGGACCCCAGGTGCAGGCTGGGTAAAGAGGCCCCTGAGACACTCTAACAACAACAGCAAGAGAAGACAGCTTTTGATAGATGTAGCCATCCAAAGCAACAGCAATGCTCCATCAAGAAGAAGGAGCATGTTAAAGGGAAGCTTGAAAAATGGTGGTAATCGGAGCGCTGCGGGCTGTGACCCCCAAACTGGGACAGTGGCTCCAGGAAATTCCAGGGACAACATCCAAGACTTCTGTCCAGAAGAGTCCTAGGAACTGGACCCGAGTTTGAAGGAAGAAAGTGGGGAATATTTATGTGTGTGTGTGTGTGTGTGTGTGTGTGTGTGTGTGTGTGTGTGTGTGTGTGTGTGTGTGTGTGTGTGTGTGTGTGTGTGTGTGTGTGTGTGTGTGTGTGTGTGTGTGTGTGTGTGTGTGGTGTGTGTGTGTGTGTGTGTTTTGTGTGTGTGTGTGTGTGTGTGACACACACAGTGTTCACCTGTCTAGACATCTTATTAGTCAGGTAATTGAAACACCTGTGTGGTTGTCTCTAGAGCCTCATAGGTCAGTCAGTGAATGTCTCACTGGGGCTCTTGAATAGAAGGGAGCGATTGTTAATGTCATTAGTAACATGACTATCAAGTGTCCGCTCTGTGGAAAAGCTTAACCCCAATGATGTCAGGTTAAAACTTGGCGTACTTTAAAAAAAAATCTCTAAGCTGACAACCAGAGACATTTTTTTCTGAAAAAGAATGAAGACATTCTGGCTTCTAATAGCAGAAAAAAACAGATGTGTAACTTCTAAGGTAATTAAGGCTCTGGAACAGGAGCACACAGATGGAATGCAGATGTAAAATGACAGGTGGCAGTTACAGCTTTGCTGTTCCTGGTATGGCACGTCAAAATGTCTGCTATTAAGAACGCTCTATTACATTTCTGATTCATTCTACATAACAGAGATAATTGGCGTATTGTAGCGGTGGTTGTGGTGGTGGTGTTATCCGAAGCCTTGGCTTAAATTTGATGTGGAATGTATTTGTCTGGTTGCAGATACTATGTGTGTGTGGCCATCCTCATCTACTTCCTTCCTCTGCTGGTGATGGGCTGTGCTTATCTGGTGGTGGGACTGACCCTCTGGGCCAGCGAGATCCCCGGAGACTCCTCCGACCGCTACAAGGAGCAGCTGACAGCCAAACGCAAGGTAACCTGCATTTTAGATAGCTGAAGCTACTTCTTCTTTTGGATTATATCAACCTTTGCTATCAGGTAGAACACGCCAAGGGGCAGCTGCAGTATGTAGTAGCTTATAGTAAAAAGATAAAGTATGGTATTTGGAACACAGGATGAGTGTTCCTCTCCCTTACTGGCATGGCATTCATGACATTTCACGTAAACATCACAACAACAACCTTTAAATAACAGATGTATTGCAAAGACACAAAGAGCCAAGCCATAGTTTCTTTCTTTTCTTTCTTATTTTCAGTCTTCTTATTGATTGCAGTAATTCCTTTACCACGTTACATGTGCAAGACACAATTCACCCTTCTCCTCTAATGAGGCAGCCTCACAGATCTGTTACACTCCATGTACATCATTATCAGGTCATTGTCAGTGAGCACTGTCTGTTACTGACAGCGCTAATGATGTGCCCTTGTGTTTTAGATGTCCATTGTGACAGACAGAAGGGTCAAAGATGCTGAGCATTTCTTTCTGAACAGACAGATTTGATGCTGGCACTCGTTTCTATCCCACAGAGAAGCTAATTAAAAGAAAGAGAGGGAGAATGCTGAGTCCTTTAGTGGAGACATTCAATGCTGCACAGCATGTCTCATCGTCAAAAGATTACAAAAGCAAGCACGAAACTGACAATACCTGCCGTAACATCGTTAGGTGTGATTGATGGGTTTTCCCAGAGAAGGTTTTACTATTCATAACAGGTTGCTTTGGCCTGAGATGCTTGCTCTTTTGCCCTTTCTAGTCTAATCTGAAACGGGAATTGTGTATTGATTTTGTCACTTTACCAAATGACAGATCCAATGTTAAACATACCGTATTGTCGTGTTGTGAACTAAAAACTTGTTCAATCAATTTTCAATAACAGACGGATAATTTATTTTAATAAAGTAACATCCATTTCACTCACACCCTGTACTTCCTGAAAATTCCGGCAAAACCATTGAAACACGGGGAGGAAGGGTGGATAATACCGGGGGAGGAGGTCACTCCACAACTTGCCTTTAAATTAAAAAAAAATAAGAAGTAGTAGCTCCATAGCATGGTGAGGTCGTTTGTCGAATTGTATTGTTATCATAGATAGTATATAAAATGGATGTAGCATCCGGGCTGACCTCAGTTATTCCATCTGTATCCAATCCTCCTGGCCTATGCGCTTCGCCTTCTTGTCAGAGTTTGACTCCGCCTCATTTCCTCTTACCGAAAAAGGGCATTGATGTGATGTCGGGGGGAGGGAGATACGCCCATCTAGATGACGTATACCTCCGAGGCGAAGTGAGGGCCAGCAGGCGGCTAGCTGTCACTCTGCGCCCCTACTTACTCGTACATTTTAACCTCCAATAGTTTAAAAACTAGCGTAATCCAAAAAAATTCACCCCCCTCAGTGTTGTCATGGAGATATGACCTAAACATACAGGCTCATATGTTTTTTTTGGACCAGGCCTAGGTTTATTAATGCTGTGAAAACGGCCTATTTAACATGGGAGTCAATGAGAAATTGCTCTGTTTTGGTACCACCTCTTAGTGGCCGCTCGGTGAACTTACTTTTTTGTCACTTCCGCATTGGATGCTGGTAGAACTCGCTGTGGTTGGGCCTTGATTGTTATATGTGTGTCATCGTGATGGACCATGATTATGCCTTGCCCTCCTCTGCGCATTTTCTCATCGCAGTTTTTAAACATGATCAACAACAGTGAAAATGAACACAAACTGGTTGTGTGCGTTGTCCGACAGGTGGTGAAGATGATGATTGTGGTGGTGTGTACGTTTGCCATCTGCTGGCTGCCCTTCCACGTCTACTTCCTGCTGCACCAGTTCTTTCCTGACATGTTTGAGCAGCCGTTCATCCAGCAGGTTTACCTGACCATCATGTGGCTGGCTATGAGCTCCACTATGTACAACCCCATCATCTACTGCTGCCTCAACGACAGGTTAGTCAGCACATACACTCACTCACACACACACACACACACACACACACACACACGCACACACGCACCAGCACCACACACACACACACACACACACACACACACACACACACACACACACACACACACGTTCTTGTTGTCCTATCTTTGTGAGGACACTCATTGACATTATGCACTCCTAGCTCATAACCCTAACCTTAACCATTGGAACCAAATGCCAAGCCCCAACCCTCCCTCTGACCTTAAAACCTAGTCTTAACCCTCAGGTCTTTGAAGGAGTGAGGAACAGCCAAAATGGCCTAATTTTTTCTGAAAATGTCCTGATTCCGGTGGTTAAAAGGTAAAATGGTCCTAACACAGATGCCGCCACAACACACACACACACACACACACACACACACACACACACACACACACACACACACACACACACACACACACACACACACACACACCACAATGATGTAATACTTATTTACGGTTAAAAAAAAGAGTAGTTTATTTGATCATATGTTAGTAATGCAGGGCTTACACTAGAGGACTTTAAAAATACTTTGAAAAGGCTGAAGACTGAAACACTCTCACATCTAAAGACAATCAACTCACACTTGAAGACAACTAGTCATTAGTTATCAGTCACAGAGTGAGATTTTGAAAAGACAGGGGTCTCATATTGCAAGACAACTAGATTCCTTTTGAGATTAATATTATTTCCGCAAACGCGATTGTGATTATTTAATTAAAAAAAGGTTAATTCAATATTCCGAGCGGGGGACTTCCTTTAGATATTTGACCATCTTTATTTGCTGATCTTGTCCCCCAATAACTTTACCTCCTAACCCTGTATTTGACGGTAAAGTGTTAAGGTTTGTTAAGGGCTGTCAGCCTGGTTCTCCAGTCGAGGCTGCTAGGAAAAAGTGTCCGTATTAAGTGGCTCACAGACGGACACAGGTCGCGACTAATGCCGCTCCTCCTGCGTTGTGCTTGGTGCATGCGAGAGTGTGACAGTGTTTACGTCATTTCGCTTGAGCCAACCCCTCAAGACTAACGATAATATCAAACCTGTTTCATTATGTCGGAACGTCAAGCGGGAAGAAGACTGGCTGAAATCGGGTCGGATGACCACCTTACACCAAACGACTGAGATTACGTGCGCGCGCCACAACTCCAGCACGACTTCTGTGATTGCAGTCCGACATTGGAAGATTGTCTGTGACTGTCAAATTGCGTGAAAAGTCGTGTAGTTTAAGCCCAGCATTAGACGCCTCCATGTTTTATGATGATCTGCTCCAACTTTGATTTATGCCATATTCACAGCTGTGTCGCAGTAATTCAAGCTGATGTCAATAAAACTCGACGCTTCTTACACGGATGTTACACATGGAAAGCTGTCCAGGGAATAGAAGGGCCTCTTTATCTTATCATCTAAGCTTTTTAATTGACACTTGGAATATGTACACACAGCTCAATGCAGCGGGAGGATCAATGCTCAAGTTCATAAAAAGTCAAACACAGCCCACAACTCTGCTCCTCCACCATGGCTAGTTACTTTCAGTCTATTTTTGAAAATGCCTTTCGAAAGGTGGAAATTAAGAACTTACAGTGCGTTACCCGTCTTGCACTGTCAAGTTATGTGTTGAATTGAATTACTTCAGACTTGCATCAGTCTACACGTTAGAGGGGCGTCAGACACCACACTGATAGATAGACAAGAGTGTGCTGTGATTAAAGCTTGGTGTACTTGAGAAGAGTTGTGCAAAGGCTTTTAATGTGGGGTAGAAGAATAACTAAATGAATTGGTGAATGGCCAGAGTGTTGATAGTGTATCATCGGTATAAACTGATGGTTGTTATGCATGCTGTTGTTGATGGTGATATCTGAACCTTTGAATACTACTACTTAACATCATGATTTTTTTTTCAATTCCAGTTTCAATAGAGTGCTATGAATGAATCAATAGATGATTAAAAGATTATTTCCCAGTTTTGTAAAGCAGTGATATCCACTATTCACGTAAAGATGACAAGATTGTTGAGCAGCAATCACATTGTCCTTCAGGACTTTAACCAATGACACACACAGACACACACGCACGCACACGCACACACACACACACACACACACACACACACACACACACACACACACACACACACACACACACACACACACACACACACACACACACACACACACACACACACACACACACACACACACACACACACACACACACACACACACACAACACACAACACACAAAGTAGGTCCAAAAATGTCTAAGAGATATCCCATCCTCCACTGACAAGCAGGCTGCTTGTAATCACTTTCAGAGTACATGTCTGGAATGAAAATGATCTTAAAGACTTCCACACATGGACTGAAATTAGCTAAATACATCAAATATCAAAAATCCATCTCTTGTGTGTTCACAGTGGGTTTGAGCCAGTTCAAGAGACTCCACCTGTAGCGTTATTAGCATTCTGAAAAACTGTCAATGACTTCTTTAAAGATTGTTCGCCTGACGAAATAAAGACAGTTGGTCAGATCTGCTATTTGTTTTTATGAAATCTTCTCCCGTTGTGTTCCATGGTGGCCATCAGCTAATTTTCCTTATGCTGCTGTAGTAAATGACATTTCACACTTGCTTGGATCTTTTGCCTCTGAAGTCCTAAAATCAAAAGGGTAGGGCTGAAGCGAGCGGAGGCTTAGTCATCATTCTGGTAAAAGGATATCAATCAGCTCAGCCCATTTAAATTCAAATGTGCAACCAATTATAGGCATTCCCAGACCCACTCATTTGCCATCAATCTTCTTATCTCTGTCCTGCTCTCTCTACAATTGCCATTTTCCCTTAAACCCACTTCTTCACCCCCCTTCCCTGGTCTCTTTACTGTGTTAACCCTCCCGTGCCAGCAGCCATTTCTGATCCGTCTGGATTTATCAAACTATTAATCAAGGAAAGTCTGTCTCTGTGTGTCTGTCATTCCTTATTTTTTTTTCTTCTCAACGGATAGGCCAATCACATTGAAATGTCACATGGTCCTTCAGCATACCTGGCCAGAGACTGAAGTGAAATCAAAAAATAGACCTGCCAAATATCAAGTGCTGGTAAAATCAGACTTTCAGCAAAGGGGACGTTTAATGTTAATTAACATTAGAATTCTTCAGATACACAGCCTTTACTATAGTTACTGTACAGACTCAATCATCTGTTAAACTGTCTTTTACTCTGGTTCTACATTAAGCCATATATAATATAATGTTGAATGAATGAGACTTGAATGACATTATCTGTGATTTCATCCCTGACATGCCATTGACAGATGTGGTTGTAGAGTCCCATGATGTTGTATTTTCTTTGGCGCGTGACATTAAAATAGTAAGATGGTGAAAATTGCAATATGAGCATTCATATGAAGTCCTGTCTTGGCCCACCTGAGACATTTCAGCTTTATAATAAGAGAACCTCAAAGACAAAAGGGCTTATTCTTCCTCTTATAATTAAAGAGTGGAATTGACAAGCAATAAAGCACGCTGTCTTTGTCTGTTAAAGCCAGTAGCTCATGATGGTTTCTGTTAGCCCCCATGAGAAATTCTGAGTAAATACAACAACACTGTTGCCACACCTACAGGGGGAAATCCTTCAGTGATTGCGCCAGTCTCGGCGGGTGACACCAGTTTGTAAACACTGCCGTACTGAGAAATACAGAGAGAGAGAGAGAGAGAGAGAGAGAGAGAGAGAGAGAGAGAGAGAGAGAGAGAGAGAGAGAGAGAGATACAGAGAGAGAAATACAGAGAGAGAGAGAGTTTTGTGGAGCTGATAGGCCTAATTTAAATTTGTGTCAAATTGTTTGGCAATGGCTTGAATGTAACCGACATTTCTTTGTATGAAAAAGTTACTCACTATAGCTCAGGTGAACCAGACTTTATCATCATGTCTAGATGTGCACATAACCCAGTCAGTAAGACTAATCAGGGCTTTTTTTTAATTTATTTTTTTACTCATGGACAGGTTTCGTGCTGGATTCAAACACGCTTTCCGCTGGTGCCCGTGCGTCCCTCGGGCTCTTACGAAGGCTTGGAGCTCAAGTCCACCCGCTACCTCCAGACCCAGACCAGCGTTTACAAAGCCAGCCGCATGGAGACCAACGTGTCCACAGTTCTCCAGGTGGCGGAGGACATGGAGCAGCGGCCCAAGGTCAGAGTGATAGCAGGTCCAGGGCCGGGGCCGGGGAAAGGTGCTGGGGCTGGGGCTGGGGCTGGGGCTGGGGCTGGTGCTGCCTAGGGCCGGACCAAACAGCTCCTCCCTGGACCTCACCTCCAACGGTCATCGTCCCGCAGCGTCTCCAAAACCGTATCGGAGACGTCCAGTTTCTACTCCAGTAACAACCTGCAGGAATAGTCCTTTAAAACACAGGGTGGTATTTTAGGTAGAGAGAGAGTGCAAGTGAGTTGACTGTTGATATGGATGCTTTTGCACACATGGACTCCAGTGTGAGTGTGTTTTTTTGATACATTTCGAGCCATGCACTGTATCATGTTTGGTCATTTGCAAGTGAGATTTGAGTGCCTGTTGCCTTCACCCACGACACCCTTGTATAAAGCACTCATCCTGCTCACAGTTAATGATCGGCCCCTCATTAGAAAGGTTTAGCTCAGTGCCAAAAAGTGTTGATGAGCCCTTGGAGTACACAAAGCACATTCCATTTCAAGAGCTACACCGAAACAGACGGTAGCGCCTCCGACTTCACAGCCTTTGCTTATCACACCAGCCCTGCTCTCACATCCACATACCAACTTCACACTGCCTATTTTGGAGACAAGCTAAAACATGAGACCAGGGTGCTGTGAACAAACACAGCAGGTCCTTGTTATTGACAAGGGGGGGGGGGGGGGGGGTTCTCTGCAAAGAAACCCCAAAGAGCTTCGAGAAATCGGGGTTCTCAGAAAGTTGTGTACACCTGCTGTGGAGTGAACCTGGTTTCAACTCTCTCTCCTCAGAAAAGGCTCTGCCAGACATAATCCCATGGTTTGTCTCATTCACCCGTACACTCATACAACAACAGCAGCAACTACCACGCAGGGTGCAAGCTAACCATCGGGAGCAATTTGGGGTTAAGTGCCTTGCCCAAGGACACTTCGACATGTGGCAAGAGGCGGGGATCAAACCACCAACTTGTGAACAGTGGACAACTGCTCCGTCTGCTTAGCCACAGATAGAGAGAAGATACAGAAACAAGATACAGAAACAAACCGTAAACTTTTTACTTTTCATGTGAGAGTGAGTGCGTGAATGCACGTGTGTGTAAGCCAATCAGAACGCCAACTCTGTCTCAAATCCAGTATGCTGGAAGAGTGCCTGGCTGGCTGATGGACTACTCTCAGGATTCCTGAAAGGTTCTGGCTATCACCTGAAGTGTACAGCACTGCTTTCATCTGGCTAAACGTTGTCTTCAACAGCCGGGAGCATCATCTGTGGAACGCAGAGGTATACTTTAAAACTTTTAAGTGTCAAAAACGAAACTTACTAAAACCTTCCCAATAGGACACTTTTATCCCAGATACAGTCTTGTGTGACACATCTAAACCTCCAACAATACTGGTGTGTAGCTTAGAGATCAATCCGCAATGGACAGCACATGAAGCAGAGTTTTCTACTGAACCTATACAGTTTCACAATATTTACCCTCCGCTCTGTGTGTACCCTCTGGATTCAAGTCACCACTTTCAAACTGTGAAATATTTTTTTTAAATAACTCTCATGAGCTGCTCTACACTGCCATCTGGCAGCAACATGCATTCTGGATGGATAACATGGACATTTAATTGGTTATTTCGGTGATCAGATATTAACTACCTTCGAATAATCCCATTTTATATGCTTTCGTTCTATCCATATGTAATCCATTCATACAAGATGCATGTTGGAGGAATACTTCAACCATTCTTTTATTTTTTGCTTGTTGCCTTCCATCTCGGGTTCATTACAACGCTACAGAAACCATTCCTTTCAATGTGCGTGCATTTTTGAAGAAGGAAAGACGTAGGTCGCTCATCGCTAGTTAGCTTAGTTCAAACACTAGTAGTCAATGGTAGCATTAGCCTGCCATTACTAGCAGTCAAAAGAAAAAAGTTTTCATCATCACTAAAGGCTACTGTGTGTTAGTTGGGACTTGAGGCAACAAGCTGAAAAGGAAAAAACGTTGAACTATTCCTTTAACATCAGGTGTGAAGTGCATCGTAGACGTTGCATTGCCTGGAATGTGCACAGCTTGTTAGCTGCAGCAGTCTAATGTGCTATGCTGATGTGCCTTGCTGCTTAGCAAGATGTCTGTTAAAGGGCGAAGGAAGCAGAGACGCAGCTCTCTCTGCCGGGGTCCAGGAACAAGGAAGGTTAGGTCACAGTATAGGGTTACGGAAGCCCAGTGGGACAAAACTGTCTTGACCTTCTACAGTGGTAAACACACACACATACTGTATACCTACCTGCACATGCATTTCATTATTATCAAGCTGCATATCCTCATAATCAATCATCATTCTAAGTTTAAGTTGGAAGGAATTCATGCTGTTTCTGTTGTTGTTTTTTTATTGATGGAAGTGAAGTGAATCAATGTAAGACAACATCTTTATTACATATCTTATATTCCATCGTGATCTTACTAACTATATCCTCAAGATTGACATATATGCTTTATACAGAACAAATACAGGCTTAAGCAACACACAATCAATAAAAAAAATGTAATAAGTCTTATTGATGTATGTGGGTCTAAGAAATCTCTTTTCAAACAAGAGGAGCAGGTTTCTGCAGCTTGTTTGGCATTGGAAATCAATTCAACAGTCTCACTGTTATCATTCTGTCGGATACATTCTGTGAAAAAACTAGCAATCAGTCCTTGGTAGAATCGTGTTTCAGGATGGATATTCTTTGCCGTTTGCAAAACAACACATCCACACACATACATAAATAGTGATCACCTGTTGACAACCATCACTCTACTTTCACACATACACACAAACACACACACAAACACACCACACACACACACACACACACCACACACACACACACACACACACACACACACACACACACACACACACACACACACACACACACACACACACACACACACACACACACACACACACACACACACACTCCCGGCTCAGTCCCCCTCATAATGCCTGATCTATTTCCAGCGCACAAAAGCCGTTGTTATAAATTCCACTGTCAGCTGACATGAAACCGAGGAGCATAAGCGAAGAGACATGACTTCATTGGAACAACAGTGGGCTCTAAGGGGCACTTTACACGGCCACGCAAAACGGTGCATACGCAGAAAAATTTCTGCGGTTGCACTATATCATTTACAGGAAAACAGCAAACGCAAACGCAAACGCAGGCATGAACCGCAGATTTTTGAGATCACCTCCGAGGGAGGATTTTTTGGAAAACTTAACGGTTTTGGTTTCCTGTAAACACCGAAACCATTTCCCCTGATAACGCTGACGTCACGGCTCCACCCTCACACATGCGCATTGCGTTTGGATATAAATAGGCTTGCGCCGTCTTTGTAGGTCCATGTGCGCCAGTTGGAAAACAACAACAACAACGGCGGATCACCGAGCTGTATTCATTGTGCTCATGGACGTTGTGCTGTTGCTGATGAATTTGTTATCGTGCCACCAATCGCTCCTACAAGCAAATAGGGAAAGAGTTGTTCTCTACCTGTTTTTCTAGCTAAATAAACGTGTGTCACTTCTATATGCCAGGGACACGGCTCTCTCTACATTAAAAAACACTATCAGCGTGCAGCGGTTAAGTTACTGTTCAACAAAAGGAGCATTAAGGCTACGGCTTCACAGTAAAAGCATTTCACTGGCTAAACATTCATAGCATTTCGCTGGACACACGTGAGTTGACTTTTATTCTGAAGTACGCCTAACAGGAAGATATCCGCTCACGAAGCCCCTTCACTATCAGCAAGTCTGCTGTTTTTCCGAGTTCAATGCGGTGAAATAAGCTTGTCTTTTACAATATTTGTAACCCCAAGCTTACACCAACCGCTTTATGAACGTTAGTGGCATTAATTTTCGGTTACAGTAAGGTTTTATGCATCAAATTGTACCGGAAGAGCTATCTACTAGGCTGTCACCGCTGACTATTGGCTTGGCATGGCTGCTACTTCAGCGATTTCGGCCCGTTTCCTCTGAAAACTTTGTGTACGGGTGAAGATGTCAGATAAATTGTGTCTGAACGGGTTTTTTTTTTTAAAACCAAAAACGGGAAAACTCACGTTTTCACCGTGTAAAGTGCCCCTAAGTATCACATCAAAGCTTCTTACCAAATGTTGTCTAGGTGACATGGAAACACATCGTACACTTAAGTACATACACGGGCGCCAGGATGACTCGAGGTCGCATTGAGAGCAAAGAAAAAGATGAAGGACATATAACAGACCATAACTGACATTCCTCTTTTTCACAGCAGCTATAATAGAAATGGTAAGAACATCCGACGGAGCGTTTCCGAGATTGACGTCTTGAAATGCATGGACACAGCACTTGTTATTATGCTGAAGTGTGAGCAAGAAGCCCACTTGTGTCCAACAATAGACTTATTACCATACACCAGTGTGTGTGGTACGTGTTAGAGTGTCTAGTATAACTCAACAGTGTATGCTAAGAGTCGGTATGCTATGATCAAGTGTCGCATTGGAGCCCACTAATGTGAGCTCTGCATAATGTGTGCTGGCTAAAGTGTGACTAGTACCATCGAAGCCACACTGGATTGGTGTGAATGAGGTTGGTCGTGTAAAGTCCCCTAAACCTAAAATTCGAAAAAGAAAAATATCGATATCATGAAATATGAATAATCTGCTTTATCAGGACTGTGTATCAGATTTGGATTCAGATACTTCACAGGTTTTCCGGCCTCTTAAGTTTTCATATATCTAATGTCCAATCAAATGTCAAATTTATTTCAAAGCATAAAAAATAATGAATTTTCCGGCAACAACATAGCATTGATACACTGTCATACAACCTTTTAGCAGTGCTTTTCCTTTCCTTTCCGTTTTTTTTGTGGTTTGAGTGGCGAGTGGAAAAGGCAGCAGACTTCCTCAGCATCATTACATTTCAACCACAGAGCCCTAAAGTGAGTGAGCCAGGGACAGAGCGGGGAGCATTGCGGCTGATGTCATTAGGGCATAGTTATCTAATTATGGCATGAATGAGACCTGCGCCCCTTGATGACTCCTGTGCTGATAGGATGATATGGAGTCGGTGAGCAGGAAAACAGTACTTTAGCTCACACAGTCAGTATATAGCAGTGCTGCAAATGAGTTTGTTTGTGGGTGTGTTTACCAAAACACCTCTCAAGGACAGTTAGTTTAGTAATAACCTCACCAAACACACAAAAATACCATTTCAACTGACTGTACCATCATGCTAATGGTGGTGCAACATAAAAAAAGAAGATTCATATGATATCTATATAAGTTGGAGGCAAAACATTTATTAATCTTTAGACAGATAATGTGGTTGATCAACACAAATAGGGTTCAACCAACCTAGATCTATCTTGATGTGATTTGTTAGTGTAAAGGTTAAGAAATCATAGAATTTGAAAACCATAGGAAGCCCATCAAATCATAGGGTCGAATGACAGCCCCACATGCTGTATAATTATATAACATATCCATCGTATCCATTAGAATGTAACATCAGCTGTCTGAGCAAGTGAGAGGAGCAAAGAAGTGGACAGAACACTATGAACGAACACTCGTAAAAAAAAATCATCTCAGAATCTTTGTATTGGTTACTTTGCATTAAACTGCAGTTGGCCTAATCATAACCATTATAGCCAGGAATAATGTCCCGTATGCGGCGTGCGTTCCCCTCATCTTCCCCTTAACTTGGTCGGGTGGAGTGGAGCGGGGGAAACGAAAAAGACTGGCGCTTTAATGAATGTGTAATCAACTTTGTTTCGGTGAGTGCTCCTTAAATGAGCGTACGGCAGGCTCCCTGTCTCTCCAACACACTCACACACACTCGTGACGAGGGCTGTGGTGAGAGATTGAGACAAAAGATGCAATAGTCTTGTTGCTGAAGGAGAGGCGCCAAGGGGGCTACACAGCGGGGGTGAATATCCTCATCAGCACCATCTCTCTCTTCCTGCGTTTTTTCTATCCATCCCTCGCTCTCTCCAATCATGCTAATTACGACAGAGAAGTGGAGTGTTTTTTTTTTAGCCAGCCGAATGCACGCAGAAAAGTAGGCTACCTCACACACAGGCACGTCCTCATTGAAAAGGGGTGAAAACACTAAGACGGCCTCATCAGTGACATGGATGTGTGTGTGTGTGTGTGTGTGTGTGTGTGTGTGTGTGTGTGTGTGTGTGTGTGTGTGTGTGTGTGTGTGTGTGTGTGTGTGTGTGTGTGTGTGTGTGTGTGTGTGTGTGTGTGTGTGTGTGTGTGTGTGTGTGTGTGTGTGTGTCTATGACCTGTTCCGAGAGTGCCACACACAACATGGCTGGCCGTTCACCTTACATTCACTGACGCATCACTCACAGTACACGTCAACGAGAAAAAATATGTCATTTAAAAGGATGAGTGCACACGTATAGATGACGCCTCATCCAGTGTAAATGACATCCCGCGCGTCACTGTGTGAAGAAAAAACAACTGCAGTGTAGAACATGTATAATCCATGTAAAGAAGTGCATTGATGCAATTCGTCTCACTATCGTTGCTTTTTTGCAAATATTCTAATTATGTACTTTTTTTAATTATTCTTTATTTTTTTGGTGGTCTCTTTTGTGAATCGTCTGTACTCTTGAATGTGACTTTTAATTTTGATTATGAGCTGAAAAGAGAACTCCCGTTTGAACCATGATATAGAAATGTCTGTATCTGTGATCTGTTGTTTAAAAGTGAATGAATCTGCAGAAACAGCATGGGCCAGTCAGTGTGTCCTTGAAGGAAAAAAAACAGTGATTGTTAAAAAAGATGCCGACAATGTTTTGTTGCAGTGCTATAGTACCTGTTCCAATAGGCAAATGGTCATACCTCTACATCACCATGCTTTTTGGCTGTGTCTGAAAACTACACATCACTGTTTTAACTGAACCTACAGGGTGAGCCCACTGTTGTCGTTGGTGTATTTGCATCAACCTATCTCGGTGCAGTGGCATTTAACAGCCGTATTGGTGCTTTCAGCTCTGTTGAGATTTATGTCCTAAATTTAATCAGGAGGTTGAAGGGCCAGTGTCTGCGTGTGTTAAATTAAATATCCTGACAGTTTTCTTTCTGCTCTATGCCCCAGTGCAATTCAATTTGAAAGAAAACTTTGAGATAAAGGATAAATATTAAAAAAAGGGGGGAAAAGGTATTTCCAACAAATCCCTAGTCTGATAATCTAGTCTGACTGAAATGCTATTTTGTTTCATGCCATTCATACTGTCTGAAGTGTTGTTCTTGCTACCCAAAGGGGGGATGACATTGAATCGTGTTTGTACTAATAATCAGTATTGTGTAATGTATATAGGCCTAGCTCTTTGGCTAGCTGGCATGGACCCATTCAATCCAAGAAAGTTGCTCACAGTTTTCCAGTGTTCTGCGTGCTCAGAGCAAGCAAGATTGAGACTTTGTGTGGCGGGGCCAGCTGACTTCTGGATCAAATACCTGTCATCATACGGTGCTTGTGATCATCACTTTTTAAAATTGCAAATTGTCTGTAAAACAACAACCCGTTTTACAGACAATTTGCAATTTTAAAAAGTATTCTAGGCCAGTACGCATCAAGTGATCCTGCAGCTGAATTAATCATGTGACCTCTTTGTTAAAATGGCTTCCCAGCCAAGCATTATTCCCAGAGGCTTGCTGAAGAAAAAATGTCCCCATTCCTAAATCTCTCCAACAGGTGGGCACATTTCCACACCGGTTGACTGAAACCACAGATGAATGACAAATACTACATCAATGAGCCACATCGTTTATCTGGATAATTTGTCAATTTATAACAGTGCACACACATATTGTAATTGATTTTGAAGTAATGCCACCTTTAGAAATACTCACTTGATCAACAAGTGTGCATTACATAATCGGCAGCTGAGATTAATCTCCCATTAAATGCAGGATTTACTCCTGTTTGAATAACAATGGTTATATGAGTTAATTACTGAGGATGAATACAAAATAAAAATAAATAAATAGGGCTGACTGAGTGCCCCAGGCAGAAGGAAAATCAGACAGTAGAATTGCAAAGAGGATTAAAGCTTTGTTGCATTTCAGTCTTCTCTGAAATATTTGACAAGAAGAAAAAATAAACCAGCCTTAACCTTTAAAATGCTGACTGGGGGCAATAACATTGCCACTGTAGACCTTTAGACGCGGGGAATAAGGTTACAATTTCCACTGTTCCCCCGAGATTTGTATTAAATCCTTTTAAATATCCTTGAAGTTGAAAGTCAGCACTTTAACCAGCCAGTCAGCGGTCCATATAAAGTGCAATATGCTGGAATATAAAAGCAACTGATACTGTGCAGCATGTGACTGAATAGAATATGAGAGATGGATATTGTGTAAGGACTGTGGAGCCCACTGAGGCGAAAGGCTATTTGTAATATTGGGCTCTGAAACATACAGCATCATGAGGTACTTTTCAGACACAGCCTATGTATGCCAGTCAAAGCTCTTATACTGTATCGATGTTTTGCTTGTTTCTGTCATGCTTACTTATTGCTGTAAGAGATTTAAGGTTCAGAAAGCATTTGAAATATCTGTTCATGCACAATGTCATGCTTTTGTCAGTTGAAAAGAAGGAACAAAATGAGTTAATCTTGTGTTCCTCTCCATTGTAACATGCTATTTGTAGAGTCACATTAACTGTACTGTGGGTGTTTTTATCTGTGCTCTTTACCAAAATCGGGGTATCAACTTAAATGTCTTCTATTAAAGAAAATATATCAATTGTTTTCCAATGTTTTTATGTTCATTCCAACTGACAAACGGTGGACTATTTTTTTTTTCTTTCTCCAGATCAAACAACATTTATGAAACAGGTGGAAAAATAATTGAGGCAGAGAAAGTGCTGCTGTGAAGCTTCAATACTGTTCAGACTGACTCTGTCTTTGTGAATCCTGACCTAAGGTACAGGCAGGTGCACAGGAAGAAAGAGCCGGCACAGGAGGCTGTGTGTGCGTGTGTGTGTGTGTGTGTTGTGTGTGTGTGTGTGTGTGTGTGTGTGCTTACGTGCATGTGTGTGTGTTTGTTTGTTTGTGTGTGTGTTTGTGTGTGTGTACAGGTGAAAAACAACCGAGGCTGAATGTGTGGCCAGTTTCAGACCCTCAGACAGAGCACATTGTATAATACACCACAGCTGAGCTGTCTTCATGGGCCTACAGCTCTATTACCAAGAGACTGCCTGTCATCTGGGAGGGACTTCCAGATTTTCACCTTGTACTTGATGTCCATACTAAAACACTTACATTACAAAATTATTCGAAAACCAACAGAAAATCAGCAACAATTTCAATTGTTGAATGGCTTATGCTTAACTTTTATCATGTCATTTGTTATAGGCTATAGTAATATTATTGTGAAGTTTTTGCTGGCAAATGACACCAAATTCGGTGACTGCAGCATTGGCATTATACAAATCAGGGTTTTGTTCTCTAAGTTGGATACTTTAGATGGATTAAAGAAATAGGTCAACATTTTCAGAGACACACATATTTGCTTTCCTGCCAAGATTTAGCTGAGAAGATCGATACCACTCAATATGTGTACACTCAATATGAGGGTGAAACCAGTTAACACAGTTGCACTAGTTCAGCACAAGCCCAGAGCCTGCTTTTAAGTCGTTATGCTGAGCTGAGCTGAGCTGACCAACTGCTGGCTCTAGCTTCATATCATACAAACATTTGAGGATCAATCTACTCAAGGCAAGAAATAAGTCTTTACGAATAAATTATTTTGATGTCATAGATTGATTTGAAAAGTAATTTCAAACCCTCAGCATGGTTTACTTAATGTAGAGAGGAAGCTGCTGATTCCTTTGGTGATAGTGTTTGATTTAATTGCATTTGGTCATTTTATTCCCCTTAATATTCTGTGTTTCTCCTAGGATTGGTTAATGTCAGGAAAAGCAAGTCTCTAAAACAGACCATCTTCGGACAGTGAACATCTCCACTGAAAGCCAGCAGCTCATTAGGACATGGTTAACAGAGGTTTTATTCAGTGGCGTCAATAGGCTGTTTTATTGGGGCTACAGCACCGAATCTAATTTGATTAGCCACGATTTTTTTTTTTTTTTTATATTTTGCTGCATGCAGAGCCTGTGCCATATCCGCACGTCGCAAATGCTCCCATTGGTTAGGACTCTTGCGTAGCTTACTGCTAGGAATTTCTGTTCTACTGCTCAAGATTTTAAGCCATGAATTGATGAACTTGCATTGAAAAAAATGTGTTTTCTGTGGGCTGTAAATAGGCCAATCTATGCGGCTAAATAGCATGCCAATATTGATGATTGATTGTGTCAAGTCTCTAAGGATGAATGCTAACTTGATTTGTTTCCAACTTTTGCCTTAAAGCCACTACGAGTAAAATGGCACGTTGGCGTCCCCTTTGGACAAAAGCGGTAGTATTTTTACGACGCCAGTTGTCGTGAAGCTGTTTTCTAGCGCGTGCAAGGCGTGCGAGATTCAAATAATCAGGAAGCAATATAGTGCATGTCCGTGTGTTGAAAGTGTGAGGGCACCGGACTCTTTTCGGCTCCGTGAGAGTGGTTAGTGACACAGCATCAACTAATGCCAGTCAGTACACACACCTGATTGCAATGAGTTGATGCAGCAGCGTCACCTAACTACTCTCTCTCACGGAGCTGAAAGATTACGTATCCTCACAGAAAGCGAATGAACGAGAGATGGCAGTTAGTATGGATCACGATGAGGTAATGTGTTTATGTTGTTGTAAATAATGACTATTTCAGATGACTAATGGTCATCTGATGATGCCGAGGCAAAGTAAACTTTGTTTTAGTAGGCAACCGCTCATTCATTTAGGAGTAAACACTGCAGTCTAGGTTCGCTCCGTGAAATTGTGTATACGTTGCTTGGCAACGCCCTCCCGCCCGCCTATCACTCTCCCTTTTAGCTTTTCTTCATTGCATTTTCTTTTTTTTCTTTGATAGTTCAGCCCCGTTATCAGTCATTATGATGACAAATAACTGTCTCAAACAAGGCTCCCGCTCCCCTTCCCTCACCTGGAGGGGTAGGCTTCTCAAATCACGTTCCTGCGCCACACTGAAATCTGCGACCAATACCGATATGTGACCATAGAGCATTCACGTATGAACCGAAAATCGGACTGGGTGTGCGACCAGACCAAACACAGTAATAAAAACTATATAAAAACGTCTTTCTTTGCACTGATGGTCTCGTTTTCTGTTAAAGGTAATTTATGATTATGAGAGGAAACATGAGGCTATTTAAAAGATATTTAAATGTTACTCGTAGCCGCTTTAAGTTACAATTTAGCTAACTAGTTAGCTGCCCACCCTTTTCATTTCTAATGGTGGCTGTCATTTCATTACCAATGTTAAGTGTCATAAATAGTTAACACTGGTGCTGGGTCATGATTCCTAAAAAATAAATACCCAAAACCTGACATGTTTTGAATTTGCAGAAAGTTTTGAAAAATCCAGGATGCCTGAGAGCCTTACTGCATTATTCTATTATAGGTGATTCTTTAGGAACCTGAATTTTGTCTTTTCCTTCACAGAAAAAAAAATATTTCCACTATAAAATTATGCTGAAAGGGCACAGATAGATGAATAAAAATCCACCAGAATGCAGGAAATTAAGTGTTTGACCCCTATACCCCCCACCTATAATTTGTCCCCCAAAATGTTGAAATTAAACCTAGCCTAGGCCGCTTTATGCAGGTTGTAAACCATATATTCATAGATGTTGTTTTTACTTTTGGATTAAAAAGAAGGCATGTCAGTGAACTCCATGCCGGCCCTTAGTGTGATTATCATTTCATCATAGAGTGGCCATTTGTGAAATGAGTTTGACACCCCTGAGGGTAATGTAAGGTCTGTCTCACTTTTTTATTATTATTTTCACTCTGAAATAACTTGAATGGAACTTTAGATGTCTGGGGATAAACAGCATATCAGTCAGGTAGCTATTTAAAGCTATAATTACCTGCCTATTTTGTTTATTTAGGTAAAGCATTATGAAAAAAATGTGCATGCACAATAAAATTTACTAACTGCGCGCGCACTATCCTATTCCCTCTTGGGCTAAGCCCCGGATGTTTCATAAACCTAGAAACGCCCCTGGTTTTATTGCAGGTTTCTTTTGGAATTATGGGCAGTGACATAATTCATAATTGACCACTGGTCTGGTAAAGGACCTCCAAATATGTGATATAAAGCCAAGCCAAGGTACACTTTTCTAATAAAAGGTCGTAATATTCAGCTCAGCCCTGCACTGCATCTGGTTCCTGTCATTCTCCAAACCATGCGGAGAGAGATTCAGGGAGCCAATGTCTTAAATCTGTCAGAACCTCCACGTACCATCTGTGCCCCTTTTTCCCTGTCTTCCCTCCTTGTTATCCGTATTCAATGTTAAAACCTCTTGCTCATAAGGCAGAGATTTATAGGAGAACATGTAAAAAATGTGAGATTGTTTCAAAGTTAATACCCAAAGTAGGTTTAAAATGTAAGAGCAGGGGCCTGTTTCAGGTAGCTGGTTTTACATACTCTGGGTTTAATCATACGCTCTGAGTTGGTTAACTCAGAGCGCAGGGTTGATAAGCAACTCTGGGTTTTCGGTTTCAGAACAGTGGATCAGCGTTGGGTTAATCAACTCTGAGCGTGTTCACTCTGGGTGGAGCGTGTGCATAAAAGCCATCGTCAATGGATCGCTGATAACATGATTCACCATGGAAACAGAAGAAACAAATGATTGATCCTCCCACTTCTCCACTTCTCAAAAAAAGAAAAAAAAACTTCTCCGCTCCTCCCACTGGAGTTAGAAATATTAACGAATGAGTTTATGGTAGCCTATGGAGAAGAATTAACGGGTATATTGTCACATAACTCAGATCTAATCTCCTCGGCAATTCAGAAAAAAACAGAGCAATCATTTCGCTTCCGTATGAGAAGCCATAGTCTATTTTAAAAAGTTACGCATATCAGCAGTAAAGTAATAAAGCTGGCGCGGCACAGCATTTCTGACAGTGTTTTATATTCGCTGTATTTGGGAAGCTGTAGCCTAATAGCCCACTGTGCAGTAAACAGACTGTCGCTTCTTTTAAATGGGGAGTGAAAGACATTAACGTCTGACACATAAGGTGACAGTTTCCATTGAAGAGCCTGATTGATTTATTATCAGATCCATTTTCCTCAAGTGATCACAGTTTAAATTATTATATAATTATTTATATAATTTTTATATTCATATTAGGCTATAATATGAATATAAAAGGGCTCGTCTGTGACTTTAGGATCGCACAAGTGAACAGTAACAATCGCGTGCAGCCGCAGCGTTACATGAATCCACCTGACATAAATCTGTTCAGTGGCACAGACGTTAAAAAGCATACAATACAAATATGTTTATTAATCTGAATGTAGAGCATGTCACGATGTGTAAGGTGGCCGCCTATATGAACGGACCGAGGGCTGAGAACAAGGCTACTGATCAGATAAATGATCGGTCAAACGTAAAATCATCAGGAAATGATAAAAACATCCCGATGGAGATTTCTGTGGAGTGATTTTGCTTCAAACTGTACAGGGACGCGTGTGACAGTGACACTCCTTCTTCAGTCGGAGCTGCAGCGTAAAGTGAAAACAAACTCAGGGTAGGTCTAACCACCTATCCAGCAGGTTAGACCCACGGCGTATGTTGCCGCAGTAACTGACTCTCGGTTGCATTGAACCTGCTACCTGAAACGGAAAACCCAGAGTTTCCACCAACTCAGAGCGAACAAACTCCGGGTTGCCTCAAAACCAGCTACCTGAAACAGGCCCCAGACCTTTGCTGTATGGCAATATATATCGAGCATAATAAAAACAATGATTTTCATGATTTTGAGAAGCAGCTTCTAAAATGGCTTTACAATGAGATTCTGCAAATCAAATTAATAATGAACACTGTAGTTTTTACTCAAGGAAAATAATTATTTACTGTTAGTATGCTGTAACATCATTTATCATTTTAAAGAGTTGTATCTAAAAAGACAATGAAAATGTTACGGTGCCCACCGTCTCTACCATCATGTCCTTGAGCAAGGCACTTAAAACCAGCACTACTCCAGCGGCACTGACAGACAGAAATACATATTTCCCCTTTAACTTAAGAGAGAGTGAGAGACAGGGGGTGCATAGAGGAATAGAAGATAGAAACCATAGAAGATATAGAACATTATCTTGAGTCATGATGAGCACATCTTCAGGTGCTCCACAGGTCTTTGGAGCGCCACTTGCAGCCCTGCAGCTCATGATAATACATCCTGAGTCTCCCTAACCCTCCCTCCTCTCACGTTTGCTGAAGGGTGTCAGCGTGGAGGCGGGTGTGTGTGTGTGTGTGTGTGTGTGTGTGTGTGTGTGTGTGTGTGTGTGTGTGTGTGTGATTTGTTGCACATTTGAGGACCCTTAGGATGAAAGAAAACAGAAAGAACCCTCACAAAAGAGAGTTGGATAAAAAAGGGAGTGAGGTGGAACAGTTACGTCTAGCTGAGTTTTTAAGTTAGAGTAAAAGAATATTGACGTTCTCGCAGAACTAGTTGGGGAGCTACTGGAGCAGGCAAACAAACAGTTAGCATACTAGCAATGATCAATCAATGATCAAGATTGATCAATGAGCAATTCCTATTGAATAGAAAAGTTTGCGATTCAACTTTGATAAAAAAATTTAAAAACCATCACTGGGATTTTGAATGAGGATTGATATGGAACAGTTATAGTTCCCAGAGCTTTGTTTTGATGTCTTAGTGCTGGGCCAAGCTTGTTAGTTTGACAATAGGATCACACAACTCTTGACGCATTAATGACTGCAACACATTCCTCATTTGTGGAGTAGTTTACTTTGACGCAGGAGTTTAAATAAGAATAAAAAGTGCAACACGGCTAACTGGCAACAAAAGCTTCCTATAATATTGTGCAGCTCTCTCAATGATTAAATGCTGTAGTGACCTGAAGAATGGAGTCCATGAGGTCCTCACGAGACAAGACAGCAATAAACAATAAAAAAAAATTGTGTTTATGCAAAAACGTGCTTGTAAGTTTATTAAGCGTGTTTTAATGTCTGTGATCAGTGATAGTGTCTTGTGTGTGTGTGTGTGTGTGTGTGTGTGTGTGTGTTTCAGAGCTGGCAAACAGGTGGTGGAGAGCTTGAGAGTGGAGTTGGATTCCTGGGAGGCGACTCTCAAGGGACCAACTGAAGGACTATCATTTCACTTGCCATCAGCATCTGCCTCACACGTTGAGGACATAATCACAGAGGAGCACCACCACCCAGCTCTACACTCTACACACACACACACCGTACACACACACACACACCGTACACACACACACACACACACACACACACACACACACACACACACACACACACACACACACACACACACACACACACACACACACACACTGTTCCCTGCCTGGAGCATTGCAACAATATATGTTCAGGATTCGCTCAGGTTAATATGGCAGCTGGTGCCTGTCCACTTCCGACATGATGGAGGTTCCTCCCTGAGCAGTGAACCAGTCTTTTCTATTCTGCAATACAAATTACATGCTGAGGCTGCAACGTGTCTCTAATGCCATGAAATTGTGTTCTGATATTCCTGAGACCCCCAGAAGATGAATTCTTTCGACTTTGATTATCCTCTAACTTTTCCTCGAATGTCCAGTTGCATTAGAGAAAAATGTACATCACCACCAAGATACATCCTCTGGAAGTCATGAATGCCTTAACAAAATGTATTCCATAGTTATCAGGACACTCACAACTGTTTAAAGGTGCAGAGTGTAATATGACATCATCAAGAAAGTTCTACAAAGTTCTAGAATGCAACGCTCCCTGGGTAACCCCAAACCTTTCGAATAATAACAGAAGCTACAGTGGCCTTCAAGGACAAGAACAATTCTAAATTTTAAACAATGCACCTGATGACATTCCAACTATGACACTTTCAAGATGGCAGCACTAGGCATTGGTCCAAAATATGCAGAAATATGGACATATATGAGACCCTTTCTAAGGAAAAAAAATATAATAAAAAAAAAAATTCAGCTATTATGAACTAAATTAAATGTGCTTATGGATATTATAATTACTTTCTACAAAATCTGCTAGGAAATCAAACTCAAAATTCTACACACTGCAGGTTTAAGTGGCACTGGTCACTAAAAATCTGAGATGAATATTTAAATTTATTTTTGAACACTGTGCGTGTATTGTGGAATGTGTCTTTTTTATTGTATTCTGTGTTATTGTTTAAGCTAATCACTTACCTCTGTGCAGCACATCAGTTGCATTCTTTGTATTGCATCTAGGTAAATATGATTGTCAGCCATCAGTACGTTTTTTGTGGCAAATGACACCAAATTCAGTGACTTCTTTTAATCTGGCACTTTATATAGTTGAATTACACACTGCACCAGAGTCTTTCAGATGGGGTGTGGCCTGAATCCAAGATGGCAGCATGTTAGTTTGTTTGTCTGTGTCCTACAGTTTTTAAGTGATTTTGTACTCTAAATTTTATTCTACAATCCTTTTTTTTTAAATGTACACTTTTGCACTTTTGTAAACCTGCTCACACATCTGACTGCTTCAACAACATGAGTCTACTGGTTTACCTGCTGCTCGCCTGCGTGCTCGTCTCGCATTCTGTGGGAGTTCTGGGATTTAGTGATGGGTCATTCGCTTCTTCTCGGATTATTCTTCCAAACTCTGGAACTATTCTACTTTCTGATGCTGGCGGATCTGCAGCAATCCGTATGTCCGCGTGGGTCTTTCCTGGCTGTTCTACCGGGTCTCAACTCCTCAGCTGGGCAGAAGTAGGCCTACGGCAGTTTCGGCCCAACAGCTGCAGACGCGACCGGGAAGTCGGTGCTGCCCGCTCGACAAGATCAGCGGGCCTTTGGTTTGTCCTACTCCTGGTCCTATCAGGTAATATCCATCCAAACCCAGGCCCAGAAGTGCTTTTGAGTCCTGACGATTTAAAAAGTAGCGAAGGCTTGCGTTTTGTCCATGTCAACGTGCGCAGTCTGATTAACAAAATCGACGCTATTCGTCTGTGGGCTAAAATGACAGAAAGTGACGTAATTGTCTTGTCAGAGACATGGCTCAAACCATCAATTACGAACAACATGATTCATATCGATGGCTATAATCTCTTTCGGACGGATCGTGTGAATAAAGGAGGGGGCGTAGCCATATATGCAAAGGCTTCGTTGGATTGCTGTTCCGTCGAAACAATAACAAACTCGAAGTTTTTTGAACTGTGTGCTGTCAAATTAAATCTCCCCAATGACACTTCATTGACTGTGGTAGGATGCTACCGCCCACCATCAGCTGTAGCTGCGGCAACTGCTCTGCTATCTGATTTTCTGCAAGAACTGTCCAATGAGTTTATCGTTCTGGGAGACTTGAATTGGGACTGGCTTTCACCTTCATCACCGTTAAAAGACATTTGCGACGCGTTAAACTTGATGCAACTAGTTCAGTCACCTACACGCCTCAATCTAAAACGAATGGACAAATCTACATTAATTGATGTAATTCTGACTAATTCCCCACACGGTAACACTTTAGAATAACTATCCGTTGTAACTCATTAATAGATCATTAGTAAACTGTTAATTTATGATTTATTAATGACTTGTTAAGTGTTTGTTAGCAGTTTGTTAAGGATTTATAACAATGCCTTACAGACAGTTAATAGACCATTAATAAACTTTTAGTTAATTGGTTATAAATGACTTGTTTAAACGACAGTTAACCGTTTGTTAAGGATTTATAACTGTGCTTTATAGATAGCCGATAGATAATTTTCAAGCTAGTAGTGAATTACTTTAGCCTGGTCCAACCAGACCATCGTACCTCATTTAATTTGTACAGAAGGTCTGGAAGTGCTGTAATTGGCAAACGTTCACTCACTTGGAGGCGGGTGTCTGTTGAAGTTTAAAACTATTGGATCTGCCCAGTGCCACTCTGGATTAGCCAACCAATCGCATCACGTTTGGTCGTCACGTGTGTCATGAGCCGGCTTTTGACGGTGCGTTCCAGTTAGACAGGGAACTCGGAAATTTCCGACTTCACTACATATTGTAGTCTATGAATCTACCGGTACCTGGCAACAGTAACTTGTTAGAGCCTAACGTTTAGTTATTTGGACGAGAAAGGTTTTAGGCGTCCATACTTTCGCAAGCAGATGCACTGGAACACAGACAGGTCGGAACTCGGAACTACCAAGTCGGAAATCTCCTTCTTCTTCGAGTATAAAGGAACGCAGCATTCAACCGAAACTGGAGCGCGACTTCGACGTCATTGTTCTCAACCACTCGCTCTGTTCGCTGATTGGACGGCTGTAGATTCTCCGGAGAATCTGGGAAATGCGCTGTACACCCAGACTGACTACTGAAGGGAAAATGGAATTTGTCCGGAAGTAGGCGGGCGGGCGGAGCCAGGCTAGAATTACTTACTAATGACGTATTAAGTATCAGTTAATAGTTTATGTGTTATCGGGACGTTATTCTAAAGTTGCAACTATTCCTCATTTACAAACAATTAATAAATGAGGAATAGTTGCAACTTTAGAATAACGTCCCGATAACACATATAAACTATTAACTGATACTTAATACGTCATTAGTAAGTAATTCTAGCCTGGCTCCGCCCGCCCGCCTACTTCCGGACAAATTTAATTTTCCCTTCAGTAGTCAGTCTGGGTGTACAGCGCATTTCCCAGATTCTCCGGAGAATCTACAGCCGTCCAATCAGC
This sequence comes from Ammodytes dubius, assembly GCA_026122265.1. Taxonomy (NCBI): domain Eukaryota; kingdom Metazoa; phylum Chordata; class Actinopteri; order Uranoscopiformes; family Ammodytidae; genus Ammodytes; species Ammodytes dubius. Next base: position 5,212,952 of record CM047507.1, read on the forward strand.
GAACAGAGCGAGTGGTTGAGAACGATGACGTCGAAGTCGCGCTCCAGTTTCAGTTGAATGCTGCGTTCATTAATACTCGGAAAAAGGAGATTTCCGACTTGGTAGTTCCGAGTTCCGAGTTCCGACCTGTCTGTGTTCCAGTGCATCTGCTCGCGAAAGTATGGACGCCTAAAACCTTTCTCGTCCAAATAACTAAACGTTAGGCTCTAACAAGTTACTGTTGCCAGGTACTGGTAGATTCATAGACTACAATATGTAGTGAAGTCGGAAATTTCCGAGTTCCCTGTCTAACTGGAACGCACCGTCAAAAGCCGGCTCATGACACACGTGACGACCAAACGTGATGCGATTGGTTGTAATTCACTACTAGCTTGAAAATTATCTATCGGCTATCTATAAAGCACAGTTATAAATCCTTAACAAACGGTTAACTGTCATTTAACAAGTCATTTATAATCAATTAACTAAAAGTTTATTAATGGTCTGTTAACTGTCTGTAAGGCATTGTTATAAATCCTTAACAAACTGCTAACAAACACTTAACAAGTCATTAATAAATCATAAATTAACAGTTTACTAATGATCTATTAATGAGTTACAACGGATAGTTATTCTAAAGTGTTACCACCCCTGGTTTAATGACAGCATTGCAACTGCAATTAGAGAACGAAATGAAGCATGGATAAAAGCAAAAAGAAATAATAATGACAAATGTTGGTTAAATTATAGGGTATTAAGAAACAAATGCACAAGACTAATAAAAACTACAAAAAGTGAGTATTATCTGAATTTAATAAATGAAAACCTCAGTGATCCTAAACATTTTTGGAAAGCTATTAACTATCCCTGAATTCATTACAACAAGCCATGGTGAAGTTAGGGGTAAACAAAGCATGGTAGATACTTTCAACGAGCACTTTATTAATGCAGGAATAGATACTCAGTCAACACTTCCAGCCACCCCCATGGATAGTGGAACCTCCATCATTGATTCATCTAATGAAAGTCTAAATAATTTTAACTTCATTCCAATATCTGCCGCGGAAGTACAAAAGGCCCTGTTGGGGTTGGACTGTAAAAAGTCTGCTGGGCCAGACCAGATTGAGCCATATTTTCTTAAAACTGCTGCAAACTTGATTGCTGGCCCTATCTCCTCCATCTTCAATCTTAGTCTACACTGTGGTTCTATCCCAAAGTCATGGAAATCTGCATTTGTCCTTCCACTTTTAAAAAGCGGAGACCCTTCGGTTTTAGATAATTATCGCCCAATCTCCAGACTGTCTGTCTTGGCCAAACTGCTTGAGTCTTTCATAAATGAGCAACTAAAACATTTCTTATCTGACAACTCCATTTTGAATCCCACTCAGTCTGGCTTTCGACAAGGACATAGTACAATTACTGCTGTAACCTCAGTTACAAATGATATCTTACATACTTTAGATAACAAGAAGTCTTGTGCTGCTTTATTTATTGACCTTTCTAAAGCATTTGACACTGTGGACCATCACCTTCTCCGGCAGAGATTGCAAAGTATAGGCTTTAGTACCACTGTATTAAGCTGGTTCACTAATTACCTGAGTGGTAGAACTCAGTGTGTGGCATTGGATAACTGTACCTCATCTTTGCTGGAAGTAAAAATGGGTGTCCCACAAGGGTCAGTTTTGGGCCCCATTTTATTTTCCATTTATATAAACAATTTAGGTAGGGACTTAAAGCAAACAAAGATTCATCTTTACGCAGATGATACCATTATGTATACATCTGCCACATCAGTCAGTGAAGCAATTACATATTTACAGTCTGCTTTTACTGTAGTACAAAAATCTCTGGTAAGCTTAAAGTTGGTACTAAATGCTACAAAAACTAAGTCAATGATTTTTACCCGTTCACGCTCTCCAATAAACATCACTTTAACAACTCAGGATGGTACGATAATAGAGAGAGTATCGTCTTATAAATACTTAGGTATCTGGCTTGATGATAAGCTGTCTCTCGGGGTCCATATTGTGAGCCTTTTAAAAAAACTTAGACCTAAATTAGGTTTCTTTTTTCGCATGAAAAAGTGTTTTCCTCATTTAGCAAGGAAAAGGTTAGTGCAGAGCACTTTCTTATCAGTATTAGATTATGGTCACCTCATTTATATGCATTCTTCCTCATCGCTATTAAACAAACTAGATGTAATTTACCATTCAGCCCTGCGCTTCATCACAGGTGCCCCAGCTAGAACTCACCACTGCATTCTGTATGAGGCTGTACAATGGCCCTCCCTCTCCCTTAGAAGGAAACTACATGCACTGATTTTTATTGCGAAAGCACTAATGGGTAAACTACCCCTTTACATTTCAAATTTGCTTTCCTTCCATAACAGTGTTTACAAAACAAGGTCATCAGAATATATGTTATTAGTTATTAACCACACCACTAACAAGAACACAACTGGGTACAACAGCTTTCTCATCATATGCACCAAAGGTCTGGAATGAACTTCAAGCCACTCTAAAGCTGGAATCACTCCCACCACTTAGTACCTTTAAAAACATGTTACAATCAGCTCTAAAAGAACACTGCAACTGTTTTTAACCTGATGCCTTTTATTTATTTTTAATTTGTTTTCAATTTTTAATTTTTTGATTCATTTTGTTTTTTTATTTAAAAAAAAAAGCTGTATGTATTAGCTTGTTTCTATATAGCCTGTTATGAAGTGTAATTTTAGCATTATAGTGTCAATTGTGGTGTACTTTGTTTGTATGTGTGTGTGTGGCCTTGTGCAAATTCTGCAACTTCTTTTCTGCTGCCTGTCTTGGCCAGGACTCCCTGTGAGAAGAGTTACTGTAACTCAATGGGACCTTCCTGGTGAAATAAAGGTTAAATAAAAAATAAATAAATAAAATTACAGCCGGACTATGGATACACACGTAACCATTTACAGAATACGTCAGTCCAGACCTGACACTCTTGCGGTTAAGGTATATAGGCACTAGATGTAATATCCGGTTTATTGATCACACAAGGGATCAATATATCAAAATATCAAATCAAAAAATGTCTGGAATTTAAGTCAAATGCCTGTTTTTATAATTATGTAAAACTACCTGGCCATATCCCTAAAATTGATTACCAACCTTTGCATCTTGGCATGCAGTAGTTAGGCCACCATTGTTACGAGGTCTTCCTTGCACGATATTTATACAACAAAATGGCTCCTTGAATGATGTTTACACCACCTTGGCCCTAAGAAATTCACAAGATTCCCCAGAATAATTGTCATATTCAAAGCAATGTTTATCCATTTCTTTTATTTACAACAACATCTTTCGAGTGTATCTTCTTGTCATACTAGTTGTTGTTGTTTTATCGAGAATTCCACATTTGTTCATCAAGTTAAATTATTTCTTTGTGAGACATTTTGTAGGGTTAAATCACATTGACATGTTTGCTATTGTCCCCTAAGTAGGCTATTCTCGTAAAATGGATGCTGCATGTGTGAGTTTATTTTCAAATGTTGACACCCTGAATTTGAAATACAATATATGTGCACTACTTTGCACACTAGCTCAACCTTGTACAATACCTTAAATGCAAAGCCATACTTTTTTGGAAAATGACATCTAGCTCAGTGTTGTTCCCAGGCTGAATCAAAAATGATTTGATGGATTCCTGGTGGAGTGTGCCTGTGGGTCAGTTGGTGTCTGAGGAAATTTCATTTCATTTCATTTAACTTTTATTTATCCTCGAGAGACCAATTGAGGGGTGACCCTCATTTACAATGACGTCGAGTTCAAACAAATTCAAAGGAAAAACAACAATACATTAACAATATTCAACGCAAATACATCAAATACACAACAACAGGTGAAGAGAAAAACAATTGAAACATTTACACAGTGGTGAAATTAAGTGGTAGCAATTAAAATTAAATGGGTGAGAGTAATATAGCCTAATTAAAACAGTTACAGGTAGAGTTTGGCAGATTTAAAATAGTTTGTTTAAATTGGTTAAAGGATATGAAGTTATTTAGTTTAATTTGTTGCTGTAAGTTGTTCCAGGAGTCAGGGGCACTGAAGCTAAAAGCTGTCTTTCCTAGCTCAGACCGGGCTTGTGGGACATAAAGCATAAGCATGTCAGTGGAGCGGGTCTGATAAAGCCCATCTGAGATTTGCAGCAATTCAGTTAAATAACGAGGAAGCTTCCCGGTCAAGGCTTTGTAAATAAAAACATGCCAATGTGCGTCACGTCTCTCTTTAAGGGAGGACCACCCAACCTTTTCATATAAAAGACAATGGTGTGTGTCATAAGCATCTCCTGTGATGAACCTTAAAGCAGAGTGAAAAACAGAGTCCAGGAGTTTAAGACATGAATGTGATGCATGCCGGTAAACCACATCACCGTAATCAAGGACAGACATGAAAACTGCCTCAATAATCCTTTTCCTACTAAATAAAGGGAAGGTGGTTTTGTTCCTATAAAAATAGCCAATTTTTTGTCGTAGTCGACGAACAAGATTTTTTATATGAAAATTAAAAGTGAGTTTATCATCTAACCAGATGCCAAGATATTTGTACTCTGTGACTCTTTCAATTAAAAATCCATTATTTGTAAAAATATTAAAATCATTCAAATTTGTAGTTCTTGCTCTGGAGAAACACATATATTTGGTTTTGTCTGTATTTAGAACCAGCCTGAGGTCCACTAGACAGTCCTGCAGGGTGTTAAAAGAGCTTTGTAGGTTATGAATAGATTGGTGCACCGAATCGGAAATGCAATACAGTACTGTGTCGTCAGCGTATAGATGGGCGTGACAGTTTTTTAGTGATGAAACAATGTTATTTATATAAATTGTGAAAAGAACTGGACCTAAAATTGAGCCTTGTGGGACACCATTTGTAACAGTTAAAAACTCAGATTGGTATCTTCCGAGTTTAACTGACTGCTGTCTATCAGAGAGATAATCCCTAAACCAGCTACCAGAAATACTCAGGTGTTAAAGCCTGCAAGGCCTGCCTCTCTGAAGAAGCCCTCTAAAGCCCTGCTATCGATCATCACAATCAAACAAAGTAAGAAGATCTTCCTCTGGCTAAACCTCATCCCTCCAGAGAAGGATGGAAAAAGACAGTCCCTGACACAGCCACTGTACCTGTGTTCCAATACCCATACTTCCCTACTATTTAGTATGCCAGAAAAGATTTAAGATGTCCCAATATATTTTTACATTGAAAAATATACGTTTAATCTTAAAACTCGCTTTGCTTTATAGTTTCTTCTTTAGTGGAGGACATCTTCAGGGATAAATCAATGGATCTGATAGAGTGAGTGAGAGAAGATAAAAAGAAAGAGGAACAAAGCAGAACAGTGTGACTAGGAGAATAGATCAAGTATTGTGAGTCAGAAAATGATATAATATACAAATAATATGCCCCTAAGGATGTGGGCGTTCCATTATCTAAAATGTCTTAGAAAAATAGAACGTTTAGCTGACATACAGTACAAGAAAAGAAAATCATCCCATAGGTTTGAGCGAAACCTGCCTCTGACCCATACATACAGCTTCATGGAGGTGGGGGGGACTATGTGCTGGACTATTACTGGTTTGATGTGGCGAGCATGTATATAGGAAAACACCAATGGAGTTTTCGTTGGTTGGACTGAGCCAAATTATTTGTTCACACCCTTTTTTCGAGTTTTTATGCTAAGCTAAGCTATTCAGCTCCAATAATAGCTTCATGTTCATAGGAGTAGTATAACTTTTTTTCATTTAGCTCTCAGACCTTACAGAACAACCCAAAATATGCTTGCTTCCCAAAAAGACAAACGATGAAATTCAGTTCCATTTATTCAATGTAAATTCTCCCCTTGGCTTTTGATGCGTATTCCAACTAACTGTACCGCCCGATGATTTTTTATTTATTAGATATGCACGTGCACGTGCACGCACACACAGACACACACACACATACACACACACACACACACACACACACACACACACACACACACACACACACACACACACACACACACACACACACACACACACACACACACACACACACACACACAATAAACAATTAAAGACTTACTCACAAGGGCATACATTTAATCATTCAAGATAAAGGCTGGTAAAGGAAAACAGCAGCTGTCCGTTTGAAACAATTATGAATCCATAAAAGTGCAGTGACTGAAGCCAAACCAATTCTCTTAATCAAAAGCTTTTGGATTGATGGAAATGCATAATGCCAGCTGACAGTCAACCACTGTGTATAATAGAACACAGCACTTTACTGTGCAGAAGCTGTCTGAGAGGAGGCCATCCCCTGCTGCTGACACATTAAGCCCACGGGTCTCATATTTAAATGATTATTTTGTTCATTTGCATTGTAATTCGGGCTTACACGCTGCTGCTCGATGGGATGGGAAAGCTGCAAAGGCATGGGTGTATGAAGCCAAATGCAGATATTAACTATGCTCAGGAGAAGCACCTCTTAAAAAGGACCGGCTTTGTGGTCTCATTGACTTATTCACTTGTGTGTAATCCTTCTAAAAATTCACAGTGCCTTGGTTGAAATTTAAAATAGTGTGGACCTGCCACAGCACGATTGTTAAGTTCAAATCTGGTGCATTACATGGGAGAAGTAAAATGGGAAGAGGCCTGATTACTTTAATAACTTTAATCTAACAGCTAATTTAGAAATGCAAAAGGGTGGAAGAAGTAGGCTACTCGGATCCTTTTTTTCAACCCTTTTTAAGTTAGGTTAGATTATGTTATATCATTACATTAAATGATATGTTGCCACTAACGATACGGTACAGTTTAAAACACTAATCTATTCGAGTTTTCAGTGTCACAGTCTGAATATTACTTAAAGGTTTGTTTTACTGCTGTTTGAATTAAGAGTGAGTTTAATAGAATTGAGCTGTTCTATTGTTAGAGTCATTGTCATCCCTGACACATGGACGACAATGGTTCATTTCATTTAAATCGTTGAGGATTAAAGTATTGCAATTTAAATCCTTGTGGTTTCTATATACTCCCAAACATTAGTCAATTGAATCAATACACAGGTTAGCCACACTTTGTCTAAGCCTTTACAGAGGCTGACTTGGTTGACATATAGTCACTGCCAAACATCTCTGAATAACATGTTAGCTCCACTCAAATGTTTGATACTTTCAGACGTTATATTCTCCATGGCACCATACAGTAGGCTGAGAATAAAGTGAGCACATGGAAATGTGATGGCTTTACTACTGAAACAATCTCGAGTCTGTTTTCGCAAAAGCAGAAAGAAAAGAAACCAGCCTAAATATCTCAGTGATTCAAATATGATTCATGTTAGTAAGAGAGAGGGTTTTCCTCTGGGTAAATACAGTAATGAGTGCTCATCAGTCGGAAACATAGACAGTATATAAAAAGGTCTGAAAGAGAGAACTCCCACACATGTTGAGGTTTTCCTCGTAGCAGACACTGTTTCATGTTATCCTCTACACTGGCAGACTTCAAGCAAGATAAAAAAAAATATTGCTTCAATTAGCCAATTTATTAATGTTTCTCACATTTGCCGCACTAAACATCAGTCTGAGGTAGGCTACTTTCCACCAAAAAAAGTCAGGATCTTTTCATCCCAGGCAGCACCATCAAACAAGAGCCTCTTAAGACCCCTGTTTGCCTCAAATGAAGTGATTTGCAGGCTGATTGCAATCACCTTCCATCTTTCCAACAGGGAAATTAAGATAGGCCAGTTCAAACAATCCAACAAAGCTTGCTCACTCTTCTGGTGATTGGCCATGTGTGCAGAGGTGTAAATGTAGAAAATGTTCAAAGACTGTACAAGACTTTAAAATTGCCAACAAATAATCACAGAACAAAGCATGTTGCTAGTAGAAGACATTGTATCGGAATTAAATGAAATATAGTACTTTCCCACTGGATATTTGACTGATATATTCAGCATGATAATTTTGCATCGGTTTTTGTACAGTGTAGGGATATGTTTAATGAAAATGTTTCCTTTAAACAAACTGTAAAACTAAGTTCTCATGTGAAAATTATTCCACTCAAAATAAGCGTGCTTGTGTCATTAACTGGGCTCAGGAGTTGTCTGATTTGAAGTATCACTATCACAGAAGATTCCATTTTAAAATGATGTCAGATCCATTGTGCCCGAGTCAAGCAGGGAGAAGAAGTCTACTTCTGGCAGAGAGCAGGTGGACCAAGAGTCTGGCCAAGGCTTCATCATTTTTTCCATGTGATGCTCATAAAAAAGATTTCTCTCACTGTTTGTGAATTAAACTCTTATAACAGACCATTTGTCAGTCCAGCCATAAAGCCAAACAAATAGAATGCTGTTAATCTCCTTATCATAAATATTTTCACGTTGGCCTTGGGGCCAGCACTTGGCTGCTGAAAAGTGCTACAGAGAGTAGACCCACTATAAAAATCGAAGCTGTAATAAACATTTGAGTAACCCTTTGTCAGTTGCTTGCCTTCTGCCGCAAGATATTTGGGATTTTCCACCTACCCAAGGATTTAGATGAGAATAAACCCACCAAATCCCACCTATATATTTAGCTAGACCTAGCATGTTGGTTGAGCCCAATGCACAAATGACTGAATTTAGCACTGATTGGTCAATCAAAGTGTTGGCTGTCTTTTTGAGAGAGCCAATCAGCTTTCTGTATTCTATAAATTACTCCTTTCTTTAGAAAGTACCTGGTAAAAAAATGCTTCGTTCTGCACACAGTAGGGGAGAACGGGGTAAGTAGGCACACTTTTTACTCTAGTGAGAATTGCTCATCACATAAACATCTTTCAATAGACATTCCGACATTAAATTGAAGCGTAAGGTGTTGGCTTGAAATGTGTACCCCTCACTTTTCTATCTTATTGTAATAAAGAAGAAATTAATCATCAGAGACACCCTTACACATTGTGACAGCAACCCCATCAAGGGGTCGGTTGTCACACACTATAGGGTTGTTTGTCACAATGTTATCTTAATGGGAATAATCTTAAAAAGAAGACAAGAAAGCATAACTAAATTTGAAAGTTTAATTGCATTGTCAAGTTGACAAATAGGCCTACATAACTTACTGTAGCCTTGGCAGCTGGTCTAGTTTGGGATGCAATGGGTTGTTTTGATTTCGTTGCCCTTTTTTCTTTTGCATGCTAGCTGCCTTTTCCTGCTCTATTCTCTCCTTCTCTGTGGTGTCAGTGAGGATACAGCTTGACAATTTATTTTGTTTTTGGGTTCCTTTTCTGGCTGCAGCCTTTGGATGACATGTGACAACCACCACCCAAAAAATGTGACGACCAACCCCAACTTGAATTTCTTGCTAGCATCAAGGCCAACAACCATCTGACAACTAATTAGCTTGCTAACCACAATCTAAACTATAGTTTACCCTTCACACTTTTTATGGGTAACAAGTGTTTTGTTATAAACCCATTGTGTAAAAGCCTAGAAGAAAAAAACTGAGGAGCTAACTATTTCCAATTTGACATGAAAAACACAAACAGTCCTCTCACCTCAATTCAGCAGTCTAACTCCAAGGAAGACTATGTAGGTGACCTCT